>OW804094.1:149406448-150636448 GCA_942159475.1 Sthenelais limicola | reverse complement strand
TAGTTTACATTACATGTTCCGTATTTGATTTTAATAACAGGCAGTAATATAGATACCTCAATTGGGTTAACAATGGGCTAATTAACATGTTTCATGCAGGTTGTGCTTGCACATATAATAGGTTAAGGAATTTATGAATTCATGACAATGCGAATAAAGCTAACTATTGTTGCAATAATATGGTATTCATGTAGTTTATACATAAATTTATTATGTTTTTACTTCAATGAATAATTGATTATAATTGGTGCACAATAATAATACTAATAATTTCTGAGTTACTCTGGAGGAGAGACTCTCCTCTGACCAGCTCCATTTGTTATTATATTCGGGTTGAGAATACACTGCAGAAAAAACGTCAGTGAAGTCAAGTTTTAATATTAAAACAGGACTGCACGTGTCAATGTATTAACCGGTACCGAAATAACACTTCATATACTTCTTATCTTTCACTACTATATGAATATAACCATAATCTACAATGAGAATTAGAATAGGAATTCCCACACTAACACACGATTATAATGTTGAAAATGAAGTAGTTTGTATACAGTGGGTCATATTTTCAGAATATGTACAATTGGCAGATCAAAACATTAATTATTTTAGTATATTCTGCTAAATTAGACTGAAAGATCGTCACCACTAAGTATACCTGAATATATTTGGTATTGCCTTGATTCAAACAGTCTTTTTGGTTAGGTTGAACTGTATTTTGAACCTCATTTTTGTTTTAAATTTGTTTCTTTTTGAGAGGATTGCTGCAGGCCAATAGGGGATTTGCATAGCCGCCATTTTGAATCTAGATTCGCATGGAATTATGGGACTAATGGTACAGTCTAAGATCTATAGAAAACATGTCATGTTCTGCATGGGATATTTATCAATACTCTAATGTCAATATCCATGTGTTATACATGTTCCCATAAAACGAGCCCCCATCTTTCCGGTCATGCATTTGGTTTTCATATATCATCTATACAAGCTTTGATGTTGGTGAAAACATTCCTGCAATTTTCAATAAAAATAAGCCAAATATTTTTATATCTTTCAACAGAATCCATCCCAGCATGCACTGTAACACACATGCGCAATGGCACATGCAAATCCCCTATTGTACAAGATTTCACCCATGTGTGTGTTGCTGGTTGGGATGGAGGTTGGGGTGGGGGTACTGCACCCCCTGCCCTCCCCCCCCTCTACCTCTATCCACCCAGCCCCACACCCAGGTCTAGCGTGGAATGGAGGGCAGAGGGAACTAGGCCTCGCCTTCTGACTCACTCCCCCGGTGCAGCGAGTTACTCTTGGCGTTTAATGGGCCAGCGAGCAGCCTGACACAGTTCAGGTAGGAGCAGCTCCACATGGGGGGTCAGATCTTCAGAAAATGTACAATTGGCAGCTGTATACATTGAATAAATTCTGTAAATCAGACTGCAATTTGGTCAATACTGGGTAAATTCCAGTATATTCAGCATGGCATTGATTCTAGCAATCTGTTTGGTTAGGTTGAACTGTATTTTGAACCTTATTTTCGTCTGAAATTTGGGTTATTTTAGAAAATTGGCGAAGTTAAATTGTGCATTTTCTGAGAATCTGACCCATAAACTGGATTAACTCGAGTGAGATGGGTGATTGGCTAGACTGTAGATTCCATTACACTCCTCCCCTGCTCCTACTCCAAGCCGTGCAATGGAGTTAAAGGTCGAGGTAAAAGCTAACTGCCTGCTGGGCAGTGGTCGACTTGTATAAGTCTTTAATTCTTTTTTTTTCATTAACAAAACTAGGAAAAACAATTAAAACTATCGTATATATTAGAGTCACTACAGCCTCGACTGAGGAATCTGTGCCTAGCGATCGTCCAAGCATCAGTAAGGCCTTTGCTGTGTGCGCTCATTGTGTTAGGCACAGGGACTTGATGCTAGTCTAGGGCAGTGGGTGTAATAGGTGGGATAGGCTTATAGGGGTAGAGTTATAGCGGGGGAATTGGGTTTGTCGTGTGTTTGTTGGAGTAATAAGGTGTTGGTCAGTGAAACATATATTTAGGCTGAGGAGTAGTGGGAGAGAAGGTGAAAGTGGGAGAGAGAGAAAGAGAGGAGAGAGAGAGAGAGGGGGGGAAAGGGAGAGAGAGAGGGGGGAGAGAGAGAGAGGGAGGAGAGAGAGAATAGGGAGGAGAGAGAAAGAGAGGAGAGAGAGAGAGGGAGAGAGAGAGGAGAGAGAGAGAGAGAGGGAGAGAGATAGAGAGGGGGGAGAGAGATAGAGAGGGAGAGAGAGAGGGAGAGAGAGAGAGGGAGAGGGAGAGAAAGAGAGGAGAGAGAGAGAGAGAGGGAGAGAGAGAGAGGAGAGAGAGAGGGAGAGGGAGAGAAAGAGAGGAGAGAGAGAGAGAGGGAGAGAGAGAGAGGAGAGAGAGGAGAGAGAGGAGAGAGAGGGTAAGAGAGAGGGAGGGAGGATGAGGGGGAGCTTCTACAAGACTAATGTTAAGTAAATTGAATTAAGTTTGCTCTCTTTTCAATTATTTAGTATGTGTGTGTGGGTGTGGGAGGGGGGAGGTAGGAGACGAGAGAGACAGAAGAGAGAGAGAGAGAGAGAGAGAGAGAGAGACGAGAGGAAGAAGTCAGGAAGGAAAAAGAGAGAGGAGAGAGGAGAGATATTGAGAGCTAAAGGTAGAGAGCGAGAGAGGGGGGAGGTATCGAAGGGAAAGAAAGAGGGAGAAGGTAGTATAGTAGTAGTAGAAGATGAAGTAGAAGAAAAGAAGAACAATATAATAGATAAGAGTCGAGTAGAGCGAGCAATCAATTCAATTCAATTCAATTCAAGACATTTTTTATTTGCATAAATGATGACTACAAAAAGGAGGGCCCAGTTTTGAAACCTAGATTCCAAGTCTTCCAGTGGGTTCCTGTGTGGTGGTGGTTGTTGCCAAAACTGATTTACAATAAAATAAAGATAGAGGTCAGGACGAAGAGAGGATACAGACGAAACAGAGAAACAATTTCTGAGCGAGGGAAAAAAGTGGGGGAAACAAAACGGAGCAAAAGGAGATTATTCTGTCCTCTTTCATGGATTTAAATCTCTCAAACACCAATATAAACCCTTGTAGATTACGAACCACTACACATTAAGCCAGCAGACGACAATTGGATTAAATAAAACATGTAGTAGAGAGAGAGAGGGGGTGGATTAATGCAGGGATTAGTGGCTTCCTAAAGAGATAAACATCATGCAACCAGGCCGTAATCCCCCAGTAATTGGACTGTTAAACACCCGCAGGAATGTACCAGCTTAATACATTAACCCAGGCCTGTATAAATGTACCACCTTAATACATTAACCCAGGCCTGTATAAATGTACCACCTTAATACATTAACCCTGGCCTGTATAAATGTACCACCTTAATACATTAACCCTGTATAAATGTACCACCTTAATACATTAACCCTGGCCTGTATAAATGTACCACCTTAATACATTAACCCTGTATAAATGTACCACCTTAATACATTAACCCTGTATAAATGTACCACCTTAATACATTAACCCTGGCCTGTATAAATGTACCACCTTAATACATTAACCCAGGCCTGTATAAATGTACCACCTTAATACATTAACCCTGTATAAATGTACCACCTTAATACATTAACCCAGGCCTGTATAAATGTACCACCTTAATACAGTAACCCTGGCGTGTATAAATGTACCACCTTAATACATTAACCCAGGCCTGTATAAATGTACCACCTTAATACAGTAACCCCAGCCTGTATAAATGTACCACCTTAATACATTAACCCCACCCTGTATAAATGTACCACCTTAATACATTAACCCTGTATAAATGTACCACCTTAATACATTAGCCCCAGCCTGTATAAATGTACCACCTTAATACATTAACCCCAGGCCTGTATAAATGTACCACCATAATACATTAACCCAGGCCTGTATAAATGTACCACCTTAATACATTAACCCCAGCCTGTATAAATGTACCACCTTAATACATTAACCCTGTATAAATGTACCACCTTAATACATTAACCCTGTATAAATGTACCACCTTAATACATTAACCCTGTATAAATGTACCACCTTAATACATTAACCCTAGCCTGTATAAATGTACCACCTTAATACATTAACCCTAGCCTGTATAAATGTACCACCTTAATACATTAACCCTGTATAAATGTACCACCTTAATACATTAACCCAGGCCTGTATAAGTGTAGCACCTTAATACATTAACCCCACCCTGTATAAATGTAGCACCTTAATACATTAACCCTGTATAAATGTACCACCTTAATACATTAACCCTGTATAAATGTACCACCTTAATACATTAACCCCAGCCTGTATAAATGTACCACCTTAATACACTAACCCCAGCCTGTATAAATGTACCACCTTAATACATTAACCCAGGCCTGTATAAATGTACCACCTTAATACATTAACCCTGTATAAATGTACCACCTTAATACATTAACCCTAGCCTGTATAAATGTATCACCTTAATACATTAACCCTGTATAAATGTACCACCTTAATACATTAACCCTAGCCTGTATAAATGTACCACCTTAATACACTAACCCCAGCCTGTATAAATGTACCACCTTAATACATTAACCCAGGCCTGTATAAATGTACCACCTTAATACATTAACCCTGTATAAATGTACCACCTTAATACATTAACCCTAGCCTGTATAAATGTATCACCTTAATACATTAACCCTGTATAAATGTACCACCTTAATACATTAACCCTAGCCTGTATAAATGTACCACCTTAATACATTAACCCTGGCCTGTATAAATGTACCACCTTAATACATTAACCACCTGTATAAATGTACCACATTAATACATTAACCCCACCCTGTATAAATGTACCACCTTCATACATTAACCCCACCCTGTATAAATGTACCACCTTAATACATTAACCCTAGCCTGTATAAATGTACCACCTTAATACATTAACCCTGGCCTGTATAAATGTACCACCTTAATACATTAACCCTGGCCTGTATAAATGTACCACCTTAATACATTAACCCTGGCCTGTATAAATGTACCACCTTAATACATTAACCCAGGCCTGTATAAATGTACCACCTTAATACATTAACCCTGGCCTGTATAAATGTACCACCTTAATACATTAACCCTAGCCTGTATAAATGTACCACCTTAATACATTAACCCAGGCCTGTATAATTGTACCACCATAATGCATTAACCCTGGCCTGTATAAATGTACCACCTTAATACATTAACCCTGTATAAATGTACCACCTTAATACATTAACCCTGGCCTGTATAAATGTACCACCTTAATACATTAACCCTGTAGTAAATGTACCACCTTAATATATTAGCCCCACCCTGTATAAATGTACCACCTTAATACATTAACCCCACCCTGTATAAATGTACCACCTTAATACATTAACCCTGTATAAATGTACCACCTTAATACATTAACCCTGGCCTGTATAAATGTACAACCTTAATACATTAACCCCACCCTGTATAAATGTACCACCTTAATACATTAACCCTGTATAAATGTACCACCTTAATACATTAACCCCACCCTGTATAAATGTACCACCTTAATACATTAACCCTGTATAAATGTACCACCTTAATACATTAACCCAGGCCTGTATAAATGTACAACCTTAATACATTAACCCCACCCTGTATAAATGTACCACCTTAATACATTAACCCTGTATAAATGTACCACATTAATACATTAACCCTGTAGTAAATGTACCACCTTAATACATTAACCCTGTATAAATGTAGCACCTTAATACATTAACCCTGTATAAATGTACCACCTTAATACATTAACCCTGTATAAATGTACCACCTTAATACACTAACCCCAGCCTGTATAAATGTACCACCTTAATACACTAACCCCAGCCTGTATAAATGTACCACCTTAATACATTAACCCTGTATAAATGTACCACCTTAATACATTAACCCTAGCCTGTATAAATGTACCACCTTAATACATTAACCCAGGCCTGTATACATGTACCACCTTAATACATTAACCCTGGCGTGTATAATTGTACCACCTTAATACACTAACCCCAGCCTGTATAAATGTACCACCTTAATACATTAACCCAGGCCTGTATAAATGTACCACCTTAATACATTAACCCTGTATAAATGTACCACCTTAATACATTAACCCTAGCCTGTATAAATGTACCACCTTAATACATTTACCCTGGCCTGTATAAATGTACCACCTTAATACATTAACCCTGTATAAATGTACCACCTTAATACATTAACCCCACCCTGTATAAATGTACCACCTTAATACATTAACCCTGTATAAATGTACCACCTTAATACACTAACCCCAGCCTGTATAAATGTACCACCTTAATACATTAACCCAGGCCTGTATAATTGTACCACCATAATGCATTAACCCTGGCCTGTATAAATATACCACCTTAATACATTAGCCCAGGCCTGTATAAATGTACCACCTTAATACATTAACCCTGTATAAATGTACCACCTTAATACATTAGCCCCAGCCTGTATAATTGTACCACCTTAATACATTAACCTGGGCCTGTATAAATGTACCACCTTAATACATTAACCCAGCCTGTATAAATGTACCACCTTAATACATTAACCCTGGCCTGTATAAATGTACCACCTTAATAAATTAACCCTGTTTAAATGTACCACCTTAATACATTAACCCTGGCCTGTATAAATGTACCACCTTAATACATTAACCCTGGCCTGTATAAATGTACCACCTTAATACATTAACCCTGGCCTGTATAAATGTACCACCTTAATACATTAACCCCACCCTGTATAAATGTACCACCTTAATACATTAACCCTGTATAAATGTACCACCTTAATACATTAACCCTAGCCTGTATAAATGTACCACCTTAATACATTAACCCTAGCCTGTATAAATGTACCACCTTAATACATTAACCCTGTATAAATGTACCACCTTAATACATTAACCCAGGCCTGTATAAGTGTAGCACCTTAATACATTAACCCCACCCTGTATAAATGTAGCACCTTAATACATTAACCCTGTATAAATGTACCACCTTAATACACTAACCCCAGCCTGTATAAATGTACCACCTTAATACATTAACCCTGTATAAATGTACCACCTTAATACATTAACCTTGGCCTGTATAAATGTACCACCTTAATACATTAACCCCACCCTGTATAAATGTACCACCTTAATACATTAACCCAGGCCTGTATAAATGTACCACCTTAATACATTAACCCTGTATAAATGTACCACCTTAATACATTAAGCCTGGCCTGTATAATTGTACCACCTTAATACATTAACCCTAGCCTGTATAAATGTATCACCTTAATACATTAACCCTGTATAAATGTACCACCTTAATACATTAACCCAGGCCTGTATAAATGTACCACCTTAATACATTAACCCTGGCCTGTATAAATGTACCACCTTAATACATTAACCCTCGCCTGTATAAATGTACCACCTTTATACATTAACCCAGGCCTGTATAAATGTACCACCTTAATACATTAACCCTAGCCTGTATAAATGTACCACCTTAATACATTAACCCTGTATAAATGTACCACCTTAATACATTAACCCCAGCCTGTATAAATGTACCACATTAATACACTAACCCCAGCCTGTATAAATGTACCACCTTAATACATTAACCCAGGCCTGTATAAATGTACCACCTTAATACATTAACCCTGTATAAATGTACCACCTTAATACATTAACCCTAGCCTGTATAAATGTATCACCTTAATACATTAACCCTGGCCTGTATAAATGTACCACCTTAATACATTAGCCCCAGCCTGTATAAATGTACCACCTTAATACATTAACCCCACCCTGTATAAATGTACCACCTTAATACATTAACCCTGGCCTGTATAAATGTACCACCTTAATACATTAACCCTGGCCTGTATAAATGTACCACCTTAATACATTAACCCCACCCTGTATAAATGTACCACCTTAATACATTAACCCAGGCCTGTATAAATGTACCACCTTAATACATTAACCCCACCCTGTATAAATGTACCACCTTAATACATTAACCCAGGCCTGTATAAATGTACCACCTTAATACATTAACCCCACCCTGTATAAATGTACCACCTTAATACATTAATCCAGGCCTGTATAAATGTACCACCTTAATACATTAACCCTGTATAAATGTACCACCTTAATACATTAACCCTGTATAAATATACCACCTTAATACATTAACCCCACCCTGTATAAATGTACCACCTTAATACATTAACCCTGGCCTGTATAAATGTACCACCTTAATACATTAACCCTGGCCTGTATAAATGTACCACCTTAATACATTAACCCCACCCTGTATAAATGTACCACATTAATACATTAACCCTGGCCTGTATAAATGTACCACCTTAATACATTAACCCAGGCCTGTATAAATGTACCACCTTAATACATTAACCCTGTATAAATGTACCACCTTAATACATTAACCCAGGCCTGTATAAATGTACCACCTTAATACATTAACCCAGGCCTGTATAAATGTACCACCTTAATACATTAACCCCACCCTGTATAAATGTACCACCTTAATACATTAACCCTGTATAAATGTACCACCTTAATACATTAACCCTGTATAAATGTACCACCTTAATACATTAACCCAGGCCTGTATAAATGTACCACCTTAATACATTAACCCTGTATAAATGTACCACCTTAATACATTAACCCAGGCCTGTATAAATGTACCACCTTAATACATTAACCCTGTATAAATGTACCACCTTAATACATTAACCCAGGCCTGTATAAATGTACCACCTTAATACATTAACCCTGTATAAATGTACCACCTTAATACATTAACCCTGTATAATTGTACCACCTTAATACATTAACCCAGGCCTGTATAAATGTACCACCTTAATACATTATCCCTGTATAATTGTACCACCTTAATACATTAACCCAGGCCTGTATAAATGTAACACCTTAATACATTAACCCTGTATAAATGTACCACCTTAATACATTAACCCTGTATAAATGTACCACCTTAATACATTAACCCTGGCCTGTATAAATGTACCACCTTAATACATTAACCCTGGCCTGTATAAATGTACAACCTTAATACATTAACCCTGGCCTGTATAAATGTACCACCTTAATACATTAACCCAGGCCTGTATAAATGTACCACCTTAATACATTAACCCTGTATAAATGTACCACCTTAATACATTAACCCAGGCCTGTATAAATGTACCACCTTAATACATTAACCCTGTATAAATGTACCACCTTAATACATTAACCCAGGCCTGTATAAATGTACCACCTTAATACATTAACCCCAGGCCTGTATAAATGTACCACCTTAATACATTAATCCAGGCCTGTATAAATGTACCACCTTAATACATTAACCCAGGCCTGTATAAATGTACCACCTTAATACATTAACCCCACCCTGTATAAATGTACCCCCTTAATACATTAACCCTGTATAAATGTACCACCTTAATACATTAACCCTGGCCTGTACAAATGTACCACCTTAATACATTAACCCAGGCCTGTATAAATGTACAACCTTAATACATTAACCCTGTATAAATGTACCACCTTAATACATTAACCCAGGCCTGTATAAATGTACAACCTTAATACATTAACCCTGTACAAATGTACCACCTTAATACATTAACCCAGGCCTGTATAAATGTACAACCTTAATACATTAACCCTGTATAAATGTACCACCTTAATACATTAGCCCTACCCTGTATAAATGTACCACCTTAATACATTAACCCACGCCTGTATAAATGTACCACCTTAATACATTAACCCCACCCTGTATAAATGTACCACCTTAATACATTAGCCCAGGCCTGTATAAATGTACCACCTTAATACATTAGCCCAGGCCTGTATAAATGTACCACCTTAATACATTAACCCTGTATAAATGTACCACCTTAATACATTGACCCTGTATAAATGTACCACCTTAATACATTAACCTTGGCCTGTATAAATGTACCACCTTAATACATTAACCCTGTATAAATGTACCACCTTAATACATTAACCCTGTATAAATGTACCACCTTAATACATTAACCCTGTATAAATGTACCACCTTAATACATTAACCCAGGCCTGTATAAATGTACCACCTTAATACATTAACCCTGGTCTGTATAAATGTACCACCTTAATACACTAACCCAGGCCTGTATAAATGTACCACCTTAATACATTAACCCAGGCCTGTATAAATGTACCACCTTAATACATTAACCCTGTATAAATGTACCACCTTAATACACTAACCCAGGCCTGTATAAATGTACCACCTTAATACATTAACCCTGGCCTGTATAAATGTACCACCTTAATACACTAACCCTGGCCTGTATAAATGTACCACCTTAATACATTAACCCCACCCTGTATAAATGTACCACCTTAATACATTAACCCAGGCCTGTATAAATGTACCACCTTAATACATTAACCCTGTATAAATGTACCAGCTTAATACATTAACCCTGGCCTGTATAAATGTACCACCTTAATACATTAACCCCACCCTGTATAAATGTACCACCTTAATACATTAACCCACTTAATACATTAAGCCTGGCCTGTATAAATGTACCACCTTAATACATTAACCCCAGCCTGTATAAATGTACCACCTTAATACATTAACCCACTTAATACATTAAGCCTGGCCTGTATAAATGTACCACCTTAATACATTAACCCTGGCCTGTATAAATGTACCACCTTAATACATTAACCCAGGCCTGTATAAATGTACCACCTTAATACATTAACCCTGGCCTGTATAAATGTACCACCTTAATACATTAACCCACTTAATACATTAAGCCTGGCCTGTAAAAATGTACCACCTTAATACATTAACCCTGGCCTGTATAAATGTACCACCTTAATACATTAACCCACTTAATACATTAAGCCTGGCCTGTATAAATGTACCACCTTAATACATTAACCCACTTAATACATTAAGCCTGGCCTGTAAAAATGTACCACCTTAATACATTAAGCCTGGCCTGTATAAATGTACCACCTTAATACATTAACCCACTTAATACATTAAGCCTGGCCTGTAAAAATGTACCATCATATATGTATATGATATGGTTATGGAGCTTGCATTATATGTAGTATAAAGGGCCTTGTCCACTAAGCCTATTCTCATGCGATTCCCACCGAATTCAGTGGAAAAGGATCTGCAGCGCAAACTCGCATGGGAATAGACTTAATGCATGGCCTAGGGCCTTCAGATAAATTGAGAGAATTAAAGGTAAATACCTGTGTTCACTTAAAAAATCATGGAATCATGGAATTTTCTTTAAACTTTGGATTTAGAAAGAACATGGTTGGGGGAACCCAAAAAGCCCCCAAAAAACATATGTCATTGGATTAGTTTTTATTTTAGGGACCACTGAATTTTATTACTGTTTACTATAGAAGTCTATGGAAAAACGGGTATTTTCTGCATTTTCCCCAATAGCATATGATTGAATCATACAATTTTCTTTTAAATCTGCATATACATTGCTGACATGTTATTCTACCCTCCCAATTAAAAAAAATAAGGGGTCATTGAACTAAAAAAAAAGTTATTCAGCTAAACTTGCATCACAATGAGCTTCCCCCATTGAAATCAATTGTGAAGGGAAGTAAATTTCACTCATCCCTAAAACACAAAATAATATGATAATATCCAGTTTATTTTGCATTTTGTACTCCCCCAACCATGTTCTTTCTCAATACAAAGTTTGAACAAAATATATTGAATTCTATTAGTATTATGAATTCTATATGCATTAGTTCCTTGAATTCCCGCCTGCTGCAGTGCTGACAACGCTGGTATTCATCTTTAAACGGGTGAGCTTCTGGTAGATAAGACCAAGATATGATAGAAAGAAGGGTACTAGATATCAAACACATTAAATTAAAGAGACTTGTCACCACCCCACACCCCACCATGACTTAACAAAACGTTTATCAATCAATCAAGAACTAAAACTCCACATGCTTGCGATTAACACGAAAAACACCAATGAACTGAACTTGCAAGAACATACCTTTATTGATATCATGTTAAAATGCAAGGTACGTAGTATTTTGATGTGACATTATTTTATTCATTTCTGCTAGAAACCAAATCTCATGATGTATTATTTCACTGGGAGAACTCCTCCGCTAGTAGGTTTTATGATGGGAATACTAACTCAATATATAATATAATAATAGGGCGACTGCGCTAGACGAAAAACGGCGGTGACATTTTTTGTTGTTGCCCACTAACATCAGTTCATTTCATGTTTGCAATGAAAACGCAAATGGAGGAGTGTCAGATGTGTTGCTGCATTCTCTGGGAACTGTTGTTTCTGTATGGATATTTGTTGCAACAAATTAGTGGGCAACAACAAAATTTGTCGGCGCCGTTTTTTCTCTCTAGTGTAAGATATATAAATATAATTCCCTGCCCTTCTCAAGTAGGCAGCCACATATAGGCTAAGCAGGCTCTCTCCGGGACCCCACGTGACCTGGGCAGTAGTTACTACAGCCGTCACGAGGTGGCAGTATTGGTCTTCCGGGACTGAGCGCACATGTCGATTGTTGGCAGACATCCAATCAGGGAAATGTACACTCTCACACAGATTGAGTCCTGCATGCATGTTGGTTCCCGGAGTGGTAGTAAATACAGTCTTTTCTTTAGCTTATCCCGGGCGGGGGTGGGTGGGGGAAGGCGGGGTGGGGGTGGGGGGATAACGGTTCGGGGGAGGGAGTAGGGGGTCTGTCAGGGCAAGAAACATGTGGGGCCCGTTGCATAACAAATCTGTCAGATTTTCCCAATGTAGTTTAACATAACAGAACTGCTACTTTAAATGCAATACCAAATATACTCAGATATACCTGGTATTCTTCATTTTTCAGCCTAATTTAGCAGAATTTACTAAATGTGTAGAGCTGCCATTTGTCCATTTTCTGGAAGTCTAACGCAGATAATAAGGTGCATTGCCTATTTTGTGCCCTAATGTGGACGACTGACACCAATTGTGCTTTCCCAAAAAACTCAACGTGATACTCATCATGTGAATACTTGCGTTAGAATCTATGACAATTGTATTTTTTATGAATGTATCTGTATAATATTGAGTTTAAAAGTATGATATTGAATTTACATAATGATACTGATAAATAATAAGGTTAGAATTGGCTAAATGATATCATGTAATGTTTCAAAACACCTCCTCACGCCAAAATCATCTAAGAATATATTTAATTGAACCAATCCCATTAAATCAATCCCATATCAAAACTTAAAATAATCATAAACAATTGTAATTTACATGATTTTAATACTTGTCCCTTTTCATCCCATAAAAGCTTTCTAGGCGCCTAGCCCCCTTAGCCCCCTAGCCCCCCCCCCTCCTCCCAATATCATCTCCATTGCCCAGGTCACATTTCTTGATGGTTTCCTCCTCCCGCCGTTTCCTGAATGTTTCTAATTGAAACACAGGATTGGCGTCCTCCCTGTGTACTTCCGGTTTGTTTAATAGCGGGGGAAATGGGATTTGGCCGGGAAGTGTGTGTGCGGGGATGCATGTGTGTGTGCATAGGTGTGTGTACATAGGTGTGTGTGCATAGGTGTGTGTACATAGGTGTGTGTGCATAGGTGTGTGTACATAGGTGTGTGTGCATAGGTGTGTGTGCATAGGTGTGTGTACATAGGTGTGTGTGCATAGGTGTGTGTGCATAGGTGTGTGTGCATAGGTGTGTGTGCATAGGTGTGTGTACATAGGTGTGTGTGCATAGGTGTGTGTGCATAGGTGTGTGTGCATAGGTGTGTGTGCATAGGTGTGTGTGCATAGGTGTGTGTGCATAGGTGTGTGTACATAGGTGTGTGTGCATAGGTGTGTGTGCATAGGTGTGTGTGCATAGGTGTGTGTGCATAGGTGTGTGTGCATAGGTGTGTGTGCATAGGTGTGTGTGCATAGGTGTGTGTGCATAGGTGTGTGTACATAGGTGTGTGTGCATAGGTGTGTGTGCATAGGTGTGTGTGCATAGGTGTGTGTGCATAGGTGTGTGTGCATAGGTGTGTGTACATAGGTGTGTGTGCATAGGTGTGTGTGCATAGGTGTGTGTGCATAGGTGTGTGTGCATAGGTGTGTGTGCATAGGTGTGTGTGCATAGGTGTGTGTGCATAGGTGTGTGTGCATAGGTGTGTGTACATAGGTGTGTGTGCATAGGTGTGTGTACATAGGTGTGTGTGCATAGGTGTGTGTGCATAGGTGTGTGTGCATAGGTGTGTGTGCATAGGTGTGTGTGCATAGGTGTGTGTACATAGGTGTGTGTACATAGGTGTGTGTGTACATAGGTGTGTGTGCATAGGTGTGTGTGCATAGGTGTGTGTGCATAGGTGTGTGTGCATAGGTGTGTGTGCATAGGTGTGTGTACATAGGTGTGTGTGCATAGGTGTGTGTGCATAGGTGTGTGTGCATAGGTGTGTGTGCATAGGTGTGTGTGCATAGGTGTGTGTGCATAGGTGTGTGTACATAGGTGTGTGTGCATAGGTGTGTGTGCATAGGTGTGTGTACATAGGTGTGTGTGCATAGGTGTGTGTGCATAGGTGTGTGTGCATAGGTGTGTGTGTGGTTATTTGGGTGTAGGTTTGCACTGACAACAGGTTCTTATTCATTATTTCTTTGGGGAGGTTGAATTATAACTATCTTTTATTTTTATCTTTTATTTTTGAGATTTTTGTTGTTGAAGGTTGCCGTACACTTGAAAATGAGTATATCACATGCGTTCCTGATAAAACTAAATATATCACACAATCAGCTTCGAGTTAAGCATTGTTTCGTGCAGTAGGAATCAAAGAAACCAAATATTATACATCGCATATCCCTCAATTGAGAGGATCGGTGAAAGACAATTGTACTTTTTCTGAAATTCTGACCCATATACTGTAAGTATTGAGATTTCAGATTGAGATTTCTGAGATTTTCTAGGCGGTGGCATTATATAAAGTTAAAAGGGAATAGTTGGTATTTCTGCCAATTCGATATTCATTCCATTTGGTTCAACACTGTTTAATGCCTGCATCCAATTTATAGTCTAAATTTACAGTTATTTCATATGAGCCTTGACCTAAGATTTGTTCTATTGGATGAATCTGCATATCCACTTCCACAATATACCATCTATTAATTAGATCATTGAAAAGGGGATTTGCATAGCCGCCATTTTGAATCTAGATTCACATGGAATTATGGGACTAATCGTACAGTCTAAAATCTATAGAAAACATGCCATGTTCAGCATGAAATATTTATTGATGCTCTAATGTCAATATCCATGTGTTAATCATGTTTCCATAACAGAACCTCCATCTTTCCCGTCATGCATTTGGTTTTCATAGATGATTATTAAAAGCTATGATATTGGTGAAAACATTTTTACAATTTTTGATATAATTATAAGATCCGTTTTCGCAGTGTGACCATCACAAATAATGTCAAATATTTGTATGTCAGATTTCAACAGAATCCATCTCAGCATGCATTGCAGTAGACATACGCAGTGAGACATGCAACTCCCCTATTGGTGCTGTTTTCTACTGTACTCTCCAAATGGCATTTGGGTGGGCTTGTATACAGAGATCATAGACAGGTTGGAATTGCCTATTAGGGCATTAAGGCCACTCTTTATTTTGTAAAGTTGGCCCTGCATGGAATAATCCCCTTTGGAGGTGATTTTTTTTTTTTTTTTTTTTTTTTTTAGGTGTTTTTAGATCTATTAGTCGAATCTGACCTGATCAACACATTTGTGATGTGTTTCGGGGAAATGAGTCACAAGTCGCAAAATTTGTGTTTTTAAAAGTCGTTTACTTACAAGATCTCTTTGTTGAAATATTTTTATTTTTGGGGTCTCTAGTCCTTGTGGTTGTACGAATACATCTACCAAATTTCAGGACAGTTTATTAATTATATCAGTGCGTTTTCTTACATCATCCTATTGAGTATATTTAGCTATTTTACTGGTATTTATCCACCCAGAAATATTGCAATTTTTTTTTCAAAACTGAAAATATCTAACTAAAAAGATAAAAGTACTTATTGGACCCAAATCCATTTTTTGCGACTTATGACCCATCTTCCTAAAACAGATCACATTTTGAACTCAATGAAAAAAACAAGCCAGGATATGTTTACTCTTGAACTGCATTTATTATTGAGAAAAGGGAATAAAACACCAAATCTGGAAATGAAACGAAGTTGGATATGTGTTGTTTGAATGATGTTTATTAATGTTTCCAACGTTTTGAATAATCCTATATTCTTCATCAGGGAATAATTATTATTCTCTAATCTGTGTTTCAGTTTACTTGAATCCAAAGCAGCTTATGCACAAAAACCTGAAATGAAATAAAGGTTCAACAGTTATTCATAGTCATTATCCATGGTTACAGTTAATATTATAATGGCGTATTAATATTCTATTTCATTAGTTTGTTAAATAATATAGATCTAAGGTTAAACCATTGTTTTTAATGTGGTAAAGGGCATTTTTGAGTTTTGTGATATTGGTCAGATTTTCAGAAAATATACAATCGGCAGCTCTACAAATTTTTTAACTTCTGCTAAATTAGGCTGGAATATTTAAATGCTGTGCATATGCATCTTTGGCATTGTGTTGATTAAAAATATCTCTTTTATTGTGTTAAACTGTATTTTGAATGTAAACTTTCTCTTAGATTTCGATTATTTGAAAGGATTGGGGAAGGTGAATTGTACAGTTTCTGAAAATATGACCCATATACAATACAACAAAGAAATGGTTTGAGAGAGAGTTTCTATGAAATGAATAATATGTGTCTTAACTTCAAAGGAAGAAATATTAATTAAACACTAGACATAATTGTGATGTGTTTCAGGAAAATGAGTCCCAAGTCGCAAAATGGATATTTTCCATTTTGTTTTATTTATGAGATATCGTTGTTGGAATATTCTAATTCTTAGGGTACTTAATGCTGCTGATGATATTAATACATGTACGAAATTTCAAGGCAATGTATTAAATATATCTATGCATTTCTAAGGTCAGCTTATAGAGTATATTTAGGTACTTTATTATTAATTATTCACCCAAAAATATCAATAACTTTTTTTCAAAAATTAAATATCAAACTTATAATATAGAAACACTACTTAGATGTCCTTGATGTTTACTACCATTAGAATCGGCTTGAGCTCATCTAGTCAAATATGATAATATCTCAAAATCCATTTTTTGCGACTTATGACTCATTTTCCTGAAACACATCATAATTGAGGGAAAGGAGGTGGAGTGGGTTGAGGTTTTACTACAGAATATCTGTCAGGATTACTGTTTGATTGTTTGTTTTTTATTGATAGCATTTCATCATTACAGACAATAATACTCAGCATATCAAGTGAAAAAAAATAGTAAAAAGAAACATACATCATTATAGTTCGCCATTGAGTTTTTAAGAGTTTTTTTTTTTCAGATTTTTGAGATCATATTATACTTCACAAAATGCTGTTCAATGTCTCAAATAATAAATAAAATTATATCATTTTTATATTTAACTTGGTTATACAGCCATTAGTGATGAGGACATACAAGGCTCATAGGCAATTTAGCATTGACCATGATTTTAAACCAGGGGCTGTTAGGTGCAGTGCTACTACTATAGAAGGAAAGGAGCGGTGCATTTAAGTAATCTCTATATTAATAAAATAAGGGTTCGGAGCCTAAAACGGCTATCTTCTCTGAAACCGCTGGCCAGATCTCCATTATATTTCACACGCACATTGCCAAAAATGATGCTGAACCATTCCACTATGTTTCATTAACAAATTAGGGTTGAAAAGGGGTTAAAAATGGGGTTACATCGAGCACCCCCATCCAAGGCCCCCAGCACTGCCTGAAAACAAACCTATCAGTGCCCCTACACCAGGTTTCTGGGTCACCCAAAGCATGACGTTGTGGACAGGTAGGCCTACCATGGCAAGTTGTTGCTTCACTATGGGACGGGAGATATATTTCACCATATTTCCACCAAAAGGAACTCAGGAAATTTCCATTTTGGATGGGAGGCAACAACAATACAACTGTGACAACATTTTTTTTAACAGGGTTCCATTTGAGGTATGAATGTTAATACAGATACTAACTTACAGACACAATTTGAAAGAGAAAAAGATGGTTGGAGAGGGAACAAGAAGAGTGGGAAGATGTGGGCCCCACTGTCCCACTAGCAAATCCCGTGCAAAGCACAGGTATTTGCTAGTAGTCATTATAATTATAGTCTAAAAGGAAAGAAGATAATTGTTAATTGATGTTAATCATACATTTTCACACTCAGATTAAACTGTTTTCCTCACAAGGCTTACAAAAGTACATCAACTTTGATAAATAATGCTTATATATATATGGGTCAGATTTTAAAAAAATGTACTCATCAACTTCGCCAAACTTCTCAAATAGCCTAAATTTCAGACGAAAATAAAGTTCAAAATACAGTTCAACCTAACCAAACAGATTGCTAAAATCAATGCAATGCCAAATGTACTTGAATTTACCTGGTATTGGCCAAATTGCTGCCTAATTTAGCAAAATTTACTAAATGTGTAGAGCTGCCAATTGTACATTTTCTGAAAATCTAACCCTTATAAGTCTTTGATTGAACACATATCTTATTATGTTACATAATCTAGTGTTGTTTTGGTATTTGGTCAAAAAGGGAGTTTTGGGGATTTCACTAAAATAGAAAAATGAAAGTTACAATCACCGAAGATCTATGTTTGCATCCTTCATCATGCCTGGATTACTCCAGGTCAGGTTTGAATTCATGGTTCACTACAAATATAAAAGAAAGGTTCAATAGGGGAGTTGTATAGCCGTCATTTTGAATCTTGATTCGCATGGAATTATGGGACTAATGGTACAGTGTAAAATCTATGGAAAACATGTCATGTTCAACATGGACTATTTAGCAATGCTCTAATATCAATATCCATGTGTCATACATGTTTCTATGACACAAGCCACCATATTTCCCATCATGCATTTGGTTTTAATAGATCATTTATAAAAGCTCTGATATTGGTGACAACATTCTTGCAATTTTCCATAAAAATTTCGATATGTCAGATTTCATCAAAATCCATCCCATGATGCACTGTACCAGACATGCGCAGTGGCACATGCAACTCCCCTATTGTTCGTTGTAGAGTAACTTAATAAATCTATGGTGATATTCAAAATGGTGTGGATAACAATTTGTGATGTGTTTTAGGAAAATGAGTCACAAATCGCAAAAATTGATATTTTTCAAAGTGACTTTTTCGAAAGATTCCTTTTTTGAAATGTTCTGATTTCTTGAGGGTCTAGCACACCTAGTCATATGAACCAAATTTTAGGACATAGTATTAAATATGTGATGTGTTTCAGGAAGATGAGTCATAAGTCGCAAAATTGATATTTTCCAAAGTGTTTTTCTCACAAGATCTCTTTATTGAAATGTTCTGATTTTTTTAGGGTTTAGTACCTATAGTCACATTAATCCATGTAATAAATTTTGGGACATTGTATTAAATATATCCTTGCGTTTTGAAGGCCTTCATATGGAGTATATTCAGTTACTTTACACGTAATTACCCATCCAGGAACATTGCACACTTTTCTTTCCAAAAATAAAAATATCAAACAAAAACTATGGAAACACTTCTTAAATGCCCTTCATGTTTACAATCATTGCAATCAGCTTGATCTCATGTTTGCAAATATGGTAATAACTCAAAATCCAATTTTCACGACTTATGACTCATTTTCCTGAAACAAATCACATATATCAATATTGCATATTGAATGCCTTCACATGGAGTATGTTTAGTTACTTTACTGCTAATTACCCATCCAGAAACATTGCAAACTTTATTTTTCAAAAATAAAAATGTCAAAATTAAAATACATATACATATTAAGTGTCCCAATGTTTACTATCATTGGAATCCCCTTGATCTTATCTTTTCAAATATGGTGATATCTCAAAATTCATTTTTTGCGACATACGACTCATTTTCCTGAAACGCAAATGCACCAGAGGAACTGATGTAGTTGAGTGTTAATTATGTTAAGTGTTAAGATTATTATACATTATCCATTTACATGTGCTTCTACTCATCAACTGTTGGTCAGTAAAAAAGAGTACAGAATCTATGCCATGCTGTGTCCTTTCCTTTTTTGAATATTTTATGTTACCTGGGTTTACAATTGCCTTGGTAGGGTGTTTTAATAGGCCCAGGAAATTTAGAACCATATGTGATGTGTTCCAGGAGAATGAGTCATAAGTCGCAAAAATGATATTCTTCAAAGTGTCTATTTTACAAAATCACTTTATTGGAATGTTCTGATGTTTGGACAATGCAGTCTCATTTTCAGGACAATCTATTAAATATATCCTTTCGTTTTAAAGGTCCTCATTATTTATGGAGTATATGTGATGTGTTTCAGGAAAATGAGTCATAAGTCGCAAAAGATAGATTTTGAGATACTGCTATATTTGAAAAGATGGGATCAAGCCGATTCCAATGATAGTAAACAGTCTAATAACCTAATAAGTATTTCTAGATCTTAAGTTTGATATTTTCGTTTTTGAAAAAAAAGTTTCCAATATTTCTGGGGGTCTATAAACAGTAAAGTAACTAAATGTAGTCCATATGAGGACCTTTAAAATGAATGGATATATTCCATAGATTGTCCTGATATTTGATACATCGATTGATATAGCCAAAAGTGATAAACCCCCCAAGAATTAGAACGTCCCAATAATGTGATCTTGTGATAAAAACACTTTGAAAAATATCAATTTTGCGACATATGACTCATTTTCCTGAAACACAACACATATTTAGATACTTATCTGGTTATTGCTCCCAAGAAGTATTTATTCCTATCTAATGGGAGAATTATGAAATAGCATGAAGAACATTGTATAATTTAATCTAGATGTACTATTATTATTGTTAGAGATAAACAATGTAACCAAACCAACAACATAAAAAGTGCAAATATTGTTTAATTAAATAATATGTGTAGTGAGTATAATAATTAGCTTTACTTACTCAGGGAGTTAGTCACACCACTCTGTCTCTTGGAATCCATACCACCCTGCTGTCTCTTAGAAACTAACCCCACATTCTGTCTCTTGGAATCCATACCACCCTGCTGTCTCTTAGAAACTAACCCCACATTCTGTCTCTTGGAATCCATACCACCCTGCTGTCTCTTAGAAACTATCCCCACATTCTGTCTCTTGGAATCCATACCACCCTGCTGTCTCTTAGAAACTATCCCCACATTCTGTCTCTTGGAATCCATACCACCCTGCTGTCTCTTAGAAACTAACCCCACATTCTGTCTCTTGGAATCCTGTCTCTTAGAAACTATCCCCACATTCTGTCTCTTAGAATCAATCCCATAATGCTGTCTCTTAGAATCAATCCCATAATTCTGTCTCTTAGAATCTATCCCATAATTCTGTCTCTTAGAATCAATCCCATAATTCTGTCTCTTGGAATCTATCCCATAATTCTGTCTCTTGGAATCAATCCCATAATGTTGTCTCTTAGAATCTATCCCCACATTCTGTCTCTTAGAATCTATCCCTTCAAGCTGTCTCTTAGAATCTATCCCTTCAAGCTGTCTCTTAGAATCAATCCCCACGTTCTGTCTCTTAGAATCAATCCCTTCAAGCTGTCTCTTAGAATCTATCCCTTCAAGCTGTCTCTTAGAATCTATCCCTTCAAGCTGTCTCTTAGAATCTATCCCTTCAAGCTGTCTCTTAGAATCAATCCCATACCACTGTCTCTTGGAATCAATCCCAGCATGCTGTCTCTTAGAATCTATCCCATAATTCTGTCTCTTAGAATCAATCCCTTCAAGCTGTCTCTTAGAATCTATCCCTTCAAGCTGTCTCTTAGAATCAATCCCATCAAGCTGTCTCTTAGAATCTATCCCATAATTCTGTCTCTTCGAATCTATCCCTTCAAGCTGTCTCTTAGAATCTATCCCATAATTCTGTCTCTTAGAATCTATCCCTTCAAGCTGTCTCTTAGAATCTATCCCTTCAAGCTGTCTCTTAGAATCTATCCCATAATTCTGTCTCTTAGAATCTATCCCTTCAAGCTGCCTCTTAGAATCTATCCCATAATTCTGTCTCTTAGAATCTATCCCTTCAAGCTGTCTCTTAGAATCTATCCCATAATTCTGTCTCTTAGAATCTATCCCTTCAAGCTGTCTCTTAGAATCTATCCCTTCAAGCTGTCTCTTAGAATCTATCCCATACCACTGTCTCTTGGAATCAATTCCAGCATGCTGTCTCTTAGAATCTATCCCTTCAATCTGTCTCTTAGAATCAATCCCATCAAGCTGTCTCTTAGAATCAATCCCATACCACTGTCTCTTGGAATCAATCCCAGCATGCTGTCTCTTAGAATCTATCCCTTCAAGCTGTCTCTTAGAATCTATCCCATACCACTGTCTCTTAGAATCAATCCCTTCAAGCTGTCTCTTAGAATCAATCCCAGCATGCTGTCTCTTAGAATCAATCCCTTCAAGCTGTCTCTTAGAATCAATCCCAGCATGCTGTCTCTTAGAATCTATCCCAGCATGCTGTCTCTTAGAATCTATCCCAGCATGCTGTCTCTTAGAATCTATCCCAGCATGCTGTCTCTTAGAATCTATCCCAGCATGCTGTCTCTTAGAATCAATCCCAGCATGCTGTCTCTTAGAATCAATCCCTTCAAGCTGTCTCTTAGAATCTATCCCAGCATGCTGTCTCTTAGAATCTATCCCAGCATGCTGTCTCTTAGAATCTATCCCTTCAATCTGTCTCTTAGAATCAATCCCATACCACTGTCTCTTGGAATCAATCCCAGTATCCTGTCTCTTAGAATCTATCCCTTCAATCTGTCTCTTAGAATCAATCCCATACCACTGTCTCTTGGAATCAATCCCAGCAAGCTGTCTCTTAGAATCAATCCCTTCAAGCTGTCTCTTAGAATCTATCCCAGCATGCTGTCTCTTGGAATCAATCCCAGCAAGCTGTCTCTTAGAATCAATCCCTTCAAGCTGTCTCTTAGAATCTATCCCAGCATGCTGTCTCTTAGAATCTATCCCAGCATGCTGTCTCTTAGAATCTATCCCCACATTCTGTCTCTTAGAATCAATCCCTTCAAGCTGTCTCTTAGAATCTATCCCAGCATGCTGTCTCTTAGAATCTATCCCAGCATGCTGTCTCTTAGAATCAATCCCTTCAAGCTGTCTCTTAGAATCAATCCCTTCAAGCTGTCTCTTAGAATCAATCCCTTCAAGCTGTCTCTTAGAATCTATCCCAGCATGCTGTCTCTTAGAATCTATCCCTTCAATCTGTCTCTTAGAATCAATCCCAACAATCTGTCTTTTGGAATCAATCGCAGCATGCTCTCTGTTCACTAGAAAATTGGGAAACAAATGTCAGCATTAGTTAAACAAAGAAGCCAGTTCATGGCCACAACCACAACAAGCCAACTAGAAACTAGATCACAATAAATGACTAAATAAAAGCCATGTTAAGGAAGCCTTTGCGTAATTTCTACTAGTTTTTGATTTGATTTTGATTTTAAAAATATTTTATTCAGGACAAGTAGACATTTTCATACATCACTACTACTAGTTTTTAATATATATATAGTTTTATTTCAAAGTACATGTACATCGAAATCGGAGTACAATATCTGCAACCTGCAGATCTTCCAATTGATCCTCATAGCGTACTCAGACTTCAAAAATTGTGATGTGTTTCAGGAAAATGAGTCATAAGTCGCAAAATTGATATTTTTCAAATTGTTTTTTTCACAAGATCACATTATTGGAATGTTCTGATTCTTGGAGAGTTTGTCACTTGTAGTTATGTCAATCGATGTATCAAATTTCAGTACAATCTATGTAATATATCCTTTCGTTTTAAAGGTCCTTATATGGACTACATTTAGTTACTTTACTGTTTAGTGATCCCCAGAAATGTTGGAAACTTTTTTTTTCAAAAACGAAAATATCAAACTTAAAATCTAGAAATACTCATTATTTCATTAGACTGTTTACTATCATTGGAATCGGCTTGATCTCATCCTTTCAAATATAATGATATCTCAAAATCTATTTTTTGCGACTTATGACTCATTTTCCTGAAACACATCACAAATATGGTTTCTAGCTACAATGTAAACAATTTTGTATATGAGGTACACAGTGAGGATTTTGCCTCTTCCCGCTCTTCCCAATCAGTTCCATTCTGATTGGGTTTACATTATTTACACGAGTGACCGTGGCAGCTCCGCTTTATATATTTAAGACTGAGTGTAGCAAGAAAGTGCTATTTATTCTTATTCAGAGAGAATGATAAAATAGTATGAAGTACATAAAAAGTGCAAACACTATTTAATTGCATAGTATGCGTAGTGAGTATAATAATTTATCATATGTCATGTGTTTCAGGTTAGATATTGGGGTGAAAAATTACTAGTAAAGTAGGTGATGTACTACATAAGATGATCTTTGAAATGCATGGATATATTTAATACACTATCCTCAAATTTAGTTCATGTATCCATATGACCTATTTGACTAGATACTCCAAAAATGAACACACTCCAAAAAGCAGATCTTGTGAATAAATGACTTTTAAAAATACGAATTTTGCGACTTGTGACTAATTTTCCTGAAACACATCACATATTCCTTATTTCTGATTGAGACCATGTGTATGTATGTCAGATTTTCAGAAAATGTACAATTCGTCTTCACCAATCCTCTCCAATAACCCACATTTAAGACAAAAATAAGCTTCAAAATGCAGTTTAACATAACAGAACTGATACTTTAAATCAATGAGATACCAAATGTACTCAGATAAACCCAGTATCCATTATTTTTCAGCCTCATTTAGGAGAATTTCCTAAATGTGTAGAGCTGTCAATTGTAAAATTTCTGAAAATCGGACCCATGTAGACACCATTCATGTGTCGGTGCTGACTTGTAGAAGTGGTTGGTCCACTCTATTTCAGTTAGGTCGATGGGAAGCGTTATTCTGAACTGAATATTGCCATTTCTGTCATTATCTATATCATTGAAATTGCTATTTCTACTCCTTCATTTCTACTCCTAAAAAAATCACATTGATTTATTGTAAGACTTTATCTAATAATGCGAGCTTGCAGCTCATTTAAATTGTATAGTGGTATCAAAGGAGCTAATCTCCTATGTAATCAAGTCCTAAATTGAACCTAGGTACGTTAGAACAACCTGGCTTGTCCGGGAAATGATATTTCCCAGGTTAAATAAAATCTTAAAAAAAAAATAGAATAAAACAGTTCAACAGGTTCTTCCTTGAGGTGTGTTTTATTATATATATAAATATCATTCAAGTTGATCAGTAGAGTTACATGAAATGGACAGGAGCCTCTGCGAACAGATCTATTACCGGCTGAGCGGGGTGAATCTGAAGATCACTACATTTAGATACATAATTCAATTTAAAACTTATGTTGCAAAGAGACTTACCTTTGGCCTTCGGTAAGAAAAGAATAATTTAATGAATAAAAAGATATTAAATATATTTGAGTATATGAATGTAACTTTATTAGAAATCCCATCCTGATCATAGATAATTTCCAGAAAGAGTACACAATTATTATGATTGTGAAGAAAGTTTCTCTATACTAATACTAACGCTAAAATAGTTTATATTTATTTCATCAATGCAATATCAGATACACCTGATAATTAATCCTTTTTTAGCCTAATCTAGCAGAATTGACTAAATGTGTTGAACCACTGTTAGTACATTTTCTGACGCCCTGGCCCTGAAACACCAGGTACATTGGTAACATCATAATACAGTGACAACTTTGTGAATCTGGTCCAGAGGGAAAAGATGAAAACACTTACATGTTCCAAAGTAGCAGATGAAGCACGTTGGGTCAAGGAGAAGACAGAAACCACCAACAGAATGCTACAGTAGACCTTCATATCCATGTTGAGGGATCTTTGTTGTTTGAAGGTCAACGTTGAGGGATCTTTGTTCTTTGAAAGTCAATGTTGAGGGATCTTTGACCTTTGAAGGTCAATGCTGAGGGATCTTTGTCCTTTGAAGGTCAATGTTGAGGGATCTTTGTTGTTTGAAGGTGAATGCTGAGGGAGCTTTGTCCTTTGAAGGTCAATGTTGAGGGATCTTTGTCCTTTGAAGGTCAATGCTGAGGGATCTTTGTCCTTTGAAGGTCAATGCTGAGGGATCTTTGTCCTTTGAAGGTCAATGCTATGTTTCTAAGAAAGCTGTATGCACACGCCTGTACAAAAGCTGAATGTCTCAACACCGATACTTCTCGCCCTTTT
Source organism: Sthenelais limicola (assembly GCA_942159475.1). Taxonomy (NCBI): domain Eukaryota; kingdom Metazoa; phylum Annelida; class Polychaeta; order Phyllodocida; family Sigalionidae; genus Sthenelais; species Sthenelais limicola. The sequence continues at coordinate 150,609,821 of OW804094.1, read as the reverse complement.
AAACACAACCTGTAATGGCCCTAACCTTTTATTATGCTCATAAGATCTAAGGATCTAAAATACTTGATGAAGAGCATGACAGATGGAAAGCTAGTGAAAGAATAAAAAACACATAAAACCATTTACTTTGGGAATTATTCCTCATCACCAAAGGAACTAAAATGAAAATCTGTGCGATCCCCACAATACAATGACAACTTTCTCCTTGCTATATCTAAAATACTGACAAAACAAAATGAAACTTTTATTACATTCTGTGTTTCAGTCTTAGAATTGGTTTCTTTTCATGAAGTATGCAGGACCATTCATAGTGTGAAAGGACTTTATTGACCAGTGAATATTTCAAACACTTCCATTGACAAATCTAGCATTAATGTTTTATCATGTATTGTAATATACTGATATTATTCTCCCTGGTTCTTAGAGAATACTTAACCAAGGTGATGCAATGTATTAAGTGTAAATGGGTCAGATCATCAGAAAATGTACAATCAATAGCTCTACACATTCAGCAAATTCTGTTAAATTCAGCTAAAAAATATAAATGCTAGGTATATTCTGAGTATATTTGGTATTCCAATGATCCAAACGATGTATTTGGTTATGTTAAACTGTATTGTGAACCTAATTTTCTTCTTAAAGTTATAAAGTTATTTGAGATGATTACTGAAGATGAGCTGTACATTTTCTGACAAACTGACCAAAATCTTTACAATGCCTTATATGGTCTCTTTTCATTATTGGACATTAACATGATTCATTATATGGGTCAGACTTTCAGAAAATGTACAATTCCTCTTCGCCAATCTTCTCAAATAACTCCAATTTCAGACGGAAATAAAGTTCAAAATACAGTTCAACCTAACCAAACAGATTGCTATAAACAATGCAATGCCGAATATACTCGAATTTACCCAGTATTGACCAAATTGTGGCCTAATTTAGCAGAATTTACTAAATGTGTACAGCTGCCAGTTGTACATTTTCTGAAAATTTGACCCATATTCCACAGAAAATGTGCACTTCACAAGTTTCAGTGCATTCACTGAAAACAATATCGTCTTTTGAAAAACTTTCATTATCTATAGTCCTTTTCTGGAACGAACTTGTATTTTGCCAGCTTGACAATTTCAATATTGACTAGGAAGACGTGGGTAAGTTTAAATTACAGATTTGAGAGAAAATAGTTGTATGTATCAAAGGAGCACAGAATGTTATTATTTTTATTATTATTATTATTATTATTATTATTATTACAAGTTGAACCGTACTAACTGTATATAGAATGACTGACACACTCCAAGCTCTGTGCGCGGGAAAAGTGTTGTTAGGACGCATAACTAACGTTGTATAAATTAGTGGACGTTACGTCCTAAAATATTGCGTCCTGATCGGTGTTGTTGACATGCAGAACATGTTTTGGTGAAAGTCGTGATAGAATGTCTAATAATACGAATTCAGAAGCATACTTTATATCAAATTAAAGCTTGGACAATTTCCTGTCTAATAAGGGGTGTTGTTTCATGGTCAATTGTACAACAAGGCTTGGAAATCGAGCAAAACGTCCGATTACGAGTGCCGCGAAATCTGGGGTTAGTTACAAAAGTAGGCCCTTTGAAACATACAGCATTCTCACTACTGAACTCCCTCCCTAGCATCCATAGGAAGATCTAGCACGCCAGAATTGGACAACCAATTGTTTCTGTAACAGTCGGACAATAAAGAATATTTGGATTGAATTGAATTGAATAGCCTACTATCATTAATAGGCTAAGACTAGTGTAGGCCTAAACTGAAGGCATGTAGAGGCGGGAAAACCAAAATCCGAAAGTAGTGCACATATCCTTACATGAGTGTTGTTCGGACAGAAAGTAGTTCTGTGTTTCAAGCGTAATTAAGCAATAAAAACCGGTTTTATTATTGATAAATGTACATTTGCATTGGTCCTAACATAACAAACATTGACTCCCTCCAAATTAAAATCATATTAATCCACTTCATCATGAAAAACGGCGTTATTAATATTTTTATGACGATTATATATACAGTTAGTAAATTATTATTATTATTATTATTTTTATTATTATTATGAGCCTTGAGTTTCACATAGAATCATTTGTACTCCGTTTTAGGAAAATGAGTCACAAGTCGCAAAATATGGATTTTGAGATATCATCATATTTTTATCAGTGTGGTAGTAAACTGTGATATAAAATTAGGTATTTTGGGACAGGAGAAAAGGCATTGTTTATCTTCAATTTTTCTTGAATGCTTGTATAGTAATTTTAGATGTTTACCAATGACAGAGCTTCCCAAAAGTATATATTGAGAAAGCTGGACAAGATTTTCCAAGTACATTAAAAGGCAACAATTCCGAACTATATCTTCTCCTGGCTCTGAACTGCTAGCACAAAGTTATTTACTCCAAATGCAGAAGTTTCATCTCTTCTTCCTGAAAGTTAAAATTAACCTGGAAGTCATCCAGCTTCTGGCTATTGCAATGCTGATGATGCAAACAGTTCAGTTGCTAATGATGAAAGTAAGGAAGGCATGACAGCTGTCTTTCACTATAAACAAATTGACTCTTTTTGGTCCTCATTTGGTTTTATTTTGGTCCTTATTAGGTCACACTTAAAACTATCAAAAGCATTTGCATTACAGTTTGAACTGCAGAAATATGTTTCTTAATGCTTTTGGTCATGAATGCCTTCATGAACCTGAATTAGTTTTTTTTAAATAGGGTACATTTGGGAGGATTTCTTTAGGGTCTTTTATTATTTTTTTCTCATCATCAGTAGATTAACTTGCTGAATATTGTTTAGAAGTTCAGATAGATAGACAACTAACCTTTTTTCATTATTTTAGGTATCACAATACCTGCAGAAATATCTTTCCTTAATGTTAATTACACCAAATATTGATAATGGTGATATCTTTTATTCATCTGCATCCTCAAAAATGCTCAAGAGACTACAGACTTTGTTAAACTCAGCTGTCAGATCTAATTTGAAAGTTAACAAAAGGACAAAAGTTGACGATGATTTTTCAATGCTAGAAATACAGAAAAACGAGAAAAGAAGACAGATTCATATCCTGGAGAGTGCCTTCCACCTATCACTTTTAGACAAAAACTTAGATAAAAGATCACTTTCGACCAAAGCCATGCAAAAAACAGGAGAAATTTAATACTTAGTATTCCCAAATCTACATTATCCAGAAATAGTTTTCTCTACAAAGCAAAAATAGCCTGGAATGCACTGCCTACAGAAGCACATGAAATTGAAACTAGGAAAGAACTTAGAAAATATTTAGAAAATATTGATGTTTAAAAATATTAGAAAAAGATGGGATTAGGTGGAATTAATTGTGTGTACGTAAATATAATGAGCATCTATAAATAACTGATGGTGCTATTTATCATAAAAAGTGATATTAGTCAGTTTTTATATATAATTGTATTGTTATCTGTTTTATAACTTGCTTTATAACGTACAAATTTGTTTTACAACTTTAGCTTGTTCTTGCCCTGTTAATATGTGTCTTTAGCCAGTCTCTCTGTTAGTATAGATGTCTTTTCTATTATGAGGTGACGGCTTGAAGACCTGGATTTTATCCAGAAGCCTGGTCACCTATTTGTCTGACTTTCATACTTGTACCTGTATAACCTCGGACGAATAAAGCATTTTTCAATTCGATTCAATTCAATATTCATCATGAATGCTTTCATAAAATTGCTAAATATTGTCCATATTGAATTTATTCATATTCCAATGGATTCCTCATGCCTTAGAACATAGAAAATGTGTATTCACACTTGATTACATGTTAATTCTAAAACGGATCACATTTATCCTTGAACAGCGGATGCTAGTATACTACCATCCATTGTTGTATTATGTATCCACAATTACAGTAGTAAGAACAAGGAAAGGACTACATTTTTGGGGAGTATGAGGCGTATCAAATATATGATTTTTTTTTATTATTCAGAACAGAACCTTTTGATTATATAATATATGATGAATTGCTTTGTTTCAAACAATATTTTCAATTTATTCTGCCTGACATTAAAATAAGTAGACTTAATCGTAGTACATACAACATTACATTACCTACACATGAATTATAAATTGATGTGCATTATAACGTATTATCGAATATATAATGATCAATGAAGTGGAAACTAAAACATGGGTTAAAGGGCCTTGTCCACTAAGCCGATTGTCATGCGATTTTGTGCCGCAGAAGACTCCTTTCCACTGAATTCTGTGAGAATTTCATGAGAATTGGCTTAGTGGACAAGGGCCTTAACAAGAATAAAGGATGACTCAACACATAATTCATCAGTTAACTTAACTTTATTAATTATATCTATCAGTTTTTGTTGTCAAACATCATGAATAACCGTAATGCTCACTGGTAACATCGACATTCCCTTTCTTCCATCTAGAACTGTATTGAATTGAATTGAATTCTCCCTATCTTTGATAGCGCGAAAATACATTATCCGACCATCACACCACCTAGCTTTTCTACCTTTGCTAAGGTGGGAGCTTCCGGTTATGGCTCCCGCAAGCTAAGAAACAGAGTAGGCCTAAACATGGTTAGCCATGTACAGTCATTGCTCGGGCTCTACTCTTTAAAATACGTAAAATTATATTCCTATGGATAGCTGAGAATATGCTCTTTTCATATTTATTGATCATGTGACCATCTTTACATTTTTTGCTGGTGTTATCACGGTTTTCACGGGTGGCGGCGGCCGCGAACACGGCGACGGAAGCTTCCGTCTTAGCCTACTGGGAGATATTGCAGCCTACAGTGCCATTGGTGTTACATTCGCATGCTATCTGGCTATCTGGGTTCAGCAGAATTGAATAATCTTTTATGTGTCTAAGTAATACAAGAGATAGACAAACAGGTCTACAGGCCTCTGGGAAGGTGCCAGCTCTTCCAGCCGTTACCTTTACTAAAGGACAGATATCTAAGCTGCCTTCTTGCATAATTTCTGGATGAAACATTTACGTATTTGAACACAACCACCGGATGTTACATTACTGAGTACATTGAATCTCTATATCTCGACCTCACTTAAGAATGTATTAAATAATAAGGCAGGGGTGTGGAGACAACGGTGACTTATGCCACCCTTTATTAGACAAAAAGAAAAATTTTCTTGTGGTGCTCCTAACATGGCTTGAGAAGAACTGGCGCGAACAGATAGATGCGCGGCCAAGGTCAAGTGACCAGCAGTCCACTTCCGGTTTAGATATATTCCCATATATTATTCATATAGGTAAACATACCATGGTTCCCTCCATCCAGAACATAGAGCATAGGGGTCAGATTTTCAGAAAATGTACAATTGGCAGCTGTACACATTTAGTAAATTCTGCTAAATTAGGCTGCAATTTCCTCAATACTGGGTAAATTCGAGTATATTCGACATTGCATTGATTCTAGCAATCTGTTTGGTTAGGTTGAACTGTATTTTGAACTTTATTTTGGTCTGAAATTTGGGTTATTTGAGAGGATTAGTGAAGGTGAATTGTACATTTTCTGAAAATCTGACCCATAGCCCTATGGGCACCGCGATTCTGCTTGACAGCTATTTAGGCCTCTGTAAACTGAATGCCTGAGTGCGACCCGCATAAAAAAAGCAGTCCATTCACTGGTCAAGCATGAAGCTGGCCTCATGTGGCGTAGCGCTTGAGTGCTTACAGCACACCCAGTCAATCGTCATATGTTTCAAATTGATAAGCAAAACTATTTGAAGGCTTAAATAATACTTCTTGGGCATTAATACAGCAAAGCCTGTATAGAACACAAAATTACATTTTCATTACAAAAAGAATCCTGCTTTTGGCCGTTTTTTACTGCACATTCCTTGGTATTAGCACATATTTACATCTTACATTGCACCCTACAAACGCAATATTATTATTATAACAGTTAAATGTATCCGTCAATTAATTTAATAATTGTCATCAATACTGAGGTCAATGAAATATGTTATTTAGTATATATTTGCCCAGTGCGCCTTTAACAATGCGTCAGAACACAGAACAAAAATACAGTCAATCAACCATATAGGGGGTTATAGCATATACATTGTTTGGCGTTCCTTGCAGCCCATAGAAAGCTAGCTTTGCATCTTACAAAATTTACCCTAACATTTAGCAATATATGTTCCCAGTGTGTCCTTCACAGTGCATGAAAACGCATCACAAAACTACCCTCAAGCATCTAGGCTACATTAAGTTACCACTGGCGTGAAAATCCACATTACCTGGCACTTCACTCCCCTATAGCTGGCATTTCACACTCACCTGTCGCTCATTACACCCACCTCCCCCTCCCTGTATTCATAATCCCCTCTGCGCTAAAACCAAACAGTGTCAATTGTGCATTTTAGCACTAGAGGTCGCTACATGCAAGCCTGTCATTATTACTAATTCTTCTATATTAAAAGCACAACCCATGTAGTATTTTGACATAATATGCACTATTGGAATTAACCATTCATTATATATCTTGAATTGTTTTGGTGATATTCTTCTATATTTTGTCTGTGTAATCATTTGTGGGCAATTGTAGAGGATGTGTAATCAAAACACCCCCAACCATTTACACATGTATGTACTGTACCCCCCAGTGGGTCTACCAACTCCACAACCCACAACCTACACCACACAAAGGGAGAATGATAGACATCTACACTCATGTGGACACTGTCCACTGTCTGTGGCAAAATGATGAACAAATGGATGTCTTTCTAAGGATGCTCTATTGGTGGTTATTGTCAATAGTTGGGTTCCTCAGCAACTCTAATTGGATAATCGTTTCATCTGAATGTTCATTAAAAAAACTATTCATAACTTAATAAAAACTTACTTACCCTAAAATGAGCTAAATATCATGCATATAGATGAGCATTTTGGTGGGCATATAATATACTGTATTGAATAAGATTGCTATATATAGCTTCATTGTACACATTTTACTTATCATTACTGTGTTTTGAGGCGCTACACAGTAGTGCCTCCTGACCCACTACAATGCTGCCTATGAAACAGTGCGTCAAGTGTTTATAAAACAAGTTGTGGGGAGGTGCATTTTGACGCGCAACCTGTTGTGCATTAAAATCCGGCACCCCAGTGCCAATGTGTCCATCGGGAGATTGAAAAATAAGTAAATTGAAGGGATTTTGTGCACTAGATTGTCTAGACATGTTTAGAAGCTTATGGCATCACATTCTGTCATGGTTACTATTAGTATAGCATTAATACCCAAGGATTTGGATGGTCTGAGTGGTCTGTTGCCTGGTGGATAATTCGAGAATTTCCACCTGGCAACAGACCACTCAGACCATCCAAAACCGAGGGTATTAGTGCTTTTAGACCCAATTTGGTCAGATTTGACTGTTATTTACCACTTACTGACTTTTATTTACCAGTTCTTGTGGCGTCTATAACCCCTTGCCGGAAGTGATTGCTGTGGTCTATTGTGACACAAATACACCCCAGAATCTGACCAAACTGGGTCTAGAGGCCAATAAAATGAAAGGACTTTTGTGAAGAAGCCAAACAAGGTTGTAAAAGTGAGTGTAATACAGTTTGTATTAAGTTAGGAAAAGAACTGTCGATATAACAGTATTTCGACTCCACTTTAATTTTATTCAATTAATGAGGATCTGCTTCATTTTAAAAATGGACATTCTTTAAGTACTGTAAGAATTAGCGAATTAGCGAATTTTTATTCAGCCAAAAGCATTATGTAACTGGGACACTTTTCTCAGTAATCGCTGACAAATGTCAATATGATTACATATAGTAATCTAATGAAATATTCGACATGAAATAAGTGAAAATCAGATAAACCAATAATTTAAAAACTGTCACCATCGCATCGTTCAAATCATGACAGTCCATATTGGACTTTTGAAGCAATAATTGGGAATAAAGCTTTAACATATGGCCCAAATTTTCAGTCCTCGTATATCATGTAGATGTCAAAGGTGTTCAGACCCGGAAAACGATTCCATCTACCAACTGCTAGGAATTGTTCCCCTTGGTCAACGTGGGTAACATCTAGCATGGTTATCTTATCGCCATCTATGTCATCATTGACATCTCCACCTAAGGTGTGTACATCGCCATTAGGATAATGAGCTCTGATGGAACCATCCTCATGTACAGCCAATATGTTGTCATTATTCATTATGGCAAAAGGACCAACTTCTGTGGTCGCATGTGAACATGCGTGTGTGTCATTATTATGGTAACAGTAATAATAGAGTTGGTTGCTTACGGTCTCAGTATATACCATAGTGTTATCATTGGCATCCTCTATGTGTGTTTCATACAGTGAATGATCAGAATCGTTGGCAACCATGTCAATCCTTTGATAGGTTGTGATTGTATCGACAGAGTTCATGAATAAATAGTCGTCATTTACAGCCAGGGAATCTATACTGGTTATATCATAATCGGTTCTTTCGTTGGTGAAAAAGTCAAACTTTACCAGCGCTTTTGTTGTGCTATCGTACACAAAGACATCAGCCCCAGCACAAGCAACAGACACATATGCGTTGATGAGTGACATTAATCTAGAAGTGCACTGTCCATTGCCACCATTGACATAATACTTAAAAACACCTCCATATCCGTGCATTCCTACTAAAGCATAATGTGAAATGAAACAGATGTCGTACGATGGAAAGTATGGCTCTGATTTGCACTGGCCCCCCCCCCTAGGCCCCTCTAGGCCCCCCTAGCCTTTAACGTTAGAGGGGATACAGTCCCCCCCTTAACCCATCCCCCCACCACATCTCCATTGCCCAGGTCACATTTCCCGCTGGGTTCCTCCTCCCGCTGTTTCCTGAATGTTTCTAATTGAAACACAGGATTGGCGTCCTCCCTGTGTACTTCCGGTTTGTTTAATGGCGGAGGAAATGGGATAAGGCGGGGAAGTGTGTGTGCGGGGATGCATGTGTGTGTGCATAGGTGTGTGTGCGTGGGTGTGTGTGCATAGGTGTGTGATTATTTTAGTGTAAATTTGCACTGACAACATGTTCTTATTCATTATTTCTTTGGGGAGGTTGAATTATAACTATCTTTTATTTGTATCTGTTATTTTTGAGATTTTTGTTGTTGAAGGTTGCCGTACACTTGAAAATGAGTATATCACATGCGTTCCTGATAAAACTAAATATGTCACACAATCAGCTTGGAGTTAAGCATTGTTTCGTGCAGTAGGAATCAAAGAAACCAAATATTATACATCGCATATCCCTCAATTGAGAGGATCGGTGAAGGACAATTGTACTTTTTCTGAAATTCTGACCCATATACTGTAAGTATTGAGATTTCAGATTGAGATTTCTGAGATTTTCTAGGCGGTGGCATTATATAAAGTTAAAAGGGAATAGTTGGTATTTCTGCCAATTCGATATTCATTCCATTTGGTTCAACACTATTTAATGCCTGCATCCAATTTGTAGTCTAAATTTACAGTTATTTCATATGAGCCTTGACCTAAGATTTGTTCTATTGGATGAATCTGCATATCCACTTCCACAATATACCATCTATTAATTAGATCATTGAAAAGGGGATTTGCATAGCCGCCATTTTGAATCTAGATTCACATGGAATTATGGGACTAATCGTACAGTCTAAAATCTATAGAAAACATGCCATGTTCAGCATGAAATATTTATTGATGCTCTAATGTCAATATCCATATGTTAATCATGTTTCCATAACAGAACCTCCATCTTTCCCGTCATGCATTTGGTTTTCATAGATGATTATTAAAAGCTAGGATATTGGTGAAAACATTTTTACAATTTTTGATATAATTATAAGATCCGTTTTCGCAGTGTGACCGTCACAAATAATGTCAAATATTTGTATGTCAGATTTCAACAGAATCCATCTCAGCATGCATTGCAGTAGACATACGCAGTGAGACATGCAACTCCCCTATTGTAGCTGTTTTCTACTGTACTCTCCAAATGGCATTTGTGTGGGCTTGTATACAGAGATCATAGACAGGTTGGAATTGCCTATTAGGGGATTAAGGTCACTCTTTATTTTTGAAAGTTGGCCCTGCATGGAATAACCCCCTTTGGAGGTGATTTTAGATCTATTAGTCAAATCTGACCTGATCAACACATTTGTGATGTGTTTCGGGGAAATGAGTCACAAGTCGCAAAATTTGTGTTTTTAAAAGATGTTTACTTACAAGATCTCTTTGTTGAAATATTTTCATTTTTGCGGTCTCTAGTCCTTGTGGTTGTACGAATACATCTACCAAATTTCAGGACAGTTTATTAATTATATCAGTGCGTTTTCTTACATCATCCTATTGAGTATATTTAGCTATTTTACTGGTATTTATCCACCCAGAAATATTGCAATTTTTTTTTCAAAACTGAAAATATCTAACTAAAAAGATAAAAGTACTTATTAGACACAAAATCCATTTTTTGCGACTTATGACCCATCTTTCTAAAACGGATGACATTTTGAACTCAATGAAAAAAACAAGCCAGGATATGTTTACTCTTGAACCGCATTTATTATTGAGAAAAGGGAATAAAACACCAGCTCTGGAAATGAGACAAGGATGTGTGTTGCTGAATAATGTTTATTAATATTAAATAAATAAAGACACCACAACCTCAAACTTCAGTTTTTGCAATTTATTCAGGCATATATGGGTACTTTGAGACACGACGTTTCGACCTGGTGTCGGTGGTCTTCTTCAGGTGGATCATGATCAATGTTTATTAATGTTTCCAACGTTTCGAATAATCATATATTCTTCATCAGGGAATATTTATTATTCTCTAATCTGTGTTTCAGTTTACTTGAATCCAAAGCAGCTTATTCACAAAAACCTGAAATGAAATAAAGGTTCAACAGTTATTCATAGTCATTATCCATGGTTTCAGTTAATATTATAATGGCGTATTAATAATTAATATTCTATTTCATTAGTTTGTAAAATAATATAGATCTAAGGTTAAACCATTGTTTTTAATGTGGTAAAGGGCATTTTTGAGTGTTGTGATATTGGTCAGATTTTCAGAAAATGTACAATCGGCAGCTCTACAAATTTTGTAACTTCTGCTAAATTAGGCTGGAATATTTAAATGCTGTGCATATGCATCTTTGGCATTGTGTTGATTAAAAATATCTCTTTTATCGTGTTAAACTGTATTTTGAATGTAAACTTTCTCTTAGATTTCGATTATTTGAAAGGATTGGGGAAGGTGAATTGTACAGTTTCTGAAAATATGACCCATATATAATACAACAAAGAAATGGTTTGAGAGAGAGTTTCTATGAAATGAATAATATGTGTCTTAACTTCAAAGGAAGAAATATTAATTAAACACAAGACATAATTGAGGGAAAGGAGGTGGAGTGGGTGGAGGTGTTATGTAACATTACGTAACATTGTGTAACCTCAATATATTTATATTATTATTAATTATCACCTATTATCACATTACTTAAAATCGCTAATTATACTTAACTAGCTAGGACTGTGCAAGTCTACTTATACATGCTATGCCATGGATATTACGTAAGGGCTCCGCCCACTCGTGATTATGCATGTAACCTCCTGGAGGAGCCTGTATCTGAGATTACTATTAAACAGTTGCTTCGTTCTTCTCATGAAGAGCAGACGTTCGTTAGTCTTCTTCTATTAGATCATTACACTGGCGGACAACCCGCTCGATCTTGGACATAGAGATTTTTCTCACAAAAAGCGAGTTCATTTGCAATTTGAAGCATGTTTTTGAGCTATGGAAGAGGGTGCGAATACGCCTGAGTTGGCCTTGTTCGACAAGATTAAACGATCTGTTGAGCATTCGTTAGTCTTCTTCTATTAGATCATTACAGAGGTTTTACTATAGAATATCTGTCAGGATTGCTGTTTGATTGTTTGTTTTTTATTGATAGCATTTCATCATTACAGACAATAATACTCAGCATATCAAGTGAAAAAAATAGTAAAAAGAAACATACATCATTATAGTTCGCCATTGAGTTTTTAAGAGTTTTTTTTTCAGATTTCTGAGATCATATTATACTTCACGAAATGCTGTTCATTGTCTCAAATAATAAATAAAATTATATCATTTTTATATTTAACTTGGTTATACAGCCATTAGTGATGAGGACATACAAGGCTCATAGGCATGTATTTATCATATTAATCCCGTGCGAAGCACAGGTATTTTCTAGTAGTCATTATAATTATAGTCTAAAAGGAAAGAAGATAATTGTTAATTGATGTTAATCATACATTTTTATACTCAGATTAAACTGTTTTTAAAACGGAGACATTTCCTCACAAGGCTTACAAAAGTACATCAACTTTGATAAATAATGCTTATATATATATGGGTCAGATTTAAAAAAAATGTACTCATCAACTTTGCCAAACTTCTCAAATAGCCTAAATTTCAGACAAAAATATAGTTCAAAATACAGTTCAACCTAACCAAACAGATTGCTAAAATCAATGCAATGCCAAATGTACTCGAATTTACCTGGTATTGGCCAAATTGCAGCCTGATTTAGCAGAATTTACTAAATGTGTAGAGCTGCCAATTGTACATTTTCTGAAAATCTAACCCTTATAAGTCTTTGATTGAACACATATCTTATTATGTTACATAATCTAGTGTTGATTTGGTATTTGGTCAAAAAGGGAGTTTTGGGGATTTCACTAAAATAGAAAAATGAAAGTTACAATCACCGAAGATCTATGTTTGCATCCTTCATCATGCCCGGATTACTCCAGGTCAGGTTTGAATTCATGGTTCACTACAAATATAAAAGAAAGGTTCAATAGGGGAGTTGTATAGCCGTCATTTTGAATCTTGATTCGCATGGAATTATGGGACTAATGGTACAGTGTAAAATCTATGGAAAACATGTCATGTTCAACATGGACTATTTAGCAATGCTCTAATATCAATATCCATGTGTCATACATGTTTCTATGACACAAGCCACCATATTTTCCATCATGCATTTGGTTTTAATAGATCATTTATAAAAGCTCTGATATTGGTGACAACATTCTTGCAATTTTCGATAAAAATTTCGATATGTCAGATTTCATCAAAATCCATCCCATGATGCACTGTACCAGACATGCGCGGTGGCACATGCAACTCCCCTATTGTTCGTTGTAGAGTAACTTGATAAATCTATGGGAATATTCAAAATGGTGTGGATAACAATTTGTGATGTGTTTTAGGAAAATGAGTCACAAGTCGCAAAATTGATATTTTCCAAAGTGTTTTTCTCACAAGATCTCTTTATTGAAATGTTCTGATTTTTTTAGGGTTTAGTACCTATAGTCATATTAATCCATGTAATAAATTTTGGGACATTGTATTAAATATATCCTTGCGTTTTGAAGGCCTTCATATGGAGTATATTCAGTTACTTTACACGTCCAGGAACATTGCACACTTTTCTTTCCAAAAATAAAAATATCAAACAAAAACTATGGAAACACTTCTTAAATGCCCTTCATGTTTACAATCATTGCAATCAGCTTGATCTCATGTTTGCAAATATGGTAATAACTCAAAATCCAATTTTCACGACTTATGACTCATTTTCCTGAAACAAATCACAAATATCCTTGCATATTGAATGCCTTCACATGGAGTATGTTTAGTTACTTTACTGCTAATTACCCATCCAGAAACATTGCAAACTTTATTTTTCAAAAATAAAAATGTCAAAATTAAAATACATATACATATGTATATGTCCCAATGTTTACTATCATTGGAATCCCCTTGATCTTATCTTTTCAAATATGGTGATATCTCAAAATTCATTTTTTGCGACATACGACTCATTTTCCTGAAACGCAAATGCACCAGAGGAACTGATGTAGTTGAGTGTTAATTATGTTAAGTGTTAAGATTAATATACATTATCCATTTACATGTGCTTCTACTAATCAACTGTTGGTCATTAAAAAAAAGTGCAGAATCTATGCCATGCTGTGTCCTTTCCTTTTTTGAATATTTTATGTTACCTGGGTTTACAATTGCCTTGGTAGGGTGTTTTAATAGGCCCAGGAAATTTAGAACCATATGTGATGTGTTCCAGGAGAATGAGTCATAAGTTGCAAAAATGATATTCTTCAAAGTGTCTATTTTACAAAATCACTTTATTGGAATGTTCTGATGTTTGGACAATGCAGTCTCATTTTCAGGACAATCTATTAAATATATCCTTTCGTTTTAAAGGTCCTCATTATTTATGGAGTATATGTGATGTGTTTCAGGAAAATGAGTCATACGTCGCAAAAGATAGATTTTGAGATACTGCTATATTTGAAAAGATGGGATCAAGCCGATTCCAATGATAGTAAACAGTCTAATAACCTAATAAGTATTTCTAGATTTTAAGTTTGATATTTTCGTTTTTGAAAAAAAAGTTTCCAATATTTCTGGGGGTCTATAAACAGTAAAGTAACTAAATGTAGTCCATATGAGGACCTTTAAAATGAATGGATATATTCCATAGATTGTCCTGATATTTGATACATCGATTGATATAGCCAAAAGTGATGAACCCCCCCAAGAATTAGAACGTCCCAATAATGTGATCTTGTGATAAAAACACTTTGAAAAATATCAATTTTGCGACATATGACTCATTTTCCTGAAACACAACACATATTTAGATACTTATCTGGTTATTGCTCCCAAGAAGTATTTATTCCTATCTAATGGGAGAATTATGAAATAGCATGAAGAACATTGTATAATTTAATCTAGATGTACTATTATTATTGTTAGAGATAAACAATGTAACCAAACCAACAACATAAAAAGTGCAAATATTGTTTAATTAAATAATATGTGTAGTGAGTATAATAATTAGCTTTACTTACTCAGGGAGTTAGTCACACCACTCTGTCTCTTAGAATCCATACCACCCTGCTGTCTCTTAGAAACTAACCCCACATTCTGTCTCTTGGAATCCATACCACCCTGCTGTCTCTTAGAAACTATCCCCACATTCTGTCTCTTGGAATCCATACCACCCTGCTGTCTCTTAGAAACTATCCCCACATTCTGTCTCTTGGAATCCATACCACCCTGCTGTCTCTTAGAAACTATCCCCACATTCTGTCTCTTGGAATCCATACCACCCTGCTGTCTCTTAGAAACTAACCCCACATTCTGTCTCTTGGAATCCATACCACCCTGCTGTCTCTTAGAAACTATCCCCACATTCTGTCTCTTGGAATCCATACCACCCTGCTGTCTCTTAGAAACTAACCCCACATTCTGTCTCTTGGAATCCATACCACCCTGCTGTCTCTTAGAAACTAACCCCACATTCTGTCTCTTGGAATCCATACCACCCTGCTGTCTCTTAGAAACTATCCCCACATTCTGTCTCTTGGAATCCATACCACCCTGCTGTCTCTTAGAAACTAACCCCACATTCTGTCTCTTGGAATCCATACCACCCTGCTGTCTCTTAGAAACTAACCCCACATTCTGTCTCTTGGAATCCATACCACCCTGCTGTCTCTTAGAAACTATCCCCACATTCTGTCTCTTGGAATCCATACCACCCTGCTGTCTCTTAGAAACTATCCCCACATTCTGTCTCTTAGAATCAATCCCATAATGCTGTCTCTTAGAATCAATCCCATAATTCTGTCTCTTGGAATCTATCCCATAATTCTGTCTCTTGGAATCAATCCCATAATGCTGTCTCTTAGAATCAATCCCATAATTCTGTCTCTTAGAATCTATCCCAGCATGCTGTCTCTTAGAATCAATCCCATAATTCTGTCTCTTAGAATCAATCCCTTCAAGCTGTCTCTTAGAATCTATCCCTTCAAGCTGTCTCTTAGAATCTATCCCTTCAAGCTGTCTCTTAGAATCAATCCCATAATTCTGTCTCTTAGAATCAATCCCTTCAAGCTGTCTCTTAGAATCTATCCCTTCAAGCTGTCTCTTAGAATCTATCCCAGCATGCTGTCTCTTAGAATCTATCCCAGCATGCTGTCTCTTAGAATCAATCCCATAATTCTGTCTCTTAGAATCAATCCCTTCAAGCTGTCTCTTAGAATCTATCCCATAATGCTGTCTCTTAGAATCAATCCCATACCACTGTCTCTTGGAATCAATCCCAGCATGCTGTCTCTTAGAATCTATCCCATAATTCTGTCTCTTAGAATCAATCCCTTCAAGCTGTCTCTTAGAATCTATCCCATAATTCTGTCTCTTAGAATCTATCCCTTCAAGCTGTCTCTTAGAATCTATCCCATAATTCTGTCTCTTAGAATCAATCCCTTCAAGCTGTCTCTTAGAATCTATCCCATAATTCTGTCTCTTAGAATCTATCCCTTCAATCTGTCTCTTAGAATCAATCCCATACCACTGTCTCTTGGAATCAATCCCAGTATCCTGTCTCTTAGAATCTATCCCAGCATGCTGTCTCTTAGAATCAATCCCATAATTCTGTCTCTTAGAATCTATCCCTTCAAGCTGTCTCTTAGAATCTATCCCATAATTCTGTCTCTTAGAATCTATCCCTTCAAGCTGTCTCTTAGAATCTATCCCATAATTCTGTCTCTTAGAATCAATCCCTTCAAGCTGTCTCTTAGAATCTATCCCATAATTCTGTCTCTTAGAATCTATCCCTTCAATCTGTCTCTTAGAATCAATCCCATCAATCTGTCTCTTAGAATCAATCCCATACCACTGTCTCTTGGAATCAATCCCAGTATCCTGTCTCTTAGAATCTATCCCAGCATGCTGTCTCTTAGAATCTATCCCAGCATGCTGTCTCTTAGAATCTATCCCATAATTCTGTCTCTTGGAATCAATCCCATAATGCTGTCTCTTAGAATCAATCCCATAATTCTGTCTCTTAGAATCAATCCCATACCACTGTCTCTTGGAATCAATCCCAGCATGCTGTCTCTTAGAATCTATCCCAGCATGCTGTCTCTTAGAATCTATCCCATAATGCTGTCTCTTAGAATCAATCCCAACAATCTGTCTTTTGGAATCAATCGCAGCATGCTCTCTGTTCACTAGAAAGTTGGGAAACAAATGTCAGCATTAGTTAAACAAAGAAGCCAGTTCATGGCCACAACCACAACAAGCCAACTAGATCACAATAAATGACTAAATAAAAGCCATGTTAAGGAAGCCTTTGCGTAATTTCTACTAGTTTTTGATTTGATTTTGATTTTAAAAATATTTTATTCAGGACAAGTAGACATTTTCATACATCACTACTACTAGTTTTTAATATAGTTTTATTTCAAAGTACATGTACATCGAAATCGGAGTACAATATCTGCAACCTGCAGATCTTCCAATTGATCCTCATAGCGTACTCAGACTTCAAAAATTGTGATGTGTTTCAGGAAAATGAGTCATAAGTCGCAAAATTGATATTTTTCAAATTGTTTTTTTCACAAGATCACATTATTGGAATGTTCTGATTCTTGGAGAGTTTGTCACTTGTAGTTATGTCAATCGATGTATCAAATTTCAGTACAATCTATGTAATATATCCTTTCGTTTTAAAGGTCCTTATATGGACTACATTTAGTTACTTTACTGTTTAGTGATCCCCAGAAATATTGGAAACTTTTTTTTTCAAAAACGAAAATATCAAACTTAAAATCTAGAAATACTCATTATTTCATTAGACTGTTTACTATCATTGGAATCGGCTTGATCTCATCCTTTCAAATATAATGATATCTCAAAATCTATTTTTTGCGACTTATGACTCATTTTCCTGAAACACATCACAAATATGGTTTCTAGCTACAATGTAAACAATTTTGTATATGAGGTACACAGTGAGGATTTTGCCTCTTCCCGCTCTTCCCAATCAGTTCCATTCTGATTGGGTTTACATTATTTACACGAGTGACCGTGGCAGCTCCGCTTTATATATTTAAGACTGAGTGTAGCAAGAAAGTGCTATTTATTCTTATTCAGAGAGAATGATAAAATAGTATGAAGTACATAAAAAGTGCAAACACTGTTTAATTGCATAGTATGCGTAGTGAGTATAATAATTTATCATATGTCATGTGTTTCAGGTTAGATATTGGGGTGAAAAATTACTAGTAAAGTAGGTGATGTACTACATAAGATGATCTTTGAAATGCATGGATATATTTAATACACTATCCTCAAAGTTAGTTCATGTATCCATATGACCTATTTGACTAGATACTCCAAAAATGAACACACTCCAAAAAGCAGATCTTGTGAATAAATGACTTTTAAAAATACAAATTTTGCGACTTGTGACTCAGTTTCCTGAAACACCTCACATATTCCTTATTTCTGATTGAGACCATGTGTATGTATGTCAGATTTTCAAAAAATGTGCAATTCGTCTTCACCAATCCTCTCAAATAACCCACATTTAAGACAAAAATAAGCTTCAAAATGCAGTTTAACATAACAGAACTGACACTTTAATTCAATGAGATACCAAATGTACTCAGATAAACCCAGTATCCATTATTTTTCAGCCTCATTTAGGAGAATTTCCTAAATGTGTAGAGCTGTCAATTGTACAATTTCTGAAAATCGGACCCATGTAGACACCATTCATGTGTCGGTGCTGACTTGTAGAAGTGGTTGGTCCACTCTATTTCAGTTAGGTCGATGGGAAGCGTTACTCTGAACTGAATATTGCCATTTCTGTCATTATCTATATCATTGAAATTGCTATTTCTACTCCTTCATTTCTACTCCTAAAAAAATCACATTGATTTATTGTAAGACTTTATCTAATAATGCGAGCTTGCAGCTCATTTAAATTGTATAGTGGTATCAAAGGAGCTAATCTCCTATGTAATCAATAGTCAGGTGCCTTAAGGTCAAAAAAGCATGAAACGTTTATTTTTTGGATAAAAGCGCCAAATTTGCTGCATGTATAGACAAAAATGTGCTGATTAATTCTATCCCTTGCAACAAGTAATCATGTCACCCGAACACCCTAATTCGGCCATTTTTCAATATTAGTCCAGGAGATTTGAGTGAAAAAAAGCTGAACCTAGAATTTTTTTTAATCTAATTGCAACTAAAGGTTTCTCACTGGTTATGGGTAGTCTCAGTGCCCCTTATCAACATACTAAAATTCCTGGAAAATCTAGGTGGGGGAACATGCCCAAATTCGAGAAAAACAAAAGTCCTAAATTGAACCTGGGTACGTTAGAACAACCTGGTTTGTCCTGGAAATGATATTTCCCAGGTGAAATAAAATCTTACAAAAAATAGAATAAAACAGTTCAACAGGTTCTTCCTTGAGGTGTGTTTTATTATATATATATATAAAGATTATTCAAGTTGATCAGTAGAGTTACATGAAATGGACAGGAGCCTCTGCGAACAGATCTATTACCGGCTGAGCGGGGTGAATCTGAAGATCACTACATTTAGATACATAATTCAATTTAAAACTTATGTTGCAAAGAGACTTAGCTTTGGCCTTCGGTAAGAAAAGAATAATTTAATGAATAAAAAGATATTAAATATATTTGAGTATATGAATGTAACATTATTAGAAATCCCATCCTGATCATAGATAATTTCCAGAAAGAGTACACAATTATTATAATTGAAGAAAGTTTCTCTATACTAATACTAACGCTAAAATAGTTTATATTTATTTCATCAATGCAATATCAGATACACCTGATAATTAATCTTTTTTCAGCCTAATCTTGCAGAATTGACTAAATGTGTAGAACTACCATTGGTACATTTTCTGACGCCCTGGCCCTGAAACACCAGATACATTGATAACATCATAATATGGTGACAACCTTGTGAATCTGGTCCAGAGGGAAAAGATAAAAACACTCACATGTTCCAATGTAGCAGATGAAGCACGTTGGGTTAAGGAGAAGACAGAAACCACCAACAGAATGCTACAGTAGACCTTCATATCCATGTTGAGGGATCTTTGTTCTTTGAAGGTCAACGTTGAGGGATCTTTGTCCTTTGAAGGTCAATGTTGAGGGATCTTTGTCCTTTGAAGGTCAACGTTGAGGGATCTTTGTTCTTTGAAAGTCAGTGTTGAGGGATCTTTGTCCTTTGAAGGTGAATGCTGAGGGATCTTTGTCCTTTGAAGGTCAATGTTGAGGGATCTTTGTTGTTTGAAGGTCAATGCTGAGGGATCTTTGTCCTTTCAAGGTCAATGTTGAGGGATCTTTGTCCTTTGAAGGTGAATGCTATGTTTCTAAGAAAGCTGTATGCACACGCCTGTACAAGAGCTGAATGTCTCAACACCGATACTTCTCGCCCTTTTAAACACAACCAGTAATGGCCCTAACCTTTTATTATGCTCATAAGATCTAAGGATCTAAAATACTTGATGAAGAGCATGACAGATGGAAGGCTAGTGAAAGAATAAAAAACACATGAAACCATTTACTTTGGGAATTATTCCTCATCACCAAAGGAACTAAAACGAAAATCTGTGCGATCCCCACAATACAATGACAACTTTCTCCTTGCTATATCTAAAATACTGACAAAACAAAGTGAAACTTTTATTACATTCTGTGTTTCAGTCTTAGAATTGGTTTCTTTTCATGAAGTATGCAGGACCATTCATAGTGTGAAAGGACTTTATTGACCAGTGAATATTTCAAACACTTCCATTGACAAATCTAGCATTAATGTTTTATCATGTATTGTAATATACTGATATTATTCTCCCTGGTTCTTGGAGAATACTTAACCAAGGTGATGCAGTGTATTAAGTGTAAATGGGTCAGATCATCAGAAAATGTACAATCAATAGCTCTATACTTTCAGGGAATTCTGTTAAATTCAGCAGAAAAATATAAATGCTAGGTATATCTGAGTATATCTGGTATTCCAATGATCCAAACGATGCATTTGGTTATGTTAAACTGTATTGTGAACCTAATTTTCTTAAAGTTGGATTATTTGAGATGATTACTGAAGATGAGTTGCACATTTTCTGACAAACTGACCCAAATCTTTACAATGTTTTATATTGTCTCTTTTCATTATTGGACATTAACATGATTCATTATATGGGTCAGACTTTCAGAAAATGTACAATTCCTCTTCGCCAATCTTCTCAAATAACGCAAATTTCAGACGAAAATAAAGTTCAAAATACAGTTCAACCTAACCAAACAGATTGCTATAAACAATGCAATGCCGAAAATACTCAAATTTACCTAGTATTAACCAAATTGCGGCCTAATTTAGCAGAATTTACTAAATGTGTACAGCTGCCAATTGTACATTTTCTGAAAATCTGACCCATATTCCACAGAAAACGTGCACTTCACAAGTTTTAGTGCATTCACTGAAAACAATATCGTCTTTTGAAAAACATTCATTATCTATAGAGTCTTTTTCTGGAACGAACTTGTATTTTGCCAGCTTGACAATTTTGATATTGACTAGGAAGACGTGGGTAAGTTTAAATTACAGATTTGAGAGAAAATAGTTGTATGTATCAAAGGAGCACAGAATGTTATTATTATTATTATTATTATTATTACAAGTTGAACCGTACTAACTGTATATAGAATGACTGACACACACCGAGCTCTGTGCGCGGGAAAAGCGTTGTTAAGGACTCGTAACTAACGTTGTATAAATTAGGGGATGTTACGTCCTAAAATATTGCGTCCTGATCGGTGTTGTTGTTGACAGAACATATTTTGGTGAAAGTTATGCTAGAATGTCTAATAACACGAATTCGGAAGCATACTTTATATCAAATGAAAGCTTGGGCGATTTCCAGTCTGATTATGTGTGCTCTTTGGTGGTCAGTTGTACGAAAAGGCTAGCGAAACGGCCGATTACAAGTCTGGGAATACAATACTGATAAGCCTAGTTGTTGCCAAAAATGTCTGGATGAAAGGTAGGTCAGAAATACTAATAATACGAATTCAGGAACATATCTTATATCAAATTAAAGCTTGGACGATTTCCTATCCAATGGTGTGTACTGTCAGTATTGTAAAGTCTTGTAGGCCCTACATTGAGCAAAGCGGCCGATTACGAGTGCTGCGAAATCTGGGAATAGGCCTACAAAAGTAGGCCCGGGAAAAAAGAGAATCCGAAAGTAGTGCACACATCCTTACACGAGTGTTGTTCGGACAGAATGTAGTTCTGTGTTCGAACCATAATTAAACAATAATAACCTGTTTTATTCTTGATAAATGTAAATATGCATTGAATCCCACCTAACAACCATTCCATCCCTCCGAATTAATATCATATTAATCCACTTTATCATGAAAAACGGCGTTATTAATATTTTTATGACGATTATATTATATATTATATATACAGTTAGTAAATTATTATTATTATTATTATTATTATTATTATTATTATTATTATTATTATTATTATTATTATTATTATTATTATCATTATTATTATGAGCCTTGAATTTCACATAGAATCATTTGTGATGTGTTTCAGGAAAATGAGTCATAAGTCGCAAAAAATAGATTTTGAGATATCATTATATTTGAAAGGATGAGATCAAGCCGATTCCAATGATAGTAAACAGTCTAATGAAATAATGAGTATTTCTAGATTTTAAGTTTGATATTTTCGTTTTTGAAAAAAAAAGTTTCCAACATTTCTGGGGATCACTAAACAGTAAAGTAACTAAATGTAGTCCATATAAGGACCTTTAAAACGAAAGGATATATTACATAGATTGTACTGAAATTTGATACATCGATTGACATAACTACAAGTGACAAACTCTCCAAGAATCAGAACATTCCAATAATGTGATCTTGTGAAAAAAACAATTTGAAAAATATCAATTTTGCGACTTATGACTCATTTTCCTGAAACACATCACATTTGTACTCAGTCACAAGTCGCAAAATATGGATTTTGAGATATCATCATATTTTTATCAGTGTGGTAATAAACTATGATATAAAATTAGGTAAATTGACTCTTTTTGGTCCTCCTTTGGTTTTATTTTGGTCCTTATTAGGTCACACTTAAAACTATCAAAAGCATTTGCATTACAGTTTGAACTGCAGAAATATGTTTCTTAATGCTCTTGGTCATGAATGCCTTCATGAACCTGAATTAGTTTTTTTTAAAAATAGGGTACATTTGGGAGGATTTCTTTAGGGTCTTTTATTATTTTTTTCTCATTATCAGTAGATTAACTTGCTGAATATTGTTTAGAAGTTCAGATAGATAGACAACTAACCTTTTTTCATTATTTTAGGTATCACAATACCTGCAGAAATATCTTTCCTTAATGTTAATTACACCAAATATTGATTATGGTGATATCTTTTATTCATCTGCATCCTCAAAAATGCTCAAGAGACTACAGACTTTGTTAAACTCAGCTGTCAGATCTAATTTGAAAGTTAACAAAAGGACAAAAGTTGATGATGAATTTTCAATGCTAGAAATACAGAAAAACGAGAAAAGAAGACAGATTCATATCCTGGAGAGTGCCTTCCACCTATCACTTTTGGACAAAAACTTAGATAAAAGATCACTTTCGACCAGAAGCCATGCAAAAAACAGGAGAAATTTAATACTTAGTATTTCCAAATCTACATTATACAGAAATAGTTTTCTCTACAAAGCAAAAATAGCCTGGAATGCACTGCCTACAGAAGCACATGAAATTGAAACTAGGAAAGAACTTAGAAAATATTTGGAAAATATTGATGTTTAAAAATATTAGAAAAAGATGGGATTTGGTGGAATTAATTGTGTGTACGTAAATATAATGAGCATCTATAAATAACTAATGGTGCTATTTATCATAAGAAGTGATATTAGTCAGTTTTGATATAAAATAGTATTGTTATCTGTTTTATAACTTGCTTTATAACGTACAAATTTGTTTTACAAATTTAGCTTGTTCTTGCCCTGTTAATATGTGTCTTTAGCCAGTCTCTCTGTTAGTATAGATGTCTTTTCTATTATGAGGTGACGGCTGGAAGACCTGGATTTTATCCAGAAGCCTGGTCACCTATTTGTCTAACTTTCATACTTGTACCTGTATAACCTCAGACAAATAAAGTATTTTTCAATTCAATTCAATTCAATATTCATCATGAATGCCTTCATAAAATTTGCTAAATATTGTCCATATTGAATTTATTCATATTCCAATGGATTCCTCACGCCTCAGAACATAGAAAATGTGTATTCACACTTGATTACATGTTAATTCTAAAACGGATCACATTTATCCTTGAACAGCGGATGCTAGTATACTACCATCTACTGTTGTATTATGTATCCACAATTACAGTAGTAAGAATAAGGAAAGGACTACATTTTTGGGGAGTATGAGGCGTATCAAATATATGATTTTTTTTTATTATTCAGAACAGAACCTTTTGATTGTATAATAGATGATAAATTATTTTGTTTCAAACAATAATTTCAATTTAATCTGCCTGACATTAAAGTTAGTAGACTTAAGGTGGGATCCCACTGGTTCGCTTGTATATGTGCTCATGGCTCGCTCTTGCTGCGCTTGTTTATAGTGCGCTTGTCAATACAAACACAGAGCAATTCTACTAGGATTCTACTGCTGCGCTTGTTTCCTATATGAAATCAATAGCAAATGCGTTTGTGCGCTCTCACTGCGCTCTTGGTCCGCTACTTTAACAGGTAGAAAGAGCGCCGTGTTGCTACGCTCATATCAAACACAACAAATATGAGCGCAACGTCCTGCGCTCTTCTAATGAAGCGCACATAGCCACTTTTTAGAGCGTACAGAGAGCGCAGTTACCGATTCCATTAGACCGCTCTGGTTTCGCTCAATCTTCGCTTGTTATGCGCTCAAGACAATAAAAAAGAGCGGCCCATGAGCGAGCCAAAAGAGCGAGCCAGTGGAAACGCAGCCTTAATTGTAGTAGATACAACATTACATTACCTACACATGAATTATAAATTGATGTGCATTATAACATATTATCGAATATATAATGATCAATGAAGTGGAAACTATAAAATATGGATTAAAGGGCCTTGTCCACTAAGCCGATTGTCATGCGATTTTGTGCCGCAGAAGACTCCTTTCCACTGAATTCTGTGAGAATTTCATGAGAATTGGCTTAGTGGACAAGGGCCTTAACAAGAATAAAGGATGACTCAACACATAATTCATCAGTTAACTTAACTTTATTAATTATATCTATCAGTTTTTGTTGTCAAACATCATGAATAACCGTAATGCTCACTGGTAACATCGACATTCCCTTTCTTCCATCTAGAACTGTATTGAATTGAATTGAATTCTCCCTATCTTTGATAGCGCGAAAATACATTATCCGACCATCACACCACCTAGCTTTTCTACCTTTGCTAAGGTGGGAGCTTCCGGTTATGGCTCCCGCAAGCTAAGAAACAGAGTAGGCCTAAACATGGTTAGCCATGTACAGTCATTGCTCGGGCTCTACTCTTTAAAATACGTAAAATTATATACCTATGGATAGCTGAGAATATGCTCTTTTCATATTTATTGATCATGTGACCATCTTTACATTTTTTGCTGGTGTTATCACGGTTTTCACGGGTGGCGGCGGCCGCGAACACGGCGACGGAAGCTTCCGTCTTAGCCTACTGGGAGATATTGCAGCCTACAGCGCCATTGGTGTTACATTCGCATGCTATCTGGCTATCTGGGTTCAGCAGAATTGAATAATCTTTTATTTGTCTAAGTAATACAAGAGATAGACAAACAGGTCTACAGGCCTCTGGGAAGGTGCCAGCTCTTCCAGCCGTTACCTTTACTAAAGGACAGATATCTAAGCTGCCTTCTTGCATAATTTCTGGATGAAACATTTATGTATTTGAACACAACCACCGGATGTTACATTACTGAGTACATTGAATGTCTATATATCTCGACCTCACTTAAGAATGTATTAAATAATAAGGCAGGGGTGTCGAGACAATGGTGACTTATGCCACCCTTTATTAGACAAAAAGAAAATTTTTCTTGTGGTGCTCCTAACATGGTGGCTTGAGAAGAACTGGCGCGAACGGCTAGATGCGCGGCCAAGGTCAAGTGACCAGCAGTCCACTTCCGGTTTAGATATATTCCCATATGTGAGTCGATTTATCAAAAAGAGTCCCATGTCGGCAACTTTCATTTTGAGATATAGGGCTCCAAAGGTGGTATAGGACTTTTTCGGTCGAAAACTTTTTTCCCGTAATATTAATCTTTATTATGTTTTTTTTGAGACTGGAAAATATTTTGTACCAAAAACAATAATTTACGCTTCATAACGGCCGGTAAACATTTTCCTAACATGGTTGGATGGGTTTAAACAAAGGAGCCGAAGGCTATTTTTCACTAAATTCACTTGTACGGCGTGGACATTGGAGCGTAGGGTAACCCAGCACATTTGGTATCCTCGGAAAGCTGCGAATCTCCTCTAGCCAATGGGATTCTTCCCTTTTGAATCGCCGCGTAAGTAAACCAATCACAGAGCTCTCTCCAAGTGCATTCGGCGTAAACAATGGTTGCTAGGGTGGTCAAGGGAGCCCACGTGGGGTCGATACAGCCCTGTGATTGGTCCAGCCGCTCTGAAAGATCAACTTTATTAATGGCATCGCTCGAGCCAATTTGGGAGGCGTTGGAATCTGACTCGGATGGAGAACCAGACGTCCCTGATCAGCCTGAAACTCCGGAGACGAACGAAGAAGAAGTTGAGGAAGCATCAGAACCTATTCTTATTATTGATCACATGCAGGCAGTCCTGGACAAGGAACGGGAAAAGTGCTCCACGTTTCGGTAAGTGTTGGTGCTCTGCAGCCATCTTTTCTATTGTGTGTGTTGACACGCTGTGGGACGCGATCTGAAAACTGTACATCCCTGGAAATCATTCCAAATCTATAATCCAATGCTGTTATATATGTGCTAGATACCTTGTGGGTATATTTAGAGGTTCTAAAATTTAATTGTTTTAATGTTTTACGTCGCATGGTGTTGTTCGTGCGTGGGGAGTTTAAGGGCCTCGAGATCTGGGGAGTAGCTATTTACTTGGGACGTCTGAGATTCCTTACTCGTCTCGTGTGGAATGTAGGGTTAAAAATACATTGTTTGTTTGTGTCATTATGGGCAAATTAAAATCTAGGATTTTGTCCATTTCAGATGTAACTGCCGATTGTTTAACGGCGGGCCATGCATAGACCAGTTCACTGTGGAACAGCGCATCTCTCATCGGTCAGAACATGACCAAATCCATTGAGGTAATTTCAAAATAATGTTTTTCTCTATTGCCTCATTGCCCATACATGCATGTATAATACTCATTCAGTATTTTAATCAGTATTTTAAGCTGTAGCTTGTTAAATAATGAGGACACGTGCTACCCAATTACATAGGATAACTAATTACGTAGGATAACTGTAGGGACTCAGACTAAGATTGGTGTCGGTGATATTAGTCAGTCACAAATTCATTTTTACATTATTGTTAGACTGTCGTTTCAGATGAGCTCGACTTGGCACTCTTTGGCGTTTTCAATACTGTTACTGACAACAGTGATCGATGCAGTCCAACCAAGAAGGGGCGCCAGTGGAAGGGAGAGAGAAAACACCCAAAGAGCCACTACAGGATGCATAACAAGCCTATTTGCAAAGCTACCTTTAAATTCCTTTACAAGTGAGTATTATCATGAATCTTGTTGTGCCCATTAATACTGAACATTAGATAGCTATTCATAATAACATGATTATTTGCTAAGAATCAATATTTTGGTATTGTCATTTTAAGATCCTGCATTATGTTCAATTTCTTCCTTTGTCAACGATTAAATTATTATTAATTATTTTTTCTATTTCTTTTCTCTCCCTTCACTTCTAGGATTAGCCAAAACTTGCTGACAGTTTTGCTAAAATCCTTCGCTGAGGATGGTCTGGTCACTCGTGCACGACAGGGTGGTGGTCACCGTGCTGTGAGGTCTTTGCCAATAGATGACCTAAAGAACACTATCAACTTCATCACATCTTATGCCGAAATACATGCTCTTGTCTTGCCAGGCAGAGTATCTTCTCACCACAGAGACTGTTATGTAACATTACGTAACATTGTGTAACCTCATTATCTATCTAATTATCACCCATTAATTATAATATCTCATTATTAAATTCGCTAATTATACTTAGCTATCCAGTACTGTGCAAGTCTACTTATTCATGCTAAGACATCTTAATTCTCCCCTGCCGTTCTACAAAAACTGAAGTTCATCGTCTTTACACACAAGCCATGCAAGAGACTGGCAATAGGGCTGTTGCCTACTCCACTTTTGGTCATTTATGGCGCAAGTATCTTCCTAAAATAGTCACAAGTCATCCCATGACAGACCTCTGCTGGGAGTGCCAGCGTAATAACAGAGACATTTCTTGTAGTAGTAATTTACCTGAAGTTGTGAAAGCTGCCAAGTTAAAGAAACAGCAGAAACATTTAGACACTGTAGCAGAAATATTGTGCTGATGCAAAAGAAGCATACAGAGACAATGGTGAACCCCCCCTTGGCAAACATGCCCCTTGCTCATGTGCCATTCAAGTACATCTCAGTTTTGACTTTGCACAACAAGTGCATTTACCTTCTTACCCGATGCAACCAGGTCCCCTTTATTTTCTCACCCCGAGGAAGGTAGGCCTGTTCGGTATTTGCACGGAAGGAATGCCTAGACAAGTTAACTACCTTATAGATGAGAGCCATTGCACCAGTAAGGGGTCAAATGCAGTTATTTCTTATCTGAATCATTACTTTGAAAACTATGGTCTGGGGGAGAAAGATTTAGATCTTAACTGTGACAATTGTAGTGGCCAGAACAAGAACCGGTATGTTTTGGCCTATTTGATGTGGCGTGTCCTTACTGGAAGGCACAGGTCTATTACACTTAACTTTTTGATTACTGGGCACACTAAGTTTGCCCCCGACTGGTGTTTTGGTCTCTTGAAAAAACAATTTCGTTGGGACAACGTTTCTTCTCTTCAGCAATTAAAAGACAGTGTGCAGCGCAGTACGCCAGGGGGGGTCAACCAGGCCCAACTTGTAGGTGATGAAAGGGGTACTGTTTTTGTTCCATTGTACGACTGGCAGGCATTCCTGTCACCTTTCTCCAAATCTTTTCCAGGTATCAAAGGGTATCATCATTTTGAATTTTCTAGTGACAAACCTGGTGTTATTTCTTTCAGGCCATTTGTAGGCCCTGAAAATAGTGGTACTTTTAAAATGCTTACTGTTGATGTGGGTGATGTCCCTCAGGACAACCCACCCATTGTACCTTCTCCTGGACTGTCTGCATACAGACAGTGGTATCTTTTTAATTCTATTCGTGATTTTTGTACCGAACAAACCAAAGACATTATGTGCCCCAAACCAACTGTACCTGAAGAAGGGCCAGGGAGGGGGGGGGGGGATGGCTACATTGTACAGGCTCCTGCAGTCGCCCCAGTAAGAGGTAGAGGGAGGGGAAGTGGAAGGGCTAGAGGAAGAGGGAGGGGTAGAGGAAGGGGAAGGGGAAGGGATAGGGAATCTTCTTCTGACGAATCATTAGAATTAGGTGGTGATGAATCTTCTTCTTCTGAGGAGGAGGAACCTCAAGAGGAACCTCAAGCTAGGGGTAGGGTAGGGGTAGGGGTAGGGGTAGAGGAACAGTAAGGGGAAGGGGCAGGGTAAGGGAATCTTCAGAATCTTCTTCGGATGGGGAGGTTGCACCTCCTCCAGCAAAGAGAGGTAGGGGGAGGGGGAGAGGAAATGTTGAACAACGCCGGCCAGGGAGGGGTAAAAGGAGGGGGAGGGGTAGGGGTAGGGGTAGGGGCTGACTGCTATTTTATTGATCTTATTACTGATTTTATTACTGATTTTATTACTGGTGAATACTGTTGTACATTTTGTTTTGTTAGAATGAATAGGTGTGTTATCATGTATATATTGCAAGCACTGCACCGAAGAATTTTGTACAATATTATTATACTCATGTTAACAGGGTAATAAAATGAAAAATATTAAATGAAATGCACTGATTTTTTTATATATTGTGGCCCTATTAGTCTATAATACCTGCCCCAAATCTGAGAAAAATCCAATCATATGAACTGGTCATTTTGCATGACGACGCGTTCGACATAAATCCCACAAAAGTCTCCTAGAAATGTATTTTGCCCAAATTTCACCCAATTTTCATCGCGCGATAAAATAATAAGTTACTAAGTAAATGAACTGAATTTGGTATATGTTATGGCTATGGTAGTTAGTAAAGTGTGTCCCAAATTTCACAGGCTTTGACAGGCTGTATCTCAGTTTCCGGCTCCTCCAGTAACCGCGTCCCTTAAATACTCACCGCAACCATAGAAATATACCTAATAGGCCTAAAATTAAGCTCTATACATCATTGGAAAGCTCTTTCCTGCTGCTTACCCATCCAATAGCTAACTCCAAAATCGATTTTGCCGACATGGGACTTATTTTGATAGATCGCATCTCATATATTATTCATATAGGTAAACATACCATGGTTCCCTCCATCCAGAACATAGAGCATAGGGGTCAGATTTTTAGAAAATGTACAATTGGCAGCTGTACACCTTTAGTTGTACATCAATGCTGGTAACAATATATATATTACATAATATAGATATGGTCAATTCTACTGTTGGGAAGAATTTACCCCTAATTTATCCCAAATTTAGCCAAAATCTTAAACTGTGCACCTTGAAAGTTTAGGAAGAGTATTTTCATTATTAAGAGCATTATAACACAACACATATATTTAACATTTGAATGTTTAATACTCATTGTTGGCTTGTATTACAATCATCCTCCTGTCGGCGTGTAGAGTTGTACATTATCTTGAAGTGTACATAATTAATAAGGTGACATGATATTATTCAAATATTCATAGCAAGTAAGAATACATATCAATGGAGAAGATGTAAAGATATATCAAGTGTCTGATAGATATTACAAAATGCCGATTTTTGAGTAAATATAAATGTGAGCTAGAAGGGAGGGAAGGTGGGAAACTTTTCAAGCACCTTGCTCCTCGAAGCAGATTGAAGGAGAGGACGCCCGAGGCAACGTCAGTCCACGTCATAGTTGTCCAGGACGTTAGGTCATAATGCCAACGACTTCCGGGGCAAGCCCGAAAGCCTAAAGCATTATAACACAACACATATATTTAACATTTGAATGTTTAATACTCATTGTTGGCTTGTATTACAATCATCCTCCTGTCGGCGTGTAGAGTTGTACATTATCTTGAAGTGTACATAATTAATAAGGTGACATGATATTATTCAAATATTCATAGCAAGTAAGAATACATATCAATGGAGAAGATGTAAAGATATATCAAGTGTCTGATAGATATTACAAAAGCCAATAAAGAGTTTATATATCTGAGGAGAGTTGTTGGAATGCTCTGTGGACACTGTTCGACGGACCTGGTTGCGGTCGGAGGTACGCCATAACGGCGTCTGACGCCCACGTCCCGTGAGCCCTCACATCGTTGAGGGAAGCACCTCCTTTATAGAAAGAGAAGGATGCTCCTCCTCTTCTCATACTGTGTAGAGAGAGGAGGCGAGAGTCCAGTCCAATAAGGGTAACTGCTGTTGACCACTTCTGGGCGAGGAAGGAGATAGGCATGGGCCTATTGTCCGAGAATGTGAGGAGAGGGGCCATTGGTTGAACCTCGATCGTTGACAGGAGTGCCGACATGGCATCGAGGGGGCAGAGAATGGACCCTGCGATGGCTGGTAGGAAGATAGTAGATGGATTGGTGCCCGCTTGTAGGGTCTTTGACCACTTGACCCGGACTTGTACGCCGAGGGGAGAGAGAGATACGTCCTCCCGGACTAGCTGTCTTGATGGGTCGAAGAGGCGAGATGATTTTGGACAGAGATTGCTCTGCCTCAGGAATCCAACGAACATTAGGCTGAATGCCGCACGAAGTTGGATGTAGTATGGGTCGTAGATGAGCGTGCCGAGAGCACGGGCTACTACCTCAGGGGTAGCTGCCTGTTTCTGTGAGGGGATGTGTCGGTGTGAGATGTCCAAAGCACGAAGGGCTGTAAGAATTAGCTGAGATTCCAGCCCATCACAGCTAATCATAGATAAACGATAGTATGCCTTCAAGCTCGAGATGATATTTCTAATGGTGGTTGATGCCCGCTGATGACTGGCAAGGTATTCTATGAGCCAGCACACATCAGAGGGCGAGGGGTCGAAGAAGTTGAGAGCGAGCTGGTCGCAGAAGCCCCTGTATAGTATGACTGCCGATTTCCGATTTGCCTCTGTTCCTGGGCGGTATGCCATCCTCTGACGTTTTGATGCTGCCGCAGCCAAGGATGCTTGGAGAGGGCCTAGAAATTCGAGAGATCATATAAGTTGCTTTTCATTTCAATTGATTTGAGGTTATTTGATTCAATGAGAGAAGCGGCTTTAAGCTTTGCTTTGTCGTCGGTAAAGGCTCTGGACAAAGCGTCGGGAACTTCGAGGAAAATTCCAGGGATGTGGGTGAAGATGAACTGGATATTCATTTTAGCTGACAGGAACCAGAAGGCCCTTGAGCATGCGGCCAACTGGTTGTCCCTGGCCCTACCCCCGGCTAGGGAGTGGACAGCAGCCGAGTTATCACAACAAATCTGGACAATATTTCCTTTATCAGAGTCTGAACACAAGAGTCTTGCAGCCGCGAGGCAGTTCTTCGCCTCCAGAACATTTATATCGTTGCATATGTATTCGTGGTCATATTTATGTGCAAACCAGTAAGTGCCATCTGTGCCTCCTCCTGCCTTGACTGAAGAATCAACCCACAGTGTCTTCGACACCTTCCTAGATGGGAAGATTGATTTTCCATTGAAGTCACAGAGAAACAATTTGAACCAGTTGAGGTCAGCTCTAATTGGAGGAGTGACGTTGATATCTGCACCTTTTGCAGCTCTCAGTCCTACTAAGATTCTGTTAATAAATGCACGAGCTGGAGGGATTACCTTGGCGAGATGGTTTATCTTGCCCACTCCACTCTGCATTTGTTTTGTGGTGACCTTTCTTGATGTTGAAATAGAGGCCAAACAAGAGAGAATCTCTTGAACCTTTGAGGGTGGAATCGATAGGGTATTTTCATCCATGTCAATAGTGACACCGAGCCATGTCACTGAGCGCGATGGTGGTTGTAGCTTGTGGGGAGCTATCGATAGTCCGAGTTCTTGTATGAGGGCAAGGGTTGTGGCCAGCTGTGTCTTACATGTAGGGAGGTCTTCAGAAATAATGAGGACATCATCCAGGTACATGAGGGCCGTTATTCCCCTTCTTGCCAGTGCCCTAGTAAAGAAATCAGAGATACTTTGCATTATGAAGCTACTCGCTCTAGCCCCAAAGGGAAGGGCCCTATCAAAGTAATAGTTTTGTCGGACGTAAATACCCAGGAGCGGCCAGTCGAGGGGGCAGACCGAGAATTGCCTGTACGCTCGTTCCAGATCGAGGACAGACATACACACATCTCGGCCCTTCTCCTGTATGATAGCGACTGCCTGGGCGATGGTAGGGAGGCCGTGGTGCACCACCCTACCATTAAACACATTTTTGGGTATTGCAGCATTGACCCCTCCTTCCGGGAACGAGAGGTCGACAATGATTCTGCGCTTGTCTGAGTCATTTTTTGGTCTAGTCATAATTGGGCTAGTGTGAAACCTCGGGGTAAAAGGAGGCACTTTAAAGGGGCCACACAGAGCGCCAAGTGATGATTCCTTTACAATGTATTCAGAGACATGTTGAGGGAAATTAGTACCTGACGCGTGGTTCTCCTGGCGTGTATCAGATAGCATGGGAGGACCGTAGTATTGGATCTGGAATCCGTACTTCAGGCCCGCTATGATAGTGGAGTCCATGTCGTGGCCTGCGGCCTCCCTATTCCATGCAGCGATGTTAAGGTTGGTTGGTAGAACACACTTTGCGCCGAACATATTAGGTTTTGCAAGTGCCCTGACTCTCTCGTAAATAGTAACAAAATCCCCGTGAACGAGAGTCGGGAAGGGCCAACGTGCACGTTGTGCCCAGTCTAAGTGATGGGGAAAGGTCAAAGCCATGCTAACACAGGGATCGGGAGAAAGAGGGGGGTCTCCGTCACCTACAATTCCATGGACATCATCAAAAAATTCAACTGAACTGAGGCCAGTATCTGAGCAGCTAGAAAGCAATGCTTCATCGCCTCCGAGACGGGTTTGTTTACTTAGCAAAGATCGTGAGCTCGCCACACATTTGGGGCTCACGATGGGTCGTTGACATACACTCTGATCTTCTCGACTGGTTGTAGAATCACTAACACACACTTCTGACGTATCAGGTATTTCACGATTGAGTAACATTACATTTTTTGAATGTTGTGATGGGTAAATTGATGTTTCATTACCTTGTTCTGGTGACTGCTTGGGTTGAGCGGAAGTGCCGCCATGTTTATAAGTGCTCTCCTTGAGCTGAGGCGAGGAAACACTACTAGGATCGGAAGTCTCCTCTCCCGAAGGCAGAGAGACTTTTGTCACTTCCGGCGTAAACACAGATCGTTGCAGGCACATGTTCGTTGTTAAATCATTAAACACAGATCCGATAGATGATGGCACATTTTGTATATCACTGGTTTGACATTGCACAGTAAGACGAGAGGAGGAGGCAGATGTTACTAGTTTTTTGAAGCTGAGCTGGCCGGAGCCTGTTGGCCCTTTGTGGACCACTGGCCCGACGATTTTTTACCCTGGGGATTCTTTTCAGGCATTCTCGCCTTATTATTGCAAGACTTCGCTGAGTGAGGGTACTCCTTTCCTTTTGCGAGGAAGAAACAGAACCCACAGCTGTGGAGAAGCTTTACAGACCCTACGGTGTGAGAGGCTGACTCCTTGCACTCATCCAGATTGTATGCCGAGCATGGGGTGGACACGGAGCTAGCGAGAGAAGGAGCTGCGCCACCCGGTGTCTTCGCCCAACATAGACGGGAGCGTTCAAACTGGAAGTGCGTAGTATCGGCCCATGTAGCTTGTTTTTCGTTAATTTGCGCCATGCATGCTTGGGACCAGGCCCGAATCCCATCCCACTCAAAAGTAGATGCATCCTGAGCCAGGTTTTCAAGATGTTTAATCATGTAGTAAGGGACAGAATTTACAGTGATCAGTTTACTGACCATCCTTGCGAAGCCGCAAACATATTCTGCCATCGATAGCTCCCATTTATCCTTCCTAACAATTTTGTACATGTCGGCAGGCAAACTAGACTTGGGGTTTGAGAATGGGAGTACAAATTTAAGCATACCTCTCGGAGCTCCGACTGTTGGGTATTGACGATCAAGAGCCTCGAAAGCCATATCAGTGTCCCGGTACATTGATAAGATGTCATTCGGAGGCGGAAGTTGATCCAGAGCTGGAGTAAATATTGGCTGGATGATAGGCATTCTTTGATGCTGAGGAGTTCCGAAGTCGGGCTGATGTTTTCCCGGAGTTTGAGGCGGCACGCCTTGGGCGGAAGCTGGTTGCTGAGGCGGCAGGACGCCCGCGCTTGCGCCTGGGGTCTGCTGCTGGTGTGACGTCACGAAAGGCTGTACGGGCGGCTTGGGCGGAATGGCGCCAGTGGAAAAGGTTTGGTTATGAGCCTCGCCTTGTTGCAGGTTCCACCCAGACTTCGCCGTATTCGCCTTCACCTCCCGTACTTCCTTGCAGAGTTCTGAGATGAGTGACTTCATGCCTCTAAATTGCGCCCTGGAGACGAATTTCTTGTTTAGCAGCCTCTTACGTGCCTTCTTCGCAGCTTTGCGTTGCTGCTTGGTTTGCTCCTCAGAGTCTGAGCCATCGCTCGACTCAGCGCCGTCGCCATCTTGATCGTCTTCCTCAGCGAAGCGTGGATTCGGCTTTGCTGTCCTGGCGGAGCGGCGAGGTTGTTCCTCCCCTGAATCTGCTTTTTTCCCTGGCATCCTGAGTGCTATGGGAAAATAATCTGACTTTAGAACTCTCCGGGAGAGACTAAAAGGCAGAAGAAAAGCCAAAAAGAGAGGAGTAGAAACTTTTCAAGCACCTTGCTCCTCGAAGCAGATTGAAGGAGAGGACGCCCGAGGCAACGTCAGTCCACGTCATAGTTGTCCAGGACGTTAGGTCATAATGCCAACGACTTCCGGGGCAAGCCCGAAAGCCTAAAGAATTATGGGCTGCAAAAAATTGACACATTAAGATTTACGATTATTTTCATGTAATCTTGTAATAGGAAGAATATATTTAGTAGGCCCTACAAAATGGCTTAAAAAATTGGGGTTTCGGGGCCATAGTTAGCTAAATATTTGTCAGACATGCATAAAAAAGGGGTACCAATTGCTTCATTTCAACCAAGAAAATCATCTTTAATGGTTAATCATTGTATAATGATTGTGTCAAAAGATATTGCTTGTTATGTCAAATTCTCCCCAATGGCAGAATTGACCATGTACTTATCATAATAATTTTAAAAAATCTATTATAATAATCATAATATAATCTGAAGAAGCCCAAGAAAGGCGAAACGCGTCAGGGTTGCCAAATAAAAGACTACAAAATTAACAACATGGTTTGTTTCAGTTGAGTTGCCTCAAATCTTTCAAACATATAATTAATAAAGTGATTATTACAAAAATTATTCGAAACACTAAATCAGTTTAAAACTCAAAAGCAAGATTATTATAACTGTTATCAAAATTAGTTTTGATAACAAATTCAAAGAAATACAGAATTCTTTGGCCAAATGTTTTTTTAAAAATCCAAGATTAAGCACAAGGTTTGGGTGAACAGAGGTATGGGTGGCAGTCGTAAGCTTGTGTTTATCTTTGGCGAAAATGGTTTTCACACAGGCCACAATACGTCAAGCTTAATCCAATGGGTGGTCAGTGTGACCTAGTTTATTTTAACCCAACGTTCATTTCTCCCAGTCAAGCGAAGCTCTCTGTGCATGCTTGCCGAATAGGTGTATACTTAATTCAATCAAGCCTACCTTCATGAAATAGTGTTTGTTTCTGAATAAAAGCTTTGATTTGTAATATGAACCAGTTTATGATCTTTGTGTTAAAGTGGCTATGGTCACTGTTTGACTATATATCATTTAGAAATATGTTTGTAGTTTTCGATTACCTGCACAAGTAAAAACATTTGTGTGGAATACCAACTCTATATATTCCTTAGATTAATTGATATTTGTTAATGAAGAATTTGGCAGAGGTTCCATTGGGGAATTCAAATCTGAGAGAGCAGTAACTAGACCATAAAGTGCTGCCCCAGTGTATGGTAAAGGGATGTGAACTAAGAGCGAGGCAGGAGGTACATAGTGACATATATACCCTGTCCCATCCAGCTGGTATCACTTAACTCATTAAGATAAGAGGCATACAGGTGGCGAGACCTCTTCCAACGGCCATGTCTGAGAGACTATAGTGTGATGGAGGCACCCCACGAAATTTGAAGTTTTAAACGCTTATATATTCCAAATACTTGTATTTCATACATTAATGGTCCCAGGTATTGGTTAATGGCATAATGATCCAGAACATTGTTGAAATTCAAGCATATGTCAAAAAAATGAGGAGCTCAGTGGCAAGTGTCACTTTAATATTGATTTGTGGAACGCCAAACATTATGTCCTTCAAGCGGACTCCTTGTTTTGTCTCTTATATAAAATCTTATCTCCTACATTGTTTTCATTGAGGGAACCAAGTGAGTAAACAAAATCTAATATTTCAGTCCACAAAGAGTTTGTACATGGGTCAGATTTTCAGAAAATGTACAATTGGCAGCTGTACACATTTAGTAAATTCTGCTAAATTTAGGCTGCAATTTGGTCAATACTAGGTAAATTCGAGTATATTTGGCATTGCATTGATTCTAGCAATCTGTTTGGTTAGGTTGAACTGTATTTTGAACTTTATTTTCGTCTGAAATTTGGGTTTTTTGAGAAGATTGGCGAAATTGAATTGTACATTTTCTGAAAATCTGACCCACATGTTAGAGGGTTCTGGCCAATCATGAAAAAAACAAAACATGAACAATCAACAAAAAAGTGTCAAATGTCATCCCTTGCTGAACAGTAAGAACAAAATAAATAGAGTCTTTTATTGTTATATTCCACAAATGTGCATTACATGTAAAAGTTTGTTTGAAGTAACAGCCTATACTGTAGGGTCTGGAATCTAATCTCTCTAGTAACTATATAAGGTAGAGAAAATCTTTCATTGTTCTCTCCAGGTTACCTGGCTAAAACAAAAAGAAATAAAAAGAGAAACAAATCCTAGAAGAGGCAGGCTAACATGAATAAAAACCAATTTAACAAAAAGGAAAAAGAAAAGTGAGACAGAAAATCATGCTCATAAATAGTCACCACTTTCATTTATTAAAAAAGATGTGGTTTATTATAGCCATACATTTCAAAATCAACACTAAACCACTTATATAAAAGCTTCATTAATTCCTGTGGCACATTCTTAAAGAGTTCGAAAGCAGAATCTATGTTACTCCCTGTTGCATGGGATAAAACATTAGTCCCTGAGAGTTTTGAACTGTGGAAAATGTTTCCTAAAAGGAAAGCAGAATCTTCATCAAAAGTTTCCATCTTGCCAATGAAGTCATAGTCTATGATGCAGGGTTGACAAGCACTTTTGTATGTACTCCAATGGAAGTTGGTTGCATTTGGTTTTGCAACAGCCTTGATAAAATCACTTGGTGATGTCCCATTTACTACTGTCCCATTGATTAAAGCCTTCTTGCCTCTGGCGAACACTGCCATATTCTTGCCATATGCCTTGAACGTTTTCATGCTATTTCTCTTAGCTTTGGAGACGTTAGCAGGAGAGAGCCATGTCTGGTTGATTTTCTCGTGGTAGGCTGAGGCAAGGCGAGTGAGGGGATGTCTGACAAACATGAACTTGTAATACTGGTGGAGAATCTCTCTGCGTTGTGTTGTGTTGTAGGTGGAGAAGTGTCTGATACCATAACTGAAATAAAGCAGACAGGGTCTGTAAGACATCAGAGAAAGTTTATGGTCTTTTAGGACTCTTTGTGATTATTCAGAAATTGATTGACATCCAATAATCTATAATATCTAAATTAGAGAGTATGATATTATGATTGACCTAATGATCCCCGACTTGGCAGAAAATATCATTGCAACAGGGACATTGTTTATAATTTGTTTTGTGAGATGTTCACATAGTCACTGAAATTTATATAGCGAGATAATGCAAGTGCCATGCATCTCCCAACGCTACCCAAAACCTATCCCCCTGCGTTAGTTTCGGACCCTAAGGTACCCCTACATAGCGGTCTCAATCGGTCTCGGTAGAGGCCATCTGTGAACAGATAGCAGTAGTAAACTGGCCATTTTAGCATTGAAAAAACTTATTTAAATAGGAATTTGAGATTCAGATACTTAGAAAACACATTAAACTTTAAAATAGAACCATTATTTGTGGGATGAATTTGACAAATTTGCCTAGAAGAGGATAGGGAACCCAACTGTATCAATGGCCCTTCTTTCGTTAATCCCGCAGGGTTGGTGTTCATTACCTATGCATAACTTGACATAGTGACCTCTTTAGATGCGTTTACGTTAGCATTGTACTCGATACATTGCTTGCATAATCTCGCTAATATCATGAACTGAACTGACTGAGGACTCCTGAAAACTTACTTTCCCATGATGTAGTGGATGGTCTCTTGGTCAGCTTTCACAGGTTTACCAGACATCTGGGCTAGCCTTAGCTTCCATGTGGAACAGCCCACTTTAGCTATAGGGCAGTAGAGCACCTTATGTCTCTCATCCACCAGCAGCTCAATGTAGGCCTGCCTCCCCAGGCATGCCATAGAAACTGGGTCAGAACAGCTGGTGCCAGAACTGTGATGTTGACAAAATGCCCTCGCTACCATCAGGCGAAGTTTCTGCTTCAGGAAAAACATTTCATCATTTTGGTAGAATTTTGAAGTGCTTGGCTTTGTTGAGCTTGGAAGAGATGTATTCTTTGGGGTGGTGGATTCAGGATGTGTTAAATTGTTCATTTTGATATTTTTTGGTGAGGGTATTTGCCTCATTTGGTGAGCATCAGTTGTTAAAGATTTGTTTTGATGGTTATTTTGTAAGGGCATTTGCCTTATTTGGTTGACGTTGATGGATGTGCTGGGTTTTGCTGGTTCCATTGTCCTCATAGGCTGCAGGTTGTTCATTGTGATGAGAAAGCCCTTCCCCACTAGATACAGAAATAATATGTTAATAACATTTCAGAAAACAGATTATTCAATTTATCTTATATGAAAAATAATTAGAAAATTTACCTCTGTCTAAGGGGACTTACTATCAAGTCGATATCTTGCCAAAGAAGAAACTTGTACTCGATTGTAGCTAAACCAATATTATAAGGATCTATATCGACTAGTCTATGTTAAGATGATGTACCTCATCTACTTTGTATTGGATACTCCTTATACCTTGTATTTTATATTATATTTTATTCTATGAATCTTAGATTACTTATCTTAGGTACTTAGAGGCCTGTCAACCTGTTCGTCATGTATG
Organism: Sthenelais limicola; assembly: GCA_942159475.1. Taxonomy (NCBI): domain Eukaryota; kingdom Metazoa; phylum Annelida; class Polychaeta; order Phyllodocida; family Sigalionidae; genus Sthenelais; species Sthenelais limicola. Next base: position 150,569,174 of record OW804094.1, on the reverse strand, counting down.
TTCTCCTTGATGAATAAAAGATTACTCTATTCTATTCTATAACAATTAGGTTAGACTAGGTTAAAGTAAATATCTTTTTTTGATATGAATGTACAAAATTAAAAAGCTAATGCAATACTAGCACAAAATATTGTAGCAGGACCTCCTCCTCCCTGAACCAATGACCTGCGGTGTTCTGCAGGGCACGGCATTAGGGCCATTAATGTTCATTGTTTATATCAAGCCCTCATCAATTTGGAATAATTGAACAACACCTGTAATATTTTATCTTAACTAAAAACAATAGTAGAGAGCTGACAGCATTCATCAAATGTAACAGTATTGTCCTCTACTCATGGGTCAAGTCTTCAGAAAATGTACAATTGGCCTTCACCAATCCTCTCAAATAACCCAAATTTATGTATTTCAACAGAACAGACTGATTTATTGAATGAATACAAGACATATAACCACTATATTTCGAGGTACAGAGCTCTATACCTGAGAACAGTGTATATTAAGATAGAACTTAATGCGAGCGGCATATGCGACAACGCATTCACAAAACGGCACTTGTGAAAGACAGTCACCAAAAGCCACAAGTGTTTTGTGAATGCATTGTTGCATATGCAGCTGAAGTTTAGTTCTATTTTTATGCCATGATATATATTTATGCATTATTTGACCATTATTTACCTTTAGTTAATGACTTGCAACCCTCCGACTTGGCAAAAGCAAGCACCTACAGCCGAGCATCATGAAATGAGCGTCAATAATTGGCGCAACTAAATTTACGCAACCAATCAAAATAGCGTTGTAAATTGGTTGCATTTGAAAAGCAGCCCGCGCTAGTGAAATCCATGCATGCATATGCCATGGGCTAATCTGGCCATGTTTTTGTGGATACGCACACCTATCATAGCATAATACATAATGCTTAGTATAGCTGGAATACAAATATTTAAATACAAGTGTCTGAAAACCTCCCACCTACTGGAGAGAACCCTTTCATCGCAGTCATTGACTGAAATAAAAAGGTTTCTAATCTAATCTATAAAATGTCCTCATTTTATTTGGAGGACCCTCGGAGTCCTTTCCTGCGATGAGTTAATTTATTATCGTTCACTGGTGGCAGTTTCTCTCTCAGCGATTAGACTTCGAATTCTTGCATAGCAGCAGTTGATAAATCCTGATGTATAAAGGGTGGTCTCCACTGGCTACAGTAAGCTCTGCGGTAAGCTGTGCGGTAAGCCTTGCGATGGTGCTGTGTTGTTGAGTGGCGAGGTCCTGCCTACATCATTCACTTACCATGTAGGCAAGAACCTCGTCATTCCTCACCACCTACAGAACCAGCACAAACCATCGCAAGGCTTACCACAGAGGTTACCTCAGCCAGTGGAGACCACCCTTATGTCATAATATGAGTGAATTTGGTAAGATTTGTTGTGTCGTAATAGCCGAGAATGTAACTTTAAATCAGAAACATATGAATGATACATCTGGAGACAAATTAATGATACATTACCAAAAATTCAAAATGTTTAGGGGAACTTACCAAGAAGAATCATAATGCCGGAGATGACGAGTATCCCCACCCTCACCTGGAGGCAAAGAATATCTTGTCAACGTACACAGGTTTAGTATGTGAAATCTTTTTGAAATAGATTTTATTGACAGAAATTTCACATCTGTATCTGTGAATGTTCTTGACCGTCCAGAGTACAGGTATACTATGCTATATAGTTATGTATAAACTAAGGGTTGCACCCCCTCCAAAATCAATTAACATGTCTAAGGGTGAAGTCGCCAGAAAATGTACAATTCACCTTCAGCAATCCTTCAAAAACAATTTCAGGCGAAAATAAAGTTCAAAATTCAGTTCAAAATACAGTTCAACCTAACCAAACAGATTGCTAGAATCAATGCAATGCCAAATATACTAGAATTTACCTAGTATTGACCAAATTTCAGGCTTATTTAGCAGAATATACTAAATGTGTACAGCTGCCAATTGTACATTTTCTGAAACACTTACCCCTAACCATGTTGTTGGACACGCATTTCATTGTCTCCCCAATACACTGTAGAGAGGTTCACCTCTAATGAGAATCCCCTTCCCCCTCTGTCTGGCGTCCCTGGGAGCTTATGAAGCTTCCTGCCGTCCTCCCATTGTGACACAAACATGAATACCAACCATTTTGCCCATCCTGGTGTCACCTCCAGGTAGTAGTCTACTGTAATACATGATGAAGTATGAGGTGGTATTCCTCAGTGTATTCCTTAGAGCTCCTGTACAAGGTGTAAGGTTGCATGAAGGGGGCAGTCACTATACTCACTTCTACTACCGTATTGCCACTTCTACTACCGTATTTCCAGATTAAACTAAAGTTAAAATTGATGTAAGGAAAAGGTTGAATATGGGTCACATTTTCAGAAAATGTAGAATTCATCTTCGCCAATCCTCTCAAATAACCTAAACTTTAGACGAAAATAAAGTTCAAAATACAGTTCAACCTAACCAAACAAATTGCTATAATTAATGCAATGCCACATATACTCGAATTTACCTAATATTGACCAAATTTCAGCCTACTTTAGCCTAATTTACTAAATGTGTAGAGCTGCAAATTGTACATTTTCTGAAAATCTAACTGGGAATTTTCAAAGTATATGCAAAAGTAATAGCAAAGCATAAATAGAAAAAATGTAATAATTTTGAAATATTTATAGCCAGAATGTACAGAATAGTTTTTGGAAAGTATGTGTATAAGTGTAAGACGAGTATTATTACTACTCTGTGATATTAGCCAAGAAATAAATAGGTGTGTTTCTACCACCTGGAATAACCTTAATAACCTTACTTGGGTTAGATTTTCAGAAGATGTACAATTGGCAGCTGTACACATTGAGTAAATTCTGCTAAATTAGGCTGCAATTTGGCCAATACTATAGTAAATAATTTTCTGAACCTGTTCCTTGCTCGATCGCTCACAAACTGATTCATTCAAATCCAATTGCCGGGAACAAGCGTAGCAACAATACAAACAACATTGGTAACCAAGAGACAGTACGGTGGCCGAAAGGCATGGTGGCTCGAGGCTGCTGCAGTTATACCCATATTTAATACATTAAATATGTATATATAAAATATTTGGTATCACATTGATTTAAAGTATCAGTTCTGTAATGTTAAACTGCATTTTGAAGCTCATTTCTGCCTTAAATTTGGGTTATTTGAGAGGATTGGTGAAGGCGAATTGTACATTTTCTGAAAATCTCACCCATTTGAAGGTGGAATATCAAACATGAACTCAGCTATGGCTCGCTGGTAGCAAGCGATACATCATTACCCCAATTCTTACAGTGCTGTAAGCATTGCCCCATGGGACAGATTTTTAGAAAATGTACAATGTACACATTGAGTAAATTCTGCTAAATTAGGCTACAATTTGGTCAATACTAGGTAAATTCGTGTATACTTGGCATTGCATTGATTCTAGCAATTTGTTTGGTTAGGTTGAACTGTATTTGAACTTTATTTTCGTCTGAAATTTGGGTTATTTGAGAAGATTGGCGAAGTTGAATTGTACATTTTCTGAAAATCTGACCCTCATGGTAATTTCACACCCTATGCATTTCTAGAGGCACGAATATCATATACATACAATATGGTGTCAGGACAGCTACCCGCCGGACATCTACCCGCCGGACATATCCCCGCTGACTTTTACCCCCTGGACAATTACCACCATGGACATTACCCCGCTAGGACATTTACCATCCCGGGGATCTACCATCTAGATTGATAACTTGTATATATTTAGAATATTGTATATATTGGAGAGCTATTGTAGGAGAAGCAATGAATAGAGACCGGAGGCTTTGAATCACGAGATCCGACTCACTCTAGGTCCAAACCCTCAGATCAGATAAGAATGGTATGTCAGCCTGCTTCGCTAATTGGTTTCCTCGCCTAAGACTTGGCGTTTTAATGGGAATATAATGACATTTTGCGGTCTTAATGGAATTATAATGGCACTTTGGGACTCACCTATCTTTGGACCTAGACTGGACGATTTGGCGTCAAAAGTGGCCATATTTATGGCCTATATAGGTCATACCGCTTAAGATTTTAACCACGCCCCCTTTATCTAGAACTGCCAGCTTATTACTCGAAATAGTGAAACTGCTACTTCCCGACTTCCCATGGCCAGAAACAATGTCTCCAGGCCCAGGGAATACAAATACACAGAGATTACTTCCAATACTACATGGTCTTTCTGGTATAATAAGTGAGAAATAACCGATTCCCTGACCCCTATATGCTAAAGCATGAACAGATATTTTACCCTGCGTACGGCCGCATGGCATCTTCGGTAACAGTCGGCATCGCATCTTCGGTATGCTCCGGGGAAACAATCGACCAATCACAGGGCGCGTTACATCAACCTTCAGCTAGGCTCTCAGCCAATGGGATCACCCCTTCCAAACGTTACTCGGCGTGCCATGTAGACAGGCAGACGGGCCCGGCTACCATGGCTGCCATGGTGGTTGGGGACGGGGGACGGGGGGACGGTGACGGTGAAGGCTTTTTAAATAGCCTAACGTTTCATTATCCGGCAAACAGTATCATATCCTAGTTAATTTAAGAGTTCTTTGACTTTGTTGTTATCTGGTGCCACTAACCCTCTGGACTAAAGAGTTTATTATTGAAACGGATCCACATAAGTGATAGTATACATGTGTCCCTCACTCATTGGATAACCTTTATCCTTGTACATGTACTCTGCTGTTACCTGGTCCTCTTTAGTAGACTTGTATAAGATTATAGATAATTAGATAATTAATTATGATGTGGTTAAGCATCATTGCATCATTGTTGTGTAATATGATATAACACTACCATGAAATTTCTGTCAACAAAATCTATTTAAAAAAGATTTCACATACTAAACCTATGTGCATCGACAAGATGCTATTTGCCTTTAGACCCAGTTGGGTCAGATTCTGGGGTATATTTTTGTCACAATAGAACACAGCAATCACTTCCGGCTACTTCCGGTAAGGAATGGGGGTTATAGACATCAAAAGAACTGGTAAATAAAAGTCTGTAAGTGGTAAATAACAGTTGAATCTGACCAAACCGGGTCTAAGAGCACTAATACCCGAGGTTTTGGATGGCCTAAGTGGTCTGTTGCCTGGTGGAAATTCTAGGGGCTAACGCCCCTTGAATTGTCCACCAGGCAACAGACCACCCAAAACCTCGGGTATTAATGCTTTACCAGGTGATGGTGGGGATACTCGTCCTCTCCGGCATTATGATTCTTCTTGGTAAGTTCCCCTAAACATTTTGAATTATGTAATATCATTATTAGTTTGTCTCCAGATGTATCATTTATATGTATCTGATTTAAAGTTACATTCTCGGCTATTACAACAAAACAAATCTTATAAACACAGAGACGACGCTGAGTTATATTACAAGAGTATACCTATTAAGTTGTCCTTTTATTATGATATTGAAATAGGGGCTAGCCAGTAGACAGATCGGGGAGAAGAGACAGACAAGTCACCCCAAGGATTGCGAAATCATCATGGTTTATTCCTCACATAATATATTGTATTAATATAATACATCAGAAAAGGAAAGGTCTTTCGAGGAAATTAAATGAAGTAAAATTGTATTAAAATCAATATGAAACATTAAATTCAGTTGTAATACAGTAATAAATCTTCGTGCATTTTTTATTTCTGGTGAAAGAAATTTTCACCAGTATTAATGAATGTTTTTGAGTTGTTACTCCATAATTAAATTCAATTGAGAAATACTTTATTTGTCTATGGTTATACATATGGAGATTGGACAAATGGGTGGACAAGACTTCTGGATACTATCCAGAAGCATACCGCTGGATTGGGTTGTGTGGGGGTCTGACTTTTAGGCTTATTGCTTGTATAAATAAAGAAAAACAGTTGCCGACGAACCCCCGTCCACCCAACCGTCCCGTGAATATGCCCCCCGTCCCCCCCCCCCCATCAGTGCCCGTCCCGGGAGACTTGCCGAAGCCTTGAAGGCAAGGCTTCGGCCGTTTTCGTCTGCAAACGTTTTGCTTTGAGCTGTCCGCTATCCATTTCGAATCCCATTTGCCGGTTACGTTGATTACGTTGATTACGTTGAAGTGACTTCCGGCTCATACGGAATGGAACAAGGGATCGGAATGGTCAATGGCGTGGATGTAGCTGTGTTGGTTGAGTGTGGAGGTTGAAACGAAAACCAATTGTGGAAGCGTGAGCACCTGACTCTACAATCTAAGTACGCTAGGCTGTAGGCAAAGACCTAAACTAAGTATTCCATGCGTCAATAGACAATCTCAGAGGGGAAATTATTGAATGCAGGCAGAGAAGTAACCATGTGGTATAAGTGTATAAATTCGTTGGACACTAGTAGTCTGTGCACCGTTCGAAATTGTAAATAGAGTCATTCTGACTTCTTCCAAGGAAGAAGCGGAGGGTGCCGACCGTCCAGGTCTTCCAGTCGCCACCTGGTAGTGGATAGCGGACCATACTAACAGACTTAACACTAAGAGTAAAAATACAAGTTAAGAGATAGGACGTTAATGGAATCAAATATATCCTTACTTAGAGCATGTAGTAAGACATATGAAATATGATATAATAACAATAAAAATGCTAACAGAGTTGATACTGAGAGCGAAGTACAAGTTAATGACCTGTACACAATTAAATTGAATTGAGAAATATGTTATTTGTCTATGGTTATACATAAGGAAATAAGACAAATAGGTGGACAAGACTTCTGGATAACATCCAGGTCTTCCAGTCACCACCTGGTAGTGGAATGCGGACTATACTAACAGAGTTGATACAAACAGCAAAATACTAGTTAAAGTAATCAAATACATCCTTCCATAAAGCATGTAATAAGGCATAAGACATATGATAATATAAAGACGATAGAAATGATAACAGAGTTGATACTACAAGTAAAATACAAGTTAAGAGAGTGTCAAGCTATAGTTATCAAATATAGCCTTACATAAAGTAAGACCAAAGATATATAATATAATAACAATAAAAATAATCAAGACCGACTACTATCAATTCTTACGATACATAGCACCATCAGTTATTTTTTTTTATTTTTTTTTTATTACTATTACGGCCAGACATTTACACAAATATAATAAAGACGCACATCAACCATGTTGATAATCTATTGCGTTGCCATTTACACAATTACACACCCACTCTTATGATGAAACCCTTCGATTACAACACGGACAGTCCGTGTTTACAATTACCACTGTTATGACTTTAGACTTCTTCTACAATGAAACAATAATATTCTCTATCCATGGATACTACAAATTCTATATCACAATCATCCTTCCTTTTACGAATAATATTGTATTACTATGCAGTTATTTTTTTAAGAACGTTATTTGAGTAAATTAAATTTGAGTTTCTTAAATTAACTCCAGCTTCTGCTCATAATATTTTAAACATTTTTTTAAAAACAATATTATCTTCTAGGTAACTTCAAAGTTGCTTCCTAGTTTCTCATTCATGAGGTTTAGTGGGCAGTGCGCTCCAAACTATTTTTGATTTTTTTTTTTTTTTTAAAACATATTTTATTTTGAAAAACAATTCCATACAGTTAAGGTACGTTTCACGTTCTCGAACATCCACATGCTATAAAGACGAAACATTATACAACTTTTACTTTTACATTTAACAGATTTGAGAAAACTATTCCTGTACAATGATGATTGTGGAATATTAAGTAATCTGACCCATATTAATAATATTGAATAGTCTAGCACCAAGACAGAAACACATTAAGTGGTTCTATGAAGTAACATTTATACCACAAATAACGAAGGACTGACATGCATAATGAGGCCTTATGTTTGTTACTATCCTTAATCAACTCATTTATGAATAAGACATTGAAGTCATATAAACCCCCCAATAATTTCAAATACTTTCATTAAGATCTCTCATTAACATATGTGATCTGTTTTAGGAAAATGAGTCATACGTCGCAGAAAATGGATTTTGAGATATCACCATATTTGAAAAGAGGAGATCAAGCCGATTCCAATGATAGTAAACATGAAGGACATTTAAAAAGTATTTCTATATCTTATGTTTGATATTTTTATTTTCGGAAAAAATAGTGTACAATGTTTCTGCATGGGTAGTTATCAGTAAAGTAACTAAATATACTCCATACAAAGGCCTTCAAAGCGCAAGGATATATTCAATACAGTGTCCCGAAAATTGTTACATGTATTCATATGACTATAAGTGCTAAACCCTCTAAATATCAGAACATTTCAATAAAGGGATCTTGTGAAAAAAGCACTATGAATATATCAATTTTGCGACTTATGACTCATTTTCCTAAAACACATCACATATCTCATTGATTTACTCCACGTTGGTGTATGTACCACATACTCATCAACTCATCGATATCTCACATACTGAAGAAGACCAAGAACTATTGTTAATACCAGAGACGGGGTCATCTTCAAAGCGTCACTACCTGACCGGCCTGAAATAGATGAAAAGTATGATGAGAATAACGTTTTCGGGTCAGATTTTCAGAAAATGTACAACTGGCAGCTGTACACATTGAGTAAATTCTGCTAAATTAGGCTGCAATTTGGTCAATACAAGGTAAATTCGAGTATATTATTTGGCATTGCATAGCTAGCAAAGTTACAACCTCTTTGCTGGGCTCACCACTGCAAAGTAAAGGGTGGTCTCCACTTGCTGCGGTAAGCTCTGCAGTAAGCCTTGCGATGGTGCTGTGATGGTGAGAAGTGGTGAGGACCTGCCTACATGGCCCGTGAACCATGTAGGCATGGACCTCGTCATTCTTCTCAACCTACAGAACCAGCACAACACCATTGCAAGGCTTACCGCAGAGCTTACCACAGCCAGTTGAGACCACCCTTAAACAATAATAAAAATCCAAATTTACTCTATTTAAGTAAAGTACAATTCCTTAACCTACATTTACGATGATTAATTTATGGATTTTATGGATAGGAATTTTACATTAAGACGTGGATTATTTCCCAGATGTACAGCATTGTGACATTAATTACTTACCATTATTTAGGAACACTCCACCGGTGCCCTCCCCCAATTCATTGGAGAAATGAACGGTGTATGGGCCAAAGTAGTCATCCTCTATTTCTGTTAGGGTGAGTGTTGCTGTAAACGAGTCAGGTCCATTTACCTTTTAGGGACAAGAAAAACCTTATTGTGTAATGCCATACAGCCATACATATCTCATATGTGATGTGTTCCAGGAAAATGAGTCATAAGTCGCAAAATTGATATTTTTCAAAGTGTTTTTTTCCACAAGATCTCTTGACTGAAATGTTTTGATTCTTAGAGGATTTAGCACTTGTAGTCATATAAATCTATGTACCAAATTTCAGGACATTGTATTAAATATATCCTTGCGTTTTGAAGGCCTTCGTATGGAGTATATTTAATTACTTTACTGGACATTACCCACCCAGAAACATTGCAAACATTTTTCTCAAAAATAATAATATCAAACTCAAAATATAGAAATACGTATTAGGTGTCCTATTGTTTACTATGCCATACTATGTATGGCCAATAAAATCATTTAAAAAAAATAAGAGTTAAGATTAAACGTTAATAAAAGCATGATTAGAAAACAAGAGATGAAATAAAAGGAACGTACATTTTATACCGAGCAAAAATGCAGTTTTTCAGAAACATTCCATACCGCATAAATGATTCCCTAATGAAACTAGTTTGATATTCACAGATCATATTTCCCCAGAAAAATAAGTATGGTCAAAGTCTGTGATATATTTAAAGCACAGAATGAGGATTATAATTATTCCCACTTAAAAGGACGTCAGGGTAAAATTCTGAAAATCCTTGCCAAGTTGCAACATTTTTACCACTGGTCCGATTTTGTTGGAATAAAGTGTCAAATGTAGCTAAATAGTTGAGCATTATGATAGAAATAAAGAAAATAAGCTTTCAGACGTTTAAATTCAGGCCACTGTATGACAACCCATTTCTGAAATTTAGCACAGATGAAAAATCTAGCCTTATGTCGCCAGCATACAACACACCAATTCTACGAAGTCAAAGTCAATGAAAGAAAAAAAAAAGATCAATGATATACAAGTCTTTCAAAAATATAAAAGTCAATGTGGAAAACTAATTACTAGTAAAAATTAATGAATTACCTGGGATTCTACAGAGTATCTCGGGTCAGTATCATGTGGGTAAAATACGTTGTTAAATGATGCCCTTGAAGTCCATTTAGTGAGCTGTGCTTGTGGGTTGCCATTTCTGATAGTGCAGGATAACTTAACGTTCTTATCTCCAGGCAAAGCTCTTACTTCATATGGATCACATCGTACCCATGATGTTGGCTTCCCTGTCAAAAGAGTGTTTAATTATTTTACTTTATTCCACGATTTGGCCGTGAGCGTACAATATAATCGATATACTTGCCGCTCACAAGGTGTACAATATAAACTCCCTGTATTTTACAGTGACGTCACTACCGTTCGAGACTATTGGTGAACTATGCGGACAACACAATTTGGTGAAATAAATCAAATAAAGTTGTAATAAGTTAAGAATCGTGGAATAAAAGCAAGAATAACAGAGTATCGCGTGAGGGCTGTATTCACTTTGTATGGCTTAAAACAGCCCCCCTCATACGCAATACTATGGTATTCTTGCTATAATATGGTAATGCATTGTGGCAAGCATAACCTAAATGGGTCAAATCTTCAGAAAATGTACAATTAACCTTCCCTAATCCTCTTAAATAATCCAAATCTAAGAGAAAAATTACGTTCAAAACGCAGTTTAAAACTAAGAAAGGGATAATTTTAATCAACACAATGCTAAAGATACTTGGATATGCATAGCTTTTGAAATATTCCACTCTAATTTAGCAGAAGTTACCAGATTTGTACAGCTGGCGATTGTACATTTTCTAAAAATCTGACCCAAATACACCAAGACATTTTAATTATGATAACAATAACCATAATGTGTTCCAGAGTCAGATTTTCAGAAAATGTAGAATTCAACTTCGCCAATCTTCTCAAATAACCCAAATTTCAGGCGAAAATAAAGTTCAAAATACAGTCCAACCTAACCAAACAGATTGCTGGGATCAATGCAATCCCGAATATGGGTCAGATTTCCAGAAAATGTACAATTCGCCTTCACCAATCCTCTCAAATAACCCACGTTTAAGACGAAAGTGAGCTTCAAAATGCAGTTTAACAAAACAGAACTGATACTTTAAATCAATGTGATACCAAAATATACTCAGATATACCCAGTATTTTGTATTTTTCAGCCAAATTTAGCAGGATTTCCTGAATGTGTAGAGCTACTAATTGTACATTTTCTGAAAATCTGACCCATATACTTGAATTTACCTAGTATTGACCAAATTGTGGCCTAATCTAGCAGAATTTACTAAAATTTAATGTGTGCAGCTGCTAATTGTACATTGTCTGAACATCTGACCCATTAGTAATAATAGGTGGATGAATAGCACTTTCAGTACAACCTGAAGACATCTTGCAATAGTTATAGCAGAAGAAGAAATAAAAGTTTGTTAAACGGAACATACACATCCTGAAAATCAGGGTTAAACCCTGCCCACACCCAACCGATTTGCCTCCCGATTGCCCCCCCCCCCCATTTGGGTCTCCCGGTGAATCCTATGACTTCATTTCCAATCCTGGTTTATGTTATTTCAAAAACATAAACCAGGGTTTAAAATGAGATCATAGGATTCATCAGGAGATCCAAATCGGGGGGAAATCGGGAGGCAAATCGGCTGGGTGTGGGCAGGGTATTAATGTGCGACCATCTAAGACTATACTTGGTATATAAAAGAAATGACTTACTCCTAATTAGAACATTTACAGATTTTTCCAGCACTTGGGATTGTGTCTCGACCCTGCAGTATAACTGATTGTCATCTTCGCCGGAATGTGAATCAAACTTTGGGGAGAACCTCTCTGCTGACTTGAAGACAGTGGCCATCCCACCTCTACCATATACAGCGCTGCAAGAGGAGCACACACATTTGTGATGTGTTTCAGGAAAATGAGTCATAAGACGCAAAAATTAGATTTTGAGATACCATTATATTTGAAAAGAGGAGATCAAGCCGATTCCAATGGTGGTAAACATTAAGGACATTAAATAAGTATTTCTATATTTTAAGTTTGATATTTTTATTTCTAAAAAAGAAAATGTTTTCAATATATCTGGGTGGACATTTACTAGTCAAGTAGGTAAATGTACTCCATAGGATGATCTTAGAAATGCATAGATATATTTAATACATTATCCTGAAATTTAGACAGTGCCATTCCACCTCTACCATATACTGCGCTGCAAGAGGAGCACACACATGTAAGGGTTAAGTGTACAATTTTTTTATTTTGTTTTTATTCATTTAAGGCCAATACAATATTGAATAGTTCGCATGAAAAAACGCACTGTCCACCATGGACTAATTGAGGCGTTGCCTTGTTATTAAAATTAGGTTCAAGTAAATCCCACTCTCTACTTCATTTACATTAGGAATATAGTCCTCTCTACCACTATCATTTACTACTGAAAATGGCCTAATATGGACCGCCTTATTTCATAACTTTCTTTATTTAACTGGCTTCGTCCAATTAATACCGTACAAAAAAAACTAAAATTACCCATTACCAATCATATGAAATCCACTTATATCATATGAACAAATACAATTGACCTTCACCAATCCTCTCAAATAACCCCTATTTAAGATGAAATCAGATTCAAAATACAGTTCAACATAACCAGAAAGATTTATTGAATAAATACAATACAGAATACATTCAGATATACTCAGTATTTATATTTTGTCACTCTAATTTAACAGAATTTGTGATGTGTTTTAGGCAAATGAGTTACAAGTCGCTAAAAATGGATTTTGAGATGTCATCATATTTGAAATGTTGAGATCAAGCCGATTCCAATGATAGTAAACACTAAAACACCTAATAAGTATTTCTATATTTTGAGTTTGATATTATTTTTGCAAAATATGTTTGCAATGTTTCTGGTTGGGTAATGTCCAGTAAAGTAATTAAATATACTCCATACGAAGGCCTTCAAAACGCAAGAATATGTTTAATACAATGTCCTGAAATTTGGTACATAGATACATATGACTACAAGTGCTAAGCTCTATCAGAATTAGAACATTTCAATGAAAAAATCTTAAAAATATATTGTATAAAATAAGGCTATGTTATATGGTCGGTAAGATTATCTGTTCTTTCCAGGACATATATGTGATGTGTTCCAGGAAAATGAGTCACAAGTCGCTAAATTGATATTTTTCGATGCCTTCTTTCCACAAGATCTCTTTATCAAAATGTTCTGATTTGTTTAGGGTACAGCACTTATAGTCATATGGATCCATGTAACAAATTTCGGGAAATTGTATAAAATATATTCTTGCACTTTGAAGGCCTTTGTATTGAGTATATTTAGTTACATTACTGGTAACTACCCATCCAGAAACATTGCAAACTTTTTTTTCAAAAATAAAAATATCAAACTTAGAATAGAAAAACACTTATTGGGTGTCCTAGTGTTTACTATCATTGGAATCAGCTTGATCTCATCTTTTCAAATATGGTGATTTCTCAAAATCCATATTTTGCGACTTATGACTTATTTTCCTAAAACGGATCACATATGTTTGTCCTTCTCTATGTGGGTCAGATCTTCAGAGAATGTACTTGTGATTCGTTTTAGGAAAATGAGTCATAAGTCGCAAAATATGGATTTTGAGATATCACCATATTTGAAAAGATGAGACCAACCCGATTCCAATGAATGTAAACATTAAGGACATCTAATAAGTACTTTTATCTTTTTAGTTAGATATTTTTATTTTTGAAAAAAAAATTGCAATATTTCTGGTGGATAATTATCAGTAAAGTAGCTGAATATACTCAATGGGATGGTCTAAGTAACGCACTGATATAATGAATAAACAGTCATGAAATTTGGTAGATGTATTCATACAACCACAAGGACTAGACACCCGAAAAATGAAAATATTCCAACAAAGAGATCTTGTAAGTAAACAACTTTGAAAAACACCAATTTTGCGATTTGTGATTCATTTTCCTAAAACACATCACAATTGGCCTTCAATAAAATCTGACCCCTGTATGAGAATAACAACTGGGCAGTTCCACCCGGACACCTACTATGCGAAAGACCCTCGTTCCTTTGTTTCTACCATCGTGCTTGAATCCTCCCCATATTTGCCAAAGGTCATGTTGAACAGAGGTTCAGTGATGCCAGTGATGAAAACACAAAATAGATCAGGGCCATTGAAGTTATTATCTAGAGTAACCTCCACGCTTGCTCCATCCTCTAGGGCCAAGGATGGATCGTCAATGAGTGGGTCCGGTGGAGTGGTATTTGTTGTCCAATACAGGTTTGAAACAGGAACTACAGTTAAAGAAACCATGTCATTTTGTGCTCATTTCTAGATTCAAATGTAAACCAATAGGGGAGTTGCATGTGTCACTGCGCATGTCTGTAACAGTGCATACTGGGATAGATTCTGTTGAAATCTGACTTACAAATATTTGACAATATTTTTATCGAAAATTGCAAGTATGTTTTCACCAATAAGTGTGTAAGTGATCTATGAAAACCAAATGCATGATGGGAAAGATGGAGACTTATGTTATAGAAACATGTAAAACACATGGATATTGACATTAGAGCATTGATAAATATTCCATGCTGAACATGGCATGTTTTCTATATATTTTAGACTGTACCATTAGTCCCATAATTCCATGCGAGTCAAGATTCAAAATGGCGGCTATGCAACTCCCCAATTCCAGATTTAGATGTTAATCAATTATAAGGTCAGATTTTAAGAAAATGTACAATTGGCAGCTCTACACATTTAGGAAATTCTGCTAAATTAGGCTGAAAAATGATGGAAACCGGATATATCTGAGTATATTTGGTATCGCCTTGATTTAAAGTATGAGTTCTGTTATGTTAAACTGTATTTCGAAGCTATATTTGAGAGGATTGGTGCAGGCGAATTGTACATTTTTTGACAACCTGACTCAATAATGTAGGTCTACTTTGGGGAGCTTTTTATTGTTTACTTATGAAGGCTAACTGAAAACTTTCTCTCATATCTGCCTCATTTAAAGGCTGAACTTGATATAAACACATATTTAGGGGTAGAAAAGCATGCTCTTTAGGAATTTCAACATCAATGTATTTCGGCTATGTATTCCGACTAGAAATAGCGATTTTTATCAATTTGTGGGAGCGTAAAATCACCGCAATATGTACGCAAGTGCGTCAGAAATTCAGGTGGGAATATATAAGGTTTCCCAGTACGAGCGCCTTCGGTGCTCGTACCTCCTTCGGTGGGGGAAACCTTAAAAAATATATATGTATTATTATATAGTATTAAATAGTGTCAGCTCCAGATTGATTAGGATTAAGTTTTTTTTAAATATTTTCATTAGATATTTATACAGACCTTCAATATCAAGGAATCCCATGGTTGATTCTGTTATTTTCATTCCTGATGATGAGATAAGTCTGCATCCCCATGGCCCATGGTCACCAAGTTGAACATCTAAAGACAAATAAATTACAGTTAATGCTATACTATTAAAGATAATGCTTTGGAGATAGTAAAAAAATATCTCCATGCCAGGGGTCCTAGACTATCGAATGATCTTCCAGCTGCAGTTAGACATTTAAGATGGCCTGCTATAAAATCATTTCGTAAGAACAATAACGACTGGTTCACATAAATATCTGTAATTATGAAAGGTCGCATGTAATGAATTCTTATGTCTATACATAAACCGTGAAGGTAAAATTGTAATGAACTTCGTAGGTTTTATAGTTCGTGGTATAACGTATATAGGTAATAGGTAAAAACAAAAACAAATTATCAAATTGAGATACTGTATATATTCATGTTATATTCCTATGATAAAGCTTAATTTTTCTGGTACTTCGATGTTAAAGAATAATTTGATTTATCCTAACAAATGTATAATCGAATTGTTTTCCAACTGGGTTCCATGAGATTACCATTTAATTGTATAATGCAGCAGAACTGGATAAATAAATAATTGAAATAAATTGAAATTTAAAATAATTGACTTTTGTATGGATATTTTATTATAATTATACAGACTTGCAATATCAAGGAAACCCAAGTACATACATTTATATACTTGAATGAGCGTTTAACATAATGTGATCTGTTTAAGGAAAATGAGTCACAAGTCGCAAAAAATGGATTTTGAGATATCATCATGTTTGAAAAAATGAGATCAAGCTGGTTCCAATGATAGTAAACAGTCTAAATATCTAATAGGTATTTTTAGATTTTAAGTTTGATATTTTTATTTTTGAAAAAAATGTTTCCAATATTTAGTTATTTTCCAATAACCAGTAAAGTAACTAAATATACTCCATATGAGGACCTTTAAAACAAAAGAATATATTATATTTTATACATCGATCCACATAACTATAAGTGATAAACTCTCCAAAAATCAGCACATTTCAATAAAGAGATCTTGTAAAATAAACACTTTGAAAATTATTATTTTTGCAACTTGTGGCATATTTCCCTGAAACGGATCACATATTGCATTTGATCATATACTTTTCCACTATTATATGTGTAATATATTGTATACTATTTTATTTGCACTCAGAATATATTCCAAATAATACCAGATTTCCGCAGAATATAGATCTATATACTTACTCTTAATTGACAATCTATAAAGCCCACTAAAAAGCCCACTACTATCTCGGGTTACAGAGTATCGATCGGTCCAGCCGGCAATTCTCGGGTTGATCTCAGTGTTGTTTGACAAAACCCAAGGTTGAAATGTGGTTGTAGTTTTAAAGATTTTGATCGCAGTTTCTCCTTTAAATATTTGTGTCACTGCCGAGCCACGGTAGGTCACACTGCACGTTGTAGTGAAGCTGTCCCCAATGTTTACTTTTCTTCCAAAGGTGACACCTATTAAGATGAGATAAGAGGTTTTTAATTTGCCCCCAAAGGGGAACAAATGTGTTGTGTTTCAGGAAAATGAGGCATAAGTCGCAAAATTGATATTTTTCAAAGTGTTTTTATCACAAGATCACATTATTGGGACGTTCTAATTCTTGGGGGGTTTATCACTTTTGGCTATATAAATCGATGTATCAAATATCAGGACAATCTATGTAATATATCCATTCGTTTTAAAGGTCCTCATATGGATTACATTTAGTTACTTTACTGTTTATTGACCCCCAGACATATTGGAAACCTTTTTTTTCAAAAACGAAAATATCAAACTTAAAATCTAGAAATACTTATTAGGTTATTAGACTGTTTGCTATCATTGGAATCGGCTTGATCCCATCTTTTCAAATATAGTAGTATCTCAAAATCTATTTTTTGCGACTTATGACTCATTTTCCTGAAACACATCACAAATACAGCAGTTTGTTTGTTTTAAATGTGTTTATTCAGCCAGAGACATTATGCATTTCTACACTATTCTCAGTTTTAGCTGAGGGGAAATTTTAACAATATAGATTCGATACATCAAAGTATAATTTAACAAAATCTTCATAGAGTTATAGCGAGGAAAAAACAATTTAATCATAGAAAAAATAATTATAAATAAAATCGCGGCAAAAAGCTAAGAATCCATCACCTGGGTAGAATCAACATTATACTACTAACCAAGGAGATACAAAAAATAGATCAAAAGGCAGCTCTACATACAAAAATTATAACTAAGGGTTTGCCAAGAGGGTGCTAAAGATGACTAGAATTACTACATAAAATGAAAATAAAGTGACTTAGGTATTTAGTAAGTGGGTCAGATTTTCAGTAAATGTACAATTCACCTTCTAAATTTAAGACAAAAATCATGTTCAAAATACAGTTCAACATAACCAAACGGATTAATAGAATCAAGAATATTATTTAAAATATTTATTGAGAAATTTCAGGATGTGGTGGAATACAGGGAATCCCCTAACCGTAATTAAAAAAAATCAGCATTGGCATATGCCATGTTTTATTACACCCCTGTGCTGTTGCTTCCTATACCTTCAGCATTGTATGTCACACTTGGTCAAAGTGGTGCATAACATGTGAGTTATGTCACCCTGGGGACATACAACAAGTAGGTCCGCCAAAAACGTAAATTACTTCTTTTATTTTTAATTATTTATATTTCTTTATTTTTTTATTTATTTTTTTATTAATGGGGTGTAATAAATATGGAACAAAGCTCGGGTGAAGTATGTACACTTGTTAGTGACCTCGGGAGCACAGAAGATCTCGGGCTAACGCCCTCTAACTTCCCGCGCTCCCTCGGTCAATAACACGTGTACAGACTTCCCCCTTGCTAGGTTCCATCTATTTATTTCCTGAATAAAGTGTAAAGTGTAAAAAAAAAAAAAAAAACTAGAGTCGGGAATATAAGGTAAAGAATGAAGGGCGATAATGAGAGGTGAAGAGGAGCAAAGGTTATGAATACATACCAAGGCACATTAGACAAATAATGGCTTTCCAAACACCCGCCATTTCGGGAACCTGGAAAGACAAGTAATTCAATGGAATAGAATTATAGTTAATTATCCACTCACAACCAACTCAGGGAATAAATTACATTAAATACTTTCATGGTGCTTAAGTATAACTACTGTTAATTTATGTATATGTTAAATATATGTTAGAATTCTACTGATTTAGGAGAATTTCCCAAATGTGTAGAGCTGCCAATTTCATAATTTCTGAGAAATTTCTAAGAAGACTTTTTAAGTAATTGACATTGGAATAACTCAATGAAAATATTATGTATGTAAACCTTTGTAATATTTGTTATTAGCTAAAGCTAATTTTCTTATTGAACTGCTTTACGTCGGTTCCCATATAGATTATGTCATGTGTCCACATTATATGTTTAACTACTCAATATTCAACACCTTACCATTGTGAAATCTCAAATTAACAGTAATACCCATTCACCATCCTTATAATAAGGAAGACTTGGAAGACCTAGGTACCTTGAAAGTTATGTTATATAATGATTATATAACTTTATTCCTTTTTCCGATATAATGTAACTGTATTTACGGAAATAAAAATAGTACATACATGTATGTATACATATAAATGGATCTCTCAGGAAGACCTGTTTTGGAATGGTACTGTCTGTTCTGAATAAAAATGCAATATGTATTTGGGAAAATCTTGAAAGCCCAGGATCGTTTTTATTTCTCATCTATTCTATACTATCAATCTTCGACCTTCCATTTTCAAAATGCTATTCATTAAATCCTCATAACCGAAAAAACTAATTGTGTAATACCACGAAACGACCCGTGTTCTAGCTGTTAAACCTTAAATTATTCATTTAATATAATATATTTCGTCTAACATTCTATTGTGTTTTATATTGAAAACAATTGGTTTATTATATATATGGCATCTAAAGAAGCTTGTATTCATAATTTTTCATATTAGTGGTAATTTCCGAAAAGAAATTAAAATATCTAGATTAACTTTCACTCGTACATTATGTTATCTTTGTTTGACATTCTTTCCTATATGGATTCTTTTCTTAAGCTGCGTTTATAAATGATTATGCAGCAATAAAAAATATTGCAATTGCAAAAGATAAATTCAAATGGATGAAATAATGGTTTCTCCTCCTCCTCCCCCCTCAACAACAACAACAACGTTTTTCTATACCCCAAATTACCCTTGTTATAGTTATATAATTAGCTGTTTATATGTGATGTGTTCCAGGGAAATAAACCATAAGTCGCAGAATTGATATTTTCAAAGTGTTTTATCCACAAGAAGTATCTATGGGAATGTTTCCATTTTGGGGTCGATTAACGCTTGTTGTAATCTGAATTTCAGGACAGTCTAATAAATATATCCATGTATTTCTAAGGTCATCGCATACAGTATATTTAGATTCTTCACTAGTAAATGTCAGCCCAGAGATATTTAAAACTTTTTTTTTCGCGAATAAAAATATTAAACTTTAAATATAGAAATACTTATTTAGATGTCCTACTGTTTACTATCATTGGGATCAGCTCTATTTAAATACCGGGTATGATAATATCTCAAAATCCATTTTTTGCGACTTGTGACCCATTTCCCTGGAACGCATCACATATTGCATTGTATATCCCAAATGCGGTGGTCAAGCAGTTGATGAACTACAAATATCGGCTTAATGGGTCAGATTTTCAGACAATGTACAATTATAGGAGCTCTACACATTAAGGAAATTCTCCTAAATTAGGCTGAAAAATGAAGAATACCGGGTATATCTGAATATATTTAGTATCGCATTGATTTAAAGTATCAGTTCTGTTATGTTAAACTGCATTTTGAAGCTCATTTTTGTCTTAAATGTGGGCTATTTGAGAGGATTGGTGGAGACGAATTGTACATTTTCTGAAAATCTGACCCTAATACAAAACCATGGATTGGCTTACCTGTGACTTCGTTTTTTTTAAATTTCATTTGAGGCCAGTACTACGGTGGACGAGAATGGTACATCGCGGCCCGTTCCGTTCAGCTCCGTTCCGTCCCGTCCCGTACCCGCCCGAAAAAAAAATAAAAATGAATGTCGTCATACATTTACTATAGAAATATTCATAACGGGGCCACTTGTATCGGTGGCGGGACGGGACGGCCTCCTAAAGTTCGGCGACAATTACCGTTCCGTGCCGAACCGCTAACACGTCCCGTCCCGCACATTACATTATTTCCACGGCACTTGATCGGGAAAATTTCCGAAAAGTACGGGTAACGGCGGGGGACGGGACGGGGACGGGACGGGACGGGGGCGGGGTGGGACGGAACGGAACGGAACGGAAGCCAGGTCGCCAAGGCCCAGTCAACTCTAAGTTAGTCCAGGCAATCTGTGGTTTGACAATTTGTCAAAAAAAACATTACACATTATATCAGTAACAAAATCATAATAAATTGAATATTTATGACAGATCTATGTTATTGATATCATATGAAAGTAGATTTTATGGGCTTTAATCAATTTAATATAAACTAAGCTCTATGTTTGCATGCTATCATAAAGGTAGGTCATATAAGATAGCAATTTTGTAATCTGCAAAATCATGCGAATTTTAAAATCGCTATATCTCTGCGGCTATTTGTTGTAGCGGCATATATTATAAGTCAAAAAATAGGAAATATTGTCTAGTTTTATTGGCTTAATAAGAGTTAAGTTGCATGAAAAGTATTTTTTGAGTTATAGGCTAAAATGTGAAAGTCGGTTCCCCTAGTGGCGAATTTGGGAACTTTCCCCATGGCAAACTTTGGTAAACTTTTGACACATTAAAAGGGTATGCATAAGGGAGAGGATCCCGCAAAAATAAATATTTTTGCAATTTGTTTTGGGTCAGGCCACTATTTCTCACAGATTGCCTGGACTAAGTGTGTGGGGCCTTGTGGAGGGGTGTGAAAATTGTGCATAGATATACATCTATGCATATATATGTGTACATAAATTCATGCATGTATGCATAATATGTATGCAGATGTTTACAGAGTGAGTGAGATTGGTTGTTTTTACGCCCTTATCAACACATTTAAGATGGTTATATCAAGGGCGGGAGAGCTGAGAGGAAGGCAGTTTTTTTATCATACCCAGGAAATAGAGATAGAGAAGAAGGGAGATGGAGACAGAGAAAAAGAGACACACAGGCACTTTATGGTCATACCCAAGACCAATGTATGCACAAATACACAAGGATAGAGAGAGGAAGGAAGGAAGGGAGGGAGGGAGGGCGAGAA
Source organism: Sthenelais limicola (assembly GCA_942159475.1). Classification (NCBI taxonomy): domain Eukaryota; kingdom Metazoa; phylum Annelida; class Polychaeta; order Phyllodocida; family Sigalionidae; genus Sthenelais; species Sthenelais limicola. The sequence goes on along the minus strand of OW804094.1, from coordinate 150,547,216 downwards.
AGGGGGGAGAGGTTGCAATGGGGGGGGGGGGGGGGGAGAGAAGGAGGGAGAGAGGAGAGAAGAGAGAGGGGGAGAAAGTCCGAAAATGCAATGGGAGTATTTGAATCCAATGTAGTATTAACTAAAGGAGTATTGAGTATAGGCATATATCTATATGCTATAGTATAATTTGTAATATATTAGTCTGTGTGGCCCGTTCCGTCCCGTTCCGCCCCGCCCCGCCCCCGCCCGCTCCCGCCCCGTTCCCGCCCGCTCCCGCCCCGCTCCCTCCCGTCACCCGTGCCGAACCCGTACCGAAGAAGTAGTGTTCGGTATGTACCATTCTCGTCCACCGTACAATACAGTAAAATTATGAGAAACAGAAGAGAAAAAACGCATTATACCCTACCCGGGTGTCTTCGTACGTTGGCTAATGCTTACCTTCCAATTACAGCTGATGAAAGAGATCATTTTAAAGATCTTTGCCTCACTTAATCTCCTCGCAGATCTCCTCAATTAGTGAAACTATTGTAATATGTAGATCAGCTTCATAGGCCCCAAGGATACCCAACTATCTCGGTCACAAACTAAATGTCCCCGTTACACGATGAAGGTATATATAAAGGCCAATGATCGAAAGTCTCAAGTCACTGAAAATCCCATATATGAGAGTTTCCCGGGAGAAACCGGATTCACAATATTGATCCAGTCAAAGTTCATGTGCATGTGGGTCAGATTTTCAGAAAATGCACCTTCGCCAATCTTCTCAAATAACCCAAATTTCAGACGAAAATAAAGTTCAAAATACAGTTCAACCTAACCAAACAGATTGCTATAATCAATGCAATGCCAAATATAATCGAGTTTACCTAGCATTGACAAAATTGCAGCCTAATTCAGCAGAATTTACTACATGTGTAGAGCTGCCAATTGTACATTTTCTGAGAATCTGACCCACGTATGTTATGATTCACGTACACAGTGTTGCTATTGGTGAACTGATAGGGAGAGGCGAGGAGTGGCTGCCGCTCTGTCTTCTCATTTTTTTAATTTTTTTTATTTTACAAATAAGGCCAAACATTTATAATTCATCTCTAGGAAAATAGGCGTACCCACGCTGTGGATATATTCCTGCGTTGCCTTCTATTCAATCTATATTTTAAATATCCTCAAATTACAATATCAACAAATATACGACAGCCTTCTTTACACATCTTTGGCTACAATTACTTATAACACATTGGTATATAACTCCTTGTCTCATCCAATACATCAAATTCAGTTGTATAATTCTTCAATACGTTCTAGATAATGCCTTTTTTTTAAAGAAATTTTATTGATTCCAGTTCCTTTGCTTACACAAGGGTAATCTCACGGTAACCATTTCAAAACACAATCAGTATCATATAGGTAACAAGATTGAGTCTTTTAACATTTAACAATATGTGATGTGTTTCAGGAAAATGAGTCATAAGTCGCAAAAAATAGATTTTGAGATACCATTATACCTGAAAAGATGAGATCAAGCTGATTCCAATGATAGTAAACAGTCTAATAATCTAATAAGTATTTCTAGATTTTAGGTTTGATATTTTCTTTTTTGAAAAAAAAAAGTTTCCAATATTTCTGAGGGCCACTAAACAGTAAAGTAACTAAATGTAGTCCATATGAGGACCTTTAAAATGAAAGGATATATTACATACATTGTCCTGAAACTTGATACATCGATTGACATACCTATGAGTGATAAACACCTCAAAAATCAGAACATTCCAATAATGTGATCTTGTGGAAAACACACTTTGAAAAATATCAATTTTGCGACTTATGACTCATTTTCCTGAAACAAATAACATATAGATCATGATATTAAACATCTTCAAGTACTTTTAACTAGATAATCTTAGAGGTATCGAATACATTTCCATTCAATCATCTACAATGAAATAATTTTTTGGGTTTTTTGCCTCTGCCATAGGCTACACGAATGATAAAAACAACAGTTCGCGGTACACTTCTTTTCACATATTCCTGGTTTTAGCCAGTTATTATTTACAGTACTAATCACAATAATTAACCATACCAGTCATTGTGACCTTTCAAGTATACGTTTTAATTGATGGCCAATTTTTCTGCCTTACATCTCCTGGCAGATTATTCCATATTTTGGGTCCTCTTACGTGTGGGGATTTGTTAATTAATTCGAGTGCAGGCCTAATTGCCTTAATTACAGGCCCCGCATTCTGTCTAGTTTATCTAGGTATACTCGTTATGTTGTCTAGATCTTGTTGCTTTTTGTACATTACTCCCAGAAGGGCGATGTCATAACGTTTTTTTAGTGGTTCTATGCCGCAGATTTGACTCAGTGTTTCACCATCTCTACGATTGTTCAAGTAAATAAGTTTGATAGCTCTAAATATCAACTAAATATCGTTGTCTGTTTGCTTAGGGACCCCCACCGAGGCGATAGCCGAGGTGGGGTCCCGGGCAAACAGACAACGAACCCCCACTACAACTGAAGGTTCTAATTGCTTTAGTCTCGAATTGTTGGGATTCACCATCACTTTCAAATTGAAAAACAACAATAACAATTCACTCTCTAAACCCCCACACACACTCAGCGCACGCTCCCGCTCGTGTTCACCAGTGCGTGACGACCACGTTACACCACCCGTCCATAGCATACCACCAAATCTCAACAATTCGAGACTAACAAGGGACAGAAACAAGCCTCCGTATTCGAGAGACGAAAGAATATGAGATTTTACAATTGTTTTGGTCATTTCAATATTCAAATATTTCCTAATTTTCCCTAGTAATAGCAGCTTGCCCATTGTTTCACACTTCAGTCGGACTAGATGATTGTTCATCGTTAGCTTACTATCGATCTTAAACCCCAGATAATCAACATTTTTCACTCTTTTTACTCTATGGCCATTCAAGTAGATTTGTCCCAGGGTGGAAAAATTCACTTTTTTTTAGCCTGTGACTAGTACCCAACACTTGAATAGTACATTTTTTTTCATTAAGTTTCAGCATGTTATCATACATCCATTTGTTTATGGAGTTGGCAGCATCGTGAGTAATTTTTATACAGGCGTCGACATCTTTACCGGTAACAGTGCAGGCTGTATCATCAGCGTATAATGTTAAATTAACAGAATTATCAGCTGTTATTAAGTGGTTCGTACACAGGGGTAAATCATTGATGTATAGCAAGAATATTATAGGCCCTAAATGGCTGCCTTGGGGGACACCACAATTTATTTTATACCTGTGTAAACCATCGTTACCATAAACATGGTATATTGTAAACTTTGTCATTTATGAATATATCTGTGAACATTAATTAGACCAAATGGTCTCCAATGATGTAGGATTACTGATGTTATACCTCTCCGAGTTCTGAATCACTCTCTCTTATTATGTGAATAACAATGTGAATGACTATGTATTTTCGAGAATTGTACCGTGATATAACCTCTTGAACGATTAATAGTCACTCTGGGATGATACCTATACTTAACCTTTAAGGCTAAAGAGAACACTACTACACATTTAAAACCGTCCCGGACTCAGAAAACAACCTAAACAAGACAGGTCTCCTAATGGCAAAAACTCAACTTACGGACTATAGGACAATGCCAAGACTGTCATTCGCACTTTAGTAACCAAGCCGAATCAAACTCATAGCGATAATAATATTTACTGTATCTTATTATGTCATTGATTATGTCTATTTTTCGCCATTTTATATTATTTTCTGAAGGGAAACCTGGAAAATCTCAGAGTAAAATATACATTGAGAGGGAATATTCCACTTCGGTATAACATTACAGAAATGTAACATGTTTATTGAATACAAGTTTTATAATAATAATAATAAGGGACTGTTCATTATTAACCTCTGGGGGGGGAGAGGAGAATTTTCAGGGGGGGCCATCTTTTTTTGCACAGACTCTGAAGGGGGGGTCACCTGTTTTTGCACAGACTCTGAAGGGGGGGTCATCTTTTTTTGCACAGATTCTGAAGGTCAAGGAGGCACCTTTTTTGACACAGACTTAAAGGGGGGCACCTTTTTTGCACCAACTACGAAGGGCAGCGCCATTTATACTTGCTAAACCTTGCTGAAATCTGGGTAATGAAAGAAGATTCCTGTATCTCAATCATAAAATTCTCTGGTATTTGGACAAGCAGACCGTTCTCTAAGGCAGTCTGCAAGCATCTGACTTGTAGTGGTCTGGAAGCATGGGAGAGTTGAGGTTTGTAACACATAGTGTAGCTGCATGGTGGTCTGTGCTAGATGAGAGGAAGCATGCAGAAAGGTGCAAATCTTATTCATCACTTGTGCTTTTTCTGGGTCCCTTGCCCACCTCTTGTTGATGAAAGACATGGCTGTTGTGTCATCAGAATAGACCATTACTTGTCTATTCATCGAGGTTGGGCTAAAAGGATGGCAGGTTGGATCGAATTGCTACCTTTTTGTATATGATATACTTGTCAGTGATATTTGGCCACCCTGCCCATGACACATACACTAACTCTCCATCATTTACAAATCCCCTGCTGCCCCACAACCATTCAATCTGTAATTTTCCATGACAGTTGGTGTGGCCTGAACGTCTTTTTTCACTATCTTGAATCCATCTTGTATGCTGTTATGTAAAATATCTGTATGAGGGCAGGAGCAACTCCCCCAAGCCTCAAAACATATCGCTGCCATGATCACTAGTTGTGGTTGGGTACACAAGCAGCGCTCAACTTCTTGGTATCCTTTTCACATGGGGAAATTCATAATTATCCGCAAATCTACAGGTGCCAAACATGGCAAAAGCCCTGTAGGGCTCCACAATATAGCTTCTTTTATACTTGCCCAAGAACTTCTACAGGGCATTGTCTTTCTTTGTTCTTGGGATCAGCAAGGCAGATATATTTATGACCCAGGGGCTGTCCCCTACCTTAAGTCAAACTGCACCTGCAGTTCCTTATAAGGACTGTTATATGCAAGGATCAAGGGCTACTTGTGGTTCTCCACTACATAAAAAATCATTATCATGTATGCTAGGTAATACTCTCTCTGGTCTTTATGCAGGTCTCTGTTGGTCTTGAGGTGACACATGGTCCTCAGGCTGGCCATACCTGATTCATCCATCAACCTAATCTTCATGTTCCTTCCATCAATTGTATAGCACAATTGGCTCCTAGAATGATGGTAAACTTTTCCCAGAGTTTCTCAGCCAGTCTGTTTGCTATGTGCTTTGGCACAAACTTGGACACTTTATCAGCCTTGTTTGCATACTAGCCTCCCTGATGAGGCTGGGTTGTTGCTTTGACCGTCCACCAGGGACCCCACCCAGAAAAAAAAATCCCAAACCAGGTTAGCAAGGGAAATTCAGCGATTTTAACTAGGTAACTTTGTGGTGAGATGCCTTGCTAGACGTGGGATTGGTGGCATTTGCAATTACTTAGATGACTTGTTCATCATTGGCGAACCTATGGATGATTGTGCCTTCAAACAAAATGCCCTGATCCATCTACTTGTTTAGCTAGGTTTTTCACATCTCGTGGTGCAAGTGCTCATCCCCTGCCCAGCAGTGCATCTTCCTCAGTATCCTCTGCGACACTATAAAGATGGAGGGTATTTCTTCTACTAGTTTGAAGCTAGTTACAAATGCCTGCAGCTATTAAATAAAAGTTACAACTTTCCACAATTGACAAGAATTAATTGGTGATTAGAGATTCTTTACTTCTTAAGATTACTAAAGATTGTACACACTCGAAGATTGAACTGGAAAATGCTGTGATAAAGGTATATTCATGTCTATTTTAGATTTTGCAATGGGAATAACTCCGCTTGCAGTTTTGTGAGGGAAAGAGCCTTGAAAACCCCTCCCAAAGTTTGCAAGCATTTTTTCTGGGTGCAAAATTTTTTAAATTCAGCAATGTTTTCAGAGAATCATTTTTCCTGAGCAGGCTTTCTCTTGCAAACCTATTTCTGCGATGTTTTTTCCTGAGATCTTTTTTTTCTTGCTGGGGTACCAGGCCTAGCTAGAACTCATTTGCCTCATCCTCAGTGGCGGTGTGGATCCCCAAATTGTTTTATCACATTGTAGCACCTCCACATGGCCAACTTCCTTCAAGCTGTTCTTTCCTGCTTTTGCACATTTTGCACATTTTGCTGCCTCCATGTGAGGGAAATAGGTATGGACCTGCGGGCCTCACTGCCCCAATGAAATAACTGCCAGTATGTCTCTTGTAATGCAGCTCTCTTTAGACAATGCTGTTGTCATCTGATGACCTATGTTATGTTTATCTGTCCACATCTGAAAGTCAAATTCTCCAGTTTCTTCATATTTCCGATGGATTAGCTCTCACCACTCAAGTGATACTAATCCCTGATTGTTCCTTTGTCATCAATTTTAACCCATTGAGGACGGGGGCAGTTTACACATATTTTGCCTGGCTGACAGGGGGCCCTTTTCCCCCTTTTTGGGCTTCAGGACGGGTGTTTAACATGAGGTTTAGGGTTTAAAAACACTTTAAGAATATTTTCTTCAAATAATATGTGTCATATGTACATGGTTTAATAGGTGTAAACAGTTATTGATCATATTTTTTCATAATTTCTAGAATTTGGTCTTCAATAATTAAAATAATGGGTCTCAATTGGGTGCAATATGGTGGCAACCTTGCTCCAAATTCACTTTCCAGCATTTACGTATGTTAGTTATGACGTCATCAGTATTGTCTCCATGACAACGTACATATAAAAATATTTCCAGTGTGTTTGTATACATATATTTTAAATTTCATCAAAATCCGTTCATTTTTTATTAAGTTATGCCCCCGTCATTTTATATAAAAAATTGATGCCTTGAGGCATCACCCCGTCCCCTGAGCCAAATTTATGTGTGATGCCTTGAGGCATCAGCCCGTCCCCTGAGCCATTTTGATGTTGATGCCTTGAGGCATCAGCCCGTCCTCAATGGGTTAAATCAGTTTGGATCAGTATCAAAAAAGGATGGTTTAAAGGGTGGGTCATGCAATTTTGCACAAACTTTGAAGGGGGGGTCATGCATTTTTGCGCAAGACTTTAAGGGGGGGTCATACAATTTTGCGCAAGAATTTTTCATGAATTCTCCTCTCCCCCCTAGTGGTAAATTATGAACAGTCCCTAATTGAGATAGGGTCTGATATCAAACCATTGAGATTAGTTCTTTGCTTATGATCCTGTAAGTAATTCATTATGATACCGATGAGAAGAGGATTTAGCTTATAATGGTACAATTTATGATGTAAGATCTTTTTTTTTTTTTTTTGACAAACTTTATTCAATCTATCAACAAAACTGATCTACCCAGGGCAATTAACATCTTTAGATACAAGAGCCCATTCTGTCCGCATCAAGAGCAAGGTCTGGTGGAAAGTTGACTTGTTGTCCGTAGGAAAACCTGAAAACAACATAATTAAGCGAGCTGATATTATCTACAATGACTCTGTATTCAGAAAAGAAAATTCGCCACTCACAGAGGCCGTATATAGGCTTAAAAAATAAGCCATTGCTAAGATTAAATCGGGAAGAGTATGGTTCTAATGGTTACACAGAGTTGTGGTTTGGTAATACCAAGAGGGAAGATCGTATTGTTTTCGTAAAAACTTCTACGTAGGCAGACGCTTCAGCTGGGAGAAGGTGCCCAGTGTTGGTTACCACCTGTCGATATATGGCTTCCACTCTCTAAATCTTTGATAATTTTTGAGGTTTTTAATACCAGCTTTATGCAATATAGCGAACTTTCTTTTAATTTCATTATGGAGAACAGAAAAAGTCAAAACATTATTATGGAAAAGGCGTCTTCTGTGAATGAAGGCCCTTGTACACAGCAAGATAAAGTTTACAAAGTTTGTCTCTGTATTTGAGCTCCCAATACCCAATAGTGCTAATGACATACCAGGGAAGTTTGTTAACGCTTCAGGAATATCACGACTAAAGACATTTACCTTCAATTTTTCTCCTACTCTCACCCATAGATCGTAGACATTTGGGCAATGAAGAAGAAGTGGCAGATTGTGTCTACCTCGTTACAGTAATTACAAGTATCATGCACTTTAACCTGTATTTGTTTCAGGTAACTGTTGCACGTTATCGCTCTGTGAAAGATTTTGTATTGGAGCGACTGTAATCTCACTTCGGATGTGCATTCGTATGGAAAAATAAATCTATCTTCCCATGTCGTTGCATTGTATTGTACAATATCACTTTCTAATATGTTTTCCCATTTTTGCATTTTCTCCTTCTTCGGAGGTTGAGCAGCGATAAAAGCATGATAAATCGGAGAAGCAGCACTTCCGATAATATCGATACGCTTCTGCCCGATATAACAAAAAACTTTCATGTTCTCCAACTCTTGCGGTTGGGTGTTGTTTAGTAGGTTCATCCACGACCCTGGGATGGCATTTTTGATAAGAAGTCTAGTGCGAGAGTTACAGTCTACCCCATAAAGCCCTCTGATTTCAGCGGAGGACAATATTGTGTTTCTTTCTGTAAGCAAGTCACCTATGACTACAATACCGGCTGATTCCCAATTTGGAAAGTGAATTTTTTTCTTGTGTACAATGATGTTTTTATTGTCCCAAATGCGTTCGCATAGGACTTCTTCACCTGTGGTAGGTGTTTTATTATAATAAATCTTCGCCCAGACTTTGAAAAGATCCCTATAGAAAGGGCTGAGCGGGTTTCTAGGTGACAACCGAGACATTAGAAGTTTATCCCTCTGCATGTTATGCCATGCTTGGACGGTATGGTTCCAGCAGTCATTAGGACTTTCGAGAAATCTTTTTACCCACATGACTCTATTTGTGAAAATAATCTCTTTAAGAGCTCTGAGCTTAAGGCCACCCTCCGCAATAGGTTGTTTTAAATAATCAATACCGATAAAGTTGTGATTTCCATTCCATATAAATCTCCTTATTGTTTTAGAGATATCTCTAATTACCCCGCTATCCAGGGTTATACAGGATAAAACATGTTGAATTTTGGGAAGCATCAAAACATTACAGATAATAATTTTCCCTTTCAATGAAAGGCTTCGTTGCTTCCAATGAGCCGCTATACATTCTAGAGAGTCGATGAGGTCGGAGGTGTTAAGTGTGTTAAGTTTTTTTTGGTCAGGGGGGCACACCAGCGTTACGCCAAGAAATTTAAGATTATCGGACCAACTTATTCGTCTTAACTCGGCTGAGTGAATTGGTATGTTGTTGACATTAATAGCTTTTGTTTTGTCCTTATTCAGTTTTAGCCCCGATTCCTTTCCGAACTCCTCGACAACTCTGAAAGCTTCACTTATGGACTTGTCATCCTTACAAAGTAAAGTTGTGTCATCAGCAAATTGAACTAATTTTCTTGGCTGGAAATTGACTGGAAGAGGTTGGATAACATTGTTTTGGCGGATTCTTACTGCCATTGTCTCGACCACCAGAGTGAAGAGAGATGACGAAATAGGGTCGCCCTGTTTCATCCCTCTCTGTACAGGAAACCAATGTGAGGAGAAACCATTGTTGGTAAAGGTGGCCTGAGAATTCTTTAAAAGCATATTGACCATCGAAATGATCTTCTTTCCAAAGTTAAAAGCAGCTAAGGTTTCATTCATAAAAGACCAACTTATTGTGTCGTAGGCTTTTCTAAAGTCTATGAAAACAATGGCTCCTCCGACACTGCGGTGGTGGGCGACATCTATCAAGTCATCTATCTCCCTTATTGCGGACCCAATGTACCTTCCCTTAATGAAGCCAAATTGGTCATCGTCGATTAAACTGGGAAGAACAGAATTTATTTTAGCCGCGATTGTTTTGGAAATTATCTTGTAATCTACGTTCAAGAGTGTAATAGGGCGCCAATTTTTAATATAGCGGTGATCTAAATCCTTTTTGGGTATGACCGATATGATTCCTCTGCTTTGCTCGGAAGTCATACAGCCTGACGAGACACATTCCTTAAACATATCGACAAACATATCCTTCAGAGCGTACCAAAATTTTTTATAGAAATCAGTGGTAAAGCCGTCTGTACCAGGTGATTTGCCGCTTGGCATTGTTTTCAAGGCTGAAAACAAATCATTCGCGGTAGGTTCAGCTTCTAAAATGAGCTGCTCAGCTTCAGATAGGGCGGACGGGAGGGATTTGTCAGACATGGGGGAAACATCTTCGTTGAGATAAAGATTCTCGTAGAATTTCTTGCCTACCCCTAGGATTTTTTTGCTGTCTGAGACCAGGGTGCCCTCATCGTATAGCTGTACAATTCCCCTTTTTTCGGCTCTGAACTTTTCTAATCTCAGGAAGTATTTTGTAGGCTTTTCGCCCTGAACCAGCCACTTGGCTTTCGACCGCAGTAGGGCCCCCTTTGCTTTTTCTAGGGCTAAGTCTTCTAATTCATTTTTTAAGTGTTGGAATTCCTCTGATTCTGCTTCGCTCATTACCGGCAGGCTGTCAAGTTTTTCAACCCGATCTCTTAGCTCACTAGATTTCTTTTTCATTTTTTTGGCGCGCTCTGAACAATATAACATGGTGTTGGTTCTTACCTCTTGTTTAAAAAGCTCCCACCTCATTTTTGGGCACAAGTCGCCAAAGCTTTCCTCACAAAGTAAAACCGCTTTCTCAACCAATATTTTATATTCCTCATCATTGAGGATGCTAGCATTAATTTTCCAAAAGCCTTTGCCCCGTGAATTTCGTTTCCCCACCAGGGTAACATATAATAGTTTGTGGTCTGACAGCTCAGTGAATACCACCTTACTGCCCTTAATCCTATTTGTTAGACCTTCGTCTACAAATATATAGTCAATTGTAGATTTTTGAGAAACTCTTCTCCACGTGTTAATACCTTGGTTGTTATGTTTCGTCATAGCATTAAGTAGACCTCTACTTGTTAAAACATCATCAAGGCTAACAGCAGCCTGTTTATTACGATCCCTCATTAAATCAATATTAAAATCACCCGACAATATATACCTTGAAGAGACATTTTCTTCAATAACTGTGTCTATGTCCCTAATCATGGACAGTTGATCCACCTTATGACAACCTGTAGGCATGTATATGGAGAAAACAAGAAATGATTCACCTTCAATTATGACATGTACATATAATAACCTCCCGTCGGGGGAGAAACCTCTCTTAAGGAATTTCACCTGGATGTCATTTGAGAACAAGACGGCCACACCATTAGAATTTGATGAACCGTGAGAGAAATACATTGGTCCGCGCCATTGCGTACGCCAAATAGCCTCAGTTTCCTGAGTGGAATGAGTCTCCTGAAGGGAGAAGATACATCTCTTGCTCTCTGCAAGCTTAGAGAACAAAGCCTTCCTTTTGTCAATGTTATTTAAACCGTTCACGTTAATAGAACATAATGTTAGATCTGATAAATTATCGTTTGACCTATCGAATTTGGATTATAATTAACGACTCGTTAGACCCTTTATAAATGTTCAACATTTTAGTAGAAGTTGTTTGGTTATTACCTACCACCATGGCGCTAAGGAGGCCTCTGCTCAATAGTAAATCATTAAGGCCAACAGCAGCCTGTTTATTGCGATCCCTTGCTAAATCAATATTAAAATCTCCAGCTAATATATACCTGGAAGAGACATTTTCTTCAAAAACTTTGTCAATCTCACCGATCATAGCCAGCTGGTTGGCCTTATGGCAGCTTGTAGGCATGTAAATAGAGAAAATAAGAAAGGACTCTCCCTCGATTATGACATGTACGTACAATAATCTGCCGTCCGGGGACAAACCCCTTTTAAGAAATTTTACTTTTAAATCTTTAGTAAAAATTATAGCAACACCATTAGAATTAGATGTACCGTGTCCAAAGTACATTGGACCTCGCCACTGCAAACGCCAAACAGACTCTGTTTCATGCGTTGAGTGGGTTTCTTGAAGAGAAAAGATACCTCTCTTACTCCCTGCGAGCTTAGAGAAAAGAGCTTTTCTCCTTTCGATGTTATTCAGACCATTTACATTAATTGTACAAATTGTTAATTGTGATAGATCATCGTCTGACTTATTGAATGTGGGATACTTTCGACAGCTCGTTAAAACCTTCTTAAAGTTCATTAAATTAGAAGAAGTCTTCATCCGCGTCGATGCCATGGTCGAGATTCCTCTGTCTTGCGTCGGCTTGTTTTGTTCTTTTATCGATGGCCTTTTCTCTGATCTGTTCCCAGGCCTGGCCCAGCCTATTACCCTGGGGTTCCCACTTGTCTGTGTCAAGGACTTCCTCGTCATCCAGGGACATCCCTATTCCCCAGACGGAGTTGGTGGAGGCTTCCCCCAGCCTTTTGTTTTTGGTGTTCACCAAGTATTCTTCGATGAAGGGATTGAATTTCAGCTTGGCTCGCAGTGCTTGCGTAAGGAGTTCCTCAACCTTCTCTTCCCATTTTTTGGCTGATTCTGTAAAACGCAAATCTTTGAGCACTGATTTGCATTTCATTGGGTCAGGGGTTTTACGGACGTATTCCATTTTCATTGCATCGCCGTCGATCTGTGCTCTCTTGAATGCTAGGAATTGTTCAATAGATTTGAATGCGATTTGCTCCGTTACGAACTCTGAGGGAAAGTGATTGGAGAGGGGATTGTGTTTTGTAAAGAACACAAAAGTGTTGTCGTCCTCTCTCTTGGACAGGGCGGACAGTGTGATGTCTTTTGGTAATCTGTCCAATTCATCGTGCCAGAAAATGTCCCCGTCCAGAATAACATTGCCTCGGGAATTTATCACCTCCTTATACCGCTTAGTTGCCCAGGCCGCAGCAACAATTGGCTTCGCAACATTAATTCTGGCCCTTATCATGTATGGAAGATCCCTTCTTAGCCTGATGGGATTCTTGCCTTCCTCATTTTTCCGCTGGTGCTTTAGCTCGAACCTTTTAGCCCAAACCCTGTCTGCATCATGTTCGGACTCAAACTTCACTAGCATCGGGGGGTTTTTGGCAGATCCGGCTCTTCTAACAAAGTATTTTCCTTCAATGTTAGCCCCCATGAGCTCGATCATAACCCTTTCGAGCTCTCTTCTCATAGATTCAACGTTTTCATCTTCGTATCTAATAATGCCATCAAAAATCAAATTATTTCTAAGCTTGTCTTCTTCAGATTTTATGTCCGCCTCCATTTCCTTTTTGGCCTGTCTGGCGACAGCCTGGTAGGCCGGGTCATCTTTCGTCACCATGTTCTCTCGCATTATTTTGTTTAGGTCGCCCTGCTTCTTAACCACATTCTTAATTTGGTTGATGTGTAGGTCCCGCTTTATGTTGTCGTCCTGGAGGGCCTTAACCTCGCCTCTAGCTGCCTTTATGTCTTCAGACGCCGTTTTCATGTCCTTTTGAACAACCACTATGGCCGCCTGATTAGCTGTGACAATTGGGTTCAGCTGGTCCTTTATCTCCTTATATTGCCCCTGTACTGTGGCAAACATGCTTTTTATCTCGTCAAAATCAGACTTGTCGCCCTTACCAGAGCCAGCCATACTTTCGGCTGTGCTAGCCTTTTTATCCTTTTTGTCCTGAGCCTTGGCTGCTGGTGGGCGTCCCCTAGGTCTAGTTCTCTTAGGTTTATTGTCCGGGTCAAACTCAGATTCTGTACTGCTGTCTCTATCTCTTTTCCCGAGGGGGGAGGTAGACATAGTAGGCGTTAACACTACCGTAGTGTGGGCTATAGAAATGGGGGCAGAATTGTTTGTTTAGCCACTGGTTGTCGTTATTCTTTATTAACAGAGAAACTAATGTATACACTGCATAACCAATAGGGTGCGTAAGCCTGTAGACGTCGTATATATAACAGCTTTGGTTTATACAGACGTGAGTCAACCTCTCTATCATACAACTCCTTCAACCACAGGTGTGTCCATCCTAGGGGCCGATTTATAAACAGCACAGAGAGGAAGCAGACCAAAGCTACTGAATGGGAGAGTATGAGCTATGCGACAACATCCAGTGTAACTGTTTAACTACAGTTGTCCATAACCCTTAGCTACTTATAATGTCTTATTCTTAGCTGTTTACCTTGGTCGTTACTGACTCTATTTTCTTACTATGGAGTATGGTCTGTCACTAATGTGTTAGATTAGAGGTACACAATTGTTCGCTTTTTGGGTTATCTTCACTTTGTTACAAACGTTATGTGGGCATGGTTATCCTTGGGAGTTGTCAGAGCTAGCACTATTCATACTTTGAGCGGGCCTGGTTGGGCGTGGCACTTGTTTATAAACATGGGTTTGGCTTCCGGTAGCTGCGCATGCGCACAGCTTGTCAGTAACTCAAGGATTGATGGGTCTGTCTTAATATTCCGAAGCCTTTTCAGTAATAATCAGAATATGTTTCAGTCGCTGATAACCATACAGAGTTCATGTACATTCATATCATCAAAATAACAAGTTCATGAAGGATCTTACTGTTGTAGTTTACGAAATACGCCTACCAGCAAAACCAACTCGGGACGCCAGTTTGCCTCTGTCAGTGGGACAGGTACGGGAGGCGAGCACTGTATGTAGGGAGAATTTCCTCCGAAGCAGATACACACTTGATTTGTGAAGAATCAGCTTGTAAATCTTTCACCAAAACCCTATTCACTTTATAGAGAAGTAGTCCAGTAGTGATGTGCGGAAATCAGCCCAAAAGTTCACTTGCCTTGAGATGTGATCATTCACAATAAGTCATTTGATGTATCATATAACCACTTGCTTCACTGTGACGCACCACGCCGGGAAAACGGCGGGGTTTGAAACCGACTCACGTTGGTGATCTGAGTCGGAAATATAATGTCCATTAAGATCTTTTCCACACAACAAATCCTCGAAAGTCTGCTGAAACTTAAGTCACAGATCCTTTATGGTGCTCTCTATCACGCAGAGTGAAGTAGAAAGCCTTTGAGTCCCCTGGAATCTGAAAAAGAAAAGGAGCTAACTGGCTCGGCGTGTTTCTCAGACCATGGCAGAACCGGAACATGATGTAAGATCTTATGATTTATACAATTGAAAGCTTTGGAGATGTCGTAAAAGGATGCCACTGAGAGGTTACCGTTATTAACACCTCTTATAATCGGGGAGAAAAAATCAAACAGACTAATGTTAGTCGAGTGATTTACTCTAAATCCACCTTGGCACTTACTAAAGAGATTATTTAACTCCATGTGGTCAACAATTGATGAACAGAGTATTTTCTCTAGTATCTTAGACATGATTGGTACCATCGCTATAGGACGAAGATTATTAAAGCACCTTAAATCACCACTTTTCGGTATAGGCTTAATGATGTATTCCTTCCATTCCAAAGGGATCAAGCTAGTACTTACACATTTTTTCATATCTAGAATCTTCCAATATCTTTCCTTCAAGAGAAAAGCAAAAGAATCTAAATTATCACTATTTCTTGCCAATTCATTGACTCCTTGAATTTGACTCACTCGAATAAATAGTCAGAGGAACCTGAAACAGAACGGCACGGAAACCATGAATTAAAGATAACCGGGGTTAACATTATAATAAACACAGCCCTCAGGGTCGCTTTAGATGGGTAGGAATAGAAAAGTATATGAGTCAAGTTTTCAGAAAATGTACAATTCACCTTCACCAATCCTCTCAAATAACCCAAATTTCAGACGAAAATAAAGTTCAAAATACAGTTCAACCTAACCAAACAGATTCCTAGAATCACTGCAATGCCAAATATACTCGAATTTGCCAAGTATTGGCAAAATTGCAGCCTAATTTAGCAGAATTTACTCAATGTGTACAGCTGCCAATTGTACATTTTCTGAAAATCTGACCCATATTCATACGCTTCAACCATACCACTCAGACGAAAAGCAATTTCAGTTTTTTTACCAGTTTTTCGTGTGGAAAAACACAGAGTATTTTTTCTTTGGAACCTTACAACAATATCATTGGCGATGAGCTAGTCGATAATAATGGTTTATTTTACATATCAACACTTTGTCTTTGCCTTTCTTCATCACCAGTGAATGTTTATGTTTGATGGTAACGTCTGGGAGAACTGGATCTGATCTAGAAGTCTGTGTACCAATTTGTCTATGTTTGTCTGTTTTCATAACTTTATAATGTACTGTATGAGTTTGATAAATGAAGTAGTATCTTATCTTATCTTATCTTACTGTTGTCTAGTTCCATCTGTAGTCTTCTCTAGTCATGCAATTGTTTTTGTTTTCTCTTTTTCAGTGATGGACCCCTAGATTATTTGTTGTTTACACATATATAATATATGTGATATGTTTCAAGAAAATGAGTCATAAGTCTCAGAATTGATATTTTTCAAAGTTTTTTTACAAGATCTCTTTATTGAAATGTTTTGAGCTTTAGGGGTTTGGCACTTATAGTCATATGAATCCGTGTAACAAATTTCAGGACGTTGTATTAAATATATCCTTGCATTTTGAAGGGATTCGTATGGAGTATATTAAGTTACTTTACTGGTAATTACCCATCCAGAAACATTTTTTTTTCTAAAGTAAAAATATCAAACTTAAAATATAGAAATGCATATTAGATATCCTAGTGTTTACTATCATTGGAATCAGCTTGATCTCCTCTTTTCAAAATCCATTTTTTGCGACTTATGTCTCATTTTCCTAAAACGGATCACATATTGCATGAGTTGCATAGCAACAAGTGCAATATTCTAAACGACTGACTGAAACCAACAAGATTTATTATACATGCTTTTAATCATGAAAATAGAAAAGAATCAAGTAAAAAATTTGAATTTTACTGGTAATCTTAGTAAAAAAAACCAGATTAGTTGCCATGACAACCCCACGTAAATCACTAGTGAAATATACACAGTATGTGTAAATCACTCTAGAAACGTTGTTTTCAGAGCAATGCGTGTATATAACAATCAACATTCAACTCGGAACCTTGCATACAAAAATACGTCCAGCACTGTCATAAAAATAATTAGGAATGCTTTGCATCACGAGGCATTCCTATGTTCCATCTGCTTCTAACTGTCTGACATATGTGATGTGTTTCAGGAAAATGAGTCATAAGTCGCCAAAAAGATTTTGAGATACCATTATATTTGAAAAGATGAGATCAAGCCAATTTGAATGATAGTAAACAGTCTAATAATCTAATTAGTATTTCTAGGTTTTAAGTTTGATATTTTCGTTTTTGAAAAACAAAATTCAATATTTCTAGGGGTCAATAAACAGTAAAGTAACAAAATGTAGTCCATATGAGGACCTTTAAAACGAAAGGATATATTACATAGATTGTCCTGATATTTGATACATCGATTGATATAGCTATAAATGATAAACCCCCAAAAATTAGAACATTCCAATCATGTGATCGTGTGAAAAAATCACTTTGAAAAATATCAATTTTGCGACTTACAACTCATTTTCCTGAAACATATCACATATTCTGGTAGTTCATCCACAAAACTATGAGAACCACAACCATTTGATGTTGTAATAACAATGAGACCACCTGCAAGGAACATATGGGTGCAAATTGTACATTTTCTGAAAATCTGAAAATCTTTATACTTTTTTTTGTTTTTAATGGCAATCTTTATTCATTTTCCTGTCGACGTGGCATCTACAACATTTGAATCCATCCAAGCATGCACTGTAATAGACATGTGCAGTGAGACACATGCAAATCCCTCTTGTGAAGTGGACTTTGCTAATATATATATATATATATATATATATTGAATTTTTAATCAATTTATAAGATAAAAAATTAATTAAATCCTTTAAATGAAGGAAATTGTTGCAAATCCACTGAAACAACTGAATGAATACTCTACCTGGTTTAGTTATTCTTACTATCTCAGGAAGAACTGAATTTGACATGTGACAATGTCCGAATCCTCCACTTGACACAACAACATCATACTTATCTATAAAAGAATTGTACACAAAGCACTCAAGTTCAAAATTTATTGAGATTCCTCTCTCCAGAATTGCATTGCAAGATAAGGATGAGATTAGAACGTGATCTCGGCCGGTGATTTCCTGGGGTCCTAATGCAATAACCGATTATCTGTTTTTAATATTAGTTTAGTTTAAGATATATTAATAATTAATATGCACCAAATGATTTCATAGAATCAAGTGGGTAGATTTTCAGAAAATGTACAATTGGCAGCTGTACACAATTAGTAAATTCTGTTAAATTAGGCTGCAATTTGGCCAATACTAGGTAAATTCGAGTATATTTGGCATTGCATTGATTCTAGCATTCTGTAAAGGTGAATTGTACACTTTCTGGTGACTTAACCCAAGTACAGAAAAACGGTTATGGCTGTATGTTTACCAAACTGGATGGCATCAACGTTATCGGTGAAAAACATGTTGAAGTATCTGCGATAAAGTCCTTTCTCTTCAGCTCTTTTTAACATTGCCGGGGAAGGATCAAGAGCATCAATGTTTATTGAGTGTACACATTTGTATCATGTGTACACATTAGTATCATGCAGTCCAGATAGTGCGTGGTACTAGAGTCCCACAATATTCAAGAAATTGTATTTTTTTATGTTTATTGGTATCATGTGTACACATTAGTGTTAACTAGACTGCATATATGCAGTCTAGGAGCCCTAAGACTGAAGAATACACCGTTGACCTGCATGTATAGTCGTGGGACATCTATACCACCTAATACTTCATCATATATTACAGTAGGCGCCGACTACTACCTGGAGGTGACACCAGGATGGTCAAAATGGTTGGTATTCATGTTTGTGTGACAATAGGAGGAAGCTTTCTAAACTCCCACGGACGCCAGACAGAGGGGAGGGGGTTCTCATTAGAGGTGACCCCCCTCTACAGTGTATTGGGGAGACAATGAAATGCATGTCCAACAACGTGTTTGGATATGTTAATTGATTTTGTAGGGGGTGCAACTCTTAGTTTATACATAACTAGATACATGACTATATGCATAACTATATAAATAACTATATAGCATAGTATACCTGTCCTTCGGACGGTCAAGAACAGGTAGTTTTTCTATGGAAGGTATGGTCAAGAATGGGTAGGAAGCGTAGGAACTGTTAGATAGAAATCTTTCACCCTCTTCCTCTGTCGCTCACTATCTCCTCCTCTTCTCTCCCTCCCTCTTCCCCGACTTCTCTTGCACTTGCTTCCCTCCCCCTTCTCCCTCCCCCATCCTCTCCCCATGTCCCTCTTCTCATTCACTCTCTCGGTCTCACTTTCTTATCCCCCCTCTCCCTCTCCTCTCCCTCCCCGGCCCATCTTCTTCTATCTCCCCCTCCCCCTCTGCCTCCCTCTCTTCTCTCTCTCCCTTCCCCTGCCTCTCCCCACACTTCTCTCTCCTCCTTTCTCTCACTTACTTCCCCTCCCCACCATTGTCAGGGATGTGGGACATGTTGCCACAGATGCAGGACGTTTTGCCAGGGCCGCAGGCCATGGGCCACAATGTCTTCCCCTTCCTTTCACCCCCCTACCCGCCTTTCCCCCTTCCTTTTTTCTTCCCACCTGCTGCCCCCTACCTCTTGCCCTCTCCTTTCCCCATGCCCTTCCCTTCCCATTCACTACCCACCCTCTCTCCAGCCCCCTCCATCTCTCGGCTATACATGTAGTTACATCTCTGGGTAACATCAATTGGCTCAATTGGCTCAAGAGCTCATTGATCATTGCCTCTGGGTCACATGATCATTGGTATGGCCATACAAAAGCACATTTTGACCCCAGATACCTTCACAAACCACATATATTGTCCTCCAGAAAGGGTCAATGGAACTGTACATGGCAGAAAAACGATAGGTAACATCACAGATACAGATGTGAAATTTCTGTCAAAAAAATCTATTCAAAAAAAGATCTCACATACTAAACCTGTGTACATTGACAAAATGGTATTTGCCTCCAGGTGAGGGTGGGGATACTCGTCCTCTCCGGCATTATGATTCTTCTTGGTAAGTTCCCCTAAACATTTTTAATTATGTAATATCATTATTAGTTGGTCTCCAGATGTATCATTCATATGTATCTGATTTAAAGCTGCCAAATTCACTCATATTATGATCTATATGTGAGGATTTATCAACTGCTGGTAAACAAGAATTCGAAGTCTTAGAATGGTGTTTAGAGCCTTTCTTAATGAAGCTAAAGTACAGATGAGAGTTCTAGAATACAACAATGTCACCCAAGGTAGAGGAAATAATATCACAAACCTCTGGAATAAGCTGCTAATTGAGCTAGAAGAACAACATGCATGAAATACGAATACAAAATGACTTAAAACCTATGTTAACGTCATGTGATGTTGAGTTTTTGTGAAGAAATATACCAGCTAACAGCTGGTGAAAGGTAACAGAAAATTCGAAAATAAAAAAAAATATATATAATATAAAGGGATCCCTTTACATGATATAAAATGCTGATTAAAATTGTAGGAGCCTCGTCGGCAGGATATGTTGAATAAAACCTTTTAAAAACAAAAACAAAATAATTTGAAGTCTAATCGCTGAGAGAGAAACTGCCACCAGTGAACGATAATAAATTAACTCATCACAGGAAAGGACTCCGGGGGTCCTCCAAATAAAATGAGGACGTTTTATAGATTAGATTAGAAAACTGTATTTCAGTCAATGAATGCGATGAAAGGGTTTTCAGACACTTTTATCTGCCTTACAATCACATGAGGGTCCAATTTTCAGAAAATGCACAATCTTCAATTCTACACTTCTCACAAAATTCTGCTAAATTAGAGTGAAAAATGATAAATACTGAGTATATTTGAGTCTATTCCGTATTGTATTCATTCAATAAATCTGTCTGGTTGTGTTTTGTGAAATGTATTTTGAACCTGAATTTCGTCTTAAATATGTGTTATCAGAGAGGATTGGTGAAGGTTAATTGTACATTTTCAGGAAACTTCACCCATGACTAGAGGACAGTACTGTTACATTCGATGAATGGTGTCAGCTCTCTACTATTGTTTTTAGTTAAAATAAAATATTACAGGTGTTGTTGAATATGATTGTATTTGTACAATTTATAGACACTCAAGATAGTTTTGTAAATAGTACATGGATTGGGAATTCTATATAAAATATTCATTCTTCCAAATTAATGACGACTTGGCTAAATCTGTGTGAAACATTGCTTATCTTGTGTAAGGTGGGCCACCATTGGCAACCAATTGGAATCCTGTTAATGATTTATTGTCCCTCAAAGGTATTATCACTTTCATATACTTCAAATATGCATATTTAATGATATCAGTTAACTGGAAAGACAAAAGCTGTACATCCATAATCAGGTATTAGTTCCAAAAATCGCGACTGCTGAATAGTGCTCAAATGGGCTCGAGAACTCTTACTGCATAGTAGAAGTTTACACTTGTTACAGGCTGCCCACCAAATGGCTCAAGATCCTTCCAATATATATACAGAACTACCCGGGATTCGAGGCGGGAGTGAATATTTACCGATGACGGTCAAGGGACGGTAGTCCCGCGACCGTCCTTGGTGAATATTCACGACGCCGAGAATCCAAGGGTTGTTCTGTGTTTATTTCACCCCGCACACTAAACTAATGTTAAATTAATATGATCTACAGCGATTTTGAGAAATAGATCATTAAATAATTAGTTCTTTAGCTTGATTCGCTTCGAAAACATGTCTCCTAAAAAGGACCGGAACTGGCGAAGATCAGAAAGCACGCATGCGCACAGTGTACAAAAAACTAGGTCGGCTGTGTATTGCCAGCGTGCAATGTCACTTCAGTTACTGACCAGCTAAACAATATACAGAGCCTATGTAATTTCTATGGACTGAGCATATCAAGGGTGAAATATTGAGTACTAATTACCCAAACCTTGACAGCAGACTTCTCATTACAAGTCTGTGCTTTGACTTAGGCAGAAACAATTTAGGACTAAAAATGAACAAGTAAGGAAATCAGTCAACAGTTTCATATGAAATGTTCATGGCCCTGTCACTGTGTCAGGCAGCAGAATGTCATTTTCGTTATCATTAATTTTTTGGAGTAGTTCTTCCCATGATATTGGTTATTTCTGAGTGTTCATTTGATTGGGTAAGAGGCAGGGTCAATATGAATTTTAGTTGACGGCCATTAACATATATTATTCTACAATTTATAAGAAAGTATGAGGTCACTGTAACATTCTGTACCATTTGTTAAGGACATTGTCTCGTATGAGGAACAATAAAACATGGCAATGATTTTACAAATGTTAAAATGTTAAAATTACCTAGTGTTGCATTTTTTTCTGTACAATAATTTTCAATACTCTTCAATATATTTCAATGTTCCCTGTCATTTGTGATCCATTTTAGGAAAATGAGCCATAAGTCGCAAAAATAGTTACCAAATTTGTAGAGCTGACGATTGTACATTTTCTGAAAACCTGACCCAGATATCATAATAATCTCGATGTTCACATTATTCCCAATTAAATAAAACATTCAAAATACAATGAAGTACCCTGTTTTATCGTTATATTGATCATGCAAAGCAGGTTGGCTGTGAGAAGATTTTCTCTTTATTAAGGCCATTCAGCCTTTTCAATTTTTACCTCCCCTTGTCTGATGGACAAGTAGGGGTCAAAATCTGAAAAATACCTGTTTTTCAGATAAGACTTAAACTCATTCATTGACGGGATTATTTGAGTTTATTCCTCAGGCAAACCATTCCAGAGGCATGGCATTTAGTAAACATGATTTTTTGAAGTTTAACATTTGGTCAAGCTCTATCCCTAGCATTTACCTTCTCTAGTTTTTTATTCTATTAATTCTTTACAATTAATTACTTTTCAATTCTATTAAGATCTTGCTGTAGACTGTTGATTTGTCTTCATAGATTACAGTGTCATCTGTGAACAATTGAATAAAACTATTTTTCGGAACATCACATAAATCGTTTATATAAACAATGAACATTAATGGCCCTAATGAGGTGCCCTGTGGAACACCGCAGGTCAGTAGTGTCAGGGAGGAGGTTGTGCTACAATGTTTTATGCTAGTATTGCATTAGCTTTTTATTTTTGTACATTCATAACAAAAAAAGATATTTACTTTAATTGAGTCTAACCTAATTATTATAGACTGGAATAGAATAGAGTAATCTTTTATTCATCAAGGAGAACATACATGACGAACAGGTTGACAGGCCTCTAAGTACCTTACAGGATTTATAGAATAAAATATAATATAAAATACAGGGTATAAGGAGTATCCAATACAAAGTAGATGAGGTACATCATCTTAACATGGAATAGTTGATATAGATCCTTATAATATCGGTTTAGCTACAATCGAGTACAAGTTGCTTCTTTGGCAAGATATCGACTTGATAGTAAGTCCCCTTAGAGAGAGGTAAATTTTCTAGTTATTTTTCATATTAGTTAAATTTTCTATCTGTTTTCTGAAATGTTATTCACATATTATTTCTGTATCTAGGGGGGAAGGGCTTTCTCATCACAATGAACAACCTGCAGGCTATGAGGACAGTGGTACCAGCAAAACTCAGCACATCCATCAATATCAACCAAATAAGGCAAATGTCCTCACAACATAACCATCAAAACAAACCTTTAACAACTGATGCTCACGAAATGAGGCAAATGCCCTCGCCAAAAAATATCCAAATGAACAATTTAACACATCCTGAATCCACCACCCCAAAGAATACATCTCTTCCAAGCTCAACAAAGCCAAGCCCTTCAAAATTCTACCAAAATGATGAAATGTTTTTCCTGAAGCAGAAACTTCGCCTGATGGTAGCGAGGGCATTTTGTCAACATCACAGTTCTGGCACCAGCTGTTCTGACCCAGCTTCTATGGCATGCCTGGGGAGGCAGGCCTACATTGAGCTGCTGGTGGATGAGAGACATAAGGTGCTCTACTGCCCTATAGCTAAAGTGGGCTGCTCCACATGGAAGCTAAGGCTAGCCCAGATGTCTGGTAAACCTGTGAAAGCTGACCAAGAGACCATCCACTACATCATGGGAAAGTAAGTTTTCAGGAGTCCTCAGTCAGTTCAGTTCATGGTATTAGCATTATCTCAATTTATCGAGTACAACGCTAATGTAAACGCATCTAAAGAGGTCACTATGTCAAGTTATGCATAGGTAATGAACACCAACCCTGCAGGATTAACGTAAGAAGGGCCATCGATACGGTTGGATTCCCTATCCTCTTCTAGGCAAATTTGTCAAATTCATCCCGCAAATAATGGTTCCATTTTAAAGTTTAAAGTGTTTTCTAAGTATCTGAGTATCGAATTCCTATTTAAATAAGTTTTTTCGATGCTAAAATAGCCAGTTTACTACTGCGGTCTGTTCAGAGATGGCCTCTACCGAGACCGATTGAGACCGCTATGACATAATGTAGGGGTACCTTAGGGTCCGAACCTAACACAGGGTGATAGGTTTTGGTTAGCGTTGGGAGATGCATGGCGCTTGCATTATCTCGCTATTAAGAGTGAATTTGCATGTCCGCCATCTTAAATCTTGATTTGTATTCTATTTCAGTGTAAAAGCTAAAGAAACCATGTTATCGTCAGCATGGAGTATTAAAGCACAGTAATCTCATGTAAATAGCCATTTGTTTTACATGTTTCCATAAAACAAGACTTCATCTTTCCCATCATGTATTTGGTTTTTATAGATCATTTACACAAGCTATGATTTGGTGAAAAGATCCTAGAATTATTCAATAAAAATGTTACCAAATAGTTGTATGTCAGAATGCACTGCAATTGACAAGCACACTGAGACATGCAAATCCCCTATTAGGCCATAAGAATCGCACATTTCAAATACTTTGTGTCTGGTGCTCTACCACTTTATCCATACCATACCATCCAAGGTCACCCACAGAGCTATGTTTACCACTTCCAAGTTAGTCATTGTGCCAGTTGTAGCAACCCCACATAAAAATGCTTAGCTACCATAGGTGGGAATCAAACCCATATGGGTCAGATTTTCAGAAAATGTACAATTGGCAGCTGTACCCATTTAGGACGTTCTGTTAAATGTGGCTGAAAAATGATGAATATCGGGTATATTTGAGTATATTTTGTATATACTGCATTTTGAAGCTCTTGTGTCTTGAATATGGGTTATTTGAGAGGATTGGTGAAGGAGAATTGTACAATTTCTGAAAATCTGATCCATATGGGCAGCCAGGCATGGAACCAGTTTCCAAGCCTTCCAAAAAGTTCAACCAGATTTTAAAAAAGAGATATAAATTCCATTGACTATGCAAACATCTCACAAAACAAATTATAAACAATGTCCCTGTTGCAATGATATTTTCTGCCAAGTCGGGGATCATGAGTTCAATCATAATATCATACTCTCTAATTTGGATATTGAATAGATTATTGGATGTCAACAAATTTCTGAATAATCACAAAGGGTCCTAAAAGACCTTAAACTTTCTCTGATGTCTCACGGACCTTGTGTGCTTTATTTCAGTTATGGTATCAGGCACTTCTCCACCTACAACACAACACAACGCAGAGAGATTCTCCACCAGTATTACAAGTTTATGTTTGTCAGACATCCCCTCACTCGCCTCGCCTCGGCCTACCACGAGAAAATCAACCAGACATGGCTCTCTCCTGCTAACGTCTCCAAAGCTAAGAGAAGTAGCATGAAGACTTTCAAGGCATATGGCAAGAATATGGCAGTGTTCGCCAGAGGCAAGAAGGCTTTAATCAATGGGACAGTAGTAAATGGGACATCACCAAGTGATTTTATCAAGTCTGTTGCAAAATCAAAAGCAACCAACTTCCATTGGAGTACATACAAAAGTGCTTGTCAACCCTGCATCATAGACTATGACTTCATTGGCAAGATGGAAACTTTTAATGAAGATTCTGCTTTCCTTTTAGGAAACATTTTCTACAGTTCAAAACTCTCAGGGACTAATGTTTTATCCCATGCAACAGGGAGTAACATAGATTCTGCTTCAGAACTCTTTAAGAATGTGCCACAGGAATTAATGAAGCTTTTATATCAGAGGTTTAGTGTTGATTTTGAAATGTATGGCTATAATAAACCACATCTTTTTTAATGAATGAAAGTGGTGACTATTTATGAGCATGATTTTCTGTCTCACCTTTCTTTTTCCTTTTTGGTAAATTGGTTTTTATTCATGTTAGCCTGCCTCTTCTAGGATTCATTTCTCTTTTTATTTCTTTTTGTTTTAGCCAGGTAACCTGGAAAGATGGTTTTTCTCTGCCTTATATAGTTACTAGAGAGATTAGATTCCAGACCCTACAGTATAGGCTGCTACTTTTACATGTAATGCACATTTGTGGAATATAACAATAAAAGACTCTGTTCTTACTGTTCAGCAAGGGATGACATTTGACACTTTTTCGTTGAATGTTCATGAATGTTCTGCTTTGTAAAGTTCGGCTGACGCTTTCTACCAGAAGTGAAAATGTGCTTTTGAAACCGTTTTTAATCGGGACATTCACTTATTATAGCCTGTTGTATGGACGAATGTCAAGTGTATGGCCCATCACATGATCACTATTTGAATGAAAACATAATGGTGTCACATAATGACGAATTGTCTTTGTTGTTTGTTTTCTCTTCTTCAGTGATGGACCCCTAGATCATTTGTTGTTGACACATATAATTCTTTCAATATATATAGTATATATAATATATACCCCGATTGCTTTATTGAACTCGAAACAAAAACTGATTTAATAAGTTCACTTTAATAAATACCGGTTAACTAACAAGTTGGTTGAAGGAGTGGGAATATTGCACGAGTTGCGTAGCAACGAGTGCAATATTCTAAACGATAGAAACCAACAGGATTTATTATTACATGCTTTTAATCATGAAAATAGAAAAGAATCGAGTAAAAAATTTGAATTTTACTGGTAATCTTTGTAAAAAAAAACAGATTGGTTGCCCTGACAACCCCACGTAAATCACTAGTGAAATATACGCACTATATGTAAATCACTCTAGAAACATTGTTTTCAGAGCAATGCATGTATATAACAATCAATATTCAACTCGGAACCTTGCATACAAAAATACGTCCAGCACTGTCATAAAAATAATTAGGAATGCTTTGCATCACGAGGCATTTCCATGTTCCATCTGCTTCTAACTGTCTGACATAGTCTGGTAGTTCATCCACAGAACTATGAGAACCACAACCATTTGATGTTGTAATAACAATCAGACCACCTGCAAGAAACATAATTATTATAAGGATATTTCTATACTTTTTTTTAAAAAATCACATTCTTTATTCATTTTCTTGCCAACGATGCTAAACATGTATATCAAAAATCCCCAAAAGGAGAAACACGTACAGTACTTTCATATTGGTTACATACTTTGATGTAGTGTAATGTTGGGAGGATTTAATCATTTTGTACTACATTTTGAAACAACTGGAAGATACTGGAAGATGCTCTACCTGGTTTAGTTATTCTTATTATCTCAGGAAGAACTGAATTTGACATGTGACAATGTCCGAATCCTCCACTTGACACAACAACATCATACTTATCTATAAAAGAGTTGTACACAAAGCACTCAAGTTCAAAATAACATCATACTTATCTATAAAAGAATTGTACACAAAGCACTCAAGTTCAAAATAACATCATACTTATCTATAAAACAATTGTACACAAAGCACTCAAGTTCAAAATAACATCATACTTATCTATAAAACAATTGTACACAAAGCACTCAAGTTCAAAATAACATCATACTTATCTATAAAACAATTGTACACAAAGCACTCAAGTTCAAAATAACATCATACTTATCTATAAAACAATTGTACACAAAGCACTCAAGTTCAAAATAACATCATACTTATCTATAAAACAATTGTACACAAAGCACTCAAGTTCAAAATAACATCATACTTATCTATAAAACAATTGTACACAAAGCACTCAAGTTCAAAATTTCATTGAGATGTCCCCGGGCCCCTTCCTCTCTCCAGAATTGCATTGCAAGATAAGGATGAGATTAGAACGCTGGTTATTTTCTGGGGTCGTAACGCAATAACCGATTATCTGTTTCTAATACTAGTTTAGTTTAAGATATATTAATAATTAATATGCATCAAAAGATTTTAACCGATATTCCAACTGCGGGACCATTTCAAGTGAGCAATGGCCCGGATGCAGAACATGGAATCAATTGGGTCAGATTTTCAGAAAATGTACAATTGGCAGCTCTACACTTTTAGGAAATTCTGCTCAATTAGGCTGCAATTTGGCCAATACTAGGTAAATTCGGGTATATTCAGCATTGCATTGATTCTAGCAATCTGTTTGGTTACGTTGAACTGTATTTTGAACTTTATTTTTGTCTGAAATTTGGGTTCTTTATAGGATTGATGTAGATGAATTGTACATTTTCTGGCGACTTCACCCAAGTACAGAAAAACGGATATGGCTGTATATTGGTCAGAGTTTCAGAAAATGTACAATTCGCCATCACCAATCCTCTCAAATAACCAACATTTAAGACAAAAACAAGCTTCAAATTGCAGTTTAACATAACAGAACTGATACTTTAAATCAATGCGATACCAAATATATTCAGATATACCCGGTACTCTTCATTTTTCAGCCTAATTTATGAGAATTTCCTAAATGTGTACAGCTGCCAATTGCACATTTTCAGAAAATCTGACCAATGTTTACCAGACTGGATGGCCTCAACGTTATCGGTGAAAAAGATATTGAAGTATCTGCGATAAAGTCCTTTCTCTTCAGCCCTTTTCAACATTGCCGCGGAAGGATCAAGAGCATCAATGTTTTTTAAGTTGAATTCATGGAGCTAAAACAAAAGAGGATTGAGATGACATTTCCCATAACAATAACCTTGAATTCTAGCAATTCCATTCCAGTCTAAGTAGTTCATAGGATGACCTTAGAAATGCAAGGATACGTTTAATACACTGTCTTTAAATTTGGTAAATGCATCTATACCACTTTCAATGGTATATAGGCCTACTCCAAAAATGAGAACATTGCTACAAAGAGATCTTGTGAATAAAACACTTTGGAAAATATAAACTCAGCAAAAACTCAGGAAGATATAAATAAATATCTGAGTTGGTGTACGACAAATAAACTACAGGTAAATAATAAAAAGACCAAAGCCCAACTATTCGGTCGGAAAGGAAGGAACCAAAATAATAATGACATAGTACTATATTGTAAAAGCACACGGATTGAACGCGTCTTTACATTCAAATACCTAGGGTGCATCATCGATGAAAAGCTGACTTTAAACCAACATATTTCCAACACACTGAAAACAGTGTATTGGAAACTTGGGGAGTTGCAACGAAGGAGAAGATATATGTCCCCTCAGATATGCATACTAATATTCAAAACGTACATCTTGCCACTGTGTGAATATGCTTGCTCCTTCTTCGGACCATGTAATAGCGGCTTGGTCAACAAATTGAACAGGTCGTGTAGGTATGCGATAAGAATCGCTCACGGTCAACAAACCAATGTCGATAATAAATTGAAAGAATATAATATTTTACCTTTAGAATATAGGAGGAAAGCGAATATGCTGACACTCGTACATAAACACCGCAACGATGCACAGATGGTAATCCGTGAGCTTGGACTACGAAATGAT
The DNA here is from genome assembly GCA_942159475.1 of Sthenelais limicola. Taxonomy (NCBI): domain Eukaryota; kingdom Metazoa; phylum Annelida; class Polychaeta; order Phyllodocida; family Sigalionidae; genus Sthenelais; species Sthenelais limicola. The sequence goes on along the minus strand of OW804094.1, from coordinate 150,517,566 downwards.
ATCGCCCCCAATCTGATTCTATCTCGACCCAATACGGAACGATTTAAGAAATCAATTGTGTACATTGGTAAAAGATACTGGAATGAATTGGACCGAGAGTATAAAGTAATTGTCGACCATCAGCTGTTTAAATACGCAATCATGAGCAATTACAGAAACCTGTTAGACGTAAACAATTGAGAATGTTGAATTGTTTTTAGCCTGCCCGGTTTTATCTTTCTTGTGCGGTGAGATAGCTACTTGCTTTGAAATAACAAGCCATGTGTTTATTTCCAGTGTCATTGTACTGGGTATGCGAATATGTGTAGACCAACATTTTCTATGTAATGGTTTCAAACCTGACTATCTAGAACGATTTCATTGTCTTGTATTGTATTTGTATTGCACAGGTAGACTCGATCTATAGGTAAAAGGAATATCTGAACTCGGAATTAGTAACAAACACAAGAATATCAACGATTGTGAATCTTTATTGTACCTTAGTAAAGAAGAGGCAACGCTTGAAATATAGCTGCGTGGTCAGTTAATGCGTATTTTGAAAGTATAATGTATTATCATTTGTAAATGTAGGCCAATAAAAATATTTAAAAAAAAAAAAGATTTTGCGGCTTGTGACTCATTTTCCTGAAACATATTACATATCATAAAGTCCTAAAATGAAAAAGAAATGTCAGCTCGGTTCCAAAGTATAATATACAGTTAATCGTACAATGATTGGAACTGATTATGTTTTGTTATTATGTGTAACTAGTTGAAAACTTGGTCTTTTATGAATGGACACATTCATGTTTGTTTTTATTCTATGCAAATTTCTATTGTATAAGCTAACTTAGAGTTGGCATCGCTATATTGGTCAGATTTTCAGAAAATGTAAACTGGCAGCTGTACACATTTAGTAAATTCTGCTAAATTAGGCTGTAATTTGGTCAATACTAGGTAAATTCGAGTATATTCGGCATTGCATTGATTCTAACAATCTGTTTGGTTAGGTTGAACTGTATTTTGAACTTTATTTTCGTCTGAAATTCGGGTTCTTTGAGAGGATTGCTGAAGGTGAATTGTACATGTTTTGGCAATTTGACCCATATGTATTAGTTTAGAAATTGTACATGTTAATCTAATGGAGTAATAGTTACAACCGTAAAGAAGTTATGTACTGTTTTTCCGAATTGATATGATTAGTTATTATTCATTTCTCGTGATGAAAAATATCTCAATTGGGAAATTTTAGAGGATAAAAAGTTTATAAAAAAAGAAAAGAATGTTGATACTAAGAGCATTGCTACCTCTTTGGCCACAAGTCCTGTTCCAGCTGCCACATCTAATATCGTCACATCCGTCCTGTCACCAATGTAGGACGCAACCGTGGCAGCACATAGGGAAGGACCAAGGTAACTCCCCCTGTGGTGCTATACAATAGCAATCGTATAATGTCTCATTACCATCGCCCAAAATGTGATAAGTAATGGTAGATTTCATGGCCTAGATTTAGTTTACCTACCAAAATCCCAAATAATGATGATCTAAGCATGAAATAAACATCTAAGGCCCTTCCGATTTCCATGCGTTTTTGCATGCCTTTTCCGTGAGAATCACATGCGAATCGGCTCAGTGGATAAGGGTCTTATTTTCTAAACATTTCTAAACATTCTCTGAAAGCCATTAACTAATTAAGTAGGACCAATAAAATTAACACATTACCTGGTCATATAAGCCATCCTTACTCCATTTCTCATAAAATTGCAAAGTTTCGTTCGGATCCTTTGCTGTTCCTAATTCTCTGATATTTTCATAAGCGTTGTCCATCATATGGGTTGTGAGATTTTTACTTGTGGCGTCAAATGTATTATATCGGTGGTTTCCAGGACAAGCAGACTCACAGTCCAATAGTTCTATATATGCCATTCGATATATATAGTAGACTTGCTTAAGTCTTTGATTTGATTGATTTTTAAAAAATCAATTTCAAAAATTTAAATCTGTCATATTATTTATAAGATATTTTTGTTGGAATATTCTAATTCTTGGGGTGCTTAATGTTGATAGTGACATTAATACATCTACATAATTTCAAGGCAATGTATTGAATATATCTATGCATTTCTAAGGTCATCTTATGGAGTATATTTAAGTACTTTATTAGTAATTATCCACACAAAAACATCAATAACTTTTTTTTGTGCAAAAATACAGATATCAAACTTAAAAGATAGAAACACGATTTCGATGGCCTAGTGTTTACTACCATTAGAATCGGCTTCATCTAATCTATTCAAATATGATGATATCTCAAAATCCATTTGTTGGGACTTATGACCTATTTTCCTGAAACACATCACATATTAGAATCTGACTCTGGAATATTAAAAGACAGTAAGTGAATAGGGAGCACTGGACCTGCACCAGGGCCCTACAAACAACACTGTCTTGGGAACGAGGGTTATAGTCTGATAAGATAGGAGAGTTCCAAATTTTAAACAAGTGCAACAAGTGCAATGTTCTACGATTGAAACCACCGAGTTAGTTAACAGATTTATTATACATACTTTCAATCATAAAAATAGAAATAAATCGAGTCATAAATTTGAATTTTGCCTGTAATCAGATTGGTTGCCACGTAAATCACTAGTGAAATACGAACTATGCGTAAATCACTCTAGATATGTTGTTTTCAGAGTAATGCGGGTATGATGAAAATATATTAATTGTGTGTGACATTTTAATGGAAATTTAAATGCTTAAAGCTGCATTCGTAGCTTGTATTACCATCAAAATCTTAACAAATTCTATCATATTCTGACTTATCGGGCTGGATTTATCAATATTCTGCTGCTGTCATTTATATTAATAAAGAATTTGAAGTTGAAAGGGTCCTAGACTATGTGTCAGGGCATCAAAAATCACAAAAAAAGGGGTTGCATGATATTTTTCTATAATTCATGAGAAAGTAAGTGTGGGGAGGGATGGCAGTTGAATCGCTGTCATTGGATGACCGATGCATCTGCTATCTCTCCTTCACTAAAGAAGACACCAGGATGGAGTTGTCTGATTTATATTAGTAATGTATGAAATCGTAGTATAGAAACTGTATAAAGCCTTAATGGTGTAAAATGGTAAAAGAAGTAAAAGATTAAGTTTGAAAGTTAGTTATAAATGATAATAGTATATGGGATTGAAATTTTTGTCGGCGATTGAAATGTATCACATCATGTGAAATCTTGTCGAATAAACATATTTTTAAAAAAAAGAGTAATTAACGGCCGCCGGTGAGCGATAATAAGTGAAGTCATCACAGTTAAGTAGCTCAGCGAGTCCCCACAATACAAATGTGGATCATTATGAGGGTCCCATTTTCAGAAAATCTACAATTGGCAGATCTACATATTTCGTAAATTCTGCTAAATTAAGACTGAAAAATCGTCAAAACTAGGTATATCTGAGTATATTTGATATTGAGTTGATTTAACGGATGTGTTTGGTTGTGTTAAACTGAATTTTGAACATCATTATTGTCTTAAATTTGTGTTATTTGAAACGATTGCTGAAGAAAAATTGTACATTTTCTGAAAATCTGACCCATAAGGCCCTGTAGCAAAGATCCTCCAAAATGTTGGTCAACTGACTCTTAGATGCGTTGGAAAAGAATGGAACACAAAGTAGAAAATATTTAGTTTTTTACTGAGGTTAACTGAGAATGCAGCTTTAAGTGTAAAATATGAATATAGTGATTTTTTTTGTGTTTAAATTGCAGTAAGATAAAAGACAAATCTAAAGAAGCAGTGTAATAATTTAATACATTTTATTGTATTCTTTTTGTTATTGTAATTTTAATATATGTATTTTGTTGTGTATGTATACTACTTATTGGTCTGGACCGAACATACCAACTACCAACCATTGTTTGATTACACTTTGTTATTGTACCCCAACTTTTACCTCATACTCTAGTTAGTACAGCTAAACATAGACAGGTAGAAAATAGTGCTTGAATATCAAATTAAATAGCCATGAAATTTATATTGTAGTATTTTACTGTAAATCTTGGAAGATTTAAGACTTGGAAAATAGGTTTCAAAAATGGGACTTCCTTTTTGTAGTCATCATCGATGCAAATAAAAAATGTCTTGAATTGAATGGAATTGAATACATGAATACAACCTGCATCAGGTCAAAGGTTGAACCTCTATCAGTGATTGAGCACCTTCATAAATCCCAGAGACTGTCAGACTATTGCCTGCAGATAATGGTCCCACACCCAGTGTTCAATTAACTGCATTTTAAACTTGCGCAGTGCAGGAAATTGAATCCATATAATACACGGGTAGAGCGATTTCTATGAAAAGACTTAAGAGGTAAGGAGATGTAGAAAAGAGGGGTTTCTTTGTCTCACATGTTCTCGGAATTTATTGTTTTACAAAGCTTTTTACTCATCTGTAGAGTTCTGTCCACCCTCTCTGGAGGACGTCGTATGTGGTTTTTGAAGGTATCTACAGATGCATGGGGTAAAAATGTTATTTTGAAGCCTTTTTTAAATTTGGATTTCCACCCTCTATTTATAGCCTTGGAAAGCCCCCGTGAGATACCACGTCATTTCCCACAACCTACTACGTCATTTCCAGGGGAACTTCATGGGATTTTTCTGAAAATCCATAGCTTATGACTTCCAACAAAGGTGTAACAAATTTGGATAAATATGCACAGGTCATTTTCATTTCATTCAGTAACAAACTCCCAATAGTAACCACTGGGTTTTTTCACGCAACTGGGGAATGGGTTTTTTTTTTTATTAATTTGTTCATGTAGCAAGGAATAATCCTGAAAGTTGTATGAAATCATTGTTATTTTCATTGAACATCCTGTATCCCTTTACGTTTTGCAGTAGGATTATAAGATAGAGATAAACGAGATCTGCATATGCAACAAACATATTCACAAAACACAAGTGACCTTTGGTGAATGTCTTTCATAAGTGCCAAAGGTATACGTGAAAGACATTCACCAAAAGCCGGGAGCTTTTAGTTCTATTTTTATGCCATGATATATATTTACGCGTTGTTTGATCATTATTTACTTTTAGTAATGTCTCACAACCCTCAGACTGCAAAAGCAGGCGACTACAACTTTGCGACATGAAATGAGTGTCATTGATTGGCGCAACTTGATTTACGCGACCAATCAAAATAGTGTAGTCACATTTGAAAAGTGGATTCCACTAGTGAAATCTATGCATGCATATACAATGGTCTAATCTGGCCATGTTTTTGTGGAAACACCAACCTACCATGGCATGATATCTTATATTAGGAAATCATTATTAAGCTGCAATTCCACTGGACTGCTTGTATTACTGCTCATGGTTCACTATTGGTTTGCTTCTACAGTGCACTGAGTGTTTCTACTGGTTCTCTTTTTTAATTACATAATTAATAGCAATTGCATTGGTTCACTTTCAGTGACTATTTTGACTAAATAAAGGCAAAATGACGTCCCATAGCTGCGTTCAAATCAAACACTGAAGTTATAGGATCATTGGTCAGATTTTGGCCTATGTCCTGTTGGCTCCCGAAGAAGTGCAAACATGGATTCCACTGGACCGCACTGGCTTTGCTCTATAGAAGTTTGCTTCTTATGCACTCAAGCTAAGTAACCGTGAACCATGAACCAGTGGAGTGGCTCAGTGTGGAGTGACTCAGTGGAATCACAGCTTTATGGCCGATATCCACTTGCAAGTAAATGACTCAAGTAAATGGTTCAAGTATACGGTAGGAGTGAGTGAGATTGGTTGCTTTACGCCCTTATCAACACATTTAATATGGTTATATCAAAGGTGGGAGAGCTGAGAGGGAGTGAGTGAGATTGGTTGCTTTATGCCCGTATCAACACATTTAATATGCTTATATCAAGGGCGGGAGAGCTGAGAGGGAGGCAGTTTATGATGATACCCAGGAAATAGAGATAGAGAAGAAGGAAGAGAGAGACAGAGAAAAGAGACAGAAAGGCACTTTATGGTCTTACCCAGGACCACCGTAAACGGTAGGCCCTCTCCTCCTATTTACTTGCAAGTGGATACTGATGCTCCCATAAACATGCCTGTAGAATTCCTACTAGGTTTGATTGTTATGGGAGCATGTGCCGTTTACATGATGGTTTATTTATGGTCACAATTTACTTGTAAGTGGATACCCCACTTCATGCGCTGATTTGTTAAAAACATATTCTAATTCATTTATATATTTGTAGGTTACTAAGTTTTCTGTTTTATAATTGATTTGAAATGTAACAAGAGCAATAGAATATACACTTTATTCATTACATATTTTTCAAATATTGATATAAAATTGGGAGAGAAAATACATATGAACACTGTGGGGTAGACATACACACAGGAATATCAGTATTGAACACTCAAGTGGCAGCAACTAATATAGTAATTGATAAGAATGACATCCCCATATCCCCACCCATCCCTCCGTACTCGTCCCCCTACATACACTATACACATTTGGTGCCACTATATGGGTCAGATTTTCAGAAAATGTACAATTGGCAGCTGTACACATTTAGTAAATTAGGCTAAATTAGGCTCCAATTTGGTCAATACTCAGTAAATTTGAGTATATTCGGTATTGCATTGATTCTAGCAATCTGTTTGGTCTGTATTTTGAACTTCATTTTCGTCTGAAATTTCGGTTATTTGAGAGGATTAGTGAACGTGAATTGTACATTTTCTGAAAATCTGACCCGTATAACTTTCCTCCTTATATGGAAGAATATGGAAGAATATATATGACCCATATGGAAGAAGTATTTTCATGAAACCATGAAACCCATCATTGTACACAAGATAACAAAAATTGGATGCATCATCCATATGGCCCGCTGTCCACAAGGGTTATATACACTGTCTTTGTCTACTGTCTCCCACACACACATACTCCCTCTCTCTGTCTGTCTAAAGCCTGGGTTCCACTGTCACGCTACTTCTCCTGCTACTACTCCTGTTTCTTTGGTCCTGCTACTTTAGAAGTAATGGGAAGTAGCTGTTTCAAGTAGCGGGGCAGTGGAACCCAGGCTTGACACACATACTGACTCTTTCTTTCTTTCTTTCTCTCTCTTCTTTCTCTCTCTCTCTCACACACACACACCCACCCTAGTCTCCCCCTCACACATGAAGTAAAGTATGCTATATACACAACCCATACACCATAAAAAAATAAAAATCTCTCTCTTTCCCTTCTTTCTCTCTCTCTCTCTCTCTCTCTCTCTCTCTCTCTCTCTCTCTCTCTCTCTCTCTCACACACACACACACATCCCCCTAGTCTCCCCCTCACAAATGAAGTAAAGTATGCTATATACACAACCCATACACAATAAAACCCCTCACCCCGTCACTACGTGGACGGTGCACTATTACTGCTCTCAGACTCCTGCTTGGTGAGTGTGAGGTCGTCATCATGTGATATATAGACTACACATACACCCAACATGTCTCTCCCCTAGTCTCCCTCTCCCCCTCATGTGCTATATACACCACACATACACCCTGTCACTACGTGGAGGGTGCACTACTACTACTCTCAGACTCCTGCTTGGTGAGTGTGAGGTCGTCATCATGGGGCATGAGTATAGCAGCGATGGCTTCTGGCAGGCTGGTGTTGAGTAACACCTCGCTGATCATGGCATTCTGGTAGCTGAAGTCTTTAGGCTCCTTCTCCTCCTCACCTCCCTCCTCCTCCGCCTCCAGATCTGGGAGAGTAGACATAGGAGTAAATAGTGTAGTCAATATTGAGAAATATCAGGGTAAATATTGTAGTCAATATTGAGAAATATCTGTGTAAATATTGTAGTCAATATTGAGAAATATCTGTGTAAATATTGTAGTCAATATTGAGAAATATCTGTGTACATATTGTAGTCAATATTGAGAAATATCTGTGTAAATATTGTAGTCAATATTGAGAAATATCTGTGTAAATATTGTAGTCAATATTGAGAAATATCTGTGTAAATATTGTAGTCAATATTGAGAAATATCTGTGTAAATATTGTAGTCAATATTGTGGAATATCTGAGTAAATATTGTAGTCAATATTGTGGAATATCTGAGTAAATATTGGGAAACATTGGAGTAAAGAGTGTAGTCAGGGTAGAAATTGAGAAATATCAGTGTAATATCTATAGTAGCACACACCAGAGTAAATATTGGGAGTAAATATTGAGAAATATCAGGGTAATGTCTGTCACAGAAATTTCTCCCACTGTAGGGCAATATTAACTGAGAGTGCAGCTTAATGTATCACCCCCACCCACCCTCCCGCCCATCCCCGCCGTGGAAGCGGGGTTAGGGGGTAATAGGGTAAGGGGGGTAGTAGGGTTAGGGGGGTAATAGGGTTAGGGTGGGAGAGTAATAGGGATTAGGTGGGTGGATGGTCAAGGGCTTGAGGGGTCAGTGGAAAAGGGAGGGAAGTGGCCGTGAAGGGGTGGGTTAGTAAATCACATGGGAGAACGGTCAAGTTGCAGGCCTACGCAGAGGGCAAAGGTCAGTGATGTATTAACCAGACGTCAAAACCAGACAAAACGTACATATATTTCAGGGCCTGAGACAGAGCTCTTATATTAGTTTGGGTTTTGTAACTCGGGCATTTAGATAACATCAAGGGCCATTGTTTTATTCTGTCATCAATGCATTTATTGATATCCGTGATCATTATGCATTAGGCAATAGGTGCTTCTGTTTGTATGTGTTACATTGTGTGTATCTGTGTGTGTGAGAGAGAAAGGGAGGGAGAGAGAGAGAGAGAGAGAGAGAGAGAGAGAGAGAGAGAGAGAGAGGAAAGTGTGAGAGTGAGAGGCAGAGAGAGAGAAAGAGAAAAAGAGAGAGAGAGCGAGGGAGAGAGGGGTGGAGAGAAAAACAGAGAGGGAGAGAAAAACAGAGAGAGAAAGAGAGACAGAGCGAGGGGAGAGAGAAAGACAAAGAGTGAGATAGAGTGAGATAAGATAAGATAATTCTTTATTTAAATACACAGAGAGAGAGAAAGAGAGAGAGAGAGTGGGATAGAGTGAGAGAAATACAGAGAGAGAGAGAGAGAGAGAGAGAGAGAGAGAGAGAGAGTGAGATAGTGAGAGACATACAGAGAGAGAGAGAGAGAGGGAGAGAGGGAGAGAGAGAGAGAGGGGGGGAGAGAGAGAAAGAGAAAGAGAGAGAGAGGGAGAGGGAGAGAGGGAGAGAGAGAGAGAAAGAGAAAGAGAGAGAGAGGGAGAGGGAGAGAGAGAGAGGGAGAGAAAGAGAAAGAGAGAGAGAGGGAGAGGGAGAGAGGGAGAGAGAGAGAGAGGGAGAGAGAGAGAGAAAGAGAAAGAGAGAGAGAGGGGAGAAAAAGAGAGAGAGAGGGGAGAGAAAGAGAGAGAGAAAAGGAGAGAGAGAGGGGGGAGAAAGAGAGAGGGGGAGAGAGAGAGAGAGGGGAGAGAAAGAGAGAGAGAGGGAGAGAAAGAGAGAGAGAGAGAGGGAGAGGGAGAGAGAGAGAGAGAGAGGGGGGGGGGGAAGAAAGGGAGAGAGAGAGGCGAACAAACAGAGCAAGAAGTAAGAGGTGCGGTATAGAAGAGAGTAACAACGACTACTTTATAAGTAATAAACCTTTATAGGAGTAGTCCAATTTTAATATCAAGTATAAATCGCTCTAAGTACTGACAGAACATGGCCGAACATCATCTATAATGCAATATAGGAGGCCATTAATGTTTTATTTCACACAGGAAGTTCCCTGTGCGCATGTCTGAAACGATGGATCAAGATGATGACCTTGCGCTTTTATTTAGACACCATTAGGAGCAGGAGCAGGAAGATCTAGGATTAAGGAGGAAAGTTATGGGTCAGATTTTCAGAAAATGTACAATTCACTTTCACAAATTCTCTGAAATAACCTAAATTTCAGACGAAAATAAAGTTCCACCTAACCAGACAGATTGCTAGAGTCAATGCAATGCCAAATATACTCAAATTTACCTAGTATTGACCAAATTGCAGCCTAATTTTACAGAATTTACTAAATGTGTACAGCTGCCAATTGTACATTTTCTGAAAATCTGACCCATACAACTTTTATTGGACCTCCTTCAGGCTTAGCACATGCAAGAGCGATAAGTAGGTAATAATGTATGAAGAAAGGGGCTGCAGTGTAAAGCAAGGATAAGTGATGGGGACAGAGAGACAGGAGTTGAAGGTTATACCATAATGAAAGCAAATACACTATGTTCTGCTTAACATGATCTTAGTTTATCTGAATTGTCGGCTAACCTGAATAATAATCGGTTAACCTGAACGCTTTCCTATTACACTGCAGATTTCATTTCTTTTCTCTTTAGCTGAACTTTTGGCTAGCCTGAACTTTTTAAAATTTCCCCTCAACTTCAATTCAATTCAAGAATTCTTTTATTGTTTTGGTCGTATTACAATGCGGTTATTCAACATTCTAGATAGGCAGCTGCCTAAATAGTTCTTCCGTTGGGTGCCTGAATCTTGATTTATACATGAATTTGTTACAGAATTTCAACGTGAACATGAAATAAATTAAATTATAGATTTACAACAAGTGAGTTCTAAGTTATATGAGATGGAAAGATGGGAGAATAAACATCTATATAAGCCAAAAATTCAGGAAGGTTTTCCCGAAGATTTAGGGCTTTTAAGTACATTTTGTATACAAAAAATACAGGAAGATTTTCCCCAAGATATAGGACTTTTACATACACATGTTGTATACAAAAAAATACAGGAAGATTTTCCCCAAGATATAGGACTTTTACATACATGTTGTATACAAAAATATACAGGAAGATTTTCCCCAAGATAAAGGGCTTTTAAGTACATTTTGTCTACAAAAAATACGGGAAGATTTCCCCCAAGATATAGGGCTTTTAATACATTTTGTATACAACAAAATACAAAATACAGGAAGATTGTCCCAAAGTTATAGGGTTTTTAAGTACATTTCGAATACAAAAAATACAGGAAGATTTTCCCCAAGATATAGGACTTTGAAGTACATTTTGTATAAAATATAGGACTGACCATGTACAGTGACCTTGACTCTGCGGGGGGTCCAGGTGGTGGTGTCCGTGTATTTGAGCTGGACCGTGACTGACCTGCCCCCACACAGTGGCACCGCCTTCAGCGTCAGCCTCACCCAGTCCACGGTAGGGGTCGCCTCAATGTCATCACTCAGGTAGTCCTCAAAGTCCTCCTGTAAAACAAGAATTTTTTTTCACACGCTAAAAACTATGAAATCCACCGAGAATGAAGAAGAAAGCCATTAAAATTGTGATATTTCACTTTGTGGCATCTTTCTCCATATATTATTATTAATATCAACAACCAAGGTCTCTCAAGGTCAACCAAGGTATCTCTTCCTTACCTCACCTTATGACGTCACGTAGATTCTGAGCTTTATCTCAGATTACTGGTAGCACCACAAAGCGACAGGTCGTTTAAAATTGTAAAACAAGAATATATAATATTTCAATGATTGAAAATAGAAATAAAAATCATGGGACATACGAGAAATTTTTGGACATTTTCCCCTATAAATTGATGTAATATTGACTATACAAAATTTACTTATTACTCCACCCAGCCCTCAGTCATTTGATGGAACCAACCTTCATTAACCTCTTTACATTATTCAAATTGATTAACAAATTGATCCCAGAAGTACGAGTATATTGAACAGTTGGTAGCATAAGCATTCCTCACAAACATAATATCATTCATTTCTGTCAGTTATATTGAATGTAAGCTAGTACCCCCATCTGCTTTTTCATATGTACCTACTCATCTCATCCAAAGTTCATGTATTGTTATTATTAAGCCCCAAAAAGGGATTTTACTTTTCACTTTTCACCGTTGTAACAAATCATTTCAAAGAACCAACCGTCGGCAGCCATTGGAAGACCTGGCATGCCCTCATGTCAGATTTGGCCGACCCATTGTTAACAAGAGCATACAATAAAGAATTCTTGATTCATTTTTTATTATTGCTGTTAATTATTGTCTCACCTGTACTTTGACAATAAAGGACTTCCTGGCCTGGAAAGCCTGAAGGTACATCTGGAGATAGTTGAAGAACTCCGGGATGCCCGTCTGTAGCACCAGTTTGGCCGAGTCCATGTTGATGAAGGGGGGTAAGGTATGCTTAGTTATTACTGGACCTGCTTGCTCCAGTTTGAGGTCGACATAGTGCGGGGGAGAGAACACCCCCTCAAAACATGTGTCCACACATAGGCGCACAGTGGTTTCATCCACCACTGTAATGGTTCGACCTGGACAACGGAAAAATAAATAATGATAATTAATTAATTTATTAAATAATAATAATTGGCAAATACTGGAGGCACTTTAGGCGACGACTGAAAATATTGTATTTGTATTTAAATATTTTTATTCAGCTAAACATTGTGTAATTATACACTGCTCTCAGATACAGCTGTACATCTAAGTCGTACGAAGCAATAGAAATTTTAGGAAAAAACAATAGATAAACAGAAATGACTCAACTTATAACAAAGTTATAAAATCGGTACACTCTGTTTGAGACCTACTTAGAGTAAAGAGCAAAACAACCCAATGGTAACCCTACGGCGAGCCGCTCCAAGTAGATCTCGAATAGAGTGTAGACAGATACACAAATACACTAACCCATGAGTCGGTAAGCGGCCTTGACCTCCTCCAGCTGCTCTCTCCTCAACAGTAGTCTCCTCATATCACGACTCATGTCCTTCCGACCTTCTTGTTGAAGGTCAGATATCAGTGCATCGGGGCCCTTTCAAGGTCAAACAATGTATGTAGATATGTAGCATGGCGGCATTCAAGGTAAAAGCAGTGTAAATCAGGTCTTTAATTAATAAAAATAAAATGCAGCAGCGCGCAAAAATTTAGTTTTCAATATGTTAATCCATTGCAAGACCCTATTGCAATTATGGATAAACGCATCGGAAATGCAATTTCAGGATTCTTATCCAGCATTCTTATTCACGTGTTTGTAAAAATCTCCCAACTACATGAAAGAATCAATCAATTTAAATGAACATCAGTGAGTGTGACCTCCTATACATATTGAACATTTTCTTCCTTCGTTGGCAGATTATTTTAGGAAATTTTAGGAAATATATGACTAACTTTTAGACTTAACATGATTAAATTTTCCTCAGCTTCCAAAACCGAACCTATGATTATAAATATAATATTTCCTTTATAAGTTAAGAATAAAGAAAATGATTAAAAAGTAAAGAAATTACTTACAGATTTCTCAGCCTTGAGTTCATTAAGCAGCTGCTGCTTGCGGTGCCTGAGGTTGTTGATCTGTTGTTGCATGGTGTGTATGTTGGCCAGACGTCCGTCAGCCACCGACTGGTCATTCACCAGCTTCTCTGCTCGCTTCTCTAGAAACTCCAAGTCACCCAGAGTCTCTGGAAACAAGGACATGAATCTAACCATTAGGTGGGTTTAGGGAAAGGATTTTTTAAATAAAGAGTTCGTCTTCAGGTGGCGACTGGAAGACCTGGATATTATCCAGAAGTCATGTCGACCCATTTGTCTAATCTCATGTATAACTGTTAACCCTAGGCAAATAAAGTATTTTTCAATTCAATTCATTTGCTTCCTCACACTAAAATCGAGTTTAATTGAGTCTAAGTAATAAAGTATGTGTCACTTTCTGAATCTTGATATCGATACAATGTCTTTCTCCCTTTTTTAACTGGTAAAAATATAATCAACCCGTGAATGTAATAATATTACATTCATGGGTTCATTTTGGAGGTTATTCAAAGGAGCAAGGCAGTTGATATGTTTTTATTCTGCATAACCATATAGTTTGAATGCGATGAATGGAAATCTAAGGTCACATATTCACAAATTGATAGGTGATGGTGAACTGACCTTAAAAAGGCTCTTAAAAGAGTTTTATAGCCCCAGATAGTTTTAAATTAGATCTAGGTCTAGCTCACTTTAATAGTATCGTACTAATCTACGTTTAGAAGTTAGAGGACCTCTCTATTAGTATTACCCCTACTGGCTCTAGGACTTAAAATAGTTAATAATATAAATATATATAGTCTTGAACTCAAATGCAAAGGCCTAGGTATCTTTATCGGGTATTAAAGTCTTCGAGCCAGTCTTAAAGTGGTCTTCGACTTAGTTAACAATATAAATTAAATATATAAACAAAGTCAAAGACAGACTTCAAAGACAGTGAGACAGTCAAACTTGGCCCATCAATCATACTCACCATACAATAATAAATTAAATGATAATGAGTGATAATTTATGATGTGTGTGTACAAATTTGATCTTATTCAGCAATTTGATCTCTCATCAACTGCTGTAAGGAATCTGAATGTGAATTGATTGATTTATACAGAAGTAAACATTAAAATCAATGCCCCCAGTCTTTGCTACCCGTACGTAAACATAGGCATTTACAATGGACAAAACCCTATATTATCGCTCATTCCCGTTCACGACAGAGCGACATAAGATTTTCTGAAGTTTTAAGCTTATAAGGAAGAATGAATGGAATAGGAGTTGATCAAACTATTCACAAGGACATATAGCAATCAAATTATAGAGCTGTAAATAACGTTACCTTGACTGAGATAAGAATTAACCCCCTGCATCTTTGTACCGATTTCCAGCGGTACGAACTTCGCGCCGTGTTTGGGATACGGGTTCCTCTCTGTAACACGAGGTGGAGACACTTGTCAGTGGTTTCCCGCCATAGAATCAGCCGTGACAATTGCCAATTCCAAGGCAAGAGTCACGGAAGATGGGGTCTGTGTAGTGCTATATATAACATTGCCCTTGCTACTTGAAAAGGGAAAATAACAAATTATTTCATATTTTAACAACGAAACTTTGACATGAATTCATATTGAGTTGTGTTTTGGCGGGTGGTTTTCCATGTTTGAACACATGACACCTTTTGAGCTTTTTGCCATAGCTTGAGGTTTTGTAAATAAATAATAATTCCCTGAGGAAGGCCCAAGGGTCGAAACGTTGGAAATAAGTCACTTTTTTACATCTGAATACTGAGTTTAAGTTGGATTTTAGAGTGATCAGGTCTACCTACTATTAAATGATAATTATTATGAATATTATTAAAACTTAACAAAACTACCACAATTGATATTTATCACAAAATTTCAGCATAATTCATAACTTTATAAACCACGAACTACCAATACTATGTTGCAATGAGGAAAGTGTGCTGCCCTTTCAGAATGTTCAAAATATACTTCAATGTAGGCCTATCAATTTTAAGAGCTACGCGATTCAAGAATTTACCATCATAATTGCATTGATCAAAATACAGATGGTGGTGTCTCTGAACATTGTGAACAGCCACGACAGAGCCTACCACCCATTTCCACCTGTAGGAAACTGAAAACTTAAAATGGTGTAGGCCTAACTGTTATGGAGCCTCCCCTCACCCCGCGCGAGCGAATGCGTAGCCCACTAAAGAGCTGGCATTAGAGGCCAATAGGCCTAGACCAGCCAGACATCATCTATGTATCTATGTATGAAATAAAAATAACTGATAATAATAATAATACACTCTAGGTCCAAACCCTCAGATCAGATAAGAATGGTATCCCAGCTAGGAAGTGAGCTCATGTAGATGTCACTATGAGCTCAGAAACATCTCACACATCTGAGATCAGAATGGTGAGGTCTGGGTGAGATGTTTGTGATCTTGCATGTGTGATCTCACTTAAATGGGTTCAGTGTGATCTCAGTGTGAGTTCACAAGTTCGAGCTCACATTTAGCTAACAACAGTGATATCTCTGTGAGGTCAGAAACTTCTCATAGATGTGAGATCAGAACTATGATGTCTGGGTGAGATCAGTGTGAGTTCACAAGTTTGAGCTCACATTTAGCTAAGAACAGTGATATCTCTGTGAGGTCAGAAACTTCTCATAGATGTGAGATCAGAACTATGAGGTCTGGGTGAGATATTTGTGATCTTACATATGTGATCTCACATGAATGGTTTCAGTGTGATCTCAGTGTGAGTTCACAAGTTCGAGCTCACATTTAGCCAACAATACTGATACCTCAATGAGCTCACTGCATACTCACAAATGCAGTGTCAACTTGAATATAATTAATAACACAAGATCAAACAAATTGATTTTCAAAATTAATTCATTTCATTAATTATCTATATTTGGCTAAGCAATACCTCTCTTGAGCACTATCAAAATAATTCACTATGTGCTCAGAAACTTCTCAGACATGTTAGAACCGAATGGTGACGTCTGTGTGAGGTCTGTGTGATCTCACTTAAAGTTATCTCAGTGTGATATCATTGTGAGTTCATAAGGTCTACCCTAGTTAACAGGGGTGACATCTCGAAGAGCTGATTGCATACCGGAACTCACAGGTGGTATTTCTTTTCATAAAGGTATACTATTAAAAAGATAAATAGGGTAAAGTGGGGCAAAGCGCCCAGGGAAGGCAAAACACCCACCCTTAAAAAAGATATTTGATTTTGTGTCAATAAGTGCTTCCACCTAGTGGGATCTATGTCTTATGTTGATTGGGAAAGAAGAATGAATGTTATTCCATGGCAAATTTCAGATTTTGCCATCCTTTTAGTCAAATTAGAGGTTTGGGGAATGGACACCATATGTGATGTGTTACATCAAAATGAGTCAAAAGTCGCTAAAAGATTGATTTTGAGATATCATCATAATTGAAACGATGAGATCAAGCCCATTCTAATGATGGTAACATTGGCACAGCTAATAGGTATTTCTATATTTTAAGTTTGATTTTTTTATTTTCGAAAAAAAAGAAGTTACCAATACAGTACCTCTGTATATATATATAACATACTCTATATGATGGCCTAATGCACTGATATATTTAATACACTGTCTCGGAATTTAGTACATGTATTCATACGACTTGTGGCATCAGATACTCTCAAAATAAGAACAATCCCACAAAGCGATCTTGTAAATAAATCACATTGAAAAATATCAATTTTTCACTTTTCATTTTCCTGAAACACATCACATATACTAATGATTACATCGACGTCCCATAACCCAACATTTATCCATAACTATGTTAGATGTTAACTTGTCATTCAACAGGTACTTAATTAGCGTTAAATCATCATAATGTAGCTAAGCGGAAATTTGTTCACAAAGTACCAATGGGACAAAAGGCCCATGGGGTGGCGCAACCCCACACAACAGACATTTTGCCCCACACAATGGGTGCTTTGCTATTTGCCAGTGCCTTATTGAAAAAAAAAACGAATTAAAGAAATGTTAGACAAATAATTATTTCTGACATTTCTAAGGAATAAAAGACTTACCTCTCTGATTATTAATTAATTAATATTAATTAATATGTTATTTTATACGTGATGTTGATAAATGGCATGAATAGCTGAATGAGGCAAAATGCCTAAACCTGGGCATTTTGCCCCAACCAAATGGCATATTGCCCCATCCAGAGGGCCAAACGCCCATCTTTACTATTTTCCTTTTCTCCCCTAAAATTTGACATTAGGACAAGACAACCTCATGTTAGGATATATATGGGGACATGTAAATATTTAGGTTTAAACAGTGTTTCTGTAATTCAAACCATTCAAGAGATGGGGCATGTTATGCTTAAGGTGGTAATTTCAGGGCCAGTCATGTAGTTCCTTGGATGCATACAACAATACCCCATATAAGTAGGAGTAGGAGAAAGGCCATAATAATTAATTAATTTGTAATGAGCAACAGGAACACATCTCTATCATATTGGTTTAGGCCCCACTCTCTTCATAGAAATATCCAGGACTACTACAGGATTCGGCTCTCTTTGTTGATATTTATTATTTCACTTTGAGAAATACCCAATATTTCATAAACGTTGGCTACATGATATTTAGATGTCATAAAATGTTGGCTATATTATATCGAGAGGACAGGATTAAAGCCAAGACAGGAGGACCTTTACCCCAAATTGGGGTGAGGGAGGCAAGCCGACCTCATGGCCCAGCTGGTTTTTATGAGGATTAACAGGAACTAATAATATTCCTTCTTCCACACACCGTTGTTTAATTGTAATCAATATATCTTCCTGTATTCCCGCCTGTAGCACCCTGCTCCATGACCGTTTTTCTGTACTAAAGAAATAAAATAAAAGCTTTAAGGGCACATGACTAAGGCTATAAGAACCCCGGAGGTGGACGGCTTGGGCAGTTAGGAACATACCAGCACCAGGACTACACTAGATCAGAGAATTACTAGAGAGAAAGTCACCATTGTTATTATTTAAATAAGTCTACAAAGTTGTCGTTTAAATATAACGCAAATTAAGAGCCAGTCAAGAGCCCTCCAGTTGAAAGTTGTCATCTCCTAGTCACTGACCCACGCACACCATTCAGGCGCCTCACTGCTTGTCTCCTTCCTCCAGTCCAAAGCAAACCTGACAGCAAAATGGCGACGTACCCGGAACACATGAAGAAGGTAAGTGCATTTTAGACGTGTTTCTACTATATTGTGAATGCAAGGGTGGTTATAATGAAGAGTACAAACAGTAGGAGTCATCCAAGATGTGAAAGGTGAATGTTAGGGAAAAATCTTTATTTTGTTTAGGGACATAAAGGGAATGAAGGGTCCAGAATGTAAATCCATCCCACACCACGTGTAAATCGAACAAAGGGTTAATGTAATTTAGCCCTATCTCTTTATAGTTTGAACCTTGTAAATTCTATGTTCTTCCCGATGTCTGTTAATTGCCAAAAGGAAGTGGTGTATACAGTAAATATTTTAGTCATGTTTAAGGAAATACATCATGATAAACAGAACATAGATAAATGAGATATATGCACGGGCCACGGGTAAATAGAGAGCGCCACTTATCAGTCAAGGTGACTGGAGGAGGCAGGGGAGTGTGCCGGGATGAAGAGGGGTCACTGAGAGGCACTGACCCCCGCTCCTACAGACTTGCAGGTGGCCATGGAGAGGTGCGGGACACCCGGGCTGGGATGCTAATGATTATATGTGGTGAAACTGAAGTAAAAATAGTAACATATACTAGCATTTATCAGGGGCTTTCCCTGATAGGACCGATTATATACGTATTGATGATTCTATATGAGTCAATTGAATTGGTCTGATAATAATGGATCATTCATAATCGTATCCCACGGTCACACCACGTGTTTCACATCCAACTTCCCATTTACTTAAGTCCTACCCTACAGATAGCAGATACTGAATATTGGTGTAAAGTAATTAACGATGTATGCTAAAGCTGTTTAGGGCAGGTCGACATTTTAAGAAGTGACAAGTGTTTAACAGATCACAGACGTTTTCACAGCTCTAGACAATCCATTGTTTGAAGTTCTAACCTAAGTTGGTGCAAGGCAGAGAAGCATCCTCCCACGCTCAGCCTCCGTAAAGCTGAGGATGTGATTCAATCATTCACCAGGGGATTCCCCCGCCTAGGCTATGTATAAAAATACCACCAATTCTAAATTACTTGATATAAATTTATATGACATATAGTATGACGTACCCTGCCAAGAATTGCATTGAAATACATGTGCCTTTCTCAGTCGCTACAAGCAGGGTTATTTTCTATTCTGAACGAATGTAATTGCAATGATTACAAAAGTCGGATGCTCTGCTTGAATGTGAATGTGTGTGTGCGTGTTCATGAGAATGTGAAAAGGGATAGAGGACAGTTATCAGAGTGTGGAATTAACACCTGCCCGCCGCAAAATGCAGGTAAAAAAGTGAGAGACAAACAAACAGAGTTGACATTAACGTCCATTGTGATTATGTGTTTGAATGATGCATTATTCAGGTATATGTGATGTTTCAGGAAAATGAGTTATAAGTCGCAAAATTGATATTTTTCAAAGTGTTTTTTTCACAAGATCTCATTATTGGAATGTTCTAATATTTGATGGGTTGATTAGTTATAGCTATATCAATCGATGTATCAAATTTCAGGACAATCTATGTTATATATCCTTTCGTTTTGAAGGTCCTCATATGGACTACATTTAGTTTTTTTTCAAAAACGAAAATATCAAACTTAAAAATCTAGAATTATTTATTAGTTTATTAGACTGTTTACTATCATTGGAATCGGCTTGATCTCATCTTTTCAAATATGGTGATATCTCAAAATCCATTTTTTGCGACTTATGACTCATTTTCCTGAAACACATCACATATTGTCATTATTACAGTGTATGATGATCTTGGTTTAATTAGTATGGCGAAATATATCAAGGTAAAAATGTAATTTGAATTGTAGGAAATTGATAGCTAGACAATCCATAAAAACGACCTCTTATGGGTTTTGCATGTTTGGTAGTTTTTGAAAAAATGTTTGGCCTTTATCTCATTCTATAAATATTGGGGGATAGTTCTCTATTTTACAATATGGTGTATAATTAATATTGTATACATAAGCTGTTATAACTATTCATTAAGGTCATTCGTAGAGAAAGGGAGGGTGAGGGGAAGAAAGATTGAGTATTGGTTAAGGCTACCACTGAGATTGTCAGATTCGAGCAGTTTACACATTCTAATTGGAGGAATGGAAACATACCCACAAACGAAAACATTCTGACTTTGTCCTGTCTTGTGATCTTAGAAGTTAGAGCAATGTCATCTGGTGCACTTTGACCCCAATGGCGGGCTCAATTACACATGCTTTGATATGGCCAGATGGAAGAATACAATTGGTGGGGAACAATCAACGAAAATTAAGTAGTCAAGTTGTCCCTGATATTTCATTTAAAGGTGTATAGAACAGTTCAACCAGTACAATTGTCATAAAACATTTGGTGATTGTTCCTTAATTTTTACATAAGAAACAAATAAATGAAACAAAAATGTTATCCAATAGTTTTTCATCTGGAGTTAATTTAAAAGAAAACGGTGGTTTATACCAGTAGAATGCCACACCATGTTACCCAGCTATGATTACTTCATAGAATACCTCCCGGAACTTGGGCTTCACCTTCTGTTATACTGACTTTGGGAGCCTTGATTCCAAAGAATGTTACTGTATGGGTGTCAGACAATGTCTTTTTTTCAATACTCCCACTATCAAGCGATGATTACATTCTTTATGGACACAATTGTTTGTATCTTAGCAAACCTGTACTTCATCAATTGTGATGTATTACAGGAAAATGAGTCACAAAAGTCGCAAAATTGATTATTTTCAAAGTGATGTATTCACAAGATCTATTTGTTGGAATGTTCTCATTTCTGGGGAGCTTAACGCTTAAAGTCCTATTAATTAAAGTACCAAGTGCCAGGACAGTGTATTAAATATATATCACGTTAATTCACAGGTAATTGCCAATCCAGAAAAGCCATTTGCAAACATTTTTCAAACATGAAATATAAAAATACTACTTAGATGTTGTTAATGTTTACTATCATTGAAATCAGTTTGATCCCGTCTTCTCAAAGATGAGATTAATATCTCAAAATCCATTTTTTGCAACTTGTCATTCATTTTCCTGTAAGTACATATCTCATTTTTTTCTTATAATTACTACTTGTATACTCTGTATGTTACCTCCAGCACAAGTATATGTGAATTCCTCTCATGAGTATTCTCAAAATCAACTAAAAATATAACTCAAAATATTTCGGCTTTCTCCTCATACTATACTCAGGTTTACCAGCAGCCATTATCTTATCAATTGTTTTTGTCAACTGTTGAAATTCCAGTCCACTCACAGGAGAACCGCAACAGGACAACCTTTTAAACCCCTTTTTTGTACCAAAATCTTTTTTTTAATCTTAGGGCAGAAAGTAGGGGACATGTCCCTCCTCCACCCCCCCCCCCCCCACTAGCGATGCCCTTGATGTACACATGTGTATATTCATAGATACTTCTAATAGGTACTGTACTAGTTAATATGGGATGAATCCTTCTGAAGTACATACAAATAAGAATTTTTTTATTTGTCTTTTCAGTGAGTAAAAATGTGTACCAAATGAGTACGTAATATGGGTTGAGTAAAGGAATGCATACTAATATGCATACTATTATGAATGCATACTTATAAGTGTGACAATCGAAATATTTATTTACATGTATTCTATTTCTACAAGTAGTACAAATATGAGTACATTATGTATGCTTACATGTACTCATGTACAGTGGCTAATTCATAATTTATGTCGTTATTATTTTAGCCATTATTATTAAATTATTCAATACTATTTCCTCATATGTACATGTATGTATACACATGAGGAGTTTCCATATGACATGCATATACCCTTATTGATATATTCAGAGAAGAAGTGCTCAACAGTCTGCCCGTCGAAAAGCAGCAAAATTAGCGGAAGTATTGAAAACTAATGAGACAGAACAAGTAGATGACATTTCTGGTACTGACAACAGTGACTCAGTAGACACAACACTTGATGTCTCTTTTGCATTGGAACCTGCCATTCCAGATCATTTTGACAGTGATTCAGTCAAGCATGATATTAATGACATGGATACTAAAGACCGTAATGATCGCTTCTGGTCTGCTATTGATGAAGCAGAAATGGAGGTTTGGTACTCAAGTGATGAAGAAGACTTTGGTGAGGAACCAAGTTCAAATTCAGACTTAAGAGGTGACTTAGCAGACTGGGCAACTGGTGTGGATCAGGCAGCAGTCACTAGGCTTCTACATATTCTGAAGAAACATAATATGGATGTCCCACTTCAGGCATCCACCCTCCTTCAAACCCCAAGAAACATTCCAGTTCTTAATAAATCAGGTACTTTCGATAGATTTCCCCCTTGAGTTAGTTTGTTTAAATTTTAATTTAACCCGATTTAAAATATTCTTAATATTAAATTGAGTAATGTACCCAGAGATTCCTAAAATCAGAATGCATTCAGCACATATTTTTGTATTTTCCATATTTCAAAATTTTCATATATATATTTCAATTACATGTATTCATAAATTATTATACATAATGATTAGAACCTTTAGGAAATGCCTTATTTAAACGCAAAGAACAGATGATGTATGTATGTAGACTACATGGATAACAAGATATTTTTATTTTTATTTCATAGGAGGAGAATATATTTATCTGGGCTTGGCAAAGGGTATCAAGCAAGCACTTTGTGCAATCGCAGGGAATGACATAGACGTTATTGAACTGAGTGTGAACATTGATGGGTTACCAGTGTATAAATCCAGGAAAATATCAGTGTGGCCAATTCAGTGCTCCATAGCTAATATTACACCTGGTAACCCATTCGTTGTGGCATTATACTGTGGTACCAAGAAACCCCAAGATTTAGAATTTCTTGATGATTTCATTGAGGAACTTAGAGCTCTAATGCATGGTGGATTATGCATGCAGGATGGAGTCACTAAACCTGTTCTACTCAGATGTTTTATCTGTGATGCCCCCGCAAAGGCGCTTGTCAAAGGAACAATTCAATATAATGGTCGATATGGCTGTGACTTCTGTGATGTGAGGGGGGAACATAATGGTAGGATGGTATTTCTCTATACAGGGAACAAAAGAACAAACCAATCTTTCAGAGAACAAACCAACAAGGAGCATCACAAATATACAAGTTCACTTCTAGATCTTGAAATCAATATGGTTGACCAATTCCCCATTGATCCCATGCATTGCATTGATCTTGGGGTGATGAAACGACTTCTTCTTCTATGGATAGAGGGACCCCTCCCTCAGAGAATATCAGCAGTTTCAATTAATTTGCTCAGCAAATACAATTGTAGTCTGAAGCCATATATGCCAAAAACATTCAACAGAAAGCCTAGAGGATTAGATGAAGTGAGGATGTGGAAGGCAACGGAATTTAGAACTTTCCTTATGTACACTGGCCCAATCATTTTGAAGCACATTCTTCCGAGAAACCAATACAAGCACTTCATGAGCTTAAGTGTTTCTGTCTGCATTCTGTATAATTCAAAGTTAGTCGCAAAATACAGAGAATTCGCTGAAAATCTTCTCTGTTATTTTGTGCAGCAAGCCCGCACACTATACAGTGATAAGTTTTTGACATATAATGTTCATTGCCTGAACCACATGGCTGATATTGCAGCAAAGTATGGGTCTCTTGCAGAATGTACAGCCTACCCATTTGAGAATCATATGTCTGCGATTAAACGCTGTATCAGGGGAACCAAACGGCCCATTGTCCAAATAGCTCGTAGGCTTGCAGAGCAAGAAAAATGCAGATATTTAAATAAAGGGTCGAAGTCTGAAGCTTTACCAAAGAAGGGAACTTGTTACCGAATGAAAGATGGGCGATATTGCACTATACATGAAATCAAAGACAGTAGCAAGAAAGCACTTTGTGAAATCTATACCAAAACGCAAGCTTTCTATCAATCTCCATGTGACTCTAGGATAATTAGCGTCCATAAAGTAATAACCTCAAGTAGTGAAATGGAGCTACTGGATTTGGTAAACCTAGATAGCCCTACAATATTCATACCCCAGTGTATCTTTGATCAGGAAGAACAGAATTCAGCAGTTATAGTCCCCTTGATGCATTCTCTTTAGGTATACTACACTCAATTGTAATTATGATTCATCACTATCATCTTTTCTATTGGCTTCCACACAAATAATCGTTATAAACATGCTTCCACACAACTGATAAATCTATTTGAATTGCACCATGATTATTCCTCAGTCGACCTTGTCGAGAAAGGTATATTAATTTGTATTTTTCAATTACAGATGACATTTCATGCATGTGAATTTGAGGGCGGACAAATGTCAGTTGTCCCTAGTGCATGGATGTTTAAGCAAGATGGCAAGGTCAAGTGCCGATGGACGTCTTCACTTGACAAGGCAAAACGGGGTGTCATACCAAATCCCAACTGGCACGTTTATGACATAAATAGGATTTTTGGAACAAAAGGTATTACTGATTACACCTTCATTTTTTGTTAGATTAAAAGATTGGAAGGGCATTAGGAGGGGAATGACCACGTGAAATCTAATTAAAATAATTGCCAAACTATTAAGTTTACCAGGTATATCCTTTATGAGTAGTGAGGTGGGAGAAATATTGCTTTATAGTGGGAGTCCCACAATTTTTCTTCTTGTAATGAGGAATAATTCCCAAGTATTATGTTTTATGGGTATTTTATTTATACTAGGTTTGAAGCGGATTGGTGTTCTCTTCTTCAGGTTCTTCATGAGGAAGTAAAAAATAATGATCCACTCTCAGGATAAATAAGATATAATATTGTGGTTGATGACTTATTCATTACAGACTCCTTTGAATCAGCAGATGAAAATCTGTCTGATGTGCAATCAGACTCGCAGACTGAATCTGCACTCATAGGGGATATGAGTGAACAGGATCCTGCTAACATATCCATGCCCCGTAAAAGGATAGGAAAAAGGAAAGCTCCACAGGATGAAGATGAAGCCAGAGAGAGTAGTTCTGATGAGGGTAAGTTAATCACAAATGTCATTCATAGAAAAATGTTGGCTCTTTGCAAGAAGATTGAATGTATCAATAGAAAATTTAATACTATGGAATAAAAATTGTTAGGTATGAAATACCATGAATTAATTTAGTAAAAGAAAATTCTAGCAACTGACTACAATTTCTTTTTAAATCTAATTTCAAATTACTGACTTAAAACCCTTATTATTTCAGATACACATACAGAAAAAAAGATGCGCCTGGCCGCTAAAGATCTCCCTCTTCCTTCACCACCACAATATGAAAGAGAAACTCCATCTAGTAAAACATCTGTGTCAAAGTCGGCCAACAAAAGCCAGTACATTGCAATGCCATCTGATGATGATTCGAATAGTGTGAATCCTGCCCTGAAGACCCCAAGTTCTGGCCAGGCAGTCAGGACTGGATCTGCTGGAAAGTGCCACAGCACAACACCACACTGATCAAAACGAGTAGAGGGTATGTGTATTTATTCAATTAATCCATTCAATATAAATAAAGTGTACATTAATATAATTGTGTAGATATATAACTGTATAAACATGTACTTTTTTAAAAAATATTTATTGTATTTGGTATTACCAATGGAAAAAAGAAGTTACACCCAGATGCATTCTTAAAAGGATTGCCTTCCTATAGCTTATGTTTTGAGAAAAGGTGTGTTTCCTTGTTTATAATTCAGGGGAAGAAAGCCAACCAGAGGAGCATGTGATAGCGGAGTTGAGGGGCGTACCAAGACGTTCAACCACACCTGGTTTGCATGTTCCAAATGGTAAATAGCTTCTTTTAAGCAGATATCATCTGTTCAATTTGTTCAATTAATTGAATGATAGATATGAATAATCATGTAAAATAGAGAACATGAACACCTCCATCATGGTTTTGTTTTATTAATACTGTAGTTTTTAATAATATTAATTTGGATAATTATTTAATTTGCCAGAATGCCTTTGAGTAGAAAACAATTATGAATGACTGAGAAAGATGTGTGATGAAACATAATATAAAGGGAACTTTATTTTTCTCCTAGGTGATGGGCCACAGTCCTCTCTTCTCCTAAAGGCCATTGAAACCTTAGAAGAGCTGAAGACAACGATGAGGGACCTGCAACAGGACGTTGCCAAGATCAAAATTGCCCTGGTCAGCCACCTCCCTCAAGATGATGGGCGGGAGGATATATTCCGGATCCAGCTGTCCACTACCCAGGAGGAGCTGGAGCAGTTTTGTCTGGACATCGACCAGAAACCTGGCTTCAGAAAACTAGTTGTAAGTTATTGATTTTTTCAATAATTTTAAGAGTATATAATTTGGTACAATACACCAAGTCAGTATCATATATGTTTAGGAAATTTTACAATGTGAGTCTGTATGCATATTATAGCATTCATGGCACTGCAGTTTCCCGCCTCTATTCTTATTTTGTCTTGATCCTTTGTAGGTTCGTTATCTCATAGCTACATTTGGCCAGCAAAACATTGGCGAGGCTGTCAGAAAGATATTGAAGGCCGCATTATCTGACGAGCTTCAGATGAGCTACAACCGGACAGGGATAAAAAAAACAAAGTTTCCGGAATGCTTTGAAAAATGTATTTATAGTAAGTATAGTACTGCAGTTGATCCAATATTTTTGTATGGTAGACAACAGCTTCATACCCTCATCCATATGCAAGATCCACATTTATTCCCCATTTGATAAATTTTCTAGAAGGGCTCAGAATTAATGAATCCTTATAATCGTTATAAACATGTATAACATAAACCTAGTTAGGTATCTAGAAAGGCTATGACTTAATGAATCCTTATAATCGTTATGAACATGTATAACACAAACCTATTTAGGTATCAACATTTTTATCAAAATTGTATAAATACAAAGTATTAGTCGTTATAGTATTATTTTTATTTCATAAGGTGTATTTTATTCTTCAGCGGCTGTGAGAACCTTCTACAAGGAGGAACAATGTAGTGTCAAAAGGGGCAAAGAGAGGGTGATGACAACAGTGCGTCAGGAAGTGGCGAAACAAATCGAAATTTACCTGTCCAATGCTAGGACCAGAATAGGACGATCTAACAAAAGCTAGGAAAATGGACTTGTAAATTTGATAAATAAACCATTTGTTTAACAAATATCCTTCTCATTGTTTTCTCTACTAATAATAGGCTATAATCGGTATTGAAAAGAACCAGACATGGATACAAAATCGTAATAAGAGTATACTGTACCACCAGGGTTGACCTCACAGAGAGCTCAAATTTAGATCATAGTATGAGTTTACTGTGAGTTCACATTGTGAGATCATTTTGATGCCACTGTGAAGGTACACTGTGACCTCACAGCGAGATCAAACTATGAGCTCACTGTGTTCTCATACTTATGACCTCACCAGGAGGTCGTAGTATGAGTTTACTGTGAGTTCACATTGTGAGATCATTTTGATGCCACTGTGAAGTTACAGTTTGACCTCACCGTGAGGTCATATTATGAGCTCACTGTGTTCTCATACTTATGACCTCACCATGAGGTCGTAATATGAGTTTACTGTGAGTTCACATTTTGAGATCATTTTGATGTCACTGTGAAGTTACACTTTGACCTCACGGTGAGGTCATATTATGAGCTCACTGTGTTCTCATACTTATGACCTCACCATGAGGTCGTAGTATGAGTTTACTGTGAGTTCACATTGTGAGATCATATTGATGCCACTGTGAAGTTACACTTTGACCTCACGGTGAGGTCATAGTATGAGCTCACCATGAGTAATATTGTGAGCTCACAGTGAGTCCACTGTGAGCTCACATTCCTAGCTGGGATGTCAGCCTACTTTGCTAATCAGTTTCCTGGCTCAGGTCTCGGCGTGTTAATGGGAATATAATGACATTTGGCGGTCTTGATGGAATTATAATGGCACTTTGCATTTTGAGACGAGAGGCTTTCCCTTCGTTTGAAGGGACTCTCTCATCTTTGGGCCTAGACTGACTAGTCTCAAAGAATTCAAATTCATTCATTCACTCCTGCCGATATGCTGAAGTAACGCAGAAAAAGCCATTAAATTTGCTATAGTTAATTAATACCATAGTGTGCATGTCCGTGGTGGATATACGGCCAAATCGTGGAATAAAGAAGTACCGGTACATAAAAATCTCATCTAGCTGGGATCTCACTTAGTCAGTTTTATATCACCCCCTCTTCCACGTCCATTCTTAAAGTGTCAGTAAACCCCCAAATATTATGAGCAAATCCATTTCCTTGCTATTATGGAAATGTAACCACCCCGGTTTTACTTAATCCAAGTTATTATTTAGTGAGTTTTACACATTTAAATGAGTGAAAACGTAGTTCCACAGTTTAACACTCCATTCAAGGCACCACTGTTTGCCTACGTCATAAAGGTGCACCAATCTAGAAATGTACATGCAATGAACATAATAAACAACTCTCATAATTGCTGCTAGAAAGAAGGAGTGTGGGGTGGGCAGAAGGACATTGAACAACACAGGTGTGCATACCAAAACAAACTGTTTCAATTGCTGGGAGATTGGAGGGGGAAGGTAGAGATATCATGTTCATTTCTGGCACAGCTTTATGATGTCACACAGCACTCTCAGTGCCCTCTTGTGCTAAACAGACTTTTTCAACTAGGATTTCTCAATTTATGCCTGTAAGTGACTATAAGTTAGACATAAATGGAAGTAAAAAAATCGAGACTTGGGTGTTGTATTTAAGCCTACATGAAGTTTTTTGTCCTAAAAGTGACCATGAACCCATTGACTGTCATGACCCTTTAAACTATCCACAAAATGTTTCATGGGTAAAGAGAACTCCGTAGGCTGTTGCCATAATTAATTTAAACATCTCATACAACATATGGACATATAAATGAAGAAACCTACAGACTGCATGACTTGGGTCTCAAAGTCAAATATCACTTTACAGTGTAAACACATATATATATATATAATTATATACATGCAAGAGATCGGGTTGGAAGTTGATAGACGTGAACAAGACTTGTGCCAATATGTACATATTGTGATCAATGGCATCTCAAACACTAATATTTCTATAGTCGCTTTGCTGTTAAACCAAACTATAAGATCGCAGACAAACCCAACCCAGTGTTCTAACGCTCACATTTTGATAGCAACCAAGGACTGTTTGGTCAGTGAAGGCAAATTAATCCAGATATGGGTGTGGGGCGGCGGGT
Organism: Sthenelais limicola; assembly: GCA_942159475.1. Taxonomy (NCBI): domain Eukaryota; kingdom Metazoa; phylum Annelida; class Polychaeta; order Phyllodocida; family Sigalionidae; genus Sthenelais; species Sthenelais limicola. The sequence goes on along the minus strand of OW804094.1, from coordinate 150,487,844 downwards.
GGGGGCGAGGGGTATACATTTAAGCATTTTAAATACCATGTCCTAAATTACAAAATGTTCATAATTTGTTCCCAAATTTACATATGAAGTACTAAAATTTGAAGAAATATTTCTGGACTGGATTTGAGATATCATCATATTTGAAAAGATGAGATGAAGCCGATTACAATGATGGTAAACATTGGGACATTTAATAAGTACTTCTATATTTCAAGTTTGATATATTTATATTCGAAAAAAAAAGTTTGCAATATTTCTGGGTTGACACTTACTAGTAAAGTAGCTAAATATACTCTAGAGGATGACCTTAGAAATGCACGGATATATTTAACACACTGTCTAGATATTTGGTACACGTATGTATGTTTATTGGACCTCAAGTATCTGATACACCAAGGATGAGAACATTCCAACTAAGAAATCTGGTAAATAAATGACTTGGCAAAATCACAAATTTGGCGACTTGAGACTCATTTTCCTGAAACACATCACAAATTATCAATCCCCCTCTCCCCCTCCCCGCCCCCCCCCCCCTCCGTCTCCAAATGGCTGTAAACCTAAGAAGACACGTGGGTCAGATTTTCAGAAAATGTACAATTGGCAGCTCTACACATTTAGGAAATTCTCCTAAATTAAGCTGAAAAATGAAAAATACCGGGTATATCTGAGTATATTTGGTGTCGCATTTATTTAATGTATCAGTTCTGTTATGTTAAACTTCATTTTAAAGCTCATTTCTGTCTTAAATGTGGGTTATTTGAGAGGATTGGTGAAGGCGAATTGAACATTTTCGGAAAATCTGACCCACGTATGACTCTGCCCCAGCATGGATACATTAAACACACACAGGTTGTAATCAAATACGGCCATGCTTTCATTGTGGCACTAAGCCCGCAACTGTTGATCTTTCTTCCTTCCGATTCTCCCTGCCTACTCTTATTGACCCGCAGGATTAGCCCTCCTATTGATTGGTCGCGCCACGGGTGCTTTACATTAATGTCAAGAGCTGATCACAATAGAGGGGTTGTATAGGTGCAACTGCTCATGTCAATTACACTGCATTATGGGATACTAATTCGTGGTAGGCCTAGAACAACTTAATCAAGCTGAAAACTAGGTAAGGCGGGTGGGGGAGATTTTTGAGAGATTTGTTTTTTTAGGGGAACCCCTTCCAGGAACTGGGAAACAAATATTTTCTGCTTATTTTCATTACCGTAATTGTTTTCAACATGAGAAATGTACGTTTTAAGAGTTTTCTGGTTGGGAAGATATGTTTTTCGGCTTTAATTAGCTTTTAGGTGGGGTATGGTTTTCTAGGTAAGGGTTGGGGAGGGGCTGTAAATCGGAACACACCTATTTTGTTGCTTTTTTTTTCAAATAAAAAACACAAGAATTTTTATCTTTGCACAATCAATTATTTTGACTTGGGATATTGGGGCCTCCATTAATTAACGTTAAAAAATAATAAGGATGTGTTTTCCAGGTGTCATCTAATCTCTGACATCACACCTGGCACCTGTCTGTGATGTCATAGACTGTAGCAGGGTAAAATACGCCGACGTCAAGAGAGAGTTCTGTCTCTCAGTACATGGTAGCAGTTTTGAAGGGAGTGGAGGATGTTTTTATTTTCGTCACATACATTCTTTTGGTTAATACATTCTCAGCTATTAACACCAAAACAATTTCACCACATTTGCTCGTTGTTTTACCTATAGGACTGAAGTTATTGTTGTTATTATTATACATGTTTGTACAGGAATTTGAATTCAAATCGACCGAGAGAAAATGAGTGCCGGTGAATGACATATGATAAGTGAAACCACTACATGAAAGGTTTCTGGCGGACCACGGATTAATCCTGCTATTAAGTAATTCATTTTAAAATTTCAAAAATAATTTAATTATAATTTGACATAATTTATATCAATAGCATGCTCTCTCTCAGCCTATATACCATACATACTTTCAAATATTTCAGTTCATCTCCGAAGTTGTGTGAAATTAAAAAAACAATAAGTGAAGGCCATAAGCATAATCGCACAAATTCTGAGTGAGTGAGTGAGATTGGTTGCTTTACGCCCTTATCAACACCTTGAGGTGTTATATCAAGGGCGGGAGAGCTGAGAGGGGGGCAGTTTATGATCATACCCAGGAAATAGAGATAGAGAAGAAGGGAGAGAAAGAGAGACAGAGAAAAGAGACAGAAAGGCACTTTATGGTCTTACCCAGGGAGAGCTGAGAGGGAGGCAGTTTATGATCATACCCAGGAAATAGAGATAGAGAAGAAGGGAGAGAAAGACAGAGAAAAGAGACAGAAAGGCACTTTATGGTTTTACCCAGGGAGAGCTGAGAGGGAGACAGTTTATGATCATAGCCAGGAAATAGAGACAGAGAAGAAGGGAGAGAGAGACAGAGAAAAGAGACAGAAAGGCACTTTATGGTTTTACCCAGAACCATGCACAAATTCTGACTTGAATACAAATGGATGACTATACATTACAAGTCTGATCTTGAGCACAGATTGCTGTTGATACAATAGGGACGCTTGTTTGTGGGTTTACCACTTAGACGCCATCAGGCTATGTGACCAAGAAGTGAAAGTAAAACAGTGCTTGGACTCTACATCTATTGGGATGCATTAGGGAGAACGAAAACACTTGCTTGCACTATATGGGTCAGATTTTCAGAAAATGTACAATTCACCTTCACCACTTGAATAACCCGAATTTCAGACGAAAATAAAGTTCAAAATACAGTTCAACCTAACCAAACAGATTGCTAGAATCAATGTAATGCAGAATATACTTGAATTTACCAAGTATTAACCAAATTGCAGCCTAATTTAGCAGAATTTACTGAATGTGTAGAGCTTCCGATTGCACATTTTCTGAAAATCTGACCCATATATATAGTCCAAGCGAGTGAACGCCGGCAAGTTCACGATAGGGGATTTGTATTAGCCGCTGTGTAAGTCTGAAGTGAAGCATGATTATGGCAAGGCAATTGGTTACAATACCTTATCGTTGTCTTACGGACTTTTTACTCTTTTACTTCATGTTATGATTACGTAATTTACGTCATGTCATATTGTGTCCTAATTATTAATCAGAAACACTTATATCAAGATGAGATCAAGCTGAGTCCAATGTTAATACACATTATAGGGCATCCAACGGTTACACACGAACAAAGGTTTGCAATATTTTTTATAGCCAATCACGAGTAGAATAGATAAATATACTCTTTAGGATAACCTTTGATATGCATAGATATATATACTCAATACACAGTCTTCAGATTTAGTACATAATTATAATATATTGATGCTACTGACAGCATTAAACACCCCGCAAAATGGTTAATTCATAACATTCTAAGCAAGGGTTCTTGGGAATAAATCATTAAAAAAAATATCAGTTTTGCTACTTGTGACTCATTTTCCTGTGACACATGACGTATAGAATGTAGCTCTACAAATCTGTTAGAGACTGACGCCTTCGAGGCGTACCTGCAACTATGTCGACCTGTTTCACATTCAATGAACACCGCTGGGAAATAACATATGGGTCAGATTTTCAGAAAATGTACAGTTCACCTTCCCAAATCCTCTCAAATAACTCTAATTTCAGACAAAAATAAAGTTCAAAATACAGTTCAACCTAACCAAACAGATTGCTAGAATCAATGCTGAATATACTCGAATTTACCTAGTATTGACCAAACTGCAGCCTAATTGAGCAGAATTTACTCAACGTGTACAGCTGCCAATTGTACATTTTCTGAAAATCTGACCCATGTAGTAACACAACTACTAATAATAGTAATTAAGACAGGGTCATGCAGTCAATGATTATATGTTATATGCTGTAAACGTATTTATTTATTTCACTATAATTACTTATATATCTTTTCACACGGATTTAAATCCTCGCGCAACAAGGAAGTCTCACACCTTGTTCATGCAATAATTATACCTTTCGCGCAGGATTTATTTTCCCGCACAAAGGCTGGTGCGCTAAAATAGCGAAAATAAATATTGGCCGCTGGGGATTTTTACATTTAAATTTGTACATGGTACGTTCCGACGTTTTGACGAGCAGCGTTTCTTCATTTGTTATGAGTATTTTATGCTATTTATGAATACTAGATTCTTCACTTACACATTTTTATTATGCCCCTGTGCTGTAGTTGCCTATACCTTCAGCATTGTATGCCATACTTGGTCAAGGTGGTGCATAACATGTAAATTATGCCACCCTTGGTGCATACAACAAGTAGGTCCGCCAACAACTGAAATTACTTCATTTATTTTTAATTATTTATATTTTATATTTTATATTCATTAATGGGGTGTAATAAATATGGCACAAAGCTCGGGTGAAGTCTGTACACTTTTTAGTGACCTCGGGAGCGCGGAAGATCTCGGGCTAACGCCCTCTAACTTCCCGCGCTCCCTCGGTCAATAACAAGTGTACAGACTTCCCCCTTGCTATGTTCCATCTATGTATTAGCCTGCATTCTCAGTTAACATCGGTATAAAAAGAATTAAACATTTTCTACTTTTTGTTCTGTTCTTTTCCTACCCATTTCAAAGTCATTTAAACCACTGAGTAAATTTTGTGAGATGTTTGTTGTCGTAATAGTTGAGAATTCAACTTTCAATTAGGCCAAAAAACAATATATACCGTAACAATAGTTGTTTTAAACAAGGGAAATGTGCTTTTTGACAGTTGCGGGTTAGAAAAACCTGTGTTCCTGCTTTTAATACCCTTTTTGTTAAAAGATAAAATAAAATCTTATATGGTCAAAAAAATGTTAGGTAGGGGAAGGTTTTTCTAGGTATGGGGTGGGGTAAAGCTGAAACATACCTAGGTCAGATTTTCAGAAAATGTACGATTGGCAGCTGTACACATTAAGTAAATTCTGCTAAATTAGACTGCAATTTGGTAAATTTAGTATATTTGGCATTGCATTGATTCTAGCAATCTGTCCTGTTAGGTTGAACTGTATTTTGAACTTTATTTACGTCTGAAATTTGGGTTATTTGAGAGGATTGGTGAAGGCGAATTGTACATTTTCTGAAAATCTGACCCACCTAATTTTGTTGGCCCTACTATAACCACTGCCAATTGTACGATTGTTCTCGCCATTATCCTGTATATGGGGATAGACATATTTGTGTGTTGTTGTCAACGTTCACCTATTATCGCTAATCAGTTTAGCGCTAAATGCATCAGAAGATTAACTTTCACACACACATCCACTGATCCTAATCCTCATCCTATTAATTTGGCCATTACACAGGGAAGTGTGTGGGACTGGAGAGCAATAGTATTGTATGGGTCAGATCGTCAGAAAATGTACAATTGGCCTTCACCAATCCTCTCAAATATCCCGAATTTAAGACAAAAATAAGCTTCAAAATACAGTTTAGAATAGTAACACATATTTTTTAAAACAACACAATACCAAATATACTCAGATATACCTGGTATTCATCATTTTCCAGCCTAATTTAGCAGATTTTCAGTGGCAGCCATCTTTGATATGGGCAATTAGGCAATGTTTAACATGATTAAAATTGTCACCACTGTATTCAGCATATCTGAAAACCCCCTAATGCAGACCGAATATGGCCTTATGCTATGTTTCTGTCAAATATTTGGAACCTTTCCAAATTGGAGTTTTCGGTGGTGGCCATCTTGGATTTGAGTAATTAGACCATGATGTACATGATTTTAAATGTCACCACTGTGTCAGGCATACCTTAAAACCCTATAATAGACACCAAATTCATCTCTCTGCTATATTTCTTTCAAAAGTTACATTGATATTTTGTTTGGCCCTAATACCATGGCGGTTTTGACCTATTTCCCAACGGCCGATTTTTCTACATTTTTAGTATGTTCATCTGGGGACCTAATGGGAATGCATGGTGAAAACCGCATTTCTGTTCTAATTTTTTCCACCTTTTTTCCTATTTTTACTGGACTAATAGGGGCAGAGAGAGCAGAGAGAGAGAGAGCGGGGAGGGTGAGAGGGATGAGCGTGAATGAGGGGGAGAGGGGAAGAGACAGAGGCAGAGAGAGACTGAGGAGAGAGTGTGGGGAGAAGGCAAGAGCGGGGGGGGGGAGATGTTGAGAGAACGAAAGCAGAGGCAGAGAGGAGAATGAGAAGGAGGGTGGTGGGGGTGGTGGTGGAGAGAGCACCCCGACCCCCACCCCATGGGCACAAATGACAGACTTTGAGGACATTCTGGTAACTGTCTTAGACTGGGAATAGGTTAAGAACAAAGGACATTTAGTACCTGGGATCATGCTACTATACCAGCTCCAAGAACTACAAAATAACACATATTTATAAAAATGAAAACATTCTAAGCAAGGGTTCTTATGAATAAATGACTTTGGAAAATATCAGTTTTGCGACTTTGCGACTCATTTCCCTGAAACATATCACATATATGTCGATCGTAGATTAAGGAGTTTGGGGGTGAAGTATAGCTAAATATAGGGTGAGATGAGGGGTGAAAATGGTGAGGGGTCGGACAGGTAATGAAACACTTTATTTCACCTGTGAGTGACAAGTGAACTAGTCTACTTCCTTTGATTCCGTCTGTATCACGCAATATACAATAGGGGAGTTGCATGTCTCACTGCGCATGTCTGAACAATGCATCTTGGGATGGATTCTGATGAAATCTGACATAGTAATATTTTGCAACATTTTTATCGAAAATTGCAAGACTGTTTTCACCAATATCATAGCTTGTATAAATGATATGTGAAAACCAAATGCATGATGGGAAAGATGGAGGCTTGTGTTATGTGAACATGTATAACACATGGATATTGACATTAGAGCATTAATAAATAGCCCATGCTGAACATGGCATGTTTTCTATTGATTTTATACTGTACCATTAGTCCCATAATTCCATGCGAATCAAGATTCAAAATGGCGGCTATGCAACTCCCCTATTTTGACATGGATCTTAAGGTTGGTTGAAAGTGCGTGAATATTGTACGAGTGGCACGAGTTCCATAGCAATGAGTGCAATATTGTTAGGGACTGAATATTTTTAGGGACTGAAACCAACGAAACCAACTAACAGATTTATTATACATGCTTTCAATCATGAACGTAGAAAGAAATCAAATCATAAATTTTAATTTTACCGGTAATCTCAGTAAAAAAAAGATTGGTTGCCATGACAATACCATGTAAATCACTAGTGAAATACGCACTATATGCGTAACTCACTCTAGATACGTAGTTTTCAGAGCAATGTGTGTATAATAACATGGAATAAGTGGCCCACATACTGGTCTGGACATCCGAAAAGGCACAAATCGCCTTCACCAATGCTCCCAAACACAACAAATTTAAGGGAGAAAAATGGGTTCAAAATAGATGGGCACAAGCGAACAGATTTTCTAAAGAAACGCAATATCAAATATACCCAGTAATTGTCATTTGTCAGCATAATTAGGATAATTAGGATAATCGGGATATATTAAATATGTAGAGCTGGCGATTGTACACTTCTTTCGTATATTATGTATACTCTCAGTCATGCACTGAATACGTTTTACAGTCGTCCTCTCGCGAACTCAAACGATAAATATTTAGGTGAAAATATTGAGAGATAGAAAGAGTGAGAAGAGTCCTGTGGAGAGAAATTCTAGGTAAATATAATTCTTTATCTATCGAATGGGGGCATATTTAGAGCTAATTAGGAAGAGGGATTAAGCTTATATCTTTTTGTGTATTTTGGAGAATTTTCCCCCATTTTAGTCTTGCAAATGGCATGTAATGCATAGGACACTGTCCCGGGTACGGTTTTTATGTTGTTGTGATTTGTGAGGATTGCTACCATTTTTCATTCATTATATCAGATTGTTTTATATGACCTTGATATGACCTTGATAGTTTGTTTAAATAATAATCTATAATATCTATATAATATATAATATATATTATAATATCTATATAATTGTACCATATTTCTGTTCTGATTATATATTTTTCTATGGATTTAAATCAGCTTGTACTGTGGATAGTGTATCAATTGGTCGGCGCCGTGTAAACCCTTTGGAGCAGATAATTTAACCCTTAACTGCCTTAATTGTAAGATAAGCTTATAGTCTAAGTGAAAAAATCAGGCTGATACAATTCCTTTTGGAAATACCTCTATCATGAAGGATGTGTGTAGATATCAACAGTGTATTATAGTATTATTATTGAGTTTGGTATCCACTAAATCTAATTTTTCCCAAGAAGTGAAAAATGACATGAGACCCTCTTTGCTATTTGTGGTTTTAATAATTTAGGAATTAAAAACAATTTTTAACTTTTCAACTTTTTCAAACGCTCATAACATTTTTGCTTAAAGGTTACAGCGTTGCACTAGACAGATCTATAAATCAGAAGATTCAGAAAATATAGAATCACTCAAAAAACGTCGTATGGACGCCAAAGCAAGGGTCACCCTAAAAATGGGCTTTGGTCACTAGAATATTGTTAGTTTTGTATCCGAAGGTCAGCCGCTTACCGCTTATATTACTCTTCTTTAAGAAGAGGAGAGGGAAGAGTGTGGGATTTTTTTACTTCTATTTGGGTCAGATGTTCAGAAAATGTACAATACACCTTTCAAATCCTCTCAAATAATCCAAATTTCAGACGAAGTTCAAAATACAGTCCAAGTTTGGATGGAAGTCCCAATATTTTCATGTGCCAGGTCACAGACACCAAATGTTTTGTAACCTGAGGTTATAGCAGTGAATGACGGCACCTGATATTACCCCCACCATTATAAATGCCCTTTTGGGATGACTTTAGCATTGACATTTCTATATTAATTATGTTTCAGTGGGAGGAGCAACTATGTTTTACATAGGCCTTGCCATCACAGCTCTTGTGCTGCTTGCAAGTTATGTGATGAAGAACAAAATATCAAAGCGAGGACAGTTACCCCCCGGGCCTAGGGGCTTGCCTTTCTTTGGAGTGGCCTTTCAACTGGACACTGGACGACCTCACCTCACTATGGATAAATGGGCGTATGAATATGGAGAAATATTCTCAATGAAGGCAAGTAATCCTTAACAGAAGCCAGGAAAATGAAAGTTTCAATCAATGGTGCATTCTAAGCTATAACAACATAACAAACCTACCCAAATTTATGTACACATTGTTTGACCTATAGGATTGAATTTACCAATATTTGTCTGCTGTTATATGTATAAGAGCGATAAAACAGGCCCGCATGAGCGATGATAAGTGAAGCAACTGCAGGAAAGTATTTTGGTGGGTCTCAGAAAGATAAATGTTGATTTATATGAATCCCTGTACTAGCAAAAACGACAGGACAAGATCCTCCAAAATTGTGGTGAATGACTTTCAGATGGGCAGGAAAGAATCAAACAAACTTTTAACTTAGTAACACAAACTTAAAAACTTTGTACATATCTAGTCAGATACAGGTGCTATGTACTTAGCCAGACATACCAAGGATTGAGGAGTTATCTTTTGCCTTATATTGGTCCGCATCCAGTACAGGATGCTACAATGTATTTTATTAATGGTACTCCAAGGTTGATTATCGGTATTACTAGTCTTTATTTCTTAAAATCTCTGTATTTCTGTAGATATTAGATATTACATGTAGGCCTTAAGCAAACAAAATTATGTACACAATATGCCATAGGACTTCTGGGAAGAACAGCTCTGAGCTGACAGGTTTCGTCCCATTTCTCACAAATGTTTTAACGATGTACTGTTGAAGAGAAATAAAAATACGAAATATTAGAAAATATTGTGACCAATGACCTCTGACTCGGGGCTTAGAATGCAACTTTAAATTGTTACCCGGTTTCTGGGGTTAATATTTTATGATGTTGCAGAATAATGTATGTAGATAGTCTCACCTTCAAGGGTCAGTAAACCCCAAAATTCTATGAGAAAATCAACCTCTTTGCTATTTAACAAATGTAACAGCCCACCCAGGTGGTACTTAATGCAAGCAAACATTAGTGAGTTTTACCCATTTTAGATCAGTGCAATATTCTAAGCAACTAAAACCAATTAGTTAGTTCATTGATATGAATAGAAAACATTCTTTAGTCATAAAGTTGAAGCTTGGTGCTAAACTCGTTAAAAAAAAGATGCATTGGTTGCCATGACTACAAGGCGTAACTCACTACTGACTGCATAACTCACTCTAGATACTTTGTTCCCAGAGCAATGTGTAGGCCTATTATAATGATTGGAGGTAAAAGAATTGGGACTTGAGTGTTGTCATTCATAAACTTTGTTGTCCTAAAAGTGTCCATGAACTTGTTTAATGACCCTTTAAATAATCAGATCTTGTGGATGCTCGTAACATATAAGGGTCAGATTTTCAGAAAATGTACAATTCAACTTTGCCAATCTTATCAAATAACCCAAATTTCAGACGAAAATAAAGTTGAAAATACAGTTCAACCCAACCAAACAGATTGCTAGAATCAATGCAATGCTGAATATACTCGAATTTACCTAGTATTGACCAAATTGCAGCCTAATTTAGCAGAATTTACTACATGTGTACAGCTGCCAATTGTACATTTTCTGAAAATCTGACCCATAAGGAGGAGAAGGGGAAAAGAGGGAGTCTTGAATGAGAAAATGTAGAGGCAACTATTATTAGCAACCTCTTCACTCATAATTACAAAAATGCTACATAATTATATGAGGATTTATCATAATGACAAATATCTCACTTATTTGCAGCTGTTTGGGGAGGATTTCATTGTTTTGAATAGTTATGAGACCCTTAAAGAGTGCCTGGTTACAAAGAGCACAGACTTTGCAGGCAGACCAGACTCTCTTGTGGGCAAAGTTCTATTTTCAGAAAGCTCAGTAGTTTTCAGGCCATACAGTCCTAAATGGCTTCTAATGAAGAAAAGGATGATGCAAGGTATAAAGGTAAGTCAAGGAAAACATATACATGTGGATTGTTTTGTCTAGGCTCAGAATTGCAGAGGGTTAGTTAGTTACTTTCCCTCCAAAGTGAGGGAAACCGCAAAATACCATTAGAACGCTTACTCCAGGGCCAGGAAATCCATTAGTACAGTGGGCATCCAATCACTTACATACCATTCTTATCAGATCCGAGATTGAGTACTTTCATGTTGTGCAGTTATAATCACGTGGAATGTTACATTCAAGAATGCAATCATTGTATATTTGTAATTTCAATAACACTAAAGAGAATTCTTGTCATTGTTTGATGCATTTCTCTGTACCTGTTGGTTTCTTATACTTCAGGAATTAAGTTAAGACGAAAACCTCTTTTATTTTTATCATCATTCATCCATTAATTTTTATCATTATTCATTTCAAATATTTATCCAAACCGATTTGTTCACTCAAGTAACATGGAGTTACTTGGGGTTTTCTTTATATTTTACTTTTTACATGTTAGGAAAAGACAATAGTTTATGGTAACCTTTTTATTTCTTCTTTGCTGTGACATCTTTATAATAATGAATTTAAATTTTAAAAAACGTAAATAAACTTATGTGTTATTTCAGGCTTATGCGAATGATAATGTCAAACTGGAATCGATCAGTTTAGATGTAATAGCGGATGTGTTGGCTACAGATATAAAGCAGCAGTCAGAGTTAGGTCCTGTTGACTTCAGACAAATACTAATGAAAATGGCCACCTCTGTTATGACATCAATGGTAAGTATTTTTTTTTATTATTCATTTAAGGCCAATAGATATTTAAGTTAAGAAGAAAACCTCTTTTATTTTTATCATCATTCATCCATTAATTTTTATCATTATTCATTCCAAATATTTATCCAAACCGAATGAATGTTTTGGGGCGTTGCCTCTTATAAAAAAGAAATCAATATGAAAATAAAATAAAATGATATTATCTAAAACATGTCATATCTTTCCTTTATGATGTAATATGTGATGTGTTCCAGGGAAATGAGTCATAAGTCGCAAAAATGATATTTTTTAAAGTGTTTATTTTATAAGATCAGTGTATTGGAATGTTCTGATTCTTGGAGAGTTTATCAATTATAGTTAGATCAATCGATGTATCAAATTTCAGGACCATGCATGTAATTTATTCTTGCGTTTTAAAGGTCCTCATATGGAGTATATTTAATTACTTTATTGGTTATTGCCCGCCAGAAATATTGCAAACTTTCCAAAAATAAAACTGTCAAACTTAAAATCTGGAAATACCTATTAGAGTATTAGACTGTTTACTATCATTGGAATCGATCGGCTTGATCTCATCTTTTCAAATATAATGATATCTCAAAATCTATTTTTTGCGACTTATGACTCATTTTCCTGAAACAGGTCACATATGATCATCAACCTTTCTACTCCATAACCTTTACAAAAAAACTGTATGTCAAGTGCCTTATTTTACTCAGTTTATTTTCTGGCATCAGGTACATACTCACAGCACTCTTCTAAAAATTGTTTAAAAGTCTTCATTTTTGACCTAGGGATTTTTGTCCCAATTTCAGAACCAAAAAATCTATCTTAATGTAAAATGTGTTTTAACAAACTTATACATAGATTTCACTGACATCATGAGCTGCTTAGAGCCTTGCCATTTTCATGGGCTTGTTAGATGTCTATGTATGCTGCGAAACTTGAAAATACTGTTTTCTGGCTGTTTTAACCTTCCCCAGTTTTAATGTGCCTGAAGAAACAATTCTTGATAGGTTAGAACATCTTTCTTTAGTGAAGTATTATCAAGTATTCACCATTGTGAGGTTTTGATAACCATGCTATAGACGTCAGGAAAGTGCTATAACCACTAAGATGGTGGCCAGTGATCTTCTCCAGCCACCCGTGTGACATCATATTACCCGTTACCCTTTGGGTTTACCCTTTGAAATGTCCCTCTATTAGGGTCAGATTTTCTGAAAATGTACAATTGACAGCTCCACACATTTAGGAAATTCTGCTAAATTTGACGGAAAAATGATGAATACCAGCTATATCTAAGTATATTTGGGATGTTTTACGAAAATATAGCGACAAAAGAATTTTCTTAATGACAAATGACAATTACTGTTTTTTGGTAGCGACAAGAGAAATTAGATACCCCCCTCAGGAGCCCTAACATTGCAAACATATAAGCAATCATGTAAGTGATCCTGCCAGGTGTCATTCACAAGGCCACTCACAATGATGTTCACAACCTAGTTTTATATGTGATATGTTTCAGGAAAATGAGTCATAAGTCCCAAAATGGATAGTCTTCAAAATGAATTATTTATAAGATATCTTTGTTGGAATATTCTAATTGTTAGGATGTTTAATGCTGCTAGTGACAATAATACATGACCAAATTTTCAAGGCAATGTATTAAATATATCTATCCATTTCTAAAGCCATCTTATGGAGTATATTCAGGTACTTATCTACCCAAAGATTGATAACTTATTTTTCAAAAATAAAGATATCAAACTTAAAATAATAGAGACCCTACTTTAGATGTCCTATTGTACCTTTAGAATCAGCTTGATGATCTCATCTTTTCAAATATGATAATATCTCAAAATCTATTTTTGCGACTTATGACTCATTTTCCTGTAACACAACACATATGTTGAAACCTGACACTGTCATTTAGAAATAAATTATTTTCCTTCAGAGTGGTAGAAACACAAAATGTGAATCATTCAATTCATACCATTTCAATTTCATTTTCTTTACAGATGTTTGGCAAGAAGATGGACAAGGACTTTATTTCAAAAGCTCTGACCTATGTTACTTTAGCCAGTAATGAACTTGGAGTCAGTGCCAGAGGTGTTTGCTTGGATGTGATGCCTTCTCTTAGGTTTACTCTCCTCAGAGGTTATCACCAGCATCTCAGAGAGATTCATGAATTAATTGCAAAACCTGTCAAGAAAGAGATAGATGCTATCAAGGTACAGACAGAATTTAAAGCTACTTTTAAATTTGAGTGTTTGATTAAGGTTTAAAGTTGTGTTTGAAATAGTTTTTTGTGAGAAAAAGTGATCAGTATCACATAAATGGTACAAATTCAAGCATGTTGTTAGTGGGTTGGTCCCTCTAGCACAAATGACAGTGCCTAACGCACTAGCATGATGCACATGACATTTTGACATTATTGGGAAGAAGAAAATGAAGTAATCAATTAGAAATGTGATAAAATGTGATAAAATTCTTGTGAAAAAAGCACTATGAAAAACATCAATTTTGCGACTTATGACTCCTTTTCCTAAAACACATCACATATGTACATCTAAATGTATTATATTCCCTACAGGAAAACTACATACCTGGGGAGGAGTCCTGTATGGTTGAGGATCTACTGTGGAGTGGCAAGAAGGGAGAAATGAATGAAGAAGAAATGTTGTCTGCTTGCATAGATGTATTTGTTGGTGGTAAGGTGGATATTGGAATACCATTAGGTGGTCTATAACGTTTAACAATGGATTATGCACAAAGTAATTGTATAAAATCTGAAATTTGTTGTTTTTTAAATCTGATAAGTCTGCTTGCATAGATGTATTTGTTGGCGGTAGGTGGATTCCGAACATTCAATTAAATTATTTGCAACTTTTTGTATACTGACTCTTTGGAATACCATTAGGTGGTCTATAACATTTAATAATGTATTATGCACAGAGTAACTGTATAAAATCTATTTAGAAATGGGTAAGAAATGAATCTCTAATAAATATCTAAATCTGTAATACTAGTACAATATTTTGATACCACAGAAAATACAAAATTTGTTGTTTTTCGTAAACTGATAAGTTACAAAATTGTAAGGGAGAGAGAGAGCTGCTAAGCTGTAACGAGCTCAACCCTTTCAATTAACTCATTACGTTCACTACTGTTTAATATCATTTCCCATTATGAACATATGTAATTATATTTGTTGCTATATGGTGTGATCCAACCACAAAACTAGAAAATGTTCCAATATATTTTTTCAAATCTTGTATAAACACTGCTATAAACATATCTTTAAGGCATATCTACTACATCAACGCAGTTATATGGCATGATAGCACTATTGGTGAATCACCCCGACATACAGAGCCATATGAGAGAAGAATTAGTCTCAGTGGTGGGTAACAGAAGACCCTGCCTGGCTGATAGATACAGTATGCCTTACAGTGAGGCTGTCATACTTGAGGTGCTACGTCTCCATACCGTTGGGCCTATGGCCATTGTACACAGGACAATGTGTGATACAAGTATTAAGAATTATGCCATACCTACTAAAACTAATGTAAGTATTTGATCTTCGTTTTGATTCAAATGTTAGTATCTTAAATAATTTAATGGTAAATTCTATTGTTTATTGTTCATTTCTATGTATATTTCCTATTCACTTCATAATGAATTAGTTCAGTATGATTCTACTATATTCTACAAGGATTAATCACTGATATTGAGGGATGCTGGGGCACAGTCTGGTATACAGCCACCTGTCATGGCTGCCATGTTTTTGTCAGTTTCAAGCAAAGCTATGTGACCTATACAGGCCTCTCTGGAAGATCTATGGCTAGCATAGATGCGAGTACCTACCTCCAGTCATATTATTATTGTATGCTTTCAATGGGGGAACACCAGACCTATAGGCCCTGGGACCAATAGGCCCCGGGACCTATGGGCCCAGCTCTGGACTTATAGGCCCCAAGTCCCGCTCGCGTTGGACTTATAGGCCCCGGGATTTATAGGCCCAGAAGAATACTAAACCATACCACAAATAACCCTAAACCTAACCCTAAATTGGTTGTCCTAAGTCAGTAAAGGTAGTAGTGGACTGTCCTACTAGTAAAAACTGACTAATACAATAATTATTTGACTAAACTGGGCCCATACGTCCAAACGGCTGGGCCTACCGGGGCCCATACGTCCAATGCGCAGGGCCCATACATCTGGGCCCATAAGTCCCGGGGCCTATACGTCCGCACAATGGGAGCTGGAAATAAGCAACATCAATCAGTCACCTTGACCTTGACACATATATGCATGTAACATATCTCAGTGTTCATATCAAATGCTTGTATAATGTATCTATTGGATATTTGTGCACGGTGTAAATATTGATATAGATACAAAGGAGAGTTTGAGGTAAACCAGCAACATATAAACTGATGTCAGTGTTAGATGTCACTTATTCCCATGATTTCCACAGCACAAGCTTCTCGTTCTCATATAATATTTGTGATGTGTTTCAGGAAAATGTGTCATAAGTCGCAAAATTGATAATTTTCAAAAGGTTTTTTTCCACAAGATCACATTATTGGAATGTTCTGATTTTTGGAGAGTTCATCACTTATAGCTATATATGTATCAAATTTCAGGACAATCTATGTAATATATCCTTTAGTTTTAAAGGTCCTCATATGGACTACATTTAGTTACTTTACTGTTTATTGACCCCCAGAAATATTGGAAACCTTTTTTTTCAAAAACGAAAATATCAAACTTAAAATCTCATCCTTTAAAATATAATGGTATCTCAAAATCCATTTTTTGCGACTTATTACTCATTTTCCTAAAATAGATCACATTTAAGCAAGAAGTATTTCAATGAATTTTTGAGGTGCTTAATGCTGCTAGTAACACTAACACATGTACACAATTTCAAGGCAATGTTTTAAATATAGATCTATGAATTTTTAAGGTCAACTTATGGAGTATATTCAGGTACTTTATTAGTAATTATCCACACAAAAATATTTATAACTTTTTTTCAAAATAAAGATACCAAACTTAAAATATAGAATCACTACTTGGATGTCCTACTGTTTACTACCATTAGAATCGGCTTGATCTCATCTAGTCAAATATGATGATATCTCAAATCCATTTTTTGCGACTTATGACTCATTTTCCTGTAACACGACACAAACTATTCCACCTCTTTTTTGCTCTGAACCGAAACACACAAACCTGTAGCATTGAACTCTTTTCTGACCCAGGAGAAATAATTCAACGATCTCGAAGATAGGCCTGGTATTCTTCAATATCATTATTTAAATAAAAAATAAACAACCGTATATTTGTCAGCATTATTCTACTGCAGGTTATAATAAACTTGTGGCATTACAACCATAATGCAGCTTTCTGGGATGAGCCTTGGAAGTTGAAACCAGAGAGATTCCTTGATGCAAAGGGACAACTGCTGCCTCCAGACCACCCAACAAGGAAAAGGTATGCAATAGCAACCTCATTCATATGTTGTAGATATAAAATCTACAATTCATGTTCACCAATCCTCTCAAATAACAGACAAAAATAAGTTCCGAATACAGTCCTACAAGAACATATTCCTTTTGATAAACACACTACCAAATATACTCAAATGTACAAATTGTTATAATGTGAGGTGACCAGATATAGAATCAGGCCCCTCAAGGCAGACCTTGGATTATAGGTACCTTAATTAGTAAAATATAAAATCATAAAATACAATCAGATTGGTTGAATAACAGTTTTTTTCTAATAAAAATCATTTTTCAGATTGCTATCATTCAGTGCTGGGAGGAGGGTTTGTCCGGGAGAGAGCCTGAGCAGGAACCGTATCTTCCTCATCATTACATCCTTCCTCCAGCGGTTTGAGATGTTGCCAGAGGACGATGACATCGACAAGCCACCTCAACATCCACGCACCTATGGTGGAGGGCTTCTGGTTTGGCCCCAGGACTACAAAGTCAAACTGAAATGGTTGGAATGAGGCAAGCCAGGGGTAAGGTCAGGCCCACCACCCCAGGCCTGTCACCACATGTGGCAGTAATTGGGTCAGATTTTCAGAAAAAAATGTACAATTTTCAGCTCTACAAATTCGGTAACTTCTGCTAAATTAGACTGTTATATAATAAATGCTAGGTGTATCTAGGTGTATGTTTTTGTATCCTAATTCCTTTGTGTTAAACTGTATTTTGAACATAATTCCTCTCTTAGATTTGGATTATTGGAGAGGATTGTGGAAGGTGAATTGTACATTTTCACAAAATGTGATGTGTTTCAGGGAGATGAGTTGCTAAAAATGGATTTTGAGATAATGTAATATTTGAAAAGATGAGATCAAGCCCATTCTAATGATAGTAAACAGTAGGACATCTTATAAGTATTCCTAGATTTTAAGTTTAATATTTTTATTTTTGAAAAAAAATAGTTTGCAATATCTCTTAGTGGAAAATTACTAGTAAAGTAGCTAAGTATACTCTATAGGATGAGCTTGAAAATGCATAGATATATTTATTACATAGTCTTGACATTTGGCACATATATTCATATGACTTAGAGTACTAAATACCTAAAAGATGAGAACATTCCTACAAAGAGATCTTCTGAATAAAACACTTCGAAAAATATTCATTTTGCGACTTATGACTCATTTTCCTGAAACACATCACAAATCTGAGCCAATTGTAGTCAGCAATCCATAAAAGGTGTAGAAGTGATAAAGCACAAAAACTTAAAAAAGTGTGCATTAACAAATATAACTTCATGGTAAATAATTCATGGTAGAGACAACTCATTCCTGCAAATGACTCATTTCTGTGAATTTGTTCCAAATAATTAATGGCATAACTGCATGAAAATCAACTAAAAGTGGTTTAATCTATGAATCATGCTCATGTAGAAGTGGACAGGAGCTTGAGAGGGGTGAATGATATGAACAAAGGGGAGTATAATCATCTAAAGTCATAAACTCCTTATAAATTGCTAACATACCAGTCAGTCACACCCTCGGCACCTACGACCCCAACTGCAGTTACCAGCATTGTTGTTGTTGTTGGCACTGATGATTTTCTTTGAAATCTTGCTTAAAAATACTTTATATAACAAACTGAATCGACAGATCTCTTCCTTTTAGGTATGACACCATTGTGATGGGTTCAAATAATGTACCAGGGTTGAAGTTTACTTGTATTTTGTACTTGGAATAACACACTGTATGACCCCAACTGATTTCCACTATGACCGTAACTGTATGATGCAGTTACGGGTATACCACTCAATGTTTTTCACCTAGATTACACTGTATTATAAGCCAGATACATATGTATCTGATAACACTCGAACCTAAATGCAACTATAGTAAACACCCACAGAACATGACAGCTACTGAAAACGGCTTTTGTTAGGTAAAAACCAACATTGTTTGTTCTAATGGGAACCCACCTTCCGCCATTTTGAATGCTGGTAAATGCAGTTGAGGTCGAGGTGACGAGGGTGACGAGGGTGTGAGTCAGTGGTGTGGTAGACATTGCTTTTTGACATAGTAAAGATAGTATAGGTGTTAGCTCTGTTAGCTCTGTTCTCATGACAGCCAGGATTCTCGTGACAGTGACATATTATAATATCCTTCATGGCTGTTGAATGCTGCCAAAATTAAATTTAGAGCTGCATTCTCAGCTATTAAAACAAATAAAATCTCATTAAATTTACTCATATATAGAGAGAATGGAACAAGCCGGCAATAATCGAAAATTTATTGGACGAGATACGTCCACATAAGCACGATGACGTAGGCATTATTGCAGGCGAGTTCCATTCTATATTGATTATATGGGCATCAAACTTGGTGCATAAAAGTGCATGAAAGTGGCCGACTTGGTGACAAAGTAGTATATAGTATGTCTACTATATGAATATTTTTATAGCATTCCACTTATAGCACCTCTCATAGGAATGCGTATATAAATAATATGACTTATGGGACTGGATTTATCAATATTCTGCTGTTGTCATGTTACTACAAACAAAATTAAGTTGAATCGGCTGTGAGAAAAAGGGCAGTGAGCGATAATAAGTGAAGTTCTCTCAGGGAAGGATTGAGGCTGGTCCTTCAGGTACAAATGAGGACGTTTTAGAAGCCATGTAGCAAAAACTCTAAAATCCTACAATATTTTGGTGAAATGACTTTTAGATGGATTGGAAAAGAATGGCAGAAAATGTTCAGTTCTTTACGGAAGTTTGAGAAAAATGAGTCATATATGGGTCAGATTATCAGAAAATGTACAATTGGCAGCTGTACACATTTAGTAAATTCTGCTAAATTAGACTGAAATGTGGTCAATACTAGGTAAATTCGGGTATATTCCGCATTGCAGTGATTCTAGCAATCTGTTTGGTTAGGTTGACCTGTATTTTGAACTTTATTTTTGTCTGGAATTTGGGGTATTTGAGAGGATTGATGAAGCTGAATTGTACATTTTCTGAAAATCTGACCCATATGTCGCAAAATATGGATTTTGAGATACCACCATATTTCAAAAGATGAGACCAACCTGATTCCAATGAATGTAAACATTAAGGACATCTAATAAGTACCTTTATCTTTTTAATTAGATATTTTTATTTTTGAAAAAAACGTTTGCAATATATCTGGGTGGATAATTACCAGTAAAGTAGCTAAATATACTCAATGGAATGATCTAAGAAACGCACTGATATAATTAATAAACAGACTTCAAATTTGGTAAATGTATTCATACAAACACAAGGACTAGACACTCCAAAGGTCAAACTATTCCAACAAAGAGATCTTGTAAGTAAATGACTTTGAAAAACACAAATTTTGCAACTTGTGATTCATTTTCCTGAAACACATCACATTTCTATCACTAAACATTAACCATTAATATGTTTTACCTTATACCCAAAAGGGAAAAAAGTCTACATGTATAATATTTGTGTCGTATCAGAATGATTGACTTATTTGACGGTGATTTAATTGCGCAATTAATTTGACTAGTGATTGTACAATTTTATAAAGTAATTTGTATTATTATTATTTAATTATGTTTATATAGGCTGAAAATGTTGTACTTGATACATGAGCTTATGAATAAAAACAAACAAACAAACTAAGGTCTTGCGTCACTTAATTTTACAGTGAAAATGTTCAGGCTCATGTCAGTATATGGGTCAGATTTTCAGAAAATGTACAATTGGCAGTTGTACACATAGTAAATTCTGCTAAATTAGACTGAAATTTGGTCAATACTAGGTAAATTCGGGTATATTCCGTGTTGCATTGATTATAGCAATCTGTCTGGTTAGGTTGACCTGTATTTTGAACTTTATTTTTGTCTGGAATTTGGGGTATTTGAGAGAATTGATGAAGCTGAATTGTACATTTTCTGAAAATCTGACCCATATTATTATGACGGGGGAACTTCAAAAGAATATAAAATGTGCCTGAAGAAAGGTGATCAGATATCTTCTGGTCGCCAGAAAAAAAAGGCTATGTCGATTTGTCAGGCTAAGAAAGTGCTCACTTTTTGAGTTTTTAAGATATTTATTAACATTATATCATTTTTTTGGGAAAAAAAAACATTATATTATTTTCGGATGTTATTCTCAGTCAATCCTGATACAAATAAACCAAGAATGATTTAGTTCAGGCTCTACTTTGATTTTCCCATTGGAGATTTTTAACATAAGACATTTAGAACACTTAATAAATATTAAAGGACAATCTTTACTTCAATATCACATTGGAGCCAAATCATCAATGAAGACTCAAGCGCACCTGACAAGGCAGCTTTATAAAAGACTTTTAAAAGACTCAAAAAACTTAAATATATCTCAACGATACCACAGAGACACTAGGACCAGTGATACTCTTTTAATGATATTGAAAAGGACATGGACTATGTTTATGAACAACATTACTCGTACTTTGACATTTGAAATCCTTATTCCATATATTTCCACCTTTTGTTAAGGGTTCCCCGGTAGATCTCCAGTGGAGAGGGATTACTGGCCCTATTCATTAATTTATACTATGTATATGTTTACTGAATAAAAGTTGTATAATAATAATAAATCTTAACTACTCGCTCGTTTTCCACTATTGATTAAACATGGTCGTTTCCGTTTTAATGAACATGAAATAATTATTTCCCTCAAAAGATATATAAGTGACATATTTAACGTCCATAGTACACCCACACATTCTAGGCCCAGAGATGAAAGAGTCCCTTCAAACGGAGGGAAAGCCTCTCGCCCCAAACCGCAATTAAAATGCTATCATAATTCCATTAAGACCGCAAAATGTCATTATATTCCCATTTGAACGTCGAGTCCTAGGCCAGGAAACCTATTAGCGAAGTAGGCGTCTAATCATTGACATACCATTCTTCTCTGATCTGATGGTTTGGACATAGACTGACACAATTCTTTGTCATGAGTGCACACCCGGACACAAGAGGGAAGACGTTGGCTTGGAGAAGTAATTTTTATTGAGAAGTATGTAATTATTTGAAGTTTATTAAAATAATTGAAATTATAATTAAAGATAATATAATGAAATAAAATAAAATGCCAAGTCTCCGAGGAGGTAAGAAATGGAGTGGGAGGGAGGGAAGAGATTTTAATTTGTAGGGGTAAGAGTTATGTGGGGTGTATGGCAGTAGCCAGAGAGTTATGAACTGAGGCTGTAATGTCATTGTCAATGTATTTTCTGTGGGAGGTAGATGCCCACCCACCATATCTTTGGACATTCAATTCTGGCTGTCCTTGGGCATATGCCTGTGTAGCTGCTGCCTTTCTTATTGAGTGCAACGAGAAAGTTAGGGGAGTTTTCCCTAAAGTTTTGAGGGCGGTCGCCCATGAGTTTTTTATGAATGTCACTGGCATGGGTGTCCTGTTCTTGAACATGAGGAAAGGATCATCTTCTGTAACAGTAGGGATTGCTATGATCATTTGTTTGATAGCATGCACTGGGCACCAAGTGTGCTCTTGTACCGTGTATAGCTGTCTTGTCTGCTCCTGATTGTACTTCTGCAAATTTTTTTTGCATGCTTTATTTTAATTGCAATTGAGTCCTGAGATATGATGAGGTCACCTCGAGTTAGGTTTTTTGCAGGGTCGAAGGTTTTAACACTATTGGGGGCGACTTCTGATTGTCTTAGGGCCCCGTAGTATAACGTTAGTAGAGCTGCCTTTAGAGATAGGCCCTCCTCGTTGGTCGACATTATAATTACCACATTCCTGAATATATCCATGGGGATTGCTTCCTTGGACTTCTGTTTATAGTTGGATGTTCTGTCAATAGCGTCAAGCGCTAGTTTAACACGATGGTGGTCTAGGTGCACAGTTATGCCACGCCTCCTCATGTGTTCCCTGACCGCCGATAGATGATTTTTGATGGTGGCGGGGCACTGGATGTGTAAGGCTAAGTATTCTATGTATGCACAGATGATGTCTTGGTCGATTTTCTCAATCCTCATTCCAGCCCTTCGTAGGAAGGCTAGAAAAGTGCTGGCCGCAGATTTTCTATTGGCGTCTGTTCCTGGGGCTCTGGCATGCCGCTGTCTGGCTTCTGCCAGGATCTGGAGGGACCGGATCCCCGGATCTACAGCATAAGAGAGGGTGCATATAGTTGAATATGTACATGTTGGGATGACACAATTTTACACGTAAGGAATTCATGCACTTTTGACTGAGGCCCTTATGCCTGTTTGAAATGTGTGACCTAGCTAGGTGTGATGCTAGTTTGGACAAATTACTGGAAGTGTGAATGATAGTTATTTCTATTTGCATCGATGCTTGTAGCATCCAAATAAAACGTGCACATTCTAGGATGATGTGGTTGCGGCCACGCCCCGTTTTAAGGACCTGTGCCACAGCATCATCCCCGCATTGCAGGTTTACTCTGCATCCGGTATCCTCCTCCCTGATGAAGGAGTGTAGGGTGACGACAGCATTTAGGGCTTCTAACTCAGATTTTTTATGCACACCATTGCCTAGTTTTGCTACTTGTATCTCATAGGCTAGCAGTCCGTCAGTCGCGCCAATTGCCGTGGTGGTGGCGTTGATGGCGATATTTCTGGTGGTTCGTTCATCCGGTATGATCGCCACCCCATTCCACGATATTGAGAATTCCAGGAACCAATCTAGGTCTGCTCTAACTGAGGGGCAGACCTCGATATCCGCTCCCTTAGCCTCTCTAAGGGCTTCAAGGAGTCTCCCTACAAATAGCCTTGCTGGGCGGATACACTTGGCTATATGTAGGAGCTTGCCTAGTATTGATTGCATTTGTTTTGTCGTGATCTTCGTTCTCTTGTATATCCCTCTTATTATTTTGATTGTCTCTGTCAGCTTTTCCTTGGGGACAGAGAGGGTCATGTTTGCGCTGTTTATGGTCACTCCTAACCATGTGACTTCCGTATGAGCCTCCTGCCTCTTTTCTTTGGCTTCTGGGAGACCAAGCTCTTCCAGTAAGGCAGTGACTATCCGCAGGTAATGTTGACATTTTTGTTTTGATTCCGACACAACAATAATGTCATCCAGGTATACCCTGACCCATACACCTTCCAGGGCCAACATGGACGCTATGGATTCCGATACCCGCTGCATGTGCATGCTGGAACACCTCGCCCCGAAAGGCATTGCTGTCTCTATGTAGAACTTTTCTTTCCACTGCAGACACTGCAGGGCCCAGTCGCTAGGGCATGATCTAAAGTTCTTATAGGCCCTGCTGATGTCCACTGATGCCATATGGGATCCGGGGCCTATGTCCCTGATCCTTTGTGATATGGCATCGATTCCCGGTAGGCCATGTTCTCGTATCTTCCCGAAGATAGCATTCTTTTGAATGAACGCATTTACTGATGTTTCAGGTGGGTATGTCATGTCTGATATGATACGCCTATCCCCCGGCTTGTGCTTGGGTCTCGTCATAAGGGGGGACACATGACACCACTCGGCAAAGGGGGCGTGGTCGTAAGGCCCCACCAGGCCTCCCTTCTCCAGTTCTTTGCGTATGAACTTGTCTACACTTTCAGGGTAGTTAGTGGCACTGGGGTGATTAGGTATATCTATGGTGTTGCTCACCGGGCCCATATAGCCTAATGGAAAGCCGAACTGCAGTAGGTCTAATAATTGTTTTCCCTCCGGCGTCTTGGGAAGTCTGTTCTCCCAGGCTTGAATCGCAAGCCCCGAAGGGACTCTCACTCGGGCACCCATGGCGTTTGGTAGTCCTGATTCCCTCACGAGAGCATATATCTCCGGTAGACTATGGTCCTGCCCTATAGGATACATTTTGGAGGGCCAGTTTTCTCGGCGGTAGGCCGCGAATCGCCGAGGCAACGTGTCTATCTTTTGGTCTGGCTTGTTGGTTTCACACATAGCTCTGATCGTGTCAAAGTCGGGGCCTCCTAGCGAGTGTTTGGACTCGAGGGCTGACTCAGCACTAGGGGGGTGCTCAGTGTTGTCCACAGGCACTTCACTATCTAAATTTATATGTCTTGTTTGCATGACATGACATGCCTCAAGGTTACACTGTGTGAGGCTCATACAATTTGATGATACATTAAGTTCACTTACACCGCCTCCCGCTTTGTTGTTGTTTTGTTCGCCATCTTGATTCTCGCCCAAGGCCCCGTGCTGGATTTGGCATGCGCGAGATCCTACGAGATCATCCAAGATGGCGACTTCCTTGGCGTGTATCAAGCGTGGACGGGATTTTGATATGATGTGTGTCTCATGTTCTCCGTTGGATGGATTCTCCGTGTATACAGGTTTAACTAATGTTCTGTTCACATTCTTCCCCCCACGATTTATTGCGGGGAGTGGGCGTTTTTTGCCGCCGCTATCTGCTGGTGCATCTGTTGTGTCATCGGTGGCCTGGGGGCACGCGCCGCACCCGAGCCAGACGCTTTTCCCATGTCGTTTTCCAATCTTTCGCAGTTGAGTACAGTGTGTCTGCCAAATACTTGTGAAGCAACCGAATAGCAGTACGCACATCCATGAAAGTATGTAGTGCCATTCTCCACATGGTCAGACTGGAAACGGCAGCCCCTAATCGAGTTGAAATCCTGGCAGGCAGCCTTTTTGGCGTTAGCGTTACTAGAATTCCCTTGAGCCCCAGGGCGCTTGTTGCTACCTGAGCCATGTCCCCCGCTGGTGGACTGGTGCGTAACGGTCGCCTTGTTATCCCCTATGGCCGCGTTCATTGCCCGGGCCATTTGAATCCTATTGTAGTCTCCCCAACCAATTCGGCCCTTTTCTACATCGTCGAAAAGGGTTTGGCTGAATTTTCTCACCACAGGCCAGGGCATTACCCGTGCATCAGCGATTACG
This sequence comes from Sthenelais limicola, assembly GCA_942159475.1. Taxonomy (NCBI): domain Eukaryota; kingdom Metazoa; phylum Annelida; class Polychaeta; order Phyllodocida; family Sigalionidae; genus Sthenelais; species Sthenelais limicola. The sequence continues at coordinate 150,461,730 of OW804094.1, read as the reverse complement.
TCCTGCATGTGAGCTAAGATCAGATGGTCCTGTCTGTGGTCGGTACGTCGGGTATCTCTGATCATTGCCACCATGCCATAGATATAGTCCAATGGTTCCAGTTTATATCTATGTTCCAACTTTTGTTTCATGGTGCTAATGCCATCCTTCTCATAGTACATATATGGTTTTGATATTAGCCTTTCTGTAAGCAGATCAGCAGCAAAGTGAACCTTACCATCATGTTTAGGGATGCTGTACTCTTCTCTAGCGAATTGTCTCTCTATGTAACCATTGTGATTTTCTTGGCCTCTTAGGACGGCGGGAGTTGGGATCTCCTGGATATCAGCCACGTCTTCAGCTCCGGCATATGAGCGGATGATAGGAAACGCAGCTGGCCTTTGTTTGGTCATTATGTCGATCACTGACTCCAGCTTTGTGTCTATGTCTCTCATAGACCCCTCAAGTGCTCCTAGCCTAAGTTTGTGGTTAGTTCCGGATGCACCCTCGCCAAATTGGGATGGCGTCTCCTCTTCATCTCCGTTGGGCATCGCAGCTATCCTCGCCGAAGTTCTGGTATGTGTAGCTTTGGCTTTTGTAATACCTTTTCCTTTTCCCTTCCCCTTATTCTTGGTAGGAGTAGTGGTTTTAGTTGTCTTTTGTTTAGTCATCTCGAGGTTTGTAGAGATGAGCACGCCAAACAGGGTGACAAAAAAGGGAAGAAAGGGTGCGTGTGTGGTGCACCGTGGAGTAGCGAGGAATGAGGGAGAGGAAGGGGCGAGCGGGAGGAAGAGAGGAAGGGGGGTATGGCGGAAGAGGATGATGGGTAAAGTGGTGCGGGGCGTGTCCAAGAGGTGGCACCAATGATCCATCATTATGCATACGCCTATGATGCGACAATGTAAAAGACGAAACATATGTGATGTGTTTCAGGAAAATAAAGTCGCAAAAGGAATATTTTTCGAAGTGTTTTATTCAGAAGATCTCTTTGTAGGAATGTTCTCATCATTTAGGTATCTAGCACTCTAAGTCATATGAATATATGTGCCAAATGTCAAGACTATGTAATAAATATATTCATGCATTTTCAAGCTCATCCTATAGAGTATACTTAGCTACTTTACTAGTAATTGTCCACTAAGAGATATTGCAAACTGTTGTTTTTTTTCAAAAATAAAAATATTAAACTTAAAATCTAGGAATACTTATATACGATGTCCTACTGTTTACTATCATTAGAATCGGCTTGATCTCATCTTTTCAAATATTACATTATCTCAAAATCCATTTGTAGCGACTTGTGACTCATCTCCCTGAAACACATCACATAATTATCCTTCTTTCATCTGTGCAAATCCAGGATCCATTTTTAGATATTTTTTTTGTGTTCTCCTTAGACTATCAGGAAATGAACAGTCATTACTTATGGGTCAAATTTTCAGAAAATGTACAATTGGCATCTCTACACATTTAGGAAATTCTCCTAAATTTGGCTAAAAAAATGATGAATATCGGATATATTTGAGTATATTTGGTATTGCATTGATTTAAAGTATCAGTTCTGTTATGTTCAACTGCATTATTAAGCTTATTTTAATGTGGGTTATTTGAGAGGATTGGTGAAGGCGAATTGTACATTTTCTGAAAACTTGACCCTTATAAACACTTGGTAGTTCTATAGCCTACTGCCGTTTATATCTAACATAAAAAGCGTTCTTAAAAACATATCAGCTATAGCTGCTATATCTGTCTATTTGTCAATCATAAGAAAAAGCCATGTCGATCTATTGATTAAAGGCATCGCTTAACCACTCCCGGTGCCAATATCTTCATAAGGGTCAAGTCTTCAGAAAATGTACAATTGACCTTCACCAATCCCCTCAAATAACCGAAATTAAAGGCGAAAATCAGGTTCAAAATACAGTTCAACATATCCAGACAGATTCATTGAATGAATACAATACAGAATACACTCACATATACTCAGTATTTAGCATTTTTTTTCAGAGCTACCAATAGAGGATTTGCATAGCCGCCATTTTGAATCTTGATTCACATTGATTTATAGGACTAATGGTACTGTATAAAATCTATAGAAAATATGTCATGTTCAGCATGGAATATTTACCAATGCTCTAATGTCAATATACATTTTTTTTTTTTTGTATTCGCTTACAGGCTAGACATAACGTATAGCATGCGCTTTTTCATACCACCCCCTCCCCCACCGCCCTCCCCCTCCTCCTCCACCTCTCAAAATCCTTCAATTCAGCTTTTGGGTCAGATTTCCAGAAAATGTACAATTCACCTTCACCAATCCTCTCAAATAACCCAAATTTAAGACAAAAACTAAGTTAAAAACTCAGTTCAACATAACCAAACAGACTGTTTGAACCAAGGCAATACCAAATATATTATATCTAGTGTTGAAGATTTTTCAGTCCAATTTAGCAGAATTACAAAAATATATTAATCGGCCAATTGTACATTTTCTGAAAATCTGACCCATTTATGACTTGCATGGAGGAGCCTTTTCTCTCTGGATGACTGATTTATTTCACGGACACAATAGGCACAGAGGGTTAAGTTAAGTTGCACACACAATAAATAGTGCACTTGGCATCGGCGGGCGGGCGCCAAATGGCATTTATGGGTCAGATTTTCAGAAAATGTACAATTGGCAGCTCTACACATTTAGTAAATTCTGCTAAATTAGGCTGCAATTTGGTCAATACTAGGTAAATTCGAGTGTATTTGGCATTGCATTGATTCTAGCAATCTGTTTGGTTAGGTTGAACTGTATTTTGAACTTTATTTTCGTCTGGAATTTGGGTTAGTTGAGAAGATTGGCGAAGTTGAATTGTACATTTTCTGACAATCTGACCCTTATCAGGATCCATTCTCCAACTTGTTGAACAACGGAGCTCGCCTTGCTCCAGTGTTGACTCCCCGCTCTACAGTTAAAGTTGCCGTCCCTCCGACTGCCTGCGAGCCACAGTGTATAACTAATTGAATAAGTACTTAGGCTGGGGCTACTTATTTATTCTGCTATACGGGTCAGATTTTTATAAACTGTACAATTGGCAGCTGTACACATTTAGTAAATTCTGCTAAATTAGTCTGAAAAATGGTCAATACTATAGATAAATTCGAGTATATTCGGCATTGGATTAATTCTAGCAATCTGTTTGGTTAGGTTGAACTGTATTTTGAACTTTATTTTCGTCCGAAATTTGTGTCATTTGAGAGGATTGGTGAAGGTGAATTGTACATTTTCAGCAATCTGACCCATACATGCTTAGGCTGTGTTCCAAAGGGAGGTAGTGGAGGCGGTATAGAGGCGTCAGTAGTGGAAGAGACACAGTAGAGTGTAGGAGTGTGTAGTGATCGAGGTCCAGGAGAGGAGGTATTTTACTACACGGATAGAAACGCTAGGGAGACGCAGGACAAGATCTCTGCAGGAGTTTGTGGAGTTTGTGATTTGTACATTGTGACGTCATCACTTCAAGGATCCAACATGTCGTGTGCACAAAGTGTATGTATATTATATTCTCATTCCAGGGTTGATTGGTAGGGAGAGGGCGGAAATGATTGAGAGCATGAAGAGAGGGGAAAGAGTGAGTGTGAGAATTCCATTCCTAGGTTATGTATGTTTTTTTGTTTTTTTAAAGGTTTTATTTAGTTTCTATCCTGCCATCTTGGCGGCTTATACACTTCTAACGACACGATTAAACCGTGTCCCTTTATTATCTTATATATATTTTTTTGTATTTTCTTCCATTTTTAATATAATGACGAACCAGGTTTAAACCCAAAACTTTACCCTCCACACATGGCAGGGCAGCATAACAAAACCCCTCTAGTATTGGCCAAATTGCAGCCTAATTTAACAAAATTTACTAAATATGTACAGCTGATAATTGTACATTTTCTGAAAATCTGACCCAGATGGGGAGGGCATGGAGAGCGAATGTAAACGATATTGAGATAGAGTGAGAAGAAGATCAATACTCTTACATAACATAACATGTTAATCCCTGGGTTAAGTGATCTACCTTAATGAATGTATTGAACGCTATTATTAGATCATCATTATGTTTAATCACTATGTTATTACTTACCCATGGGTCAGATTTTCAGAAAATGTACAATTGGCAGCTCTACACATTCAGGAAATACTGCTAAATTAGGCTGGAAAATATAAATACCGGGTATATCTGAGTATATTTGGTATCACATTGATTTAAAGTATCTGTTTTGCTATGTTAAACTGTATTTTGGAGCTCATTTCTGTCTTAAATGTGGGTTATTTGAGAGAATTGGATTAGGTGAATTGTACATTTTCTGAAAATCTTACCCCTATATGGGTCAGATTTTCGGAAAATGCACAATCTACAACTTTACATATCTATGTAAATCTGCTAAATTAGAGTGAAAAATGATAAATACTAGGTATATCTGAGTATATTTTGTATTGTATTCATTCAAAAAATCTATCTGGTCTGTATTTTGAACCTAATTTTCTTCTTAAATGTGGGTTATTTGAGAGGATTGGTGAAGGCCAATTGTACATTTTCTGAAGATCTGACCCATGTATTACATTTATAATTTATGTTATTGGTTCATGGATTTCGGACAGTCTGTTGTTAGGGATTAATAATCGTTGGGTGAGAATAGGGAATATTATATCAGAATTACAACTCCAAATCTTGGGTGAGAATATGGAATATTATTTCAGAATTACAACTCTAAGTCTTGTGAAAATGTAGAACAGTGGAGCAGTAATTGTAGTTTCTGGTATTAAGTAATGCCAAATTAATCTGAGGGTTGTGGGTTCGAGCCCCGCTGCAGGCCTTAATTCCACTGTTTGTTGGTGATATTCATCCTAATACAATGATATTTATCCTAATACAATGATATTCATCCTAATACAATGATATTTATCCTAATACAATGATATTTATCCTAATACAATGATATTTATCCTAATACAATGATATTTATCCTAATACAATTGATACCTATCCTAATACAATTGATACCTATCCTGATACAATGATATCTATCCTAATACAATGATATCTATCCTAATACAATGATATTGATCCTAATACAATGATATTTATCCTGATACAATGATATTTATCCTAATACAATGATATTTATCCTGATACAATGATATTGATCCTGATACAATGATATTTATCCTAATACAATGACATTTATCCTAATACAATGATATTCATCCTGATACAATGATATTTATCCTAATACAATGATATTTATCCTAATACAATGATATTTATCCTAATACAATGATATTCATCCTAATACAATGATATTCATCCTAATACAATGATATTTATCATAATACAATGATATTTATCCTAATACAATGATATTTATCCTAATAGAATGATATTTATCCTAATACAATGATATTGATCCTAATACAATGATATTTATCCTAATACAATGATATTGATCCTAATACAATGATATTTATCCTAATACAATGATATTTATCCTAATACAATGATATTTATCCTAATACAATGATATTGATCATAATACAATGATATTTATCCTAATACAGTGATATTTATCCTAATACAATGATATTTATCCTAATACAATGATATTTATCCTAATACAATGATATTGATCCTGATACAATGATATTGATCCTGATACAATGATATTTATCCTGATACAATGATATTTATCCTAATGCAATGATATATATCCTAATACAATGATATTTATCCTAATACAATGATATTTATCCTAATACAATGATATTTATCCTAATACAATGATATTACAATGATATTTATCCTAATACAATGATATTTATCCTAATACAATGATATTTATCCTAATACAATGATATTTATCCTAATACAATGATAATACAATGATATTTATCCTAATACAATGATATTTATCCTAATACAATGATATTTATCCTAATACAATGATATTGATCATAATTCAATGATATTTATCCTAATACAATGAAATTTATCATAATACAATGATATTTATCCTAATACAATGATATTTATCCTAATACAATGATATTTATCCTAATACAATGATATTTATCCTAATACAATGATATTTATCCTAATACAATGATATTTATCCTAATACAATGATATTTATCCTAATACAATGATATTTATCCTAATACAATGATATTTATCCTAATACAATGATATATTTATCCTAATACAATGATATTTATCCTAATACAATGATATTTATCCTAATACAATGATATTTATCCTAATACAATGATATTTATCCTAATACAATGATATTTATCCTAATACAATGATATTGATCCTAATACAATGATATTTATCCTGATACAATGATATTGATCATAATACAATGATATTCATCCTAATACAATGATATTTATCCTAATACAATGATATTTATCCTAATACAATGATATTTATCCTAATACAATGATATTTATCCTAATACAATGATATTTATCCTAATACAATGATATTTGTAACGCAGTAGTAGTAGGATGAAGTCGGTTCTGTTCTGTCATGTCTAACATGTGCTGATATGGAGTTATAGCTCAGCAAGGAAGAACTATTTTCTGAGAGATAAATTAGACCAAGGCAGAGTATTGTGCCAAGGGGAAGTGCGCCTAAAGTTCCAGGAATAGCCAAGTTGTGCTTGTTCTGATTCATCAACTCTGACATACCATTTACAACCATGACTTATATAAACTTAACCCCAAAAGAATTAAGAATTTGTTAAACCTTCAAAGCCTCAGACATAAATCACTTATGGAAAATATTAGGAATCTTTTTGAGTAAAGGAATTGTGTTTTTGGTCCAGGATTACTTCCACGTATAACTTCTATAATCATGATTGAGATTGAGATTGAAAAACGTTTATTTTGGAAGTCTGGGAACAATTCTCCTTGTCTGTCAGGAGGTTTCCAAGCCCCCATCCCGGTCTTACAATGGATATTAAAGCTAGTGAACAATACTACCTCCGTCATTGACTGAAGGTGGCTCACTGCTTATTTATTCATGTGTTCACTTACTCTTATAAAGAATGGCAAGTTTACACTGTTGTCGACTGGATCGAAAAAAACTTTGAACATTATTCCATAAAGTTGTCATCATTATTACAAGGCATCATCAGGGTCAGATTTTCAGAAAATGTACAATTCTACTTTCAACTTCGCCAATCCTCTCAAATAACCCAAATTTCAGACGAAAATAACGTTCAAAATACAGTTCAACCTAACCAAACAGATTGCTAGAATCAATGCATTACCAAATATACTCGAATTTACCAAGTATTGATCAAATTGCAGCCTAATTTAGCAGAATTTATTAAATGTGTAGAGCTGTCAGTTGTGTCAGTTGTACATTTTCTGAAAATTTAACCCATGAATATATGATACACAATAAGCCATAATTTGGAATATTCCTTTCACTGTGGCTAGTTTAGAAGTATTATATGATGTGCACTTTCAGCTTTGTTAGTCCACTTGTTTACTCCACATTTAACGTAATAAAAACAGAATATCCATAATTTCGTTGAATTTAGTAAGCAAAGTGAGCAAATTAAGAAGAAAGTTAGCTTTTCTTTACCGGGTAATTTGGAGGATGATATTTAGTCAAATACTTTTTTGAAACAGTATTATTTATCAGGAATTCTACTTAATACAGGTGATTTTAACTTAGCCAGATCGAATTATATAGGATAATTATTTTACCTCATGATAATGCTCATATCGAAGAGTTAAAATGTGTTATCATCTTTAGTAACCTGTTAATGTAAGCTATGCAACCGCAACCATATTTAACAACTGCTAACTAACTTTCTGCTATTGCAAACATAGCAGAGACCCGACTTCAGTTAATGATTGAAGCGGGATTGTCCTCTGATCAAAATATTGTAAGTGGCGACAAAGAGAAATGAAAAAAAACTGTCATTAGCCGGGGAGTCCTTGTACTGTAGACGAGTACTGAAAAAAAGTTTTTCAATTCAATTTTCGTCGTGGTTTGGGGCCACATTTTCACCGTTGGTATATTTGAACAGAATTAAGTTTCCAATCAGTTCAACCCAGCCATGGAATAAAGCTGACGCGTGGTATCTACTACCACGACCTACCTCTCATCAGAACTTCCAAGGGGCAGGGGAGATAGGCTTTTGCATTCGGACTTTAGCTCATTTTTTTCTAACTGTTGTATCTCGATAAAAAATAACTTGTGGTATCTCGATTAAACAAACTTCGTCATTGGAAGTGAAGTTTAATTCGTATGAACAAAAACACTTTTCCCTCTTGGGAGTTCTGACGTGAGGTTGGTCGTAGCAGTGGATATGAGGCTTAACCGTTAACATTTACATGCCATGTTTAGCATGTAACGTATTTAAGGCGCGGTTAATTAGACATTGACTTTCCCAACTATATATATATATATATATATAGTGGTGCACCATTTCATTGATCTGTTAGTGTGGATTCAAATCTATGGGTTAGGGCGTCAGAAAATGCCCGCACAACTCTATATATGGGTCAGATTTTCAGAAAATGTACAATTAAACTTCACCAATCCTCTCAAATAACCCAAATTTCAGACGAAAATAAAGTTCAAAATACAGTTCAACCTAACCAAACAGATTGCTAGAATCAATGCAATGCCAAATATTATCGAATTTACCTAGTATTGACCAAACTGTAGCCTAATCTAGTAGAGTTTACAAAAGGTGTAGAGCTGGTTTTCTGAAAATCTGACCCCTATATATAATCTAAATTATATATAAATATATATAAAACAAAAACGTTTTTTAAACACAGTTCAAGATAACCGAACGGATTTTCTTTTAACCAATGTAATACCAAATCAATTTAGATATACAGTGGAACCTCTTTATTAAGACCGCCCTTGGGAATGAATGATTCTTTGTCTCATAGCGAGGTGGTCTCTTTAGAGGGCTCTAAATCTAATAAGAGGGAATAATTTGGGACTGTGAAAATTGATATTTAATAGAGGGGTGGTCTCTATAGAGAGGTGGCCTTTATGTGAGGTTCCACTGTACCTAGTAATTGTGATATGTTTCAGCAAAATGAGTCATAAGTAGCAAAAAATACATTTTGAGATATCATTATTATTTGAAAAGAGGAGACCAACCCGATTCCAATGATAGTAAAGAGTCTAATAATCTTATAAGTATTTCTAGATTTTAAGTTTGATATTTTCGTATTTGAAAAAAAAAGTTTCCAATATTTCTGGGGGTCAATAAACAGTAAAGTAACTAAATGTAGTCCATATGAAGACCTTTAAAACTAAAAGATATATTACATTGATTGTCCTGGAATTTAATACATTGATTGATATAGATATCAGTTATAAACTTCCCAAACATCAGAACATTCCAATAATGTGATCTTGTGAAAAAAACACTTTGAAAAATATCTTTTTTGCGACTTATGACTCATTTTCCTGAAACACATCACAATTATGTTTGTGTCCAGCTTAATTTAGCAGAATTTATTAAATGTGACTTTAGTGTAGAGCTGGCGATTATGTATTATCTTACGTAATTTCAAGGGGACTTACATTACTTTAAAAGAACATACCGCCTTCAGTACAATGATAGCCCTATCCCTACTTCTTGAGGTAAAATCAATGTCAGCTAGGTTCGAACATAAATATAGTGAACAATAAGAGTGCTGGAGTGCTTATAATCTTGGATTATGATGTTTAATATAGGCAGACATCTTCGGAGGACTCATGACGTCACTCATGATAGAATCCTGCCTGGCATGCCTGCATGCCGAGTGCACCATGGTCATGCTTCTCCTCCTACTGGCATTTTGGTAATGATATATAGCAGAAATAGACATGTCTTCATTAGATCTGAATCTCTACATGCTATTCATGGCCAGATTTCACTTTTTGAAGTGTGATTTTATGAAAGAGAAGGTGTTCTGTAAGTGGTAAACAAAGTCTTGCTACAACCGGAACTGACAAAACTTGTGTCACCCCTATATTATCGCTCACAGATACACCAACACTTTCGGGACTATACAGGCTTCATTTCAAACCATCTAAGTTCAAACAACCCCATAACAGTCCAGTTATAGCCCCTTTCACTTAATATTAGCAAGAAAAATTGTCTTTTAGGGGTTTGAAGGGAGGAAAACATGATTCAAACTGCTACCCAACCACGCCCACACTGCCTTTGGTCGATGCCGGGAGATGCCGGCATCAGCCTAGAATTTGGCCTTGATGACGTCAAAATCAAGGAGGATTCTGGGTATTATTCACCCAAATGGCGGCAGTCATGAATGTTGAATCGTGTCTATTTCGGATGTTTCAAATGCTTCTATCAAGGTTGTATTAGATACTAGGGATATTTCTGTACTACAGGTACGTTTTTATTTAATAAAAGCACCTATTGCAGTACCATTGTACTGAAGGCGGTACTTTATTTTAACGTTACATTCCCGGCTATATCAATCCAATTTCGAATTCTTTCTTGGTCCCGTAGCATGGAACATTTGAATGCTGAAAGGTTTGAAGTCAAAACTCCCCCACTTTTCCCTCCCCTTAAAGGGACTAAGGAATCACGTGTCAACTACTTTTTAGACAGACTATATTATGGGGTAAAAGGGGTTAATAGTGCAATTTGCTTTTCTCTTGGTATACCTATATAGACATAAGGAATGCTCTCCTAACATTATCATTTTCATCGAGTTTATCCTAAGGTTACCTTGACTTTAAGGTTTAAGTCTATACTATTTAAAGGGATACCAGGAAGATCTCAGCGTATAAAGTACATTGAGAGGGACCATTCCTTTTCAGTATCGGATTACAACAGAAATGTATATGGGTCAGATTTTCGGAAAATGTACAATTGGCAGCTGTACACATTTAGGAAATTCTGCTAAATTAGGCAGAAACATGATGAATACCGGGTATATTTGAGTATATTTTGTATCACATTGATTTTCAGTATCAGTTCTATTATGTTAAACTGTATTTTGAAGCTCATTTTTGTCTTAAATTTGGGTTATTTGAAAGGATTGTTGAAGGTGAATTGTACATTTTCTGAAAATCTGACCCATATGTTTATTGAATAAAAGTCTTATATATAAGAAGATCATTTTTCTTCATGAAAGGTAAATGTAAACCTTCCCACTCACATTTATACATGGGACCTTTTTGCTAAGTACAAGAATGTCTGATTGATTCTTCAGGTGGGTCAGATTTTCAGAAAATGTACAATTGGTAACTTCTACTAAATTAGACCTTAGAAGTAATATAACATAGAGAACGAACTAGTTATATTACTTCTAAGGTATATGTGAGTATCTTTGGTATTGTGTTGATTAATGACATGATGTCTTTCTTTGTGTTATACTGCATTTTGAAGTTCATCATTCTCTTAGATTTGAATTATTTGAGAAGACAGGTGAGGGCGAATTGTACATTTTCTGGAAATCTGACCCAGGTTATGAAGTGATTGTATCTTTCCCACTTCTGGCATATAGTGCCCCTAGTGTAAGACCCACAATCCATACTCAGGGGGATCAGGATTGTTCTCTTAATTGATATAACACTGGCAAAATGAAAGTATAATAGCACGACCCGCTTATGGACCTCGGGATAAAGACTGATATATTGATAGGACACTTGTAAAGTGGTCTTAAGTTGTAGATTGTAATCTATGGCATTCATGGGTCAGATTGCCAGAAAATGTACAATTGGCAGCTGTAGACATTTAGTAAATTCTGCTAAATTCTGCTAAATTCTGCTAAATTCTGCTGCAATTTGGTCAATACTAGGTAAATTCGAGTATATTCGGCATTGCGTTGATTCTAGCTATGTGTTTGGTTAGGTTGAACTGTATTTTGAACTTTATTTTCGTCTGAAATTTGGACTTGGTGAAGGTGAATTGTACATTTTCTGAATATCTGACCCATTTAGGCACTAATAATAATCTATGAGGGGGACGAGAAATAGTGTAACGTTCTAGTTATGTCTTGATCGGGGACGGTTTAATGATGTTATGACTATGAGGGTCAGGTTTTCAGAAAATGTACAATTCGCCTTCACCAATCCTCTCAAATAGCCCACATTTACGACAAAAATGAGCTTCAGAATAATAAAATATAACATAACAGAACTGATACTTTAAATCAATGCTATACCAAATATACTCAGATATACCCAGTATTATTCATTTTTCAGCCTAATTTAGTAGACGTTCCTAAATGTGTAGAGCTGCCAATTGTACGTTTTCTGAAAATCTGACCGATTAATTGTTTTCTGTAAAATAATCGAAAGATTTGCAAGTCCTAAGACCATTTTACAGATTGCAAAATGGGATTAAATGGTTTAACCTTTGGAATTAGAAGATTCCACCTTTTGTAAAGCTAGGTGTGCCTTTCTTATTGACCCATAACAATTACATGAAAGACATTTCGCCCTACCTTACCTGTTTCTCTTCTTAAATGGATTCAAGCGTCCGTTCTGTTAGGACTGGTGTCACATAAAAGGTAAAGAAGTCAGTAGAGATGACACAAGGAGGTATGGCAATTCCTGGTAGACAACATTTCTGTTTGTTCTCTGTTTAAATTGAACATATATATGGCATTTATCACATCTAATTCATGACAATTGGTATAATTTATTGTATACGCATTCCATATGTGAGGTGCAATAAGTGGGGTGCTATGAAAATATTCATATAGTATGTGTACTATATGAACTACTTTGTCACCAAGTCGGCTACTTTTTTCAGATTTACACATATATAGAATATAGAATGGAACTCGCCTGCAATAATCGAAAATGTTATTGGACTTGATTCGTCCACATAAGCATTCTGCCCACGGCATCGTGCTTATGTGGACGAATCTCATCCAATAAATTTGTGATTATTGCCGGCTCGTCCCATTCTCTCAATATAGCTTTGTAAATCATATATCAATTACAAATGAGGAGTATGAGGACCAATATGAAAGCTGAATTGTAACGTACAATCCAATGGGAGCCTATAGCCTTCCTGAAACCCAAACATGATTATATCTCACATTTCAACAATGGCCTCAGCAATTACCAGACTTATATTCAAATGTTCATCGCTTGTCAAGTGGACAAAGTAACACTTGCCCTTGTATCTGAGGAGTGTAACTTGTGCATAAATAGAGTAGTGAAAGAATCACAAACCTATCGGAATAATTATGCTCTTATATTAGGTTGGACCTTAAATTAAAACAAATTGTAATGAGAATATGAGCATATCAGGACGTCAGAAAATGTACAATCGGTAGTTAAACGCATTAATATGGGTCAGATTTATAGAAAATGTACAATTCAACTTCACCAATCTTCCAAATAACCCAAATTTCAGACGAAAATAAAGTTCAAAATACAGTTCAACCTAACCAAACAGTTTGCTAGAATCACTGCAATGCCGAATATACTCGAATGTACCTAGTATTGACCGAATTGCAGCCTAATTCAGCCTATTTTTACTAAGTATGTACAGCTGCCAATTGTGCATTTTCTGAAGATCTGATATATATAATCCTGCTACATTAGGCTGAAAAATGCTAAATCCTGCATATTTGAGTATATTCTGGACTTGCCGTGATTCACAATATCTGTTTGGTTATGTTAAGCTTTATTTGGCCAAGTCGAATTGTACATGTTCTGACAATATCACCCGTATAATGCATGTTTTTGTTTGTAACAATCTTTTTATTGGACATATACATTTAAACCTGTAATCATAAAAGGACGCATAACATGCTTATCTTCATGCGTTACCAAGAAAACATAGTAATTAATCGTATACAACCATCTTTATATGGGTCAGATTTTCTGAAAATGTACAATTGGCAGCTCTACACATTTAGGAAATTCTGCTAAACTAGGCTGAAAAATTATGAATACTGGGTATATCTGAGTACATTTGGTATTGCCTTGATTTAAAGTATCAGTTCTGTTAGGTTAAACTGCATTTTGAAGCCCATTTTTGTCTTAAATGTGGGTTATTTGAGAGGATTGGTGAAGGCGAATTGTACATTTTCTGAAAATCTGACCCTTATATGAGATCTAAACTGCTATCACAATGTACAATCAGAAAACAAGACCAACCCTCCCAGTATTTACACGGTCCAGTGATTCTGCATGAAATTCCAATGAGGGCTTAAGAAGCAGCCAGACTTGTATTTAAACATTTAACTTTTAGCCTATAGCTGGTGTTTACCTATACCTGCCATTTTAGTAAAAAGGTCAACTACTGGGGCAAGTGGTCAGAAAATGTACAATTCACCTTCAGCATTCCTCTCAAATAACCCACATTTAAGACAGAAGTATGTTTCAAAATACAGTTTAATATAGCAGAATAAATAATTATAGTTAACCAACACAAAACAAGGTATATTCAGATATACTCGGTATTCATACTTTTTCAGTCTAATTTAACAGAATTTACTAAATGTATAGAGCTGCCAATTGTATATTTTCTGACGATCTGACCCAACTACTGGGACGAGCCACCACCCAAACGCGTGCAGTTAAAGTTTTTTTAAAAATTTTGATTCAAGAGACTTTTGTGTCCATGGCAGACCCCTCTCTTTGTAATGATTTAGAAGTCAATTTTTGCAAGGGCGTACATTTAGTCGTCAACTATATACTCAACAAGCCCTGGTCAATAGCTTTGCACGGTATTTTTTTTATTTTTTTTTAATAATTTAGATTTTATTGAATTAATTTTCACATTACATGATAATCTCATATGAAATTCAAGAATTGTCAACCGAAATAAGTAAGTAAAGAGGAAGGTCAAATCTGGAAGAGAATATTATGGATTATATCTGTGAATTAAAGGTGCTGAAAGGGTAGTTACTCGCACACATACATACTATATACACATATACCCAGGGTTTAGGGTCAGATTTTCAGAAAATGTACAATTGGCAGCTGTACACATTAAGTAAATTCTGCTAAATTAGGCTGCAATTTGGTCAATACTAGGTATATCAGGGTAATTTCATAAGCTTGGAGCTAGATCTAAATCTGTCAGCAATAAAGATCGATTTGCAAAAAACTAAAAAATAATATGTAGCCTGGATTAATGTTCCATGTACTTAGTCATGAAAAGAACTTATTTTATATTATACATGATATAATGGACAATGAAGGCCATTATGTGTTGGTGCAATACTACCATACACAGATGAAGATACAATAAATTACATTGAACTTCCTTGAAGGTATTTCAGAGTGTTAGGAACAAGATCGAAGCTAGAATCAATATATATTCGATTCACATTAAATGTATGCCCAGGTTTAATAATAAAGATTGTAATTAGATCGTGGTGATAAACATGGTAGTACTAGGGTAAGATTTTCAGAAAATGTACAATCGCCGGTTCTACACATTTGGTAACTACTGGCAAATTAGAGTGGAATATTACAAATGCTATGCCCAAGTATCTTTGGCATTGTCTTGATTAAACATATCTCTTTCTTTGTGTTAAACTGCATTTGGAACGTAATTTCTCTCTTAGATTTGGATTATTTAAGAGGATTAGGGATGGTGAATTGTACATTTTCAGGAAATTTGACCCACTAGTCTTTAATATTGTCAATTATTCTGGCGATATTTTCAATCATTTTCGTGGAAGGTCCACCCACAAGAGCAGTTGCTGAGTACACTTTAAAACAAATTATAATACTATAGGTAGCGCGTGTATACACGTAGGCTTAGTCCTTCTCTCTCTGATACATGGGTGAAATTGGCAGAAAGGTACAATTCATCTTCAGCAATCCTCTCAAATAACCCAAAATTAAGACAAAAATGAAATTCAAGACTCAGTTCAACCTAACCAAACAGTCTGTTAGAACCAATGCAATGCCGAATATTCTCGTATTTACCTAGTATTGGTCAAATTGCAGCCTTATTTAGCAGAATTTACTCAATGTGTGCAGCTGCCAATTGTACATTTTCTGAACCGCTGACCCACATATGCAAAGCCCCAATGCTGTATCTAAATATAGTCAAATGAACTAATATTGATATTTATTATGTCATGTGAAATTGGTTTTTTTCTTGGCAGGTCTACTTTTGTAATATATTCTTCCTGAATAATGTTTTTATAAATCTAAAGTTCAAATATGGGTCAGATCTTAAGAAATTCACAATCGGCAGCTGTGCACATTTAGTAAACTCGGTTAAATTAGGCTGAAAACGTTAAATACTTGTTATATCTGAGTATATTTGGCATTGCCTTGATTAAAAGAATCTGTTTGGCTATGGTAAACTAAATTTTGAACTTGATTTCTGTGCTAAATTTGGGTTATTTGAGAGGATTGGGGAAGTCTAATTGTACATTTTCTGACGATCTGACCCATATATTTGCGTAATCTAGTAGACAGCAAATGTTGGCCAGACCCAGGCACTCTTGTGAAGGAGCAGAGGTTAATAGGGGAGTTGCATGTGTGTGAGTGAGTGAGATTGGTTGCTTTACGCCCTTATCAACACATTTAATATGGTTATATCAAGGGCGGGAGAGCTGAGAGGGAGTGAGTGAGTGAGATTGGTTGCTTTACGCCCTTATCAACACATTTAATATGGTTATATCAAGGGCGGGAGAGCTGAGAGGGAGTGAGTGAGTGAGATTGGTTGCTTTACGCCCTCATCAACACATTTAATATGGTTATATCAAGGGCGGGAGAGCTGAGAGGGAGTGAGTGAGTGAGATTGGTTGCTTTACGCCCTCATCAACACATTTAATATGGTTATATCAAGGGCGGGAGAGCTGAGAGGGAGGGAGTGAGTGAGATTGGTTGCTTTACGCCCTTATCAACACATTTAATATGGTTATATCAAGGGCGGGAGAGCTGGGGGGGGGGGAGTGAGGGAGTGATTGAGATTGGTTGCTTTACGCCCTTATCAACACATTTAATATGGTTATATCAAGGGCGGGAGAGTTGAGAGTGAGTAAGTGAGTGAGATTGGTTGCTTTACGCCCTTATCAACACATTTAATATGGTTATATCAAGGGCGGGAGAGTTGAGAGGGAGTGAGTGAGTGAGATTGGTTGCTTTACGTCCTTATCAACACATTTAATATGGTTATATCAAGGGCGGGAGAGTTGAGAGGGAGTGAGTGAGTGAGATTGGTTGCTTTACGCCCTTATCAACACATTTAATATGGTTATATCAAGGTCGGGGGAGCTGAGAGGGAGGCAGTTCATGATCCAGGACCCAGTGAAGGAGCAGAGGTTAATAGGGGAGTTGTATGTCTCACTGTGCCAGTCTATCACAGTGCATGCTGGGATGGATTCATTTCAAATCTGACATACAAATAATTAGCAACATTTTTAGCGAAAAGTGCAAGGATCTTTTCACCAATATCATAATTTGTCTAAATGATTTATAAAAATCAAATGCATGATAGGAAAGATTTTATGGAAAAATGGTAGCAGCTGAGAGAGCTGGACCTTATCTAGATGTCTGTCTACCTGTTTTATCGGTTTTGTCTATTTTAGTTGCATTGCCTGTTTTATTGTGTACTTTGTGAGTTTGATATCTTTTTTTTTTTTTCTTTTTTTTTGAGTTTGATATCTTAAAAGACACATGGCCATTTACATGAGATCACATGAGATCACTGTTAAATGTCCCATGCTGTACATGGCATGTTTTCTACAGCTTTTGCACTGACATACAACTCCCAGAATTCCATGCGAATCGAGATTCAAAATGGCGGCTTTGCAAATCCCCTATTACACCAGCTGGCAATTTCTCTTCGTACTTGAGCCCTTGACGGCCTTGGAACACGCAATTGCGTCAATATACCTCGGTATAAGTAATAGATGAAAAACTAGAGCTGAACTCTATCTAACCCATAGACAGAGTGGGTAACGTCCATTGAAGATGTACAATTGAATTTAAGACAAAATGAGGTTTAAATTACACTGTAGAATCAAGAGTTAATTAAGATTTTTCTGGTTAGGGAGACTTTCCTGATTTAATTAGCTGTTTTGTCAAAAAGTCAGTTTTCTAGGTAGGGGCTGGGGGGGGGGGGGGGGGGCATTACCCATGGATACACATCCCTTTTTGTGCCTAAAAATAAGGTAGTCTCACCAATTAGGTCAAAGCTAAGTTTCCTGCTACTTTCCACCAAATGCTGAAAACGTCTATAATTCATTTCTACAATCTTATCTAAAAGTCACCCGATAGGAATCGAAAAGGATTTTGCCTGGCTTGTACTTTACTGAGCATGGCTCAACAAAGCTTGAGGCTTTCAATGTATATATATAAGCTACCGTAAATGTATGCACAGTATAATAAACTAAGGTATGGTAAAAAAAATCAGGTATGGTCAAACATTTTTTTAAGTAGTGGAAGGTTTTTCTAGGTAAGGGGGGGGGGGGGGGGGGGTAAATCGGAAACACACCTATTTAATTTAATTTTGCCTTATGTAAAAATCACTCGATAGGAATCTAAATGGATTTTGCCTAGCTTGTACTGAATTTACCAAAACAAATGTTGAGGCTTTCAATATATATACACCGTACATATATGCACAGTCTTGATATGTTTACATACACGTATTATCGCTCAATATGGCTCACTCAGTATCAATATGTTAATAGAGGAGTTGCATGTGCCACTGTGCATGTCTGTTACAGTGCATCATGGGATGGATTCTGTTGAAATCTGACATACAAATATTTGGCAACATTTTTATCGAAAATTGCAAGAATGTTTTCACCAATATCATAGCTTGTATAAATGATCTATGAAAACCAAATGCATGATGGGAAGGCTGGGAACTCGTGTCATAGAAACATGTACAACACATGGTTATTGACATTAGAGCATTGATACATATTCCATGCTGAATAGAACATGTTTTCTATACATTTTAGACTGTACCATTAGTCCCATAATTCCATGCGAAACACGATTCAAAATGGCGGCTATGCAAGTCCCCTATTAAAGTTGTATTCTCAGCTACGATGATCAAAAAATCAAGATTTTCTACTTTTTGTTTCCTTCCAAAAGTCTGCAGGGCTCCATAAAAGTGTGAATTAGGCCTAGTGTTAGGTCTGGATAGACACAGCGGTGGGCGGAAGACCATGGTTATTCTGTATTGGATTATCATCTGTGAGCCCATATCTCAATGTTAATGTCCTCAGTTGATTATTAGAACTTCATTGTACAATGTACTTGTTTGTTGATAACTCAACTGTCATTATTACAGAATGTGCTGTATAAAAATACTAAATTAAAAAAAAAGAAAATTATATTCATATTTATATTTCGGTGAGTACAAACAATGAGAATAGATTTCTTTTGGAGTAGAATGCAGCTTCAAGTATTTGGGGAGAATTTGTTGAGGCAGTGTTGGTTGATTCAGCTGAGTATGCAGCTTTAATGTCATGACCCTCAAAACATTTTCAAAATATTTACATTTTTTCATTATTTATTTCAGGAACAGTCAGAGCAGCAAGAAGAGGATCCCGGACATGGATTTGATGAGGATCAAGTCGAAGGTGAGAACTGGAAATAATCAATTATTTTTCATTTACTGTAAACGTATTTATTTTCGTGCGGATTTAAATTCGCGCAGAAAGGAAGTCTGACACCTTGTTTATGCAATAATTACACCTTTTGCGCAGGATTTATTTTCACGCTCAATGGTGGGTGCGCGAAAGTAGCTAAAATAAATACTGCGCCAACATTAATACGTTTATAGTATTACATCTTTAAATAATATAGTTGATACATTACATGATACATGTGGCCTGAGACGTGTAACATGATATATCATATCTGATCAACATGCATCACATGATGTGGGATACATGTCACATGATACATGTTACATGGCACATGATGTGGGATACATGTCACATGATACATTACACATGTCACATGATATGGGATACATGTCACGTGATACATGTCACATGATGTGGGATACATGTCACATGATGTGGGATACATGTCACGTGATACATGTCACATGATGTGGGATACATGTCACGTGATACATGTCACATGATGTGGGATACATGTCACGTGATACATGTCACATGATGTGGGATACATGTCACAGGATACATGCCACATGATATGGGATACATTTTACATGATATGTGAAACATGCTACATGTAGCATGATACTGTATCTGACATGTTACATGGCCTTACAAGTTACATTATATATGGCATACAATATTATGATACATGATTCATGTTACATGTTATCTGATACATGGTCAAGATACATTTCACCTCCTCCCCTTAGCCACTAGTGAATGAACAGTACGTTATGTGAGCTGACAGATTACTGGTAAGAAGAAGCATAAAATACATTAACGAATGAATGATAATTGTTAAAACTATCTTAAAATATAATTTAAATAGTTTGTGTTTAATTAAAGAAAATGGCTTTCGTCATAATTAGGCAAGCTTTAAGAGGTTCGTTAACAGATGCTATGGCAAATACCAGTTTGTGTGTTATAACAAGTAATGTATGTGGCGACGTCCTGGGCGACAGAGAATGGTCCAGAGAAAGCCAGAGAATGGTCTGGAGAAAGCAGAAGAATGATCGCCAGTAATTTAGCTTGTTCAAGACTGTTACTGTAAACGTATTTATTTTCGCGCAGATAATTTTTCGCGCACTATGTACGTTGACACCTTTTTGCGCGGATTTAAATTCGCGCAGAAAGGAAGTCTCACACCTTGTTTATGCAATAATTATACCTTTCGCGCCGGATTTATTTTCACAGTATTTTACAGTAATATGAGTTATGCTATAAAAGCTCATGTGAATGTTAACAGAGACGACACTCTTGGCTGGCTCTACTTTGTAGCAACATCGTGCCTAAATATATCTATACAATGAAAGCAAGAAAATATCTTTAGCTCTCATGTATTCCTCCCCCAAGGATCGCCGAAACGAACATTAGAATAGCTAAATATATTCTAAATTAATTGTCTTCAATAGCTACATAATAAATATGTTTGTTGCAGAGTTTCGGGAAGCCTTCTCGCTGTTTGACAAGGATGGAGGAGGTACCATTACTAACAAGGAGTTGGGTACGGTGATGAAGTCTCTGGGACAGAACCCAACGGATGAAGAGTTGGCAGAGATGATTGCTGAGGTCGATCAAGATGGTAGGTTCCGTTTTACACAGTTTGATAGATAGACAGATATCTCGGCCCCCTCCCCCTCCCACTTCCCCCCTCCCCCTCCACACACACTCAGGAGTCAAATGTGTACGCATTTTTGTTCCCAATTTCGCGAAGAAAGGTGTCATTTTTCACTCACAAACGCGGATCGCGAAATCAGAAATAAGGGTACCAATTTGCAGCTGAAGTCAGCGAAATGCGGGAAAAGGGTGTATTATTTTACTTACTTTGTGGCACAGAAAAGCATAATAATTATGACAGAGTCTCCCCGTCAAGGCAACGCTGGCCCGCAAGATAAAAAGGGGTCCTTTTTGACATGATAAAGTTTTCCGCGTTTTGCCACGGGGACAGATATACAAACAGATAAACAGATTGGTAGAAAGATGGACGCATAGACAATGTAGTTAGACAGACAGACAGATAGACTATAGACACGCAGATAGATAGATAGATAGTCAGACATATCGATAGGGCTCCTGGTGCCTTAAATGAACAAATCGACATGGTCGTTTCTTAGATCGACAAATCGACATATAATAGGCAGGCAGTGACAATCGGCAAAAATACTTTCTTAGTCTGATAAATATTAGTGACAACAATTCGTCCATAAAGGGCCTAGTCTACCAAGCCGATTCTCATGCGAGAATCGACTTAATGGACTAGGCCCTTATTACTCAAATTAAGTGACAAACGAATTTTTTTACTGGCAAACGACAATTACCGTTTCTTGGTAGTGACAAGAGGAAGAGACCGATTCTTTAATAGGGAAGTTTTGCAAGAAAAACGTATCAATTATGTAACCGTATCCATATTTTTTTTTGTGAATTACGTCGCATTTTTATGTATCACAAATAAATTGTAAGACGAAACATTTTGCTTGATATGTTATGTTACGTTTTTCCCGCCATGTTTTGCTGAAACGCTTTCTTCCTATTAATGTATATCAGATATACGGATCAACAATTTTCGATATAACACACTCGCCTATCGGCTCGTGTGCCATGCGAAAAGAAACGTCTTGGGTCAATGTGATCCTTTGAGCCAGACCACCTACTCGTGCGGTACTATCATAATCATTGCTGGATCTATGATTTATTTGCAATAGACAAGACAATAACAGTTTGTCAATCAATATCAATTACCATGACAAGATGGGGAATGAGAGGACTTGGGGTTATTTGATCAAATATAGGCATTATATATACCAGGACTGTGATGAATATTTATTAGCATCTCTAAACATTGACAAAAATCTCAAATGACAACCATGCAAATCCCCTATAACATCTATAAACCCCGCTATTATATTGTCTATATTATATTGCCCCAAGTCTAGTGCACATACCTACATATACATACATGTATGCACATACACTCATACGTGCATAAGTGTGTTTGTTTTAGCATAGACACCTTATTTATGATTCAATTTGGAGGTTTTTAACAAGGTCTAGCCAAACTTTAGTCTAGATTTGATTAGACAGTAAACATTTATTGCTTCTCGGTGCTTGTTTACCGAGTAAACTACTTAGTAAACAATCCATGTTGAGTTTTACAATGAAGGGATTACACATTTATTTAGCCGTTGTTGTGGACAGAGCCCCTTATAAATAGACAAGAGGACATTTTCTGAATATCGCTGACATGTTCATTGCCTTTTGTTATACACGCATTGCTCTAAAAACAAAGTATCTAGGGTGATTTATGCATAGTGCGTATTTCACTAGTGATTTACGTGGGGTTTTTTTTACTAAGATTACTGGTAAAATCCAAATTTATGACTCGATTTTTTTCTATTTTCACGATTGAAAGCATGTATAATAAATCTCGTTGGTTTCAGCCGCTTAGAATATTGCACGAGTTGCACAGCAACGAGTGCAATATTCACGCTCCTTCAACCAACTCGTTAGTTAACCTGTATAAAATATGTCTGGAATGGGGATAATTGACATTGGGGTTTATTAGGTCCTTGAGTTGATTCAGGAGAAGGGTCAAGTCTTCTTGACCTTCACCAATCCCCTCAAATAATCCATATTTAAGACGAAAATCAGGTTCTATATACAGTTCAATATACCCAGACAAATTTATTGAATGAATATAATACGGAATACACTGAGATATACTCAGTATTTAGCATTTTTCACTCTAGTTTAGGAGAATTTGAGAGGTGTGTAGAACTGTAGATTGTGCATTTTCTGAATATCACCATATTTGAAAAGAGGAGATCAAACCGATTCCAATGATAGTAAACACTAGGACACCTAATAAGTATTTCTATATTTTAAGAATAAAAAAAGTTTGCAATGTTTTTGACTGGGTAATTACCAGTAAAGTAACTAAATAAACTGCATCCGAAGACCTTCAAAACGCAGGTATATATTTATTACAATGTCCCGTAATTTGTTACATGAATTCATATGACTATAAGTGCTAAACCCTCTAAAGATCAGAGCATTTCAATAAAGAGATCTTGTGGAAAAAACACTTTTCATAATATCAATTTTGCGACTTTTGACTCATTTTATTGAACACATCACATTTGATCATGGCAAGTCAACTTCTCTCTGTGTGTTTCAGGCAATGGCGAGATTGACTTTGAAGAGTTCCTGGGCATGATGGCCATAAAGATGAAGGAAACAGACTCTGAATCAGAAATCAAAGAAGCGTTTAAAGTGTTTGATAAGGACGAGGATGGCTTCTTAACGCACAAAGAATTAAAAATGGTAAAGTAGTCTGACTATATTCATAACTGTTTCTTGTATTGTGTTCTTCTTGGCTGACTGCCAATAGGGGGGTTTCATGTCCACCATTTTGTATCTTTATAAGCAGTGAATCCTGGATAGTCAGAGAAAACCTTAATAAAAGAAAACATTATTCATTTCAAGTTTAGACTAGAAATATTATCTTAACTCATTCCAAGTTTAGACTAGTAATGCCATCTTTACTCATTCCAAGTTTAGACTAGTAAAGCTATCTTTATTCATTCCATGTTTAGACTAGAAATGCTATCTTGATTCATTTTAAATTTAGACTAGAAATACTATCATATTCATTTTAAATTTAGATTAGAAATACTATCTATATTCATTTTAAATTTAGACCAGAAATACTATCTATATTCATTTTAAATTTAGACTAGTAAAGCTATCTTTATTCATTCCAAGTTTAGACTAGTAAAGCTATCTTTACTCATTCCAAGTTTAGACTAGTAAAGCTATCTCTACTCATTCCAAGTTTAGACTAGTAAAGCTATCTTTACTCATTCCAAGTTTAGACTAGAAAAACTATTTTTATTCATTTCAAATTTAGACATTGGGGGCAAGAATGTCTAAGTGAGTGCTATGCATGTAGTTAGACCTATACATGGCACAACGTGACAAAGGTCAATCGTGGGATTCGTTCTGTCCACAAGTCAGTCAGGCAGTGTAGACTATTAATCCCACATGAGTAAGTTTACATTCACAAATAAAGACATTTTGACCGCATGCCCAGGTCTTACGTCTGGGTTCTAACTGCCTTAAGGTCTGGCGTATTAGAATTGGTTATTGTGGAAGGGGGGGTGGGCACATCCCTTTTTCTGCTGCAAAAAACACATTTTAATTCATTATTTGTTTTGGTAGAGTAGTTTTATCTCCAACTTTATCCGCCCATTTATAGAAAACATGCTATGTTCACCATGGACTATTTATCTGTGTTCTAATGTCAATATCCATGTGTTATTCATGTTTCCATAATTTTTCCCTCTAATTTAGGAGAATTTGAGAGGTGTGTAGAACTGTATATTGGGCATTTTCTGAAAATACCAGGATACATGTTGATGAGGAACAAATCAATCTGCCCCCTCCCCCCCCCCCAACCTTACCGTAGTTAAATGGTCAGATATATTATACATGCAGGCTTTCTGATGTGGGTCAGATTTTGAGAAAATGTACAATTCACCTTTACAAATCCTATCAAATAACCCGAATTCCAGACGAAAATAAAGTTAAAAAACAGTTCAACCTAACCAAACAGATTGCTAGAATCAATGCAACGCCGAATATACTCGAATTTACCTAGTATTGACCAAATTGGACCCTAGTTTAGCAGAATTTACAAAATGTGTAGAGCTGCTAATTGTACATTTCCCGAAAATCTGACCCATACTTTAAATGGTCAGATATATTATACATGCAGGCTTTGAGAGCCAATATAGTTACTTACCTGATCACTGATGTGTTATATTCCTGGCACAGGCTTAGCCTCAGCTTTACTTTAAACAACACAACCTTTGGTGCCTTGTAATGCATTTAGCCCCGGGGATGAATGCCTTACCTTCAGGAACACAGCTTAGGATAAATTTCACTAATTGATTCTCCAGGCTTCAGCCTGTAATAAGCCTAAACCATGGAGGTAGATTAGGGGAGACGTATCAGGCCAAAGAAAAGATGTGTTTCTCCGATTTATCTGGCTGAAAACTAGGTAGTGGGGTGGTAACTTTTTTCTTTTTTTAAATTTTCTTTTTAGAAAACCACCTCCCAGGAACTGAAAAAATGTCTTTTTCATAACAAAATGTGCTTTTTGACAGTTCCGGGTTAGGACAACCTGTTTTCCTGTTTTTATAAGTTTTTTTTGTCAAAAGATCCCAAAAAGTAAGATATGGTAAAACAAAATCAGGTATGGTGAAAAAACTTAAGTAGGGGAAGGTTTTTCTAGGTGTGTGTGTGCGTGGGGGGGGGGGGGGGAGGGGGTTAAACAGGAAACACACTTATTTATTTTTTTAGAGGGGGATGGCTCGGCTAGCTAGTGATATCAGACATTCACTTAAATTTAGGTTAGGATAGGTTCGTCTCGCTGCAAGCATAGGAAATAATGACCTCAGAAAATAAAAATAGATTATACCAATGGCATCAATTGGACCCCAGCTAATGAACAAATAAGCTCACTTATTTTTAGATAAAAAATTGCAAGAATGTTTTCACGAATATCACAGCTTTTATAGATTTTCTATGAAAACCAAATGCATGATGGGAACGATGAAGGCCTGTCTTATGGAAACACAAGGATATTGACATTAGAGCATTGATGAATATCCCAAACATGGCATGATTTTTATAGATTGTATATTGTACCATTACTCCCATAATGCCATGCGAATTAGAATTCAAAATGGCGGCTATGCAACTCCCCTATTCAAATAAGTATGTTCCAGACTGTACTAAATGTTGTATTGTTGCTATCATAAACCTGATGAATTTACCATCAATATACACAGGGGACGGCGACATAATTTTGTATTACTATGACTTACAATATTCATATATCAATAGGACATAGTAAATGTGACAAAGCAGGATCTAATCATCTGTTTGCCAAGTGTGAAACTTGTGTTCATCCCCTTTCAATATAATGCATAATGGTGCTTACCAGTAAATTGCTTAATCCTATATGTAGGATAATAGTCTCTCGTATAGGGAGTTATTGGGCCGAACTTAATATTGCCATTGTTTATAAATAGAGTCTGTGTGATTGAGTATTGAGATGAATCAATACCAATAATGAAGTAGGATCGGCTTTATGACCGAGCAGCTATAGCCTCGGAGGAACATCTGCCAGCAATATTAGGGTGAGAGTTTCAGAAAATGTACAATTGGCAGCTGTACACATTCAGTAAATTATGCTAAATTTGGCTGCAATTTGGTCAATACTAGGCAAATTCGAGTATATTCGGCATTGCATTGATTATAGCAATCTATTTGGTTAGGTTGAACTGTATTTTGAACTGTATTTTCGTCTGAAATGTGGGTTATTTGAGAAGATTGGCGAAGTTGGATTGTACATTTTCTGAAAATCTGACCCTTATAGTAGAGGTGTGTGTGTGGGGGGGGGGGGGGGGGCGTAGTGTGTATTTTATTTAAAGATTATTATTCAGTCAAAAGCATTGTGTAACAGGTACATTATTCTCAGAATTTGCTGACTCTAAATTAAACAAATATTTATTATACAACACATTTTAGTGAAGAAGTTGGTCACAACAAAGATTATTTATAAGTAAAGATTGAAAATGAAATAAAAATAAAATACATCGATGTGTGTGTTTGAGGGAGGGGGGGAATTCTTTGACTTCATCGACCTTGCAATGCCTGATCCCCCCCCCCCCCCCCCCCTGTCTGTACCTAAAATTACACCGCACCAAAACTGTCAGATCTCTAACTTTCTACTATCGTGCTATGATGATTATTCCCATTGATCAGCAATGGAAGTGGTGCTTTATTACATACTTAGTGATATTAAGCCCATATAAGTCTGCTTCATCTGATAGTTTATCAGTTAGTTTATCTCAATTACGTAACCGTATCCGTATCCTTTTTTGTGAATTACGTCCCATTTTTATGTATCAAAAATAAATTGTGAGATGAAATATTTTGCTTGATATATGTTACGATACGTTTTTCCCACCATGTTTTGCTGAACCTGATTCTTTCTTTCTTTCTTTTTACGTATGCTTGTATATTAGAGATGCGGATACGTTTACGTTTACGTATACGTTAGACTTGCTGATCCTCCCTATACTTATACCGTATTTGTGATGTGTTCCAGTACAATGAGTCACAAGTCGCAAAATTGATATTTTTCAAAGTGTGTTTTCCACAAGATATCTTTATTGGAATGCTCTGATCTTGAGAGGGTTTAACACGTATAGTCACATGAATCCATGTAACAAATTACGGGACACTGTATTAAATATATCCTTGCGTTTTCAAGGCCTTCGTATGGAGTATATTTAGTTACTTTACTGGTAATTGCCCAGCCAAAAACATTATAGTAACGGTTTACTTCACTCTCCCAAAATCTGTATATGGGTCAGATTTCCAGAAAATGTACAATTGGCTGTTGTACACATTGAGGAAATTCTCCTAAATTAGGCTGAAAAATGGAGAATACCGGGTATATCTGAGTATTATTTGGTATTGCATTGATTTAAAGTATCAGTTCTGTTATGTTAAACTGCATTTTGAAGCTCTACTCATTTCTGTCTCAAATGTGGGTTATTTGAGTGGATTGGTGAAGGCGAATTGTACATTTTCTGACAATCTGACCCATGTGCAAGCGTGTGTTAAGTTCATGTGATTCACCCACCCATTAATCCATACTATTCTCTTTTATTCTTACAGGTAATGCAAAATCTAGGTGAAAATTTAACAGATGAAGAATTAGAAGAAATGATTCGGGAGGCGGATACGAATGGTGACGGCAAAATCAGTTACGAGGGTAAGTGTGTCGTTAAAAGATAGAAACATTCTCAAATAGACATGAATTATGTACTATCATGAGCGTATTTAGTAATTCATTTTAAACATATTTTATTTCGACAAACAATTCCACACAAGTGGTACGTTTCAAGTCACCGAAAAAACAAAATACAAAAAATATCATAATTAACTATAGACATATATAGATATAGAAGTTTAGCAACGCCATAAACTACAATATAGTTGAGTGATGATTCCCGAGGTTATACCTTTTACAATATCAATCGATAGGCACTACTACAGCCTAGTATAAATAATGAATCTATACGTGGGTCAGATTTTTAGAAAATGTACAATCGGCAGCTCTACATTTCGTAAATTCGGCTACTGCTAATTTGGCATTTAGTTTTTAAAAACATCTTTGGTTATACATGTTAAAAGTGTTTTTTTTTAATATCATTTTTGTCTTAAATCTTGATTATTTGAGAGGATTGGCCAAAATCAATTGTGCGTTTTCTGGCGATTTCACCCATATGGTATGTTGTACCATTGTAGTTTATAGTGTTTTTTTTTATAAAAGTTTTATTGCACACAATTACAGGAAATCCTGGTATCTCATGTAGTAAAAGGAAACTATTATCAAAGTATCTTCTTTATAACATTTAAACTTTAACCTTTTTAACATGCCCATAATTTAAAGGGCTGAATAGAGACATCATAGTACCGTTTTTATATACAAGTAAGGGGTTTCCTCATTTTTTTGGTAAATTTGTGCATGTCCTTTGCAACCGAAGTAGCAATAGAATACAATACACCACTCACAACAATAAAAACGACTATTTGTATGTGTAATCCAAATTTGGTTCAAGGATAAGCATATATACTCTAGAGACCCGGAAAATCTATGAGTCAGATAAGTTATACTATATATCCATCCATATGTACTTTAGCTACGGCATGTATCTGTACCGACTATAATTATAATATAAATCATAATATAATAGTATCAACACCAGGCTAGTAATCAAATAATAGTGTTAATCAAATCAACGACTATTTCACATAACACTATTATATATATAGGGTGCCATCGATTCTTCTTTTGAAGAACCACATGTGCCTTCGAATATTTACTGGTCATAGCGGCTTAATATGAGACGCAAAATAGTTTTTGAATGCTTAATATATAGGTCAGATTTTCAGAAAATGTACAATTGGCAGCTGTACACATTTAGGAAATTCTCTTAAATTAGGCTGAAAAATGAAGAATACTGGGTATATCTGAGTATACTTGGTATCGCATTGATTTAAAATATCAGTTCTGCTATGTTAAACTGCATATGGAAGCTAATTTCTGTCTTAAATGTGGGTTATTTGAGAGGATTGGTGAAGGCGAATTGTACATTTACTGAAAATCTGACCCATATACATTTATATGAAGTAGGAGCTGAGCTTATAGGAGATGATTAATGTACTCAGAGAGTCCAATCTGGTCACTCTATAAAACTCTCTTGAATGGCAATTATAATGAATAAATATAATTATTGATAAATGTCCCTTAACACTTCCTCATAATCTACATTTAACATATCAAAGATCTCATGTATATCCTTTGTGCACATAGAGAGAAAAAACGGCATGAAAAGCCATATAATGTGCACTTCTTTAATAATATGAAAAATATACAACACACCCTCAGCAATCCTCTCAAATAATCCAAATCTCAGACAGAAATGAAGTTCAAAATACAGTTCAACCTAACCAAACAGATTGCTAGAATCAATGCAATGCCGAATATACTCGAATTTACCTAGTATTGACTAAATTGCAGCCTGATTTAGCAGAATTTACTAAATGTGTACAGCTGCGAATTGTACATTTTCTGAAAATCTGACCCATACAATGGACCTATCGGAGTGGACTCATGTCAAAGTACCACAAGAACGAGCCTGTAAACAAATATTATTAGCTTCTAAAAATGACTTCATCATTCTAGCAGACCACTTAACGTTTGGCCTCCAGCCAGCTGAAGGTTTATTTGAAAGGAATGATTGATCATTTCAATGAAAGAACCTTTTGAAGAAGTAATACAATATCTGTGTTAATTATCCACTTTATTCAATGCCCGGTTTTATATGTATGAGAGGGCTGTTGGTGAGATGGGATTTTTAAAGAAAAAAAACAGATAATTAGTTTTCGAGTTGTGGCATGCATATCATGATATTATGCATTAACCCAAATCAAAGGTGGAATTTCCTTTGAGGGAGGTACAAAGGGGAATATATGACCATTGCCTTGACCGGAAGTTGGGGCGGTCCAGCATTGCTGCAAAAAGGACACTGTTAATATTCTACATATAGTTTTCATTTTTGTTTAATTTATTGTTGAGATTTTAGCTAGGGGGTCAGTATCATTAAGTTTAAGTATAACTTCTTTCCAAATTATTTACTCTCGTTATTCCCGCCCAAGGATGGTATGCAAGTCACATTGAAAATATATAAAACGGATTATTTTTATGTAATTTTCAATTTTTGTCAAACTGACCATTTTCTATTTTTCATTTTACAAATAAAAGTCTTAGTTAATCCCCTCGGGCATGAGCATATAACATATAACATATAACCCCAGAAAGGTGTACAAGTAATATGGTTAGATACCAAATAAAGTTAGACACCAAGTCAAATTTCATTAAAATATTCTCAAAGTAGTATAGGAAACGTTACCAAAATACATAAAATTTTGTTATCGAATTGTTACCATCTTGACATAAATGTGATCCATTTAAAGAAAGTGAGTCATAAGTCGCAAAATATGGATTTTGAAATAACAGCATAGTTGAAAAGAGGAGATCAAGCCGATTGCGATGATAGTAAACACTAGGACATCTAATAAGTATTTCTATATTTTAAATTTGATATTTTTATTTTTGAAAACAAAAGTTAGCAATGTTTTTGGATGGGTAATTACTGGTAAAGTTACTAAATATACTCCATACGAAGGCCTTGAAAACGCAAGAATATATTTAATACAATGTCTCGTAATTTGTTACATGGATTCATATGACAATAAGTGCTAAACCCTCTAAAGGTCAGAGCATTTCAATAAAGAGATCTTGTGGAAAAAACACTTTGAAAAATATCAATTTTGCGACCTGTGACTCATTTAACTGGAACACATCACAAATTACAAGCCAGGATTTACCTAGAGTCTACAATTTTACAGTTTAATCACCCCCACCCCCCTCATTACCTACCTTTGCTCTCCACTAAATCCACTACATGCAGCGAATATATGGGTCAGATTTCCAGAAAATGTACAATTGGCAGCTCTACACATTTAGTAAATTCTGCTAAATTTGGCTGCAATTTGGCCAATACAAGGTAAATTCGAGTATATTCGGCATTGCATTGATTCTAGCAATCTGTTTGTTTAGGTTGAACTGTATTTTGAACTTTATTTTCGTCTGAAATTTGAGGTTATTTCAGAGAATTTGTGAAAGTAAATTGTACATTTTCTGAAAATCTGACCCACATGCAGCGAATATAATATGATTGAGGGGTGCTGAATGGACTGTGGAGGTTACCGCATATCCATCAAAGGGTCTTTAGAAACGCACACACCGCCAGCCATGTCAGGTTCAATAGGGGATAAGGAACTTAATACCCTCAGGGGCTGTATTAACGTTTTATTTGCAATTAACCCATACAAAGACAGGCTGGAAGTCCAATCCAGTGCCCTCTGCAATAG
This sequence comes from Sthenelais limicola, assembly GCA_942159475.1. NCBI lineage: Eukaryota > Metazoa > Annelida > Polychaeta > Phyllodocida > Sigalionidae > Sthenelais > Sthenelais limicola. Next base: position 150,429,557 of record OW804094.1, on the reverse strand, counting down.
GGGAGTTGCATGTGCCACTGCGCATGTCTGTACAAGATAGAGCGGGTTGTCCGCCAGTGTTAAGGTATGATGGAAGAATACAAACAAACGTGTGGTCTTCGTGAGAAGTGTGAAGCAACTGATTTAATGAACTAGAATCCAACTACATATCTTCCTCCAGGATGTGGGTAAAAAGTAGGGGGCGGACCCCCATGTAATACCTATGGCTTAGCATGAATAAGTAGACTTGCACAGTACCGGGTAGCTAAGTATAATTAGCGATTTTAGTAATGAGGTAATATAATACATGGGTGATAATTAATAATTAATATAAACATAATGGGGTTACACAATGTTATGTAATGTTACATAACACAATGCATTGTGGGATAGATTCTGATGAAATCGGACATACAACTATTTTTCAACATTTTTATCGAAATTTGCAAAAATGTTTTCACCAATATCTTAGCTTGTATAATGATCTATGTTAACCAAATGCATGATGGGAAAGATGGGTACTAGTGTTATGGAAACATGTATAAGACAAGGATATTGACATTAGAGCACCGATAAATATCCTGTGCTGAACATGGGATGTTTTCTATAGATTTTACACTGTACTATTTGTCCCATTATTACATACATAATAATATGTGATTTCAGGGGTGCTATTCAGGGGTGCTATTTGAAAAGTCAAATAGCACCTATGGGCTATTTGAGTCGAATATCCACAAGATTGATAGAAACCAAGATAAAATGCTATAAAATCAACTTCTCTTATTGATTAGTATGTAATATACCTAATAGCACTCTGTTTGGTTTGTAATCGATCTCGACGTTGGGTCAAATCGCAGTCCACCCCTTCAGGGTGTCGTGTGATTTGACCCAACGTCTCAATCGATTACAAACCTCCATTGTGCCATTAGGTATACTAATTCAATGCGAATCTAGATTCAAAATGGTGACTATGCAAATCACCGATTGGGCCCTTTTAATTAGATATCAAAGTGGTACTTGGCATACACAAATTATTTATAATTTTATCCAATTAGAATCCAGTTCCTTGCTATCAAAATTTTTATGTTCTCCAAATTATTATGGACTCAAGAAAAGATTGATTATGGACTTAAGAAGAAGCAATATATCTCGTATTGATAGATGTTGCACCAATTATTTTGGGATTGGCTTGGATCTAGATGATTGATGTATTATGAACGGTAAATAGCTCTTGTGCTATGGGAAATATGTGATTAGATGACTGGTGATATAGGTATATTCTAAGTTGTACTTAGTTTATTATCATACAGTCATGTAAGTTACTATAGTTGCATGGATATACATGTGTAAATGATATATGTCAAATGAGAACACCTAAATGTAAGAATATATTAGAATTACTGATACAATCCTTCTATTACAATAGTATTACAATGGCAGCACATGAAATAATCTATTGACAGAATATGTAGAATATAATATTTGTGTCTAATTATCCACTAGTTCAGAAGTTGGTTTTATCTGTATGCGAGATATAGATGGACAGATTTTCAGAAAATGTACAATTTACTTTCACAAATTCTCTGAAATACCTCAAATGTCAGACGAAAATAAAGTTCAAAATACAGTTCAACCTAACCAAACAGATTGCTAGAATCAATGCAATGCCAAATATACTCGAATTTACTCAGTATTGACCAAATAGCAGCCTAATTTAGCAGAATTTACCAAATGTGTACAGCTGTCAATTGTACATTTTCTGAAAATCTGACCCTAATATGGATGAATGTTAAATTATCTAGGCTAAAGAAAGATGTTTAAAATATATGATTACTTGTATTTGTATACAGTTTAATGGAACTGGACATATTCAAAACCTGCAATAACAATTACTGTAAACGTATAAATGTTCTCGCGCACCCACCTTTGTGCGTGAAAATAAATCATGCGCGAAAGGTATAATTATTGCATAAAGGTGTGAGACTTCCTTGCTGCACGAATTAAATCCTTACTTAGTAGGCGGAAATTTATCTGCGCGAAAATAAATACGTTTACAATTATTCTAGGTTGTTTTCTCTTGTTGGTAATCAGTGACTTGCAACTAGTGATAGTTTCGTCAAATCAACATTAAAATATAGAAAATATTTTTCATGAGAAAATAAAACTTGTATCTGTTTCACAATCGTTAGTATTACTTGTATGTGTATCTCATTTAAACATTTATACCGTATAAAGTAGGAACAATTGGTTGACATATAGGTTGAATAATAGGTTGAATATATTTTGGAGAGTCTGAAATTAACTTTCCGATATAAAATATTTGGGGATATTTGCCCATATATACAAGGAAGTGTACGTATAATTTATACGTAGGACCGACCATTCTGAATTCTGAACTGAATTTGTTCTTAAATATGTATGTCATTTTTCATATTATATGGTATTTCTGTCTACATAGATCATATGGCAGAAGTGTTAGTCTGCAATTTTTCTGTTAAATGTGAAAATAAAATTCTTTAAAAAAAATCGAATGGGGAATGAAAGGTCCATGATATTCCTTATGTCCTGAGATACAATCCATAAACTAAACACCACTCAATTATTTGAAACCAAATATCATTTTTCTCTTCCAAGCTATGTTAAAATGTATTTAATTAATTCATGTCTGATTTATTATTCTATATTATGTTGCAGAATTCCGAGATATGATGACGAAATAGAAGTAGAGAGAGAGGAGAGAAGAAGTCGAGAGACGAACCTGTACAATCTGTCAACTTTTATAGATCTACACTGTAAATTGAACACACGATAATTTATATGGAGAATAATAGTGAGACATTATTATTGTCTGGAAAATGTGAATATTGCGTTCGTAAGTACGTGTCGGCGAAGCCATAATGTTGAACTTGGTTGTGTTTTCACAATCTATAGCTCAAGTCGTAAGGAATGTATAATTTATTGCGTTTATTGGTAGGATTTTGCTATGAATGTGGATAGCTGTCACCATTAATTTTAAAGGTGGTCTCCACTGGCTGCGGTAAGCTCTGCGGTAAGCCTTGCGATGGTGTTGTGCTGGTTCTGCAGGTGGAGAGGAATGACGAGGTCCTGCCTATATGTATCACTGGCCATGTAGGCAGGATCTCGCCACTTCTCACCATCACAGCACCATCGCAAGGCAGAGCTTACCGCAGAGCTTACCGCAGCCAGTGGAGACCAGCCTTAAAGAGACAATGTTTCTCTGAATAGTTCTCCACAGGTTTTCCCCTGTGAATTTTCTTTATGTTTCTTTATTAAGAGTGGTCTCCACTGGCTGCGGTAAGCTCTGCGGTAAGCCTTGCGATGGTGTTGTGCTGGTTCTGTAGGTGGAGAGGAATGGCGAGGTCAGTGAACCATGTAGGCAGGACCTTGCCACTTCTCACCATCACAGTATCATCGGAAGGCTTACCGCAGAGCTTACCACAGAGCTGACCACAGCCAGTAGAGACCTCCCTTAAGTGTGCCACAAAAGGTCGATAAATCTCAGCATGTATTGGATATCAGGCTTAATTGTCAATATTTCGATAGCTCCACCCACGAGTTGCATTGATTGGCGTTCTGATGTAGGCCTACTACAGAGCATGAGTGTAGACATAGATGAATGATTCTTACTGATTGCTGTACGCGTTGTCAATTATGATATGAAATAAAACCGTCCACTCAAAGGGGGTCGGGGAGGAGCATGCAGTTGGTACCAATTAAAGGGTACTGGGTGCGATTCCCTTGATCAGCTTTGTGCCATTTTAAACTCCTCTCTGACATGAAAAAGTAAACCACAAAAACAATCCGTCCACTCATTGTGCTTCCTAAACCAACATGTGATATTCTAGATCTGTACATTATTTTTAAGGACTAGATGTATTATGTATTATTCGCATTATCGGAATATAATGATAATGTATACCGGTAGTAATGATGTATTTTGTTTTTGTGAATAAAAATGTATGTAAAAGTCTGCGATTGTTGTATCTATAATAGTATAACTACTTTTTTAGATTGATGTTATCATCAATCTAAATGGATTGGGGTGAGATCTGTCAATCATTGATAGCATCTTGGCTCCTCCCATCCTGGATATCAGTGTGAAGAATCTGTTGATTCTGATATCAGCAGATGGGATCAGAATCATGCTGGTAATGGCTGGGAGGGGGAGGGGATGGCGTTTAGGTGTGAATTAAAGGGTAGACCATGTGTGAATTAAAGTGGCAAGTTGCAAAATAAGATGCCTTATATGCAAAGGTGTTAAAGGGACCAACAGAATCACATGGAATGACCAGTCATATATGGGATAGGGATTTCATGTTTTCTGTCTCCACTTCCTCTCCCTCCTACTATCCCTCCCTCTCGAACTTTACATTTAACTGACATCAATCTCCGTTTCCCTTGGAAACGCATTCTTCTACATGAACCGGAAATAAATAAATAAATGTAAACTGATCCCTGTTAACTATTTCTTGTTTTATGTATAATGGAAGAACTGCTTCGAGGCTTCACTATGCTTAGCTTGGAACTTTGGGAATATAATATGGGTCAGATTTTCAGAAAATGTACAATTGGCAGCTGTATACATTTAGTAAATTCTGCTAAATAAGGCTGCAATCTGGTCAATACTGGATAAATTCGAGAATATTCGGCATTGCATTGATTCTAGCAATCTGTTTGGTTAGGTTGAATCAATACTCAAAGAGGTATAACATCAATAATCTTATATCATTGGAAACCTTTTGGTCTAATTAAATGTTCATTCACAGAAATGTTCATAAATGTATAAGTGTTACAATATACCAGGTTTAGTTGGTAACAATGATTTTCACAGGTATAGAAATTACAGTTTGACATTAAGTCAATACATCATGCAATACATCAATGCAATACTTTCTTCAGATGGAAAACCTACAATACTCTGCTACGTCTTCATTCAAATTATTATTTGTAAAAAATCGGGTTTATCGATATATATCGATCTTAGTTTATAAGGCATTACACGCCTGAGATTTCGAACCTAACATACATCGTACATCAACATTTTACATAATAGTGATTAACTTTTACAAGTCACTATCCCCTAAATAAGGGTCGTATTCATGGTAGTATCTGTGCTTCAGGTAAGACCTGAACGCCTTTCTAGTATTTATTAGCTGGACATCATCTGGTAATTGGTTCCAAATTGAAGGCATTTTATACATATAACTTCTCTTAAATATTTTGGTTTTGGGATGGGGTATTTTTAGTTTTTTCCCTTTCTTAATACTCCTTAAGTTAATATTTCGCGAGTCAACCTTATCAGGTTTAAGTGAACAGAGGTAGGCTCTGTCAAGTAGGTGGCTATTTCTTCTGGATTCAAGTCCTGGGATATTAAGAGATTTGTGAAATTCTTTTGTACTTGTAAGTTTCGGAAGGCCAAGGGCAATCTTGAGGGAAGAATTTTGAAGGGTCTGTAAATGGTTTATGTGGGTCTGAGGGGCTGAAATGTAAATGGTGTCCCCATAGTCTATGTGGGGGAGTATTGTAGCCTTAAAGATTAGTAGAAGGGTATTTTTGTCCCACATTCCATATAGCTTAGACAGAGCTTTTACCTTTATTCTAACAGTATTGATTTTTCTTTCGTTTTTTTTTATTCTTATGTGATATGTGATCCATTTTAGAAAAATTGGTCATAAGTCGCAAAATATGAATTTTGTGATATAACTATATTTGAAAAGAGAGGAGATCAAGGCGATTTCAATGGTAGTAAACACTAGGATATCTAATAAGTATTTCAATATTTTAAGTTTAATATTTTTATTTTTGAAAAAAGTTTGCAATGTTTCAGAATTAGCAGTAAAGAAACTAAATATACTCCATATGAAGGCCTTCAAAACGCAAGGATATATTTGATACAATGTCCCGAAATTTGTTACATTGATTCATATGCATATAAGTGCTAAAGCCTCTAAAGGTCAGAGCATTTCAATAAAGAGATCTTTTTGCGACTTGTGACTCATTTTACTGGAACACATCACATATGAGTGAAAGAGGCTTCATGCTATTCAGTCAAGAGATGCATGACATGACCTCAGATTTTCAAAATCAGATTTGGCTCAAAATTAGAAGGTTATGATATGCTTTTAGAAGGTCTTTGGTTATCAAAGAATTTCATTTAAAATTGTTGTGGTTGAGGTTGCCACCTAGTGGGAATAATAGCAATATAGACTAAGAACAAGAACTCCAAGAACTAACAGGATCTGAATATACTCTCCCCCTGATCTATTCATATATAGAGATTTCTTTATCTATATCAAATTCATTTTCTCTCGTATTGCACTTTATACAATTCCCTGTGGGTCATAGCCTCTAATACTGGCAAAGTAATTCTTTGCAAAAAAAATTTTCAAGAAAATCATTTGGAGAAATTTTTATTTTTTATTTTTTTTTATTTATTTTAATTCTCTTCTGTTTAGCGCGGATTACTGCATATATTGAGCAAATATTTGTAATTGTTTCTCATTAATACAGTATTGTGAATTATTATCTGGAATAATAAGCGGTTTTATTCTCAAATCATTTCCTTGCATTCAAAAGCGGTGATATAGAATGATAACTGAGCATAAGACATCTGTTAATTAACAACTCATCCCATAATGTGACCTAATTACTGATCATTCCTCCTCTATTGACAATAATATTGACAACTGAAAATATAAATTAGCTGTCTTTTTAAGGTTTTATCTGGGATTAAAAGTTACCGATTGGAAAAAATTAATTTACAGAATACTTGGAACTTGGAACACCCAAAAAGGGTTAAAACAAAGTCATAATCTTTATTCCTAGCAGCACATTATATTGGCAGGAATACAGCAGAACATGTATGCTGAGCAGTACGTGTTTAAATACAGGTGAATTAACAAGTTGGTTGAAGCAGTGTGAATATTCTAAGCGACTGAAACCCACAAGTTAGTTAACAGATTTATTATACATGCTTCAATTATGAAAAAAGAAAAAGAATCATGACTTTCATGAATTTGAATTTTACCGGTAATCTTAGTAAAAAACAAATTGGTTGCCATGACAACCCCTCGTAAATGACTAGTGAAATACGCACTATTCGGAAATCACTCTAGATATGTTGTTTTCAGAGCAATGTGTGTTCCTGATCACTGTTCACTTTATAGTAACAGTTCAGCAAAATCTGGTGTGTCAGCCTTCTGAGGACAAGGTGACAACAATCTTATATCATCACTTCTTGTAATAGGATTCACTCTGTGATATGAAATCAAATTATTCAATGATTTGTGACGAGGACCTATAGGACTTCCAGTGCCTGTCAAGAGCTGATATTTTCCTGAGGATACATCAATAAGAAAATGAACAAAATCATTCTGTTTACGGCAAGAAATGGCATATCCCCACAGTTGCATGCATGGTCTTATTAGAAAAGTACCTCTCTTCTCACTCCTCAAGAGCTCCTCGGCTGCATCCCTGCCTATTGCTCCATGAAACCATGGCTCTGGCCTATATTTGAGTTCATCTATTCCTGCCCCCTTTGGAAATTCAATATTTTTGTACCATTTAATGAGTGCCTGTTTATTTGGTGGTTGTAGAGGCCACTTATTTTCTATTTCATGCAAATTCGGAATTTTCTTTTTCACTCTTTTTGGGTGTTTGACATCTTGGGCTATTTCTGTTCCAACTACATCGAGTTCTTCATGCACTACTTCATAGACGCCCTCTCCCACATCTTGACGCACCTTATCAAGAATCTGTTTCAATGCAAGTGCAAGTGAAGAAAAACTTGGCCTCATAAGGCGATCCTTTTTCCAGCATTTCAACATCCAATGGTACAAGGCCGTGGAACAAACGCTTGGTTTCTCAAGCACATTGCCATTATTGACAAAGTCTTGGACTTCTTTATTAGACATCCCTGGATAAGGCAATGCTCCTCTGGAGAAGACTTCCCACATTAGAACCCCAAATGCCCACACATCTGCCTGGGATGAAGACCTTTCGTTAAACACTTCAATTGCTGCCCATCGGATTGAGATCATTCGAGATCCATCAGGGGCCCCCATATTAAGTTCATCGCTGTATTCTGCCAATGTAAAACTGGATATCTTGACATTTAATGATGAGTCAACGACATAGCAATTAGCTGCACGGAGATCACAATGGATTATATTCTGGCTGCTTACATAGTTCATACCATTTGCAACCTGTAGTAAGCATTTCAGCATTGCAGTCAGTGTCAAGGTTTCATCATCCATGAAATAGGTTTTGAGAGTGTCATTCCCGAGATAGGGCAAGATGACGTGCATATGCGAATTCTGTTTCGTAATACCAAGCAGCTTTATTACATTTTCATGATTCAGTTCACACAGAATACCTGCCTCTTTATAGGCCCATTCTTCCAACGAATATTCTTTTAGAGTCACATCAGTTGAAATACTGTTTTGCATCAAATATGTGCCACGATGAACTTCACATCCTACGTTTGACGCGATGTGAATCATTATTGCCACTGCAGTTGGGTCGATCAACGAAAGTAGAGGGTGGTTTCCTACTCTCTTTAGGTGGGTGCGATTCTCCATGTTGTTTATATTATATAAAGGTTCCATTTCGAAGGAATCGCATTCACTACTACTGTTTTGGTCTTTACGCTTATAGCAATGATAAAGAAGTATGCCTCCTATTATTGAAGCCACTGATATTAAAGCGACGGCGGCAACAACAGCAGCAATCAAGGGGTTAAGATGTATATTACTGCCGGGCAAATCTGGCCCAAGATTTTCCATGGGCAATGGCAAACTCCCAATAATATTCCCAACCTTGAAATAAATACGCGATTCTCGTTGGAAATTGTTCACGTTCTCTGCATCTAAGCGACAATACATGTCAGTTTCAGAGACAAAATACACATCACATGTTTGATTCTGAAAAATGATAAGAAGGTCGGCTGGCGAGGCTGAATAATTGAGATTTTCCCCCGATATGTGAAGATTAATGTTTGTTGAATTAGAACTGTTAGAAACATGAAATGAAGCATTTAGCAACAGTGGGTCATTAGTAAGACACACATCACCCAAATTAATCACTTCACCCGGAGTAGTTCTATGCAATTCATATGAGATAGAAACATTCAAGGTAAATAGTGACCCCTCACTATTGAGACATCTTCCAGTCATTTTGTCACCGTATATATGAGGATATCGAATGAATGGAGGATATGTACATGCTATGTATTGACTATCCACTTTACTGCAAACATCTCCACGAACACTGTCTAAAGATTTACCATCGTGAAGGGCAGATGTGAGCCAGAGTTGCGGGGTCAGTGAAGTGTTCACAAAATTACCACGGATTGTTAATCTGAGACCTCCACTCAAGAATGTACTTCGAGGGTTAAAGTCTACAATCTGTGCAATAGTATTGAATGTGGACCAATAATCGAACATATCTTGTCCACCGGCGGTCTCCCTTATCATAGTACCATTTGGCAGAAATTGAACATAGCTGAAGGTCAGCGGTAAACCCACACCTGGGCTGATTTGAGAAATATTCCTTATTATGCATGTGTAGGAAGTACCATCACCACAACTGCTACCATTATAATAATGAAAAGAAATGTCACTTGTGCATGCATACACATGAGCTGTTTCCCAGAGTCACAGAAATATTTTCTTGATATAGATTAAAACCGTGCATTATCAACAGTGCTCCAGATTGAGGACCAACCTTGGGGTCGATTGATGAGATAACAGGTATTCCATGGTCTGAAAGATTTGGTTTATCTCCCATCGTGATGTTAGGGCTACCATATGCTACAATGGTAACGAGAAGATAATGTGTCAATACAATTAGGTAGCTTGTTTTGGCCGTATATGTATTCCACATGGTTGTATATATATATATCCCTCCTTGTTGTCTGCGCCAATATTTGAGACTTTCTCTTAATATAATCTCAGCGATATATATAGACCTTTGCTAGACAATAAAACCCATGCAAGCGACGTGCAAGTAGTAGTACATATACGTAGGGTGACCTTATCAATTGGAGATCAACTTCCTGATAGACTTTGTCCCTGCATAATAGCCCACCTGCGCTGGCATGTGCGCATGTCCGGACGTGGGCGCGGTGCAGAGTATTATGGGATTGGTCGTAGTATAGGACTAGGCTGGGCGACCGTGTACCATGACCCGGGTACTGTGGCTAGTAGGTACCGTGACCAAACCACCGAGCAAGGAACGGCGGCCGTCAAGCGCGAATTTCAAAATGACAATAGTAATTCTAAAATCCTGATGTCTGTCCTGCCGACGTCTGCTTAGACATAGGTCTACCATGCATAATATTAAACAGTGAATAGGCTATGATAAGTACTTTTTAAAGTTGTCTGCTATAGCATTCACATCAATGTCCCAGCCACCCCACTCAGTATATTAGATAGACGCATAGGCTCATTCCCTAATTTCAAAAACACCCCCTTATCTCCAGAAATAGCATCAATTTTAGACCCCCGTTTTCAAGGATTTGGATGGCTTTTTCCCGTTTTTGAATTTTCTACCCCTTATCTCTGGAAAGAATAGAAATATCTGGACTTCCCCAAAACACACCCCCTTATCTCCGGATATATATTAGAATGACATTATTTGTGACGTGTTTTAGGAAAATGAGTCATAAGTCGCAAAATTGAAGTGTTTTTTCCACAAGATCACCTTATTGGAATTTTCTACATTTTGATGGGTTGATCACTTATAGTTATATCAAGGTATATCAATCGATGTATCAAATTCCAGGACAATCTATGTAATATATCCTTTCGTTTTAAAGGTCCTCATATGGAATACATTTAGTTACTTTACTGTTTATTGACCCCAGAAATGTTGGAACTTTTTTTCAAAATCGAAAATATCAAACATAAAATCTAGAAATACTTAAAATATTATTGGACTGTTTACTATCATTGGAATCAGCTTGATCTCATCTTTTCTAATAATTATAGTGGAATCTCAAAATCTATTTTTTGCGACTTATGACACAAAACACATTACATTTACAGTAGCTCTTTAGAGTATAACTGTAATGATTGTGAATGTGAGACTATTTCTAGGTTATTACATGAATTTCGATTAACACAAAATAACTGAATTATATTCTCTCAATGTATATTACCTTTTTAAGCTTCCTTTTCTATACATAATTTTTAGGTCTATAAGTGGTATCATATCATTTAGGAAAGAACGTTTTATATTTCAAGGTTAATAGGCTGTACCCCTCTTAAGGTCTACCCCTTGTAGGATGTACATCTAACCTAGTCCATAACTGGTAATAATTTGTATCTAGACACTTCCCCCATAACGCCCCCCCCCCCCCCGATTCAGCAACATTTGTATTTATCCTTATCCAAGTCTTTTACCAGATTCGGGCAGACCTAAACAATTACTAGAAAAGGGGAAATTGCATAAAAATATTTCATTTTAAATATGGGAGTTATTCTACATGTTGTAACGCGACATAAAACATTCCCATATCAATTCAATACATTTTATTTGAGTGAATAAAAGGGTTCATAAACGTCATGGGCTAATAACTTTTATATTCACCAAAATGCAAGTACATGTGCATCATCCCTCCTCAAAACCAAAATGCTAAGTAATATTAATGGTTTAGGGAAATTGTATTCCTTTGAAGCTAATGTATGTCGTAACGGCGACACAAATATTCCAAAACAATATTTTCCAATTCTAGATCAGTTCAAATGCATAATTACATGAATATTTGTTTTTTCATGATAATGAACGGTGACACACAAATTCCCCATATGCTTCCCTTCCCGCTAATGTCCCAATCATTTTGGGAAGACATAGGCCAAGTCGTCCTATGTAGGCTATAGAGCTTATACCAATGGGCCTGAATCAGATTTGAATAAAAACTGGGATCTCATTTGAAACTGTGATAATCTTGAGATTTTAATGAATATAAGATCTAGGTGTGTAGGGGGTATAAGCCCATGGTTGTACACATAGCACATATTTATTTGTGATATATTCTAATTTCTATGCAATGCTATTCCTATGCAAAAATAAACTTGCATCTCGTTTTGGACTCAAGATCCCTTAATATTTGAGCGTGAATGTTATTTTTTAGGATTATATGGTGGAGAATATATTTTTTCAGGAAAAAATACCCCCGTAGCAATTTGTTATTATTATAACATCCAGGAAAACAACAGGTTTACCCACAGATCTCATTGCAATGTCTACCAAAGGCTACAATTAATGGTCACCACTTGACGCACTGTGTGCAATGGTGCGTGCAATACTCCAGCTCCCACAATCCTTTGCGCGACCGAAATTCAAGATGGCCGCCGCGCAGGTGGGCTATTAAAGGTGTGTAGTCTTGGATGTGCGTACTTGTGTGGAAGAAACAACATGTGTTAATTCACTAATCAGAAACGGCCCAAAAGTTACTGCACATACAACGATTTGAACATGGTCATTCGACCCAATCTGCCAGCTGCAGATTTTGTAAGAAAAAGTATAATTTCTTGCGATTGTTATTCCTTTATTTTGGTAACAATGTGGAGTAAATATAGAACTGCAACTCAGAGGTGGCATCAAGACTTTTCCTGCATAGGCGCTTGAAAAATCTTGTCTTCTCACTACACTCACTAAGCCTATCACTTGTGTTGAAGGTGATTTTTCCCAAGCCTATGTAGAAAATGTCTTGATACCCCCTCCTCATGAGATTCTATCATATTACTTCTATGCTGCTGTAAAAACTCAAAGGTTGATACATGGAAAGTAGTGATATCCACGTCTACCTATCATTTCCTATATATGCCTTTTTTTGATAAATAATCCCTATATCCTCATCAATAGAAATCCCAGAAGGGAATAGGCTATAGGCCTATATATTCCTTCAAAAACCAGTGGCCACCAGTGGCCATCTCCCTCTCCCACTCCCAGTTTCTACATACTAGACCCTGCCCCAATTGGTACCAATTCGGTGGGAGTGGGTCAACGTGTCCCAAATACCGCCAGCTTATCAGTGGGCTTGTTGGTTTCTTGTCCTAGAACTCTGTGTTTTAATGCGAACATAATGACATGTTGCGGTCTAAATGGAATTATAATGACTCTTTGCGGTTTGAGGCGAGAGGCTTTCCCTTCATTTGAAGGGACTCTCTCAACTTTGGGCCTAGACGGAGTTGACCCACTCCCACCAATAGCGGTACTACTGTGGCAGGGCCTAGTATGGAGTAACTCATTGCGGAATGGAGGGCCTGCCTAGGGAGGATGGTGAGGTTGATGAACAGGATACGAGACAACGTTATACAAGGGGTCACACACAAAGTGTGGCACACAACTCTGTCATAGTCTGATACTTATCAAGGGCCCCCAGCTATGGCTCACTGCCTGCCAGTATATGCTACAAATATAGCGTATATCCTACTTCTATGGGCTGATGCAATGTCCCTAGTTCGCAGCTGCCATCTATGAGGATCTCTGCAAAATGAAACTGAGTTCACTGCCATCTTACGGTTCATCTTAAAATTTGCTCCTTCTTGGTTCTGCAGCCATCGTTCTCCTCCTCCACCAAAGATTATATTAAGTTAAGATGCAGCAGTCCTGCATGCGTCTATGGGGAGTGTGTAATCACCGCGACAGGTAGCGCCACCACACGGCGGGCGTCACACTGGCAGCAATATGCATAGATAGATAAACAGTGATAGGCTCCCATGTTTGTTGGGTTTTGAGAGAAGGAATGACAATAACTCATCATAAAACCTTTGTCCCCTGATGTAAACAACAATTGGGTGTTTTAGCATGGTTCAGTGACACTTCCCCTTCCTATCATTCCATTCTTTTTATTTATTTATTCTTATTCACTTTATTCATTCTTTCTATCATATATAGAGGGATGTCTATTACTACACAAGTACTATCATCCTATCTTTATTTTTAGCTTATTTTGGGGGAAACTGTTGTATATGGTAGTACTTATATATTATATATATGAGTAATTCTCCTAAACGGGCAGCATTTGATTTCAGAATTGTTAGAAAATTTAGATTCGGTGAATATCTGCAATCTTTGAGGTACATATAGCAGGGAATAGCAGCATAATGCAGGTGAAGTTTGGGAAGGCTGAGGCAAATATTTCTTATGCAGTATCTTATCTTACTTATCTTATACAAATATTTGGCAACATTTTTATCAAAAATTGCAAAAAATGTTTTCACCAATATCATACTGATAGGTTGTATAAATGATCAATGAAAACCTAATGCATGATGGGAAAGATAAGGCCTTGTATTATGGAAACATGTAAAACACATGTTTTCTTTAGATTGTATACTGTATCATTGCTCCCGTAATTCCATGCGAATCAAGATTCAAAATGGCAGCTATGCAAATCCACTATTGCAAATCTTCTTGTATACCTGCACTGGATGCAGTATTCATGCAGGCTGTGCATTTGTGGTCTTTTGATTCAAACCTGGTATGGCTAGTATGTGAGGTGTTAGAAGTATGAACTATTTGTACTGAACTATATAATTACGGTGACTTGTTAGAAGTCAATATATTGAGAAAAGGAGAAAGAAATAGATTAAAATAGAACCGCATTACCGCTTATATGACCTATTGTATAGTACCAGACCAAAACAACTTTGCATCCTCAGCATTATGACTAAAGACTGATCAGATTGATCATATCTAGGAATATTTTATGAAGTAGACATAGTGATAGCAGTGATGGGAGACCATTTATGCATGCAATTATAACAGCATTTTAACTACTAGTATGATAATTTATCCTTACTGGTAATTAAAGATGAACTGTAAATACAATTAATCATGATATTGTAACCAATAGTTATACCATATGAACAAAATCCAAGAATCTAACGTAAATACCACTGAATGTATAGTACTATAAAATTTCAGTTAAGCAACATAATGTTTAACATGTTTAAGAATTTATTTAAACTACACTATTACACCTATTTTTGTAAATATATTAAATTAAGACCTGTTAAGATTGCTGAAGACTACTAAGTACCAAATTAGATAAATGCTTCATGCTATTCAGTCAAGAGTGATGACCTCAGATTTTCAAAATCAGATTTGGCTCAAAATTAGAAGGTTATGATATGCTTTTAGAAGGTCTTTGGTTATTAAAGAATTTCATTTAAAATTGTTGTGGTTGAGGTTGCCACCTAGTGGGAATGATAGCAATATAGACTAAGAACAAGAACTCCAAGAACTAACAGGACCCGAATATACTCCCCCTGATCTATTCATACAGAGATTTCTTTATCCATATCAAATTCATTTTCTCTCATATTGCACTATATACAATTACCTGTGGGGTCATAGCCTCTAATACTGGCAAAGTAATTGTTTGCAAAATTAAAACGTTTTTTTAAGGAAATCACTTGGAGGACCTTTTTTTTCATTTTTTTTTCTTCTGTTTAGCGCGGAATATATTGCATATATTGAGCAAATATTTGTAACTCTTTCCCATTAATATGGCATGTGAATTATTATCAGGAATAATAAGCGGTTTTATTCTCAAATCATTTTCTTACATTGAAAAGTGGTGATAAGGAATGATAACTGAGAAGAAGACATCTGTTAATTAACAACTTATCCCACCATGTGACCTAATTACCGATCATTCCTCTATTGACAATAATATTGACAACTGAAAATGTAAATTAGCCGTCTTTTAAAAGTTTTATCTGGGATTCAAAGTTAAATTTACAGAATACTTGGAACTTGGAACACCCAAAAGTTGTTAAAACAAAGTCATACTCTTTATTCCTAGCAGCACATTATATCGGCAGAACATGTATGCTGTGCAGTGTTTAAATACAGGTTAACTAATGTGTTGGTTGAAGCAGGGTGAATATTCTAAGCTACTGAAACCAATGAGTTAGTTAACAGATTTATTATACATGCTTCAATCATGAAAATAGAAAAAGAATCATAAACTTCATAGATTTGAATTTTACCGGTAATCTTAGTAAAAAACCCAAATTGGTTGCCATGACAACCCCACGTAAATCACTAGTGAAATAGGCACTATTTGTAAATCACTCTAGATACATTATTTTCTGAGCAATGCGTGTATGGGTCTGATTTTCAGAAAATGTACAATTGGCAGCTGTTCACATTGGGCAAATGCTGCTAAATTAGGTTGCAATTTGGCCAATACTAGGTAAATTTGAGTATATTTGGCATTGCATTTATTCTAGCAATCTGTTTGGTTAGGTTGAACTGTATTTTGAACTTTATTTTTGTCTGAAATTTTGGTTATTTGAGGGGATTGGTGAAGTTGAATTGTACATTTTCTGAAAATCTGACCCGTATAATAAAGTACTGATCACTGTTCACTTTATAGTAACAGTTCAGCATAATCTGGTGTGTCAGCCTTCTGAGGACAAGGTGACAACAATCTCATATCATCACTTCTTGTAATAGGATTCACTCTGTGATATGAAATCAAATTATTCAATGATTTGTGACGAGGACCTATAGGACTTCCAGTGCCTGTTAAGAGCTGATATTGTCCCGAGGATACATCAATAAGAAAATGAACAAAATCGTTCTGTTTACGGCAAGATATGGCATAACCCCACAGTTGCATGCATGGCCTTATTAGGAACGTACCACTCTTCTCACTCCTCAAGAGCTCCTCGGCTGCATCCCTGCCTATTGCTCCATGAAACCATGGCTCCGGCCTAGATTTGAGTTCATCTATTCCTGCCCCCTTTGGAAGTTCAATATTTTGGTACCATTTAATCAGTGCCTGTTTATTTGGTGGTTGTAGAGGCCGCTTATTTTCTATTTCATACAAACTCATAATTTTCTTTTTCACTCTTTTTGGGTGTTTGACATCTTGGGCTATTTCTGTTCCTACTTCTTCATCAAGTTCTTCATGCACTACTTCATAGACGCCCTCTCCGGCATCTTGATGTATCTTATCCAGAATCCGTTTCAATGCCAGTGCAAGTGAAGAAAAACTTGGCCTCATAAGGCGATCCTTTTTCCAGCATTTCAACATCCAATGGTACACAGCTGTGGAACAAACGCTTGGTTTCTCAAGCACATTGCCTTTTATTACAAAGTCTTGGACTTCGTTATTGGACATTCCTGGATAAGGCAACGCTCGTCTGGAGAAGACTTCCCACATTAGAACCCCAAATGACCACACATCTGCCTGGGATGAAGACCCTCCGTTATTTAACACTTCGATTGCTGCCCATCGCAGTGGGACAATTCGGTCTCCATTGGAAGATTGCATATAAACTTCATCGCAGAGAGCTGCCAATGTAAAACCAGATATTTTGACATTTAATGACGAGTCAACAATATAGCAGTTTGCGGCGCGGAGATCACGATGGATTATATTCTGGCTGCTTACATAGTTCATACCATGTGCAACCTGTAGTAAGCATTTCAGCATTGCAGTCAGTGTCAAGGTTTTATCATCCATGAAATAACTTTTGAGAGTATTTTTCCCGAGATAGGGCAAGATGACGTGCATATGCGAATCCTTTTTCATAATACCTAGTAGCTTTATTACATTTTCATGGTTAAGTTCACACAGAATACCTGCCTCTTTATAGGCCCATTCTTCCGATGAATATTGTTTTACAGTCACATCAGTTGAAACACCGTTTTGCATCAAATATTTGCCATGATGAATTTCACATTTTGGGTTCGACGCGATGTGAATCATTATTGTCACTGCAGTTGGGTCGATCAACGAAAGTAGAGGGTGGTTTCCTACTTTCTTTAGGTCGGTGCGATTCTCCACTAAGATTTTGGTTGACTCATCTGGTAATGAGTAATTGTTTCCACTATATAAAGGTTCCATTTCAAAGGAATTGTTTCCACTGTCTTGGTCTTTACGCTTAAAATAACGACGATAAATAATCATGCCTCCTATTATTGAAGCCACTGATATAGCGACGAGGAAGGTGACGACAACAGCAGCAATCAAGGCGTTAAGATGTATAGTACTGCCGGGCAAATCTGGCCCCAAATTTTCCATGGGCAACAATGGCAAACGCCCAATAATATTTCCAACCTCGAAATAAATATGCGATTCTCGTTGGAAATTGTTTGTGTTCTCTGCGTCTAAGCCACAATACATGTCAGTTTCAGAGACAAAATACACATCACATGTTTGATTCTGAAAAATGATAAGAAAGTCGGCCGGCAAGGCTGAATAATTGAGATTTTGCCCCGATATGTGAAGATTAATGTTTGTTGAATTGGAATCGTTAGAAACATGAAATGAAGCATTTAGCAATAGTGGGTCATTAGTAAGACACACATCACCCAAATTAATCACTTCACCCGGAGTAGTTCTATGCAATTCATATGAGATGGAAACATTCAAGGTAAATAGTGACCCCTCACTATTGAGACATCTTCCAGTCATTTTGTCACCGTATATATGAGGATATCGAATGAATGGAGGATATGTACATGTTATGTATTGACTATCCACTTTACTGCAAACATCTCCACGAACACTGTCTAAAGATTTACCATCATGAAGGGCAGATGTGAGCCAGAGTTGCGGGGTCAGTGAAGTGTTCACAAAATTACCACGGATTGTTAATCTGAGACCTCCACTCAAGAATGTACTTCGAGGGTTAAAGTCTACAATCTGTGGTATAGTGTTGAATGTGGACCAATAATCGAACATATCTTGTCCACCGACGGTCTCCCTTATCATAGTACCATTTGGCAGAAATTGAATATAGCTGAAGGTCAGCGGTAAACCCACACCCGGGCTGATTTGAGAAATATTCCTTATTATGCATGTGTAGGAAGTATCATCACCACAACTGCTACCATTATAATAATGAAAAGAAATGTCACTTGTGCATACACATGAGCTGTTTCCCAGAGTCACAGAAATATTTTCTTGATATAGATTCAAGCCGTGCATTATCAACAGTGCTCCAGATTGAGGACCAACCTTGGGGTCGATTGATGTGATAACAGGTATTCCATGGTCTGAAAGATTTGGTTTATCTCCCATCGTGATGTTAGGGCTACCATATGCTATGATGGCAACGACAAGATAATGTGTCAATACAATTAGGTAGCTTGTTTTGGCTGTATATGTATTCCACATGGTTGTATATATATCCTTCCTTGTTGTCTACACCAATATTTGAGACTTTCTCTTAATATAATCTCAGCGATATATATAGACTTTTGCTAGACAATAAAACCCATGCAAGCGACGTGCAAGTAGTAGTACATGTATGTAGGGTGACCTTATCAATTGGAGATCAACTTCCTGATAGACTTTGTCCCTGCATAATTAAAGGTGTGTAGTCTTGGATGTGCATACTTGTGATGTGTTTCAGGAAAATGAGTCATGAGTCGCAAAATTGATATTTTTCAAAGTGTTTTTTTTTACAAGATCACTTTATTGGAATGTTCTGATTTTTGGCGAGTTTATCCCTTATGGTTGTATCAATTCATGTATCAAATTTTAGGACATTATATATAATATATCTTTACGTTTTAAAGGTTCACATATGGAGTATATTCAGTTACTTTACTGGTTATTGCCTACCAGAAACATTACAAACTTTTTTTTTTCAAAAATAAAAATATCAAATTTAAAATATGGAAATACTTATTAGAATATTGGACTGTTTACTATCATTGGAATCGGCTTGATCTCCTCTTTTCAGATATGGTGATATCTCAAAATTCATATTTTGCGACTTATGACTCATTTTCCTAAAACGGATCACACTTGTGTGGAAGAAACAACATGTGTTAATTCACTAATCAGAAACGGCCCAAAAATTACTGCACATACAACGATTTGAAGATGGTCATTCGATCCAATCTGCCAGCTGCAGATTTTTGTAAGAAAAAGTATAATTTCTTGCGATTCTTATTCCTTTATTTTGGTAACAATGTGGAGTAAATATAGAACTGCAACTCAGAGGTGGTATCAAGACTTTTCCTGCTCAGGCGCTCAAAAAAAATCTTGTCTTCTCACCACGCTCACAAAGCCTATCACTTGTGTTGAAGGTGATTTTTCCCAAGCCTATGTAGAAAATGTCTTGATACCCCCTCCTCTTGAGATTCTATCATATAACTTCTATGCTGCTGTAAAAACTCAAAAGTTGAGAAAGTAGTGATATCCATGTCTACCTATCATTTCCTGTATATGCCTTTTTCTGACAAATAATCCCTATCCTCATTAATAGAAATCCCAGAAGGGAATAGGCTATAGACCTATATATTCCTTCAAGAACCAGTGGCCACCAGTGGCCATCTCCCTCTCCCGCACCCTCTCCCTCTCACCCTCCCTCTCACCCTCCCTCTCACACTCCCTCTCCCTCTCCCCCTCCCGCTCACCCTCCCTCTCCCGCTCCCTCTCCCTCTCACTCTCCCTCTCACACTCCCTCTCACTCTCCCCCTCCTATTCACCCTCCCTCTCCCTCTCCCGCTCTCCCTCCCTCTCCCTCTCACCCATTCCGGCTCTCCCTCCCTCTCCCTCCCTCTCCCTCCCTCCCTCCCAACCCCTCGGTATCGAACAGACAATACTTCCTGCTCGCAAAAATGGGTGGGAAGATTGCAATTAATGAGAACGGGAGGGCAACAAGGCAGAATGAAGGTAGAATCATAAGACAATTTAGACCGAAAACCGAAACAGATTATATAGGAATCTCTGAGCTATCAGTTGGCAACAAACTGGAACGGCTTACAAGTCAGATTGAGAAACTTGGACGATATCACACTAAAACGAGAACTAAAAACCCAAATTATGCTAAGGCAACACGGGGAAGAATTTGATTGAAACAATACATATACTAGGAGAAAGTCACACACTATTGATGTAATATAGTGTATCCCACGATCACCCTTGTATCTCCACACCCCCCTCGACTACAGAGACAATTACTAATGTAAGAAAATAACAATTGTACTAACATAACAATAAGTAGCCTTGATGTTTAAGGCAGGTGGTAAGAATATCGCCAAGGCGACGCCGGATTGTACTTACTGCCGAAAAAAAAAAAAAAAAAAAAAAAAAAAAATTATTGTTTCATTGGACATACACATGTTGGCAAAGGAATGCACCATATGGCACATTGGGGTGAAAGGAACTGAGAATATCCTACGACAGTGGATATTCTGTGGAAAAGGACATTCCAAAAAGGAAAAGTCACTCGAAATAGGAAAAGATTTGATTTTAAAAATATTTTATTCAGGACAAGTAGACATTTTCATACATCAAGCATAAATATTCTCAGACTAGCCTGATTTAAATTATTAAATTTAGCATTAAAGTATTTAAATTAATTCGGTTCTAGTTCTAACAACAAAGTAACAATGTTCGTTTTGTAAATTATATGACATGCTTAAAATGAAATAGCAGACCAGTATATTACACCTTTATAACATTTATACGTCGGTATATATTTGGAGTGCTGTAATAAAATAACCCACCACCTGCGCCGTGCACTCACACGCAAACCATTTTGTATCAAATATCTATGACAAAAGATTCAACATTGTTAGGATGTTCCAAAAAGGAAAAGGATATTTCAAAAAGGAAAAAGATATTCCAAAAAGAAAAGTCTTGGATAATTGGGATTTTTCCTGTTTCACATAGAATATATATCCTTTCCGATTGGGGACAAAACAGCCTCTCTCCTTTAATTTGTCTAACCTTTATATAATTCGAATTTTACGCATCAAATATATATAGTTTTTAGGGGAAGGGAATTCTACTGTTTTCCGTAATAGGCCTACTGTTGCCCATAAGTGTAAACTGTAATGGCTCAAATTCCCTGATTCTCTTCTTTAATGGCATCATTTCCTTTGGGAAACGCAAATGGCCGAAAATCATTAAAATGCCAGACTGTAGACTGTAGACTGTAGGCCCCCCTGGGTACCCAAAAATAAATTTTACATTAATCAGTTGATTTGTTAATTTGTATCAACCTCATATATATGTGCATTGAACTACAAAGTATGGAACCATTCTGATTATTAGTAATTTTTTACAGGGAGGTCGAAAAATAGATCCCAAATATGAAAAAAAATGTCAAAAATAGCATGTCAGGTAATGGTTCATATTTCTACATGAATTAGAATTTAGATAGAAATAAATAAAACAAATATGCACATAATGTATTGAACTATTGTGTACTTTATAGGTCTCGACATAAGGGTGATAACACTTTTTAGTTTGTGAAAATATTCTTACTAGAAGAAAAGTTAGAGCCAAATAACCATTCAGTAATGGTAATCATAATGGCAGCAACAAGTTTAATGACCCTGCCTATATTATATCCACTATTCCTGGCTTGAATGGAGGCTTCATTGATACACTTTCTTACAATCAGAGAGTCATTTTTTAACATATTAATAAGGTCTGAAATCATAATTTTGAATGAAATCTGTTCATTATTCATAATGAAATCGATTAGTACTAATGGCCACAGAATCTAGTTCATTTCTGACTCACAAGGTGATGTTAATAGACAAATAGGGTCGTTAATAGACAAATACGTTCGTTAGTGGACACATATGTTCGTTAATGGACAATGTGACATTTTGCTGTATAAATCATATGAAAATTAGGCAGAAATAATAACTATCGATCTATATAAACTGATATTATACTAAATCAATAATAAATGTCAAATTTAAAGTTCATTCTTAAAATACTGCCTTATAAAACCATAAAAAGCCTTAAATAGGGTGTTCGTTAGTGGACACTATCTCCAGTTCCTATAGGTTCTTGGCACTATGCATTTTCTCTGCTACGGTTCAAGAAAAACTTCAACCAATACATTTAATGTTCATTACATATCAAATCCAATGCATTTTATCATATTTGTTATAATTGGATAATTTTCATTTTTTTGAAAAAAATTATTCCACCTTAGGCAAATAAATGTTCGTTAGTGGACAGCAGGGGTACCCATTCCAAAAAATGTCTGTATTTTATGGCTTTCACCCTGAAAATCATTTTTTTGCTAAATTTGTTGACACAAATTGTGTACAAGTAACCTACTATCACAACATATAATGAAAAATGTTGGATTTTGATGATTATTTAGAAATTTAGCAATTCCACCATGTAATGACAGT
Source organism: Sthenelais limicola (assembly GCA_942159475.1). Taxonomy (NCBI): domain Eukaryota; kingdom Metazoa; phylum Annelida; class Polychaeta; order Phyllodocida; family Sigalionidae; genus Sthenelais; species Sthenelais limicola. The sequence goes on along the minus strand of OW804094.1, from coordinate 150,406,412 downwards.
TCAAAAAAATGATTTTTGTCCCCAAAATGTGATTTTGAAAAAAAAAATATAAAGAATTTGGGGTAAAAATGCCAAAAATGTGGTTCCACAGGTTGGTAGAACCATCCAATCAATAAAAATTACCTAATTAATGGTTATTTATTTGTATTAAGCCCATTTAATCACGGTTGGGGACCAAATGTTGTCAAATTGGTGGAATTGGTTAGAACTTTAAATACTGCAACAACCATGGAGACAAAAGGTAGGCCTACAACGGCAATACAAAAATAGAAATGTAAAAGCCTAATTAGTCCTAACTATTGACAGAGATGAATTATAAACCGATTATTATTTTTATTTTTGTATTCATTTACAGGTCAAGCCTACTGGACTTCTGTAATATTTCGCAATCGGACCAGGTAGGCCTAGGCCGACATGGAGAGACCCTCTCACTTCCTCTCCCTCTATAGTGGCAAGGTGTCTCGAATTTACAGATTGTATAATATAATATATATATAATAGGAAAAAATAAAGGTTTACCATACCATATACTGATATAGGGCCTGTTGTATAAGAAAGTGCTCGTAAGTGGATCGCATCTCCTCGTTTCATATCGCATCTTTTTGACTTACGAGGGACTTACGAGATATGACAGACATACGAGAGGGGGTTTGCATAAGGATCCTCGCAGCAATTTCGTAATTTGTATTAATCAACACATCGCATCTCCTCGTATCTTCTCTTATCTGAAGTTTTGAATGTAGTATTCAACTCAATTGAAAACATCCAAATACATCTAACGTCTGCGGCAATGTGAGATTCCCTAGCAACGTGTCCTGCAGAGTCCCTAGCAACAGGAGAGAGAGGGAGAGAGATCAGAGGGTGAGGGGGAGAGCGAGGAAAAGGGAGGGGGGTAAGGGGAGAGAGATCAGAGGGGAGGGGGAGAGCAAAGAAGCAGAGGGAGAGGGTGGGAGAAATCATATAGGGAGAGGGAGAATAGGATAGAGAGAAGAGGGGGACAGAAAGGCGGGAGGGAGAGGATGTGGGAAGGGGAGAATGAAAGAAGCAAATGGACAGGGTTGGGAAATCGATAGGATGAGGGACACGAGGTTATTTTCTTCTATATCAATCTACTCCCATAGCCTATCATATAATTATGTTTCAAATACAATCTGAAATTGATCAGGTCTTCAACATAGTGACCTTCATAAAAGGAGTTACTATTTGAATTCCACAGCATTGGGGCTGTGTACAGACAACACCTTTTCATTCTTTCAATATAGGTATAGGGAATTATCATATATTAATCCTTATCACATCAAATCAAATATAACGTTGGAGGTGACGTCAAATTCGGCCAAAGTGGCCGACGTGAAAGGAGCAGACGTTGGCCATTGAAGTTTTACGTCAGAGGAGGTATTGGTGGAGGTGATACCACAGGAGGTAGTGGATGACGTGCTGGAGGGAGTACAGGATCATTTACCACAGGAGGTACTGGATGAGGAGGTACTGCATGGAGGAGATACTGGAGGAGGAGGTGCTGGAGGAGGTTACTGGAGGAGGTTATTGGAGGAGGTTACTGGAGGAGGACGATACTGGAGGTGGTACAGGAGGAGGTAGAAAACAAGATGTTTACCTCCTCCAGTATCCCCTCCAGTACCTCCTCAAGTACCCCTTACAGTACCTCCTCCAGTGCCTCCTCCAGTACATCCTCCAGTACCCATTACAGTAAGCCTACCCTCCTCCAGTATCCCCTCCAGTACCTCCTCCAGTACCCCTTACAGTACTTCCTCCAGTACCTTTTACAGTACCTCCTCTAGTACCTCCTCCAGTACCCCCTCAAGTACCCCTCTAGTACCTCCTCAAGTACCCCTTTTAGTACCTCCTCAAGTACCCCCTCAAGTACCCCTCTAGTACCTCCTCAAGTACCCCTTTTAGTACCTCCTCCAGTACCGCCTCCAGTACCCCTCTAGTACCTCCTTCAGTACCTCCTCCAGTACCTCCTTCAGTACCCCTCTAGTACCTCCTCCAGTACCTCCTCCAGTACCCCTCTAGTACCTCCTCAAGTACCCCTTTTAGTACCTCCTCAAGTACCCCCTCCAGTACCCCTCTAGTACCTCCTCCAGTACTGCCTCCAGTACCGCCTCCAGTACCCCTCTAGTACCTCCTCCAGTAACTCCTCCAGTACCGCCTCCAGTATCTCCTTCAGTACCCCTCTAGTACCTCCTCCAGTACCTCCTCCAGTACCGCCTCCAGTACCCCCTCCAGTACCCCTCTAGTACCTCCTCCAGTACTGCCTCCAGTACCCCTCTAGTACCCTCTAGTACCTCCTCCAGTACCCCTCTAGTACCTCCTCCAGTACCCCCTCCAGTACCCCTCTAGTACCTCCTCCAGTACTGCCTCCAGTACCCCTCTAGTACCCTCTAGTACCTCCTCCAGTAACTCCTCCAGTAACTCCTCCAGTACCCCTCCAGAACCACCTCAAGTACCTCCTCCAGTACCCCCTTCTACTACCTCCTCCAGTACACCCTCCAGTACCTGCTCCAGTATCCCCTCCAGATCCCCCTCGAGTACACCCTCCAGTACCTCCGTCAGTACCTCTTCCTGTATCCCTTCCAATGCTTTTTCCAGTCCTTCCTCTTATACCTCTTCCAACACTCTTCAAGTCCCTCACCCAATACCTCATTCACCCAGTACATCTTCCTATGACTCCCCCAGTACCTCCTCCTGAACCTCCCCTAGTAGTTTAAATATCCCAGGCTGATTAACATAAATTAACCCAAAGATTCCAACACAAAGGAGAATAAGGTTTAGGTATGGCTGTGACTGCCCTGGAAAAGGTGCACTCCACCCTGGTTACACATGCAGCTTCCCCCCGCCCCTCCAGGGTTACCTCCACCAAACCCCCCACTCTCCCCCTCTCATTAGTATTTAAGATTAGGCCTGTCTCAAACTTGTTAACTCCATTTAAACATAAATACCACCTGTGCTCCTACCTCTATCCCTTCCCACACTACAATATGAAAGTATAAAATATGTATCAAAATCAGGTTACGAGGAGATGCGAAAAGATGCGCAGCCTTCAAAATGCTCGTAGATATTTACGAAATATATACGAGAAAAAATTCCTTATACACAACTAGAGGGAGATGCGAGGGTGTATTTACGAGGGGATACGAATTTCTGGTGCTTATACACATGCTTTCAACTTACGAGACACTTATGACGGAGATGCGAGGACATACGAGGTTCTCGCAACCTTATACAACGGGCCCATAGGCGTATAGGCCTATGTAGGCTTACTACGGTTTTCCCTAACATGCTATAGCTAGCTTGCCGTCACTATAGCCTATATATTAGGGCCTACATAATTATTAAATAACAAATGTAGAAAATAATTCCTATGATCTGAGGATGTAGCCTATTTGTTGGCCATGGTAAAGGCAAATGCCATTAATTATTCATTGTGTTTTTTTGTTTTTTAGTCACTAGAGGCTGCCTCTGTTAAAAAAAAAGAAAAAAAAAGAAAAGAAAAAGAAAAAAAAAAGGAAGTGAGTGTCAGATTAGCTGTGCACTAGTCCTGGTTCAACCTATAGTCTATCCACAGGGGAGAACCCCAGGACCGTCCAGTGAGGTCGATGAACAGGACACGAGACGACGTTATACAAGGGGTCACACCCGAAGTGTGGCAACTCAACTCTGTCAAAGTCTCATACTCATCTAGGGCCCCCAGCTGCGGCTCACTGCCTCCCAATAAATGCCAGAAACATAGTGTATATCCTACTTATAAGGGCTGATGCAATGCCCCCCTAGTTTACTGCTGCCATCTATGAGGATCTCTGCGAAACGAAACTGAGTTCACTGCCATCTTGCGGTTCATTTTAAAACCTGCTCCTTCTCGGTTCTGTAGCCATCGTCCTCCTCCTCCACCCCCTCCTCCTCCTCCTCTACTACACTAGCTGTGTGAGTAAACTAGGGCACGAAGGCAGGGGCTTGCTTGCTGTAGTTGTGTGTAGGCATTCCCACTGGCCTTATTTAGAAAGCCACAAGCTGGGTCACTGACTGAGTGGAGTACTGGGCCAACGATCTGGGAGCTAAGTGAATGGTGGTGCTGCAAGACCTAGGATATATATTATACCTACCGAGATTCTTCACTCATTTCTTCATGTGTGTGTGATTAAGCATATCATTCAGGAGTTACCAGAGCCATTGGCTATCTTTACTTAGTACTTATACATCTCCCAGGTCGTCGAGGAACAAGATCAAGATGAAAATCGGTCTGACAGTGCTTCTATGTCTAGTGATCGTACTGGTCATAGCCGCCCTACTTTGTCATATTATAGCCATTGCTACCGATTATTGGTTACGGTCAAGTTCTGCTTATCAAACCAACTTTCTCAATATTGGATTATTCGTCGCTTGCTTCGATCAGTACATCCATCCCCACGACAACCCACCGAGAGAGTATGATGGCTGTCATAACTTGGATTCGGCAGTTTTCGAGACGATTAGAGACTGGCTTGTACCAGGTGAGTGAGGAAGGAGGGGTGGAAGGAAGGGTAGAGGCAGGGTATGACGGTAGAGGGATGGGAGAGCACCCTATTATTTTCCTGGGCCCTTCTTCCTTCTAGTTCTACAACTATGTAGTTTTCTCTTTATTCTCATCGTTGTGTTTCCTTACTAGCTTCGTACTCTCTCCCCTCTTTCTCCCCTTCCCTCTCGTTTCACTCTTTTTATCTTTTTATCTTTCCTCCCTGTCCATCTCTCCTACCTCCCACCCTTCCTTCATTTTCCTTCTCTGAAAAGATAAATCTTAAACCTCTGGCACTGCATCTTTCATTAATATGTTCTCGATATCACAGACTCAGTTTATATTAATATCCTTCCCTCAACCCCACTCAGTTTCACCTCTCATTCTCGCTATTTGTTTCTTTCTGTCGTTCTGTCTGTCTCTTTCTTCTGTCTCATTCCCCACCCTCCTGTCCTTCTTCTCTCCACTCTCTCTGATGCATCACCCCATCGCTATTCTGTAATTCTCCACATCCCGGCGTCCGTCGCCCACACACTACTCTCTGTGTATACAAACCTACCACTAAAACCTTCACTGCCTTCTCGAACACTTGCTACTATTGTAGAACTAGCTTATCTTCAAAGTCGAATCATTTTTAACTGTCACCATTACATTGTTCGGTATTCCACTTGTCTGAACGGTTTCAACCTTTACCGTTATGTCCAAACCATTAATTCGAATGTGCCACGCCCCTTTATCTTTGATTTGATTATTCCAGACTAATGGATATCAATGATTGGGAAGAAAAGCCAATTTATTCAAATGACAAAAGTAAAATTTGCTCTAAAGATATAATAAGCTAGGGTAGTTAGATGATGCCAGATGGATATATGCTGCTACGCATTGTTATGATACAGTCTAGGCCCAAACATGAGAGAGTCCCTTCAAACGAAGGGAAAGCCTCTCACCTCAGACCACAAAGTACCATTATAATTCCATTAAGACCGCAAAATGGCATTATATTCCCATTTAAACGCCGAGTAATAGGCTTGGAAACAGATTAGCAAAGTTGGCTGACATACCATTCTTATCTGATCTGAAGGTTTGGACCTAGAGTGGATAATAGAAATGACATCAATATTACAATAAAGTTAATGCCATCACTTTAATAATAACAACACATTTAATGACAATGATGCCTGTATAACATTACAAACAAAGGCACCATATGGTATACGCTTATACTATGAACAGGTAATCATGTTTAGCTATTTACTACTGTTATGAAGTAAACATTTCACTCTGTACATTGTCATGATGTCAATAATAATTATATCGTTTTTATACTTACAATATTTAAAACAAAGAGACCATATGGTATACTTAGACCATTGATATTCTATTCTCAGAAGCAGTTATATCACTATAGTATAGTGTATACAGTTAGATATGAAGGTGCACGTTTATAATAGGCTATAGAGAGAGGAGTGACAGCCATGTCCTCAGGGTGTCAGTACATATAACACAACTGACTGCTATAGTGTTGTCATCCTGATACACTGCTCACAATACATATGCTAAATGGGTCAGATTTTCAGAAAAAGTACAATTCAACTGGACAAATCTTCGCAAATAACCCAAATTTCAGACGAAAATAAAGTCCAAAATTCAGTTCAACCTAACCAGACAGATTGCTAGAATCAATGCAATGCCAAATAATTTAATATACTCGAATTTACCTAGTATTGACGAAATTGTAGCCTAATTTAGCAGGATTTACTAAATGTGTAGGGCTGCCAATTGTATATTTTCTGAAAATCTGACCCAAATACCAGTAACAGGTCAACATTCAACATCACTCTACTCAGTCTCCTGCTCTCTGCCTCTTTTTACTCTAAATAATGCAGTCCCTTCAATAGGTGCCAGATTTATAAGCCATTAATTTTGTGGATTTAAAGGTAATACCCTAAGCCGCTTTGCCCCCCACCAACTCAAAGTCAACCAATAATCTAAATACACTTTATTTTAAAGGATAAACGGATGTAAATATACCAGCATTGAACACACATGTTTAAATTTCTTATTGATTTGATATCATATTTTGTTTAGATTTATTTCCTTCAGCATCTATAGAATATAACCAAAGTGGTGTGTGTTGGGGGAGGGGAGGGGAAAGGGTGTTGGGGGGGGGGAGTCTATGTGGACCCGACTTCTTGCTTCAAGTGAGTCCCGATTTCATCATGAGTTTTAAATGGTTACATTATTAGATATGAATGAAGGTCACTTAGGTGTGGGAGTATCAGGTCATACATATCTCGTCTTATCTGTTCTAAGAACAGAGACTCGCAAATTAAGAAGTATTGTAGACCATTTATGTATGAATATTATCAAGTTCAGAACAAACGAAAAGAAACAAGGCCAAAGCTAATAAACGCTGTTCACTTCATTTCCCTGAGGGAACATTTTTGGGATACTGCTATTTCTAATTCACTAGCACAACCAAAACTTATTAAAGAAAATTGAAGCAAACCTGAAATATTTAACTTAATCTTAAAATGGTATGTTACTTTCCCTCCTCTCCTCTTCCCCAGTTTTACAGAAAAAAGATTTATAGTATTTTTCTAGACCTCCAGTATAGGGGTATATTGGCAAAGGTTGTTATGAGAAACACATGCGTTGTTGATCTTTGCCCTTGGCCTAAATAAAGTACCATAAATAGAACTTGAGGAGAGGAATGTCTGCCGGAGCAGGGAGGTAAATGGGTCAGATTTTCAGAAAATGTACAATTGGCAACACCACATATTTAGGAAATTCTGCTAAATTAGGCTGAAAAATGAAGAGTACCTAGTATAGCTGAATATATTTGTTATCGTATTGATTTAAAGTATCAGTTCTGTTATGTTAAACTGCATTTTGAAGCTCATTTTTGTCTTAGATATGGGTTATTTGAGCGAATTGGTGAAGGTGAATTGTACATTTTCAGAAAATCTGACCCAAATAGAAGGGAGGGGTATCTGGCTACTTACTCAGTGGTATAAGGTTAGCCTCGCTACTGAATTAATGTTCACTTAAATGTCTTTAAGTTGGCTGTTTCTGTTATTAAAGTACTAAATAAATATTCATACTAGAATGATTAATATCTGTCTTAAACAAATAGGAATAATATGATCAATATTGTTTTGGATGGTGTGGTTTTAACCCGAAGAAGCTGTCTGACCCATCTAGGGTCATTTCTTATAATGAATCCCCGGTTATCGGGTATTGTGTGGTCAAGACTTTAGGTATGTACCTTCCTGGTAGGAAGGAAACCTTCATCGCGTCCTGGAAATAACGGTAGTAAGGGATATTTGTATTGGCTTAACATCTATATGCATGCCACTTATACCAGGCAATGCTATAGATTGTGTAATATAGACCTAAAGGGCTATTATGGGGTTTTCACTCTCATTTGACTGTCTTTTGAAGGAATAGATGATTAATAACAAAAAGAGTATTAATTGAGTATTACAAGTTATAAAAACTGATGGTATTGGCTGGTACTGTATATATCACCCCGTGATGTCCTCAACACAATTACAGATTTAACCTCAACTTCCAAGTAAGTCTCAGTTAAAACTTATGATAGCCCTAGGCCTACATTACATTTAGGTCCAAACCCTCAGATCAGATAAGAATGGTATGTCAGCCTACTTCGCTAATCGGGTTCCTGGCCTAGGACTCGGTGTTTTAATGGGAATATAATGTATTAATGACATTTTTCTATCTTAATGGAATCATGATGGTACTTTTCGGTTTGAGGCGAGAGGCTTCCCCTACATTTGAAGGGACTCTCTTAACTTTGGGCCTAGACTGTCTACCACAACAAGTTCCTGCGTCCTCCTACATTCCCTACACATCACAACACCTCACCAACTCAATGTTACCACATACAAGAACGTTCCTATACATGTATACATATAAGTGTTGGTATTGAATGCACGTCCCTGTATACACCAGATTCATGTCACGTCTGCCTTTATATCGTCTAAACTTTTACACTCAAGCACTGCATTCATCTGTTTCCTCCACAAACGGGAGATAGTGGGTCAGATTTTCGGAAAATGTACAATTGCTTGAATTGGCAGCTGTACACATTTAGTAAATTCTGCTAAATTAGGCTGCAATTTGGTCAATACTAGGTAAATTCGAGTATATTTGGCATTGCATTGATTCTAGCAATCTGTTTGGTTAGGTTGAACTGAATTTTGAACTTTATTTTCGTCTGAATTTTTTGTTATTTGAAAAGATTTGCCAAGTTGAATTGTATACTTTCTGAAAATCTGACCCTAGTATCATCGGATTTAATCTGCACACGTTCTGTGTAGGTTCGTATTGCATCTCTCCCAGTGTAAATACAGGGGGGCTAAACCCATAGACCACTGTTGTAAAATGGTGTAACCAATATTTTTATCAGGGCAGTTATAGCAGGCTATTCGATCCTGTATCTGGCGTGACATTCATTATGAAAGCTCATCATTTCAAATCATGGATCAGATCATGGATGCAAATTATTATCACTAGTCTAGACTCAGAGTTGAGAGAGTCCCTCCAAACTGAGGGAAAGCCTCTGCAAATCTGAGAGGCTGTGAGCCTAGACTGTCTAGGGCACGGTTTTCTTAAGATTGTTCTCATGCTGAAGCGATATGATATTGATTACCAAGGCAGGGCATTGTAACCTGGGTGTTAGAGATAATTTTTATTGACATTAGTTCATCAAATTTAATGGTTGGATTTTGCACTACTAACTAGGCTTGAAAACCTGAGTAACTTGTTAATTTCTTGTTGCGTGGAAGAACGATGGATTCGTGGGTTTGGAATTCGTGATGTTATTGTGCCCAACGTTTCGGATATCTTAGTATCCTTCTTCAGGGGTGCCGTATCCAATAATCAAATTTAAGTTCTCAAATTTAAGTTCTCAAATTTTAGTTCTCAAATTTTAGTTCTCAAAGCAATCAGGCTCTTTCCAAAACGCAATAGGGGAATTAGATTTTCCGTAGATATCTGTTCGAACTTAACCTAGTGTTATTGGTGCAGCTGTACTAGGCCCGTATTTAAGGATAACATGATGTGCCTTTAATCAAATCAATCATGATTGTCTGTTTTTAATTTGTGACATACCTTTACTTATTTTTGGAAATTCCTATTATAATAATCGTTAAAAAAATAATTATGCATCTCTTATCGCAACAAGTAACTTATCTTATCAAAGTCATACATGTACTATTACTTATCTTACTAATCTATGCTAAAAGGTAGGTGTGAAAACCTCTTGTAACAATGCGATAAGAAGCAATAATTATAAGATAAGATACCTATACTATTAACCATCATAGAAAGTAAACACTGGGTTTTCACTGTTGACGAGTGAGGAACACTGCTGGAATTCCTGCGGTGAAGTGACCTGATTGTACATGTAGTGTGGTTTGGATCAATCAAATCTCAAACACTGGAATCTCGCTGAAGCTTACTCTAAGGCTGAAGGGACCACCTTTGGGTCCTGGCTTTTAGATGCCCCAATAGTGAAAAGTTTTGGTGAAAAGTCTTAAGCTCAGAGTTGAGAGAGTCCCTCCAAACTGAGGGACAGCCTCTCGCTCCAAACAGCAAAACACTGGTGTAATTCCATTAAGATGCCTACTCCAGGACCAGGAAAGCCAAAAAACGCAGTAGGCGTCCAATCACCGACTTCTTATGATATCCGATCTGAGAGGCCTTGAGCCTATAGACTGTAAGTAATAGTATTTAAATAGAATGATGTTTAAACCATTAGCTACCGCAAAGATCAAAATAGTACATCACCAGGACAGTCTAGGCCAAAAGTTGAGAAAGTCCCTTCAAACGAAGGGAAAGCCTCTCGCCTCAAACCGCAAAGTGCCATTATGATATCATTAAGACCACAAAATGTCATTATATTCCCATTAAAACGCCGAGTCCTGGGCCAGGTGAAGTAGCCTGACATACCATTCTTATCAAATCTGAGGGTTTGGACCTAGAGTGAGGACACCAAATGACAATTTTAACTATAGTTTATCCATATGTTCTAATAAAGAGGTCTTTCTTCGGGTACAGAATAAAAAAGGACCCAACAAATATCATACTGTAGAGCAGTGGGATTCTGAGGACTCTTGAGTGTACATGGAATAGTTGGCAGGGCATTGTTGGAGTGCCTGTGGTGAAGGTGACCTGACTCAGTACAGACGCTTTACAGACGCTCGTCATTGTGTGTAGTAGATTCTTCTCATCTGTGAATGAGTGGGCAGTTGTGATCCTCTAAACTCAAGTGTTTTAGTGGTATGTTCCATCCTATCCGTGTGACAACCTTGTAACATACTTTGTAACAATTTCAATATAGCCATCTGAATAAATAATAAGTCTCCGTGAGTGTAGTTGTGACGGGGCTGGTGTGGCCTGACTGTACAAACCACAGCTTCTTCCTACTTTCAACTTGATGTACCACCAAATATCCTATATAGTACACTTGTTTTCTTTTGTATTTTTAACATAAATATCGCACTTGTGTGTATAAGTGATATCCTCTCGCCTTTTATAAGGAGTTTTTATTCAAGTATTAGTTTTGTATTTAAACCTAAGTGAGTCCTTTAATAACCCGTCCTTTAAGTTTAATCAGACACCCTCTATTTCTTACACTGAAAAATACAGTTTATTGGTAGTTATATATATATTTATACTTGTATAAATGATCACCTGAAGAAAGGCAAAACAGGCCCAAAACCTAGTGAAGTAAAAACCCAATCAAATATCAATATTTGGGATTGTTCCTAACCACTCTAACAACCAAAAGATAACTACCCGGGATTCCAAATTTAAAGGCAACGACCATACAACTTCGCTAAATTGTATAAATGTATTTAAGCATATAACATGACACATATTCCTATCAGATATGATAGCAGGGATACCAGGTTCAATAGAGAAAAACAATAATTTGATCCTAATGTTGTTTCTGAATAAAAGCATTTAAGTACAAATATATTCTCGACTTCTATTACAGAACATGAGATAGTGAAAGCCTGGACATCTATAGGTCAACCCCCTAATGTATAACCCTTCTCCCTAAACCATATATCTGGAACTGGACATCTATAGGTCAACCCCCTAATGTATAACCCTTCTCCCTAAACCATATATCTGGAACTGGACAACTATAGGTCAACCCCCTAATGTATAACCCTTCCCCCTAAACCATATATCTGGAACTGGACAACTATAGGTCAACCCCCTAATGTATAACCCTTCTCCCTAAACCATATATCTGGAACTGGACATCTATAGGTCAACCCCCTAATGTATAACCCTTCTCCCTAAACCATATATCTGGAACTGGACATCTATAGGTCAACCCCCTAATGTATAATCCTTCTCCCTAAACCATATATCTGGAACTGGACACCTATAGGTCAACCCCATAATGTATAACCCTTCTCCCTATACCATATATCTGGATCTGGACACCTATAGGTCAATCCCCTAATATATAACCCTTCTCCCTAAACCATATATGGGTCAGATTTTCAGGAAATGTGCAATTCAACTTCACCAATTTTCACCAACTTCACCAAATTTCAGACGAAAATAAAGTTCAAAATACAGTTCAACCTAACCAAACAGATTGCTAGAATCAGTGCAATGCCGAATATACTCGAATTTACCTAGTATTGACCAAATTGCAGCCTAATTTAGCAGAATTTACTCAATGTGTACAGCTGTCATCGTAGATTTTCTGGAAAATTTGACCCATATCTGGGGCTGCCCCTATGCATTAAGTATACAGAATGCCAGACTTTATACTCCATGTCACCCATGCTCACTAACATGTTGTGTAGTGATTGATGCCAGTATCACCCAGTTCTGAGCTATCCAGTGCACCAAGCCATAGAAAAACGAAAAGTGAGCAAAAAAGAAAAATAGAACAGCGTTGGTCTTGTTAGCCTTGTGGAGTACTGTTGTGTCCCAAAACTCTGTTTCTCTCTACTCGAGTTCTCACAACAAGGACAGTATTTTGATACATTTTACAATTTTAGTTCACGAATTTTGGATGTAATAAATAATCATTATAATTATTATATAGGTTAATGTGTTATTCAATTAACCAAAGGTTAATATCATGGAGTAGTAGAGAGTTCTTATTACAAACAATCAATGGAGCACAACATGAATTGGGATTTGGAAAATGTCATATTAGATGCATTGCATCAACCAAGCAGGGAAATCATAGGGGGTGAATCAAGCCTTAATAGGGGATTTGCATAGCCGCCATTTTGAATCTTGATTCGCATGGAATGCATGGGTACAGTGTGGTACAGTGTAAAATTATAGAAAATATGTCATGTTCAGCATGGAATATTTATCAATGCTCTATTGTCAATATCCATGTATCATACATGTTTCCATGACACAAGTCTCCATTTTTCCCATCATCCATTTGGTTTTCATGAATCATTTCTAAAAGCTATGGTATTGGGGAAAACATTCTTGCAATTTTTGATAAAAAATCTTGCCAAATATTTGTATGTCAGATTTCAATAGAATCCAATGACCATCCCATGATGCACTGTAACAGACATGCACAGTGGCACATGCAACTCCCCTATTATTCTCAAGGTATTATAGGAATATTACTGTACATACATCTGTTAAATCTCAGTAGAATCTGGCGTATGAAAGGTGATGATCTCCCTCTCTCTCTCTCTCTCTCTCTCTCTCTCTCCCTCCCTCTCTCTCTCCCTCTCTCCCTCCCTCTCCCTCTCTCTCTCCCTCTCTCTCTCTCCCTCTCTCTCTCTCCCTCTCTCCCTCCCTCTCCCTCTCTCTCCCTCTCTCTCTCCCTCTCTCTCTCTCCCTCTCCCTCTCTCTCTCTCCCTCTCTCTCTCTCTCTTGCTCGCTCCCTCCCTCCCTCTCTCTCCCTCTCTCGCTCTCTCCCTCCCTCCCTCTCCCTCTCCCTCTCGCTCCCTCTCTCCCTCTCTCTCTCTTTTCTCTCTCTCTCTCCCCCTCCCTCCACAGGTTGTCTGGGAGCTTGCAAAGTGCCGGCCTCATAGCCCTAGCATCTAACCATATCTATATCATTAATAATTATAACAATATCTCTATAATCTCTAATTAATTCCAAGTTGTTTGGTAGCTTGCAAAGTGTTGGCCCCATAGGCCTAGTACTATCTATATATATCGTTAATAATTATTACAATATCACTATGTAATCTCTCCATCACTCTCTAATATCATCTCTCTCTGTCTCTCTCTCTCTGTCTCTCTCTCTCTCTCTCTCTCTCTCTGTCCAGGTTGGCTGGTAGCTTGCAGAGTGCTTGCCTCGTAGCCCTAGTTCTATCTGTATCGTTAATAATTATTACACTATCACTATATAATCTCTACATCACTCTCTAATACCATCTCTCTCTCTTCCCAGGTTGGCTGGTTGCGTGCCGGGTGTTGGCTATCATAGCCCTGGTACTGCAGGTACTGGGCATCCTGCTGGTGGTACTGCTGGTCCTCTGGTGGTTCTGTAAGTGGCTGGCGTGTGGGGAGAGCAAGAGGGACTGCTGTGAACGCTGTATGATCTACTCTGCACCCATCCTCTTCATTCTAGCCGGTAAGTAATGTACATACATGGGTCAGATTTTCGGAAAATGTACAATTCAACTTCACCAATCTTCTCAAATAACCCAAATTTCAGGCAGAAATAAGGTTCAAAATACAGTTCAACCTAGCCAAACAGATTGCCTGAATCAATGCAATGCCGAATATACTTGAATTTACCTAGTATTGACTAAATTGGAGCCTAATTTAGCAGAATTTACTAAATGTGTACAGCTGCCAATTGTACATTTTCTGAAAATCAGACCCATATAGCAGTTATGGATCAGATCGTCAGAAAATGTACAATTGACGGCTCTACACATCGATCAAATTCTGCTAAATTAGGCTAAAAATTATAAATATTACGTATATTTGATTATGTATTTGATATTAAGTTGATTCATAATATCAGTTGCGTCATGTTGAACTGTATTTTGAACTTCATTTTTGTCTTAAATTTGGGTTATTTGAGAGGATTGGTGAAGGCGAATTGTACATTTTCGGGACATTTGACCCTTATACAATATACTTGTATGGTAATTAATAATTGATATTAATAGCTTAATAATTTTAATGATAAAGTAAATTTTTTTTCACTTAATTTGTATTCATGTAAATTACATAAGCATCACAAACACTCTCATTCAGTAAATGGTTTTCGTCGTGTCCTGACAATATTGCTTAAAACCCTGCCCACACATAGCCGATTTAGCTCCCGATTGCCCCCCGATTTTGGTCTCCCGATGAATCCTAGGATTTAATTTTCAATCCTGGTTTATGTTATTTCAAAAACATAAACCAGGATTTGAAATGAAGTCATAGGATTCATCGGGAGACCAAAATCGGGGGGCAATCGGGAGCCAAATCGGCTATGTGTGGGCAGGGTTTAAGGAATAAACAGTCGAAGGTGGATAGAATACAAGGTTGATTAGTTATAATGTTTACAAAAGAATTTAAGAGATAAAGTAATTGAGATAAGAATTGAGATAAGCTGGCAGAACCTCCCTACTATGAATTTTATCACAAGTACATATAATAATAAAATGAATGGTAGTGATATTTGCTGGCAACTCCTTTTATAGTCTATACCGTTCTTGTTAATAACAATATAACAAGATATGATTCCATCATTTAAAAGATGTGTAAATCAATATGGAGATGATATTACAATGTTAGGTGTTTTCCTATCTACTACCCTGACCCGGGTATATATAAATACTAGCTGTAGTTACGTGTTAACGTAAACACGTATAAGCCAGACAATCTCCTGTTTACATCGGTACGACAAGCTTGTATTCCTCCAGGACAACTATTATACGGGTCAGATTTTGAGAAAATGTACAATTGGCAGCTCTACACATTTAGTAAATTCTGCTAAAATTGGCTGAAAAATGATGAATACCGGGTATATCTGAGTATATTTGGGATCGCATTGATTTAAAGTATCAGTTCTGTTAAATTAAACTGTATTTTGAAGCTCCTTTTTTACTTAAATGTGGGTTATTTGAGAGGATTGGTGAAGGCCAATTGTACATGTTCTGAAAATCTGACCCATATTATTCTTACCACCAGTTCCCAGCGGTAATTTTATAAAAATAAATCTATTGTATCATGTTAAATGGGGGGATGAATGAATAGGGAAGTATGATATTGATTAGCCCTGCCCCTATATGTTAGTTAGTTGAGAAGTATTTTTTTGAAGGGAGTTTGAAGGGAACGGAGGGTGTTTTAGCTACGTTCACATAGTTGAGAAATTATATTATTGGAATTATAATGACACTTTGCGATTAGAGGTGAGAGGCTTTCCCTCCGTTTGAAGGAACTCTCTCAACTTTGGGCCTAGACTACACACCTTGTGTATTCTGTACAGTTAATTCATACTAGGGAAACTGGCATATAATAGTTAAGCCTCACGAGTAAAGTATTTCCTAGCACTGACTCACTGTAGACTATTAGTACACCGTATTGAAAATAGTGGGATTCTGGTGTTTACCGAATACATGATTTGGGAGATGGTTTGAGTAGCGGTTATTGAAGATTGTTGTCTTTATACAGAACAGGGATCTGGGGCATCCTAGCATGGACAACAATAGGGAGTACATGATTATCCTGGTTCATCATAACGTCTATAGTTTGTCTTTTGTTTGGCAAGTTTATGTCTTGGCCTTGGGAGTTCACTCTAGGTCCAAACCCTCAGATCAGATAAAAATGTTATGTCAACCTACTTCGCTAACCAGTTTCCCGGCCTAGGACTCGGCTTTTAATGAGGATATAATGACATTTTGCGGTCTAAATGGAATTATAATTAATGGCACTTTGCGGTTTGAGACAAGAGGCTTTCCCTTCGTTTGAAGGGACTCTCTCATGTTTGGGCCTAGACTGAATTGACAATTTCTTCCATGTTTCATGACAGGTTTCACTATGTGCCTGTACTCCTCCCTGTGAGATGGTGATTTAGCAGCAGCACATATTCTGCAGCATAAGCAGAATGAGTCATGTTAATGATGACTGGTTAACAAGGATTTTTACCCTCACAAGTTGTTGGTCTGTAAATAACACAAACCATGACTGACTCCTATCTTGTATAATGGCTGTATAATATTGATGGACATGAGAAATGAAAGTGGTGCCGTACACTTGGGACTGATCATGAGGCTAATTTTAATTAGAAAATAAACCATATTTTTGTCACTACTTAATGTTCTGCAATGGCAATTTGGGATAAATGCTGCAATTTTCAATTAATTTTCAATGTGATCGCGGATTCCCTAAGATTAAGAAGATGAGGAGGCTTACCATCAGGTCCGCCTCCCACCTTAATTCATGTGGGGGGGGGGGGGGGGCGTGGCCAGACCAATGGGGGTGAGGGATTGCTCATTACAGAGGTAGCCTCCATGGAGGTAGAAGCTACGGTGAAGGTATAGGCATGGCCATTAATAATTAAAATTTTAGGTACATTAATATATTATGACACAATGAGTTATAACATATTAATACAGAATTTTTTAATTTAATTTAATTAATTGTTAAACTTTCCATTTCCCCTTGCAGGAATGTTCCTCATGTGCGTGGTGATGATCTTTGGAGACAACGCCTTCCGGTTGCAGTGCAAAGACTTCTGGGTAGGCGGTGACCCCGCCACTAACGTCCTCTCCTTCTCCTGGGGCTTCGAGGTGGCGGCGTGTATTCTCTCCTTCTTGACCGGAGGCTTCCTCATATGGCTGGTGGTGCTCAAAGCCAGGGACGACATATAAAACACAGCTAGAGTAATAATATATAATAGGGTCAGATTTTCAGAAAATGTACAATTGGCAGCGCTACACATTTAGGAAATTCTCCTAAATTAAGCTGAAAAATGATGAATACCAGGTATATTTGGTATCGTGTTGATTTAAAGTACCAGTTCTGTTATGTTAAACTGCATTTTGAAGCTCATTTCTTGTCTTAAATATGGGTTATTGGAGAGGATTGGTGAAGGCGAATTGTACATTTTCTGTAAATCTGACCCAATAGCGGAACACCATCCAACGTGGGAACTTGTTGTAATGTTCACCCATTCTCTCGCCTTGTAACATCATTTCTCTATAGGGGACTTGCATTGACGCCATTTTGGATCAAAGTTGCATGGCATTATATGTAGTTCTCATGAGAAACCAGAAATCACCTCACTTTATCCCTGAAATAGAGTAGAAATCTGCGGAAATATTTATGAATTTTTTGGATTAATTAACATTTGAAATTTAAATTTAGAGTTCTGAGAAGAAAAATAATTGCTTGTAACGGACATGTGCTGTGGCAAATGCAACTCCTCAATTGGATACATAATCACAAACACGTTGGTGTAATTGGTTAACTATATCAGTGATCGGTCTTAATATTGATATATTATACATTAAATATTCGGTCTTAATATTGATATATTATACATTAAATATTCGGGTTTGATGTTAATACACAATCTGTGAGCATAATGAAGTAATAGGGTTAAAATCGTGAATGTATGACTGCATTAATCATTAAACTATCTGAATTAGAGATTATGTGAAAATATTGAAATATACCTCCAAGATATAAAAGATAAGATTAACTGGTTTCGTCCCTAACCACCACGAGATTATATAGTTGCCATAGTTACCTTATTGCGACCACTCATAAGACTTCTGTCACAAAATCTAAGGCACCTAATTTAGTTTTCCTATCTTATTAGGAGTCATCTAACTTAGCTGTCTTAGAGACAAGGTTTGCTATGTGTGACTGTCACAAAAGTATTGTAATGTTATGAACACCTCCCTGATACAAACAACAAGGCATTTACTACGGTTTGTATTGCTGTCAGTGGTATATATACTGTGTAAAACATCTGTCAGTGGTATTATACTGTGTAAAACATCTGTCAGTGGTATATAATAATACTGTGTGAAACATCTGTCAGTGGTATTATACTGTGTAAAATAGCTGTCAGTGGTATAATACTGTGTAAAACATCTGTCAGTGGTATAATACTGTGTAAAACATCTGTCAGTGGTATTATACTGTGTACAATAGCTGTCAGTGGTATTATACTGTGTAAGATAGCTGTCAGTGGTATAATACTGTGTGAAACATCTGTGTTATGTCTGTGTATAAATGATGTGACACTAGACGCTGAGAATGGAGAGACTATGTTATCCCAAGCAAAGTGATCGGTTCCAACTCATTATTATGTAAATCTGCAAGCTTATATGGGCCAGACCTCCAGAAAATTGTACAATGTAGATAATTACACAAATTCGTGGAATTGCTCATTACATACGCACAGAAATCGGCGAGTTATTGCAAAGTAAAGGGGTCTGGAATAGCGAAGAAATCTTAAATGTTGGAATATTCTATTTTCTTTAATTTTTTTATTTTCATTTGGAAAAAAACCCATTGTACCCATTTCTGCGTTCGGGCCCATATACACTGCTTGTGATACAGGTCTTTCAGGTTCACCGGTCACTTCCCATGATAATAGTTATTTGAAGGGCGATAATGGGTGACAGAGAAGTAAGTTGTAGACGCTAGGCTTATCTATAAGTTAATGTAATTGAAGTCATTGCGAAGGGTCATTCTCATTGTACGCAACGCCAGAACTAGACTTCCTTGACCCCCCACCCCTCCCCACCCCCCCGCCCCTTAACTCCCACATATATCACTACACCCTGTTTTTTTTTAAAATTTTAATTCTTTAATTTAAAACAAAAACATCTTAATTTTATGTATCCGACAAATTAATATCCCTGTTGTTCTTTTTTCTCATTTTTATCCGACTTGAACCTTTTGTAATCAAGTCAGCCCCATTAAGCATAATTATCGTTGTAACCATGTTATTTTTTTTTAAAAAAAAAACCCCAACTATATAAAAGCCCCCTTCAGGCGTTACGTGATATCGGAACAACCCCCTAGCTAGTAGCCACAATGATTTCAAGGCAGAAGGTCCTTGTGCATAAATAATCAAACTTAAGCTGTTAATATATGTATGATATTTTTATAATGACGCATGCAAATGTCGCTTCGCATAATGGCAGTTGTGGAAAAAATGTATTTCTGGATTTCTATTCCAGTCGGTGCTATTAAGATAATAGAGAGATTTAGCAACCACAACGCACCAATACAACACTAACGCATCCACTAACTTTGAGTACATTATTACCGTTGTTGGGATATCTTGAGAGCCCTGCATTGCAAATGCCCTCGGCCTAGCGCCTCTCGAGGTATTCCCACAACGGTAGTAATGTACAAAAAGTTAGTGAATGCGTTAGTGTTCTGTTGGTGCGTTGTGGTTGCTAAATCTCCCTAATACAATATTGTATACGTAGGTTCGTCCTGTATGGTCTTAAGGTGTCAGTTTTACTGCTGATTATTATTATTATGGATTTTAACTTTTTCTATCGCATTGTTGTGTGGTGGAAAAAAGTATATGTTAAAATCTTGCTTTCCAAGAAATCTATTCCACGCTATGCACCCCCCGCCTTTTAGAATCTCACTAGCTTAGAACGTGCCATTTTTTCATCTTTCTTTTGTTCAAGATCAAAAATAAAGTTACCAGTCCTGTCCAGAAAGCCACATTTCTCGAGCGTTGCAGTTCACTGCATACAGCGATAAGCTTAACCACAAGGCTAAGACTAAGGCTAAAAGTGTCAATGGGAAAAACCTGACCCCTAAAAGTTAGGGGGTCATTAGGGGTTTCTGGACAGTACTGTTACCGGGGTCTTCCACAGGTATCTGTTATCATTACAAACATATGTAATTACCAACGTAACGATGAATTGTTGTGTATCGTTTACAAATCTGTCTGCCCTTGATACGACCCCCAACTGTTATCATTGCTGCAATAGGGAGTGGCTGCGACAAAACAACCAAACAATACAGTTACTTTCATTAAATTGTAATAAGATTACTTGTATAGTGAAACTCTGCTAGGGGAAAAACGGCGGCGACAAATTTTCTTGTTGCCCACTAACATCAGTTCATTTCATGTTTGCAATGAAAATGCAAATGGAGGAGTGTCAGATGTGTTGCCACATTCTCTGGGAACTGTTGTTTCTGTATGGATATTTGTTGCAACAAATTAGTGGGCAACAACAAAATTTGTCGGCGCCGCTTTTCTTTCTAGTGGAGTCGCCCTAGTGTTCTGTTTCAATTTATTGTAAATATGATATGATATCACAGTCAGTCTATGATAAAATGTAGTTGAATCGTACAGCGGTTATTACTACAATTAATAGGTGCATGCAGTAACACTATAACCTAGTGGAAGACTCACATTAATTAATTGTTTCCCACCAACGTAGTCCCCTCCCCGCGCATACAGCTTCATTCTTTTTTCTCCAACAGCTATCACATTATAAACACTGAGGTTAGATTCCATACTATATGAAATTTAATTGTCCTTTATTATATGTGTATTATATTATATAGGTTGTTGCACGTGTTCTTAATGTATGAAATTGTAAATGTATTATTCGCCCGGACTCTTTGTTGCTATTATACGTACCTCTCTTCAGACATCTTGTATTCAGTCAGGTCCAGAAGGCAGTTTTGGACCCCTAAGTTTTAGGGGTCATTAACACTTTTAGCCTTAAGTCTTAGCCTAGTGGTTAAGCTTATCGCTGGATGTGGAATTGAGGAATGTGGCCTTCTGGATAGGACTGTATTTTAGTTCACCTGACTATTTTTACTAGTTCAGGTGTTTTTCTTTTAAAATAAATGCCATTTAGGTTACTTTGTATGGATACATGCTCTTGTCTCAGTAGTCCTGTCTAAAAAAATAATTATTATTTGAACTTTGTATTCCTCTACTATAGAATTCAATGATTATATCATGAGTTAAGATTTTAAAAATGTTATCCATACCTGTTGTCAGTCATATATATGATTTTTGTATGCCACTGAAACAGATAGTGAACATATTTTTACTTTGTTTTTTAAAAGTTTAATGTTGATATATTTTTCTTCTTAACTTATGAAAATTTCAATCAAGATTGGCGTGAATTGATAGGACGTATATTAGCACGAAGTGAAGGACGGGTGACAATGTTCAAGGATATTTTTTTACATTATATAGTTGATATTGAATGCTATGAATAATTATATCGACACTCTTGGGCTTTCAGAAATAAAGGTCTTCACAGGCCTTAGATACTATTAGAACGAAATAATGTTGATTGATTGAATGATCACAATCAAAATCTCAATTTGAGCTGAACCTGTAAATTCGTCATTACTTCATCCATTTAATCCTTAAAATTCCCAATTATGAGAAATGAAATATCTTTCTTAATCCTCCAGAAAATGACTTTCTGATAAACGGTAAAATGTTTCTTAATCTTTCAGACGATAACTCTGATATACGGTAAAATGTTTATTGATTTTTATATTACGACAGACCACCAACTTGTATTTGGGTTTTCTTGGATCCAAAGATTAGGTTTTGTTGGGTTGGAAGACGATACCGCTAAACATTGCTTTCATAATCCAGTGAATAAATAATTGGTGGAAGTAAAAGGAAATATAGTGAAAATGTCTTTCGAAATGAAGGTAAATCACATATAATTTATCTCTATCTGCGTGATCTTCACGGTTAATACTATTTTGGTATCCTACTTTTAAAGCGATATGAGTTGAGTAATGTTTTGTGCTATCTTTTTCTGGGAATATTTTTCTGGAATTATTTGTGAAACGGTTCTACTATTATCTTGTGATAGAGTCGACCTATGGACGTATATACAGCTGAATATGTTAGTTGTCATGGAGTATGCATAATGTTGTACAATGTATCTATTAGTGTTTTCATGTTATTTACAAATAAAAGGCATTTCAGGAAGCTCATTTTCACCTCGGTGTCGACTTTTCTTCATTACGCGGATATAGAGATATATATATTATGCCCTATTTCCACACCATTAGAGCATTATTCGAGTGGGAAAAGAAAGTGGTCTTCAGAAGCTACCATGACTAACAACTCAGTAATATTAACAGTGCTGCCAACTTCTACGATTTCCCCGTAGTAACTACGATTTAAGATAAGATAAGAGGGTTTTTTTATTTGTCTTTAAAGATGTACAAAAATATTTTGCTTATGAGGAAGACAAACTGGTCGATATACCTATGGGAAAAAATCTGAAGAATTGACCCATTATTTCAGCGTCCATATATCACTATCTTGCCCATATATCACTATCAGGACCTAGTTATAAATTTGAGAAATAGTTGCTCCAACAAGGTAAAAAGTCATTTATTAAATCTTGCGCCCCTGTTTTAATGGCCCCTAGCCGGTACCGGTATGTAACCAGAGACTCTGATGTAACCCGCCTCACTCCGTCTACCGTGCCCCCTTCTAATAAATGAACAATGGTGTTTGCATTTTGGTAGTATAGAGCGTAACAAATTTAACCAGGGTTTTCGCTTTTGATACTTAACCAAACAAAAACCTGTTTTTAGGTATCTAAAACATTTACACAATTGTGGCGCGCGTTTCGACAAGACGTATTTATATCTCTGCATTTCCCCATTGTAAAATGCACAACGCTTCTCGACCAATCAACGGCAGCAGATTTAGACTCCGCCCATTTCAGCATGTTCTGACACATGCAGTGACGTTTGGCTCCGGCTGTCGAGCGTCGGTCTGCAAGTCGAGCGAGGATATACGGCCATCGTTCACTTCGTCCAGATTTTTATGAGCTTGTGCTCACAAAAGGTAAACAAACACCTTATTATCGATATATCTACCCATATGGAAACTTAACCCACTTATCATTTGATAAGTTACTTCATTCGGAGCTTTTCAGGAATGTTATTTATACGCAAGTATCGCAGAAAAAACAACGAAACTTGCTCTGCCAAGATTCTAGGTGACAGTGTCAACCATTGCTATGAGGGACAGATGTTTTCTTTCTATTTGCCATAAAATTGACCCAGATATTTGTAGAGCACAATTTGCACAAAGAAATGTCATCCTATTGCCGAATATTGGAGCATGTTGCCTGCCTGACATGTTGTTGTATGTTTATAAGGGGAGAAACATGGGTATATTTGTTCCTGTCAATCAGGGACTCCCCTTTAAATCTCTGTCTGTACTTGTGTGTGTATTCGTCTGTGCTCCTCTCAATCCCAGATCACATGGGGCTGCTTTGGAGGTTGTTATTGTTGATCATGTCTTTAATCTAACTTGTCTGAGTACTTTTACTGATAACTGGGACCGTACCAGTCGATGTTCTTGTTTCTTCAGAAATCCGAAGCTTTCCCTAGATAGTTGAATGAGACCCTATGCTACAGCTCCTAGATCTCGGCCTAAATGTTTCACCAAATTTATAAACTGACACTATAGTTTACACATTGAAAACAATAATAATTATGTGATATCGGGGGGTTAGAGGGCGAGGAGGTCTGCTATCAGTTAAGGTTATAGAACAATTTAATCAATTCAGTTTCTAAATATTGACATTGTTAAAACTTGAATGGTGGACACATTTGAGTGGTATTGTCATTAAATTAATTGGTGTTCGTTTGTTTTGGTTAAACTCACTTAACTAAAGTCAAAATTTGGAAACTTAGCCTTAGGCTTAGGCCTATCATTTCATGTTATCCCTAGAAATTGCTACACGGTCGGTAGGCCTAGTTCTTTCCTTTTTGTCCTTCTTATTCCTGCTTCGTGTATGTCTATCTTTTTTATTAAATTTTATTGATTACAAATTCATGCTATTCTCATAGAACCCATGTTACTATGTCTTAATAAGTTTAATATATGGCAACAGTCACAAAAAGATGGCATATACGTATATTAAGTCCACCTTTATTTACAAATAGTTAATACACAGATAAACTTAGGCTGGAACAGGGATCTGAGATTATTATTATAGAACTTTTATTTCTCATCGGGCATACAGTTACATAAAGGAGAAAAAGGGATAATATACCGGTATATAATCTGTCATCACATCCCAGTGGTGTACATGTTGATCTCCCCATATTTCCTGATGAATTTAGAATACATTTGTTTTGTTTTCCTGTTAATTTCATTGTCTGATACTAGTTTTACATAATTTACATGCGAGAAATATTAAATTAAGCAGTACAGTCCTATAGTAGGATGATATTGCCTATTTCCGTTATTCAATTTTACATAATGGTATCAATGTTTAATTTTCCTTATTGTTCCTTTCATGAATAATACATTAAACTTCTATAGTTTACAAGGAGTCTACGACCACGGAAGCTTGACAGCTGATTGCTGTACCAACAACTTCCTCTGGCCATACATTGTTTGATTACCTCTCAACTGAAACTAACCTCTCCTAGCTTGAGTTGCCATTTTCACACCCATTACTCGCTAGACATGCTTGAATATGTAGAAAGAAAAATGCTTCTAGTCTTTAGTATTTACCTTAGATTCATCAAGCTAGTACATGTAATTGTTTGACCCATTTTTGATACATAAATCTTATTAATTCTTATTTTGTTCAAAGAAAGTCTCTCCGAAATGGTCAGGCATATACAAACATGTACTTAACTTATTGTCCTTTATCCAAAGTACTTCCACCTGCGTTACACATACTTCCTAGCCTATAGACAAGTGGCCGAGGCATTGTATGTTTGTTGTCTAATAAACGTTGGTTGTTTACTTTTACTCTCGTTGGGATGCAATAGAACAGAAACAGATTTTTGTTCAAAATTTGAATAGAGCTTTACCAGTTTCATTCTGTGCCTATACCACAAGTTGAGAAGTGTTGTCCTGGTCCTGGGTATGACCATAAAGTGCCTTTCTCTCTCTTTTCTCTGTTTCTCTCTCCCTTCTTCTCTATCTCTATTTCCTGGGTATGATCATAAACTGCCTCCCTCTCAGCTCTCCCTGGGTAAGACCATAAAGTGCCTTTCTCTCTCTTTTCTCTGTTTCTCTCTCCCTTCTTCTCTATCTCTATTTCCTGGGTATGATCATAAACTGCCTCCCTCTCAGCTCTCCCTGGGTAAGACCATAAAGTGCCTTTCTCTCTCTTTTCTCTGTTTCTCTCTCCCTTCTTCTCTATCTCTATTTCCTGGGTATGATCATAAACTGCCTCCCTCTCAGCTCTCCCTGGGTAAGACCATAAAGTGCCTTTCTCTCTCTTTTTCTGTCTGTCTCTCTTCTTCTCTATCTCTACTACCATGCTACTGACTCGGATTTTGAAAATAGGAATGTTTCTCAGAAGTGGGTTACCGACACCTCAACACCTCACTGTTCCCTTATTCAGTGTTATTATTCAATTATTAGTGATAATTATGGTGACATTACAAAGGGGATTCCTGGATCCAGGGATACTGTCAGTAGCTGTTGGTAAAGATATAGTTGACAACCGAATCTATAGTATATGGCACATTTTAATGAAGTATCATAGGAGATGAGACCTACCACATTGTGGAAATCTGCCTAATAAAAATGTTTAAAAAAAAAAGGGTGATATAAACTGTATAATCAACCTCAAAATAATAATGAAAAAATATCATTCAAGGATCAGAGTATAACATGTATATTGGTTTGACGTGTGGCGAGTGCAAGACTGTATCTAATACTGATTTGTCATTAGCAATTAGTACACTTGACACGATTGACACAGTATTTAACATGTCTGGGAGAAACAGTGGGTAGTTACTTGCAATTAACGTATTATCCCAAGAACCGTCAGAACTGTAATGAGTACTTTCTAAGAATTTTAAATGTTTGTGGATCAGATCTTCAGATAATGTACAATTGGCAGATTCAACACATTTAGTCAATTCTGCTGCATTAGACTGAAAGTCGTCAACACTAGGTATATCTGAGTATATTTAGTATTGCCTTGATTCAAACAATCTGTTTGGTTATGTTGGACTGTATTTTGAACCTGATTTCTGTCTTAAATTAGGGTTATTTGAGAGGATTGGTGAAGGCAAATTGTACATTGTCTGGCGATTTCACCTTTGTTGTAATAAGGTTGTGTATTAAGATCTGGTTTTAATTAAGGGAATTAAATTATATATATATATATTGATTAAAGATATCCTAATTAATGGTAGATGATATATGGTGAACAGGGGGAGTTGAAATATCCATATTAGAACATGCGTAGAATATATTGAAGATCACAATAATTAAAAGACTCTACATCTCTACAACTCAACTACTTCTTACTTCTTAATTACTAATACTAAGTTAAAGTGACACTTGCCGCTGAGCTCCTCATTTTTTTGACATATGCTTGAATTTCAACAATGTTCTGAATCATTATGCCATTAACCAATACCTGGGAGCATTAATGTATGAAATACAAGTATTTGGAATATATAAGAGTTTAAAACATCAAATTTCGTGGGGTGCCTCCATCACACTATAGTCTCTCAGACATGGCAGTTGGAAGAGGTCTCGCCGCCTGTATGCCTCTTATCTTAATGAGTTAAGTGATACCAGCTGGATGGGACAGGGTATATATGTCACTATGTACCTCCTGCCTCGCTCTTAGTTCACATCCCTTTACCATACACTGGGGCACCACCTTATGGTCTAGTTACTGCTCTCTCAGATTTGAATTCCCCAATGGAACCTCTGCCACATTCTTCATTAACAAATATCAATTAATCTAAGGAATATAAAGAGTTGGTATTCCACACAAATGTTCTTACTTGTGCAGGTAATCGAAAACTACAAACATATTTCTAAATGATATATAGTCAAACAGTGACCATAGCCACTTTAACAAGGCTGCTCTGAAGTACTAATTAACGCCTTTGTTACATTGTGTTGTTTGTTTGCAGTCTCAGGATGCGACACAAGAGTATCATGGAGCGGCGCATCAAGCTGCGGCAGATCAACCGTCAGATCACATGTGAGCTGTGTAGAGGCTACCTTATAGAGGCCACCACCATCACAGAGTGTCTCCACACATGTAAGTAACTCCATTTACTTGCATTTCTTATTTATTTACAATTTTTATACAGCGTATCTTTAGACAAGTGACATGGTCCTTGGTAAGACCATATAAAGTGCCTTTCTGTCATTTTTTTCTGTTCTTTCTCCCTTCTTCTCTATCTCTATTTCCTGGGTAAGATCATAAACTCACTCCCTCTCAGCTCTCCCGCCCTTGATATAACAATATTAAATGTGTTGATAAGGGTGTAAAGCAACCTATCTCACTCACTCACCATCACAGAGTATCTCCACACATGTAAGTAACTACATTGCATTGCATTTCTTATTTATTTACAATTTTTATACAGCGTATCTTCAGACAAGTGACATGGTCCTGGGTATGACCATATAAAGTGCCTTTCTGTCTCTTTTCTCTGTCTCTCTCTCCCTTCTTCTCTATCTATATTTCCTGGGTAAGATCATCAACTGCCTCACTCTTAGCTCTCCCGCCCTTGATATAACCATATTAAATGTGTTGATAAGGGCGTAAAGCAACCAATCTCACTCACTCACTCCCTCTCAGCTCTCCCGCCCTTGATATAACCATATTAAATGTGTTGATAAGGGCGTAAAGCAACCATTCTCACTCACTCCCTCTCAGCTCTCCCGCCCTTGATATAACCATATTAAATGTGTTAATAAGGGCATAAAGCAACCAATCTCACTCACTCACTACCTCTCAGCTCTCCTGCCCTTGATATAACCATATTAAATGTGTTAATAAGGGCGTAAAACAACCAATCTCACTCACTCACTACCTCTCAGCTCTCCCGCCCTTGATATAACCATATTAAATGTGTTAATAAGGGCGTAAAACAACCAATCTCACTCACTCACTACCTCTCAGCTCTCCCGCCCTTGATATAACCATATTAAATGTGTTAATAAGGGCGTAAAACAACCAATCTCACTCACTCACTCCCTCTCAGCTCTCCCGCCCTTGATATAACCATATTAAATGTGTTAATAAGGGCGTAAAACAACCAATCTCACTCACTCACTACCTCTCAGCTCTCCCGCCCTTGATATAACCATATTAAATGTGTTAATAAAGGCGTAAAACAACCAATCTCACTCACTCACTCCCTCTCAGCTCTCCCGCCCTTGATATAACCATATTAAATGTGTTAATAAGGGCGTAAAACAACCAATCTCACTCACTCACTCCCTCTCAGCTCTCCCGCCCTTGATATAACCATATTAAATGTGTTAATAAGGGCGTAAAACAACCAATCTCACTCACTCACTCCCTCTCAGCTCTCCCGCCCTTGATATAACCATATTAAATGTGTTAATAAGGGCGTAAAACAACCAATCTCACTCACTCACTACCTCTCAGCTCTCCCGCCCTTGATATAACCATATTAAATGTGTTAATAAGGGCGTAAAACAACCAATCTCACTCACTCCCTCATTTCTTTTATTTGGAGTTAATTGTGCATACTCCAATATTAATCTGCGTCTAAAATTAACTGACATGAGAAGTTATACTAGTCAGTTTTGATATTATCTGTTTTATAACTTGCTTTGCTTTGCGTACAAATTTGTTTTATAACTTTAGCTTGTTTTTGCCCTGTTAATATGTGTCTTTAGCCAGGCTCTCTGTTAGTATAGACGTCTTTTCTATTATGAGGTGGCGGCTGGAAGACCTGGATTTTATTCAGAAGCCTTGCCACCCATTTGTCTAACTTTCATACTTGTACCTGTACAACCTCAGACGAATTAAGTATTTTTTAACCTTTGCCTGTGTTATCCTTTATTACAGTTTGTAAATCATGTATAGTAAAATACCTGGAGGAGAAGAACACATGTCCTACGTGTGACCTCGTCATTCACCAAAGCCATCCAATCAACTATATTAGGTAAATATCCACCTATTTGTGATGTGTTCCAGGAAAATGAGTCACAAGTCGTAAAATTGATATTTTTCAAAGTGATTTAATCACAAGATCTCTTTAATGAAATGTTCTGATTTTTTTAGTTTTTAGGGTTTAGCACTTTCAGTCATATGAATCCATGTCACAAATTTCGGGAGATTGTATCAAATATATCCGTGCGTTTTGGAGGCTTTCGTATGGAGTATATTTAGTTACTTAACTGGTAATTACCCATCCAGAAACATTGCAAACTTTTTTTTTTTTCAAAAATAAAAATATCAAACTTAAAATATAAAAATACCTATTAGGTGTCCTAGTGTTTACTATCATTGGAATCGGTTTGATCTCCTCTTTTCAAATATTGTGATATCTCAAAATCCATTTTTTGCGACTTATGACTCATTTTCCTAAAACGGATCACATTTTATCTCAAATATTATTGTTCAGATTATCAATATTGAATATTCTCATTTGCTTTCAGTTGTACTGCAGAAACAAAAACAATTGTTTTCTAAATCATATCATAACCACAGAAATTAAAATCTATGGAACTGTTGCGTATATTGATTATTTAATCGCCTGTGTCAAGTATTGTTATTTTGTGTGGAAGTAATTTGCAGGCATTCATGAATTGCCTAAACCAGGCAAGTGAAATCATCATTGCACAATAACATTGCGATAGTGATCGAAATAAGTGTCTAACCTTGCTTGAAGTATTTCCTATAGCTTGCAAAGTATATGTGTGGTGTTAAGAATTAATGGTTTTCTGTTTTTCCATTTCCAGCCACGACAGAACGATACAAGACATTGTTTACAAACTTGTTCCCAACCTACAAGCGAGTGAGTACTATGTTATATTCATATAATCAATTAGTTACTGAAAAATTCCAGCAGAATAAATATTGTAGAAATATGCTCATGGATCAGTCTATATCCCGATTCTATGAGGTCACAACATCAAAAGTTTGGGGAATAGGCCGGCGAGTGCGGGGCGTACTTGTCAGCAATGGCGCTCGTGTTCGACTGAAGGTCAACAAACGACTTGGCGAGAACAGATTTGGAGTTATGCTGAATAGAGTGCGCGCTGAGTTTATCGCTGGTAACTACAAATAGAAGCTCTTCGGTCTAAACTATCTATACTACATTGCATATAAAAATGGATCAGCCAAGAAGGCAACTTTTAATATTATGTGATTCACGTGGGGCTGGACTAGGCAATATTCTTCGTAACGTAGCAGCCGACATCGACTCACAAGTATTCGTTGCCCCAGGGGCGGATACGAGATCGTTGGTAAACAGAGCAAAGACTATAATCATGATAAGTAAGCCCACAACTATTTTCATATTATCTGGGATATGTAATCTCACTAGTAAGGATAAAGTAACGAAGGAGGTTGGAATCCGTTACTCGTCTGAGACTGAGGTAGATATAGCCGCTACCGATGCCATGCATCATGCTGTAGAATTAGTAGAGGAGTTTTCGCCCAGGAATCTAACTCTCCCCACCATAGTGTTTGGTACAACCTTCGGTCTCGATCTGGTCATTTACAACCGTCACACCGCCTTATACAACTGGAAGTTACGAGAGATCCTCACTGAACCAAAGCTAAATGCTATTTCCGAAGATCAGGAAACCTTGGACCGGATGATAAAGGCCTTTAACGTCAGTGTTCAGAGATATAATGATTCAAGAAATTTACCCTCAGTACACATAGGGTCCCTTATCCACATTCACCGATCAAGAAAGAGGCACCCAACTACTTTGAGGCCTATATATAAGGCAATCTATCAGAAGCTCGATGACGACGGATGTCACCTCACTCCGCAACTTAAAGAAAATGTGGCAGAAAGAATTATTAAAGCTTACCATAAAATACATGAAAATTCATAACTTTACCTGATTCCTATAGCTAGCGGTCAACTCTGCAGAGAAGGTGCTCAACAGAACCCTTGCTCTGCCGGGGGCTCCCATGGTATAGAGATGTACGTAAAGTTAAAATTTCGAACTGAAAACTTTCTCCATAAGAGATATACTAGTTACCGAACCATATAAATTTTTAGAACAGTACAAATTTTCTTACATAAAATATCTAACATTATTGCAATGGACTATAGGAGTGACTGTGGAAAAGAACAAGACTTCTTAACCGGTGAGAGAACTTTTAATTAGTACGTCCAATGACAGTATTAATTACAATCTACTGAAGAAGTAAACAGAAGAAAAGAGAGAAACAATCTACCTAATGAACTCAATCGCTTAGAGAATACTATGAATGAATATATTATGTGCTAATAAGTGAAATTGTCAGAGACGGACAGTTGAGTAGATAAACATTACGTTTGAGTATAAAAAGTGTTTGACGATTTTATATAAAAGATGAGTATAAGTATATTCTTACTTAAGTGGTACAAGCCGTTCATGTAAATATTTAAACGTTTAATCAACCATTAATTACGGTTATGCATATAATGTAGTGAGATTTTGTCATTGTGTAACGATCATATTTCATTATATCATCTATGATACGATGTCATAGGGTGGAGGGTTGTTGAATTACACTGTTACCATTTTCGGGAAAAGGTAGGTCAGGATAGAGGGACAATCAGGTGCTCAACAGAACCCTGGTGCTACCCCCCACTATACCCGACTATTGGCCTATGATAACTGGTATCAGTAACTCATTCAATAATATTGTACTAAAAACATCAGTATTGCCACCATTTTTCTATGGGAATGTATTTTAATATTAGTTACGACAAGGAAGGGGGTATTATACAAGATCACCGATGGGGTACTATGAGAGGTTCGGGGGTTGTTCAGTTGCTCAACAGAACGCTGACATACCCATACTGCACCAAACATTAGTAAACTACCGATGGCTGGTATAAAAAGTATTCTATTACTGAGGTGAGAACTCACCTACTGATATTTTTTTCTTAATGATTCTTGTCCTCGCAAGGAATCGCCCTAACGCTCTGTAAAATTCTTCACACTATTTGTAATAATGAATAGTGAAGCCAGTTCGTACTCATTGCTAAGGGTGCAGGCACGAAGGCCTGAGGGATTTAAAAGGAATGTTTATGAAATGTTGTTATCTGTTCGGGGATTTTTCCAACTATGTGAGGGTACATATGAATTCTTGAATAATGATCATGGATGATAATAAGGAAAGGAACAATGATTGTAGCGATTCTCAATGGTTCAAAACACTGAAAGGGCTTAAATTCGTGACTTGGAATGTACGCAGCTTGGTCCCGAAGAAAAATCAAATCGAACAGTTTATGATCGAGGGTTTTCCACAAGTATTGTTATTACAAGAAACATGGTTGAATGGGAGGATATCTGATAATAATATAAAATGTTTAGGTTACAACATCTGTCGACATGACAGAAAAGGGAAAAGAAGAGGTGGAGGGCTCTTGGCATACATACACTCGTCCCTTGAAATAAGCACAACAGGGTATGAGGAGCTGTGGGAGTCAAATAAAGACATTGAAGTTCAAATATTCGAATTAAACAAAAAATTTATGAAGAGTAAGATTATTCTAAATGTTTATAGGCCACCACAGGGATTACTACCTAAAGCGTTGGAAACATTAGAAACCATTTTGGAAAAAGTAGATACTTCTAAAGAAATTATCATAATGGGTGACTTTAATTACGAAGCCAAAAACCTAATTGAAGGGAAATCATCGGGATCAGAACATTTTAGGAACATAGTTAATAAATTTTGCTTGCACCAAATAGTCAGAGATAAAACAAGAATTAGTAGAAAATCCTCTTCGACCATTGACCACATATACACTAACGTCGATAATTTAAGGCAGACAGGAACACTGAATATTAACATCAGTGATCATCTCCCAGTTTACCTTCAAATAAAAAAAGAAAAGACGAAATATAATATTGAATCCTTCTCAGCAAGAAGTACCAAATTTTTGGATGTAAAAATATTGTGTGAAATACTAGCAGATATGGATTGGGCGGAATTGTACCAGACTAGGGATGTAAACCTGGCTTGGGAGATAATTCGTACGAAAATCAATACAATATTGGACAGAATGTGCCCAATTAAGAAGTTTAAGAATGTTCGAACCACACCAGTTTGGTATGATAAGTCTATTATACAAAGTGGGAAAGAAAGAGACAAAGCTTTTGGTAAGGCAAAGAGGACGGGTAACGAAGCTGACTGGCAATTAGCAAGGAAACTTCGAACGAAGAGTAATACTAAGGTCAAAATGGCTAAAGAAAAATATTTAAAGGGACAGATTAATGAAAATAGAAAAAATCCTCACAAATTCTGGGAAATAGTGAAACCACTAATCTCAGAAGGGGGGGAAAAAAATAAAAATGAAATTGTAATAGAACAAAAAGGTCAGAAAATGAAGGGACAGAATGCAAGCGAGGTTCTTAACAATTATTTTGTCAATGTAGGACCAAATATTGCAGAAAACATTGTAAGGAACGATAATTTGGGATTGCCTGTGAAACCAGTTTTTGTTCAACCAGTAAAACCTTTCAGCTTTGCGACGGTAAACAAAACTAGTATTGAGATAGCATTAGCCAAAGTGGGAAATTATAAGGCATCAGGAATAGATTTTTTGCCAACTAGAATCCTGAAACCATGTATGAAAACACTTAGCGGTCAATTTGCTTACCTTTTTAACCTTAGCTTAGAGAATGAAGAAGTACCAACTGACTTCAAAAAAGCCAAAGTAACTCCATTATTTAAGGAGGGTAGTAAGCATGATCCTAGTAATTATCGCCCAATTTCTTGTATTAGTTTACCAGCTAAGATTTTAGAAAGCTGTGTCCAGACCCAACTGGCGCAATACCTTGAATCAAATAAGCTACTAACAGATAACCAATTTGGATTTAGGAAAGATAAGTCAATTATTGAGGCTCATGACAATTTATTGGAAAAAATTTATCACAATATTAATAATAAAAAGGCCACAGATATGATATTCCTTGATTTTAAAAAGGCCTTTGATTCTGTTAATCATGATTTACTTATAGATAAACTTGAAAGGTATGGTCTGGATAGGAGATCGTTAGGCTGGTTCAAAAATTATCTTACCAATAGGCAGCAGAGTGTCATAGCTAATGGATGTTGTTCTACTAATAAGCCTGTTACATGTGGTGTTCCACAAGGTACTGCTTTAGGACCACTGTTATTTTGCATATTCATTAATGACCTAGATAGCGTTGTAAATGATAGTCACGTGCAATTATTCGCCGATGACACGGTAATATTTGATGATAAACCTATTAATGGAAGTAATATTTCTTCTCTACAAAAGGACCTCGAAAACATTGTAGGGTGGTGTGCGGACAACAAAATTTCTTTAAATATAAAAAAATGTAAATGCATGACGATCAGATCTCGAGAAGATCCAAAAAATGTGACGCAATATGTAATAGGAGGTCAGAAACTAGACAATGTTACAAATTATAAATATTTAGGTATTGAAATTGATCGCCAACTTAACTTCAATAAATTTATGGTAAAAAAGGAAAATATTGTAAGAGCCAAGATGAAAGCACTCTCCAAACTTTATAACACTTGTAATAAAGAAACACTGTTGTTACTTTATAAAACCATGATTTTACCCATTATCGACTATGGGGACATATTTTATAGCTCCACTACACAAAGTCACCTTAAGAAATTACAAACTCTTCAAAACACAGCACTAAAGATAGCCCTTCATCTACCAGTGCTCTCAAGTACGAGGGACATTCATATAAAAGTAAATATACCTAGTCTCCAAACCAGGAGAGAAAAACACATACTGGAGAGGGCGTTCCTTCGCTCAAGAAATAATAATAATGTTGATAATAGAGATGTTTGTTTAAGGAGTTTAACAAAGGGAAAGAAACTTATTGTTCCACACCCGAATAACGAGATTTTTAGAAGGTCTTATATCTCTACCTTGCCAAATCTCTGGAACAAACTTGATGGTAAAGTCCAAGTTATACCAACAAGGAAAGAATTTAGAAGCTATTTAAAACATAGATATCACCTTGAATTCGACCCTTACCTAAAGCCCACGGATAATGTAATATCATGAACGAAAATATGAATTGCTACTGTATGTATCATTGTTAAGGGAAAATCGTAATTGGGAGGGGTATAATTAAACTGGAAATGTAAGACCAGTTCTTGACAAGATCGATATATCGATGGGAAGTAATTGTTAAGGGAGGGGAGGGTACTAAAACTCTACGAGAGGGAATGGGGGGAAAAAGGAATTGGGAAAGTTGTTTATTATAATTGAGTACGACGGTTAATTTTTTCTATTACATGCATGTATTTAGTTCTATTTGAATGAATGTTATTGTAGACTGTTGCATTATATAAATACCAAAGGTTCTACCATGACAATAATCAAGGAGAACAAAGGAAATACTGAATCATAAGCCATTGGCATCAAACAATATCGACATGTAAAGGTGTAAGTGAATGAACTGTATTAGGCTTGTATAATGGATAATTACCTAAGGGTAATCCAAGCACTGAATGTTTATAGCCTAGGATTATGTAAAATCACACATGCTGTTTATCGGATATGATGTTAGTTAATCAAAATTTTTATAAACTCCACGGAGCTGGAGGTACTTCAATATTAATCAAAACAGGCTGAACAAATGGTAAATTTGACGAAGCAATACTCCACATAGTGAGAGGTACTTGTAATATTAAACTAACAGACTGACCAAATTGTACAGTATGATGAAGCAATTTAGAATTGGAACTATGGTTTAAATGAATGCGGAAATTTCTACCTAAATTCTAGTAATTAAGCAAACGCAAGTTTGAAATTTAACAAAAATTGTATGTGACATTGTAATTAACGGAAATGATATTAAGAAAACCAAAATTATTAACGTTGGTAATAATGAATCTACCGTGTGATTGTATTATATGAAAGAATCTACTTAGTTAAATTGTTCTAGATTAAGTTTCTTATCAAAAAACATCAAATTATTTTCTGGAGAAGATAGTTAAGGCCAATCAGGAAAACCTGCGAATGAGCAGAGGATTTCAACCCATTCGACTATTGACTCCACATTTATGTACCTGTATAACTTAATTGAATAAAAAGTATTATATATATATATAATTACTTTGATATTGTTAACATTTTATATACAGTCTAGGTTCAAACCCTCAGATCAGATAAGAATGGTATGTCATTTATATGTGAGGGAGCAAAGGGAAAACCTCCTGCCAAAAGAAAAAAAAAAAAAAAAAAAATGAGTATGGCATGCTAGTGATTAGACTCCTACTTCGCTAATCGATTTCCTGGCCTAGAACTCGGCGTTCTAATGGGAATATAATAACATTTTGCGGTCTTAATATGGAATTATAATGGCACTTTGCGGTTTGGGGCGGGAGGCTTTCCCTCCGTTTGAAGGGACTTTCTTAACTTTGGGCCTAGCCTGTATAATTAATTTATCGCAATTTATGGCTTTGATGTTATCTCCAGCAGGTAATAGCAAGTTTTGCCATGAGTCAGCAATATTCTTCTGAGGCACCTAATAGATTGAAACCAGTAGATCTTCTGAGGCACCTAATAGATTGAAATCAGTAGATTCTCAATTGAGAAAAATAATTAAAACATAAATATTGGTGAGAGACGAGGCGAGGTGTGACACCAACACTTGTACAAAAAAAGATATCAAAACAATTTTTTTTTTTTTTTTTTTTTGACATTTTTTTATTCAGGTAAGAAAAGCTGAGGCAATTGCCCAGAATCTTATTTGCTCATATTACAGGAGTAGGAAAGCAACATGACTCCCTCCCAGGCATAAGAATTCGTATCACCTATTGCTGTAATTAACTTTGTTACACCACGTTGTAGGATACTTATTTAACTTGATATTTCATTAATCAAATATAATTAATATAGGTTTTTTTAAAAGAAAGTTCGATAAAGGTGCATAAAAAGCCATGAAATTTATCAATGATGTGATTACATTTCAGATGAGTTAAAACGCCAACAAGACTTTTACAAAAAGAGGGGTTTACCGATGCCCAAATGTGCTACGGGTAAGTAATAGTGTTCGGCTGAAACTAGAGTACAAGGTCCACTTTAATATTTCGGCGGCCCTTGGAAATCTTCGCTGCAGTGATTCGACTTCAAATTATCATATACACATAACAGTATCAAAATATTAATAATGTCCGTCCTATAGGTCAACTAATGTGTCAATTTGGTTACATTTTATTTTTTCGTAATAGCTGGGAATGCAGCTTTAATCTCATAAACGTAAGATTTTCAGAAAATGTACAATTGACAGCTGTACACATTTGGTAAATTCTGCTAAAAATGGCCAATATTAGGTATATCTGAGTATATTTTATATTGCCTTGATTTAAACAGTGTACGGTTATTTTGAACTGAATTTTGAACCTCATTATCGTCTGAAAATTTGGTTATTTGAGAGAATTTGTGAAAGTAAATTGTACATTTTCTGGCGACTTCACCTATATAGTCGCTATTATTTATCGATAAAAGATACCCTAGGACAGGGAACACCTGGAAAATGCTTCCAAAGAATTCCCTGCAGGAAAAATCAAGGAATTTGAAAATTTTCAGAATATTAGGGAAAAATCAAGGAATTTGAAAATTCAACAGAATTTTGTTCTGTGAAATTCAGATTTGTAAAAAAACAAAACAAAGGAAAATCAGGAAAAATACGCCCTACGGCATCCCCCGGATAATTATTTAAAAAAAATATCGGAAAATTAGTTTCCTTAGAACTCACTAACGTTCTGGCACCCTTTATATTTGTTATGAATCAGGGAAAAATACAAACACATCAGGGAAAACATCAGGGAGTTTTACTTTTAGTTTTCTGTAGTAACCCTTGTTCAGTCCCAAGGGTGGTCTCAATAGAGAGGTTCCACTGTATATTATTGCGTCCTTAAGTCCACACACTAACGTCCAACCGTTCCTCACTTACAGGTACGGAACAGGAGAAGCAGAAAGAGGCGAACGCCAACAAGGAGTTGAGTGCTAATGACAATGGCGACCACCACCGGTCTGACGAGCAGGTGAACGTGTGCCTGGAGTGCTCCACTAACAAGCTCAAGGAACTCAAGCGCAGATACCTCAGATGCTCATCTCATACCACCATCACTCACTTACGCAAATTTATAGCTTTAAAACTCTACAATAACAAAAATCGCTTCAAGGAGGTAAGTAGCAATACGGGTCGCTTTTGAACGTACTTTAGTACCATTTTGGCCGCTATGAGAGCTCCCATAGTGAGCTGGTGGCGCTAGTAGTACTCCTTTTTTTTTTTTTTTTTATGAACATGGAATTTTTTTATGAACCATTCGTTTCTTTTTTATCTATAGGATATTTTCATGATTTTTTTTTATGATCCATTCATTTCTTTTCTATCTGTAGGATATTGCCATAGAGTTTCATCACTCGTGATGGGGATATTCCTTTCTTTTTATTAGAGAAGTTCTGAAGTCGACAGTAGTATTTTAAACGTGTAATATCGGGTAGATTCTGACGGATAATTAACTCAAAATTATACTAGATTATATACATTTCTTGACTGAAAAAAAGGGAACTTTTTAAAGGTTACTGTCGACTTCCAAGAGGGACAGGGAGGAGAGAAGATGGCTTTCCAGGCTAAAAACGCTTACTCCTAGTGTACTTAATATTTTGGATTGATGACAAAAATGCAATTAAGATGAATAACTATGGAGCGTAGCGACATTTGATTGACTGATCAATGAATATGTACTTGTATTATCGATTATGCACCTGTATTATTATTGTATTCTGTTATTTTACCTTATTAATTATAATTTAGAAATGGATACTGGAAGATCTACAAGTAGATAAACTACGGGTAGAAGGAACATTCCTTTTCAGTTCGGCATGAATCAGAAATGTATATATTTACTGAATAAAAGTTTGTAATAGTAGCAACACTTTCTTCTTGTATTGCAGATCGACATTTTGTGCAATGAAGAAATTTTAGGAAAAGACCATACGCTCAAATTTCTCTTTTTGACGCGATGGGGGTATAAGGTAAGTTGATTCATTGGGTAACATTATTATAAAATTTTATTTCTATTTCACATATGCAATCGTTGTCATATATATTCGGTGCATAAAGATAAAGAAAAGAATGGAATTTTTGATTACTGATAGAAAAGAACGGTACTAGTAAACTAGAGTAGCTTATCAGGTACATAATACAAAATACAGGATAAAATACACGTTACAAAGAATGTGTACATAAGTGGGCATGTATATACAGAATTTCATTTGCCTATGAATACAAATCATATTTCCATTTTTTGTCTAAAAATCGGAAAATAATTTTAGTGAACCTCCAAACCTGACAATTATGTGTCAATGATTCAACTGTTCTCAGTCAAAATGTTTTTTAAACAATTGAATATTTGGAAAGTAATATAAATTTATGTTTTGAACTAAAAATGAGTATTTTCCATGCTACACTTTCCCTCTCACTCATAGCCCCTTCATTGCTACTATATCGGTTGATTTTTATTTAATTTAATTTTATTTTAATTATACTTTGTCATATTATCATATATCTTCTGCTCAGTCCAGTACACGACTCATGCGTTCTAAATTATAGGTAACTGTCGGCAGAAATGGAATATTATTTTTTCATATCGACATGTAAACCTATTTGTCCCTTTTTCAAGATGATGTAGCCACGAGCAGTTTGACAAATAAAATATTTTCTTATCTTATTTTATTTGGAATTTCTGCATTATTTTTTCCACAATTTCTCAATTCTTCCATATATTTTTTCTGCATTCAGGACGTACCTAGTCTCTCTCTCCTCTTTACCTAATAATCTATTATTTATGCTTTGAACTAAAAATGAGTATTTTCCATGCTACACTTTCCCTCTCACTGATAATAGCCCCTTCATTGTTTCTATATCGATTGAATTTTATTTGAAATATCTGTGTCACGACTATTTTATCCTCTTTTTATAATTATAGGTATTACGTTACATTATGCATTATTTTTTCCACAATTTCTCAATTCCTCTATATATTTTTTCTGCATTCAGGACGTACCGCTGAAACTACACTACAGACAGCGAGTGGAGCTAAATGTATAGATGGAGACAGTGTGGGCGGTCAGGTCATCAGAAAATGTACCCGATACCTCAACTTCTTGTAAATTTAAAAAATATTTCCCCTAAAATCCACACTTATAGGAATCTGGTATCGCCAAAACTACCAACAATTCCTGATGTAATTAATACCCTTTCTTAACTCAACTGGTGTACATTTTTCCTATTATTTTTTCGGGTGAATACCAATAGGGGATTTTGCATGTGACGCTAAGCATGTCAGCTAGATTGCATGCTGGGATAGCATCACTTATACTAGGGAGGCTTCGATGTACTGCGTCTCAGTGAACGCTAGCCAAAACGCGGGCTGTGGTTAGGGGGAATCTCCTGATGAGTCATCACATCTCCTTGCGTCTACGTTGTAAGTCAGTTCTTACAGACGTTGACAACGCTAACTTGGTGTGTCCTACGTTGCCTAATTACGATAGCATATATCTTCATTTGGAATGCTTTATTTACCCGGAATCAACTTGAATAACAAAGATAAACCATTTTTCCATGTGTGCTAAGTCCAAAGAGTTGATACCTTAATTGGAAAGTTATGTTTTGAGAGGTTTCTTACTGGAGGGTTGTGATAGTGTGTGTTGGGTCATGGAGGCTGCTTTTACACATCTGTAAGTAACAGGAATCACAGAGTAAAAACCTTCCTCCTGGTAGGCTACACATCTTGACCAATCAAAATTATTGTCTCCAATACATGCTAAGACAGTATGGAGGATGTTTTAGGTGTAAATTTATATCTCTCAAAACTTTATCTGTCTGTTTTCAACAGAACAGAGTACAGTGTATTCCCGCGTCTCCCTCTAGTTACCCTCCATCGAAGGGTCTTTCTGCATACTGGACGCGGTGGCAAACCTCCGCTATCTAAGGAGGGGAATCCCCTAAATTTCTATCCCGCGTTGAGCTAACGTTTTCTAGCAACGCAGTACATCGAAGCCTCCCTAATGTGACATACAAACGTACGGCAGAATTTATGAGAGAGAAAAATGGCCAAAGTTTTCACTGTTATTTGGTACTTATGATCATACGCATGTCATACGAAATCCTGATGCATCACGGGAAATGTGAGGTGCTCTCTTTGTATTTATATTTATATTTGTATGGGTGGATGTGCTTATTATCGCCCAGATTGGCACCGGGAAAATATATATACGAGTCAAAGCGTCAAAATGTGTAGAATCTTAATTTACAAGCTTCAGATATTAATTATGAACTGAACTTAGGTTTTAAAGTGGTTTATGTATGAGAATTTCTTCTCACTTTTCCCTTATTCAAAACTTTTTAAACTCCAATTATACATATATCTTGTGTGTTGACTCTTATAGAATGTTTCGCCTACTTTTAGGTACCGACAGTACAGATGGGTCAAATTTTCAGAAAATGTACAATTCACCTACTCCAATCCTCTCAAATAACGCACATTTAAGACAGAAATGAGCTCCAAAGTACAGTTTAACATAACAGAACTGATATTTTAAATCAACGTGATACCAAATATACTCAGATATACCCGGTATTTATATTTTCCACCCTAATTTAGCAGTATTTCCTAAATGTGTATACAAGCTGCTAATTGTACATTTTCTAAAAAAAAATCTGACCCAGATATAATTACATGCGAATCACAATCTAAAATGGCGTCCGTACCAATCCCACTAGTGTGCAATTTTCTGAGAGCCTGACGACGCTGAAAGTAAAGGGTGGTCTCCACAGGCTGCGGTAAACTCTGTGGTAAGCCTTGCGATGGTTTGTGCTGGTTCTGTACGTGGTGAGGAATGAAGAGATCCTGCCTACATGGTCAGTGAACGATGTAGGCAGGACCTCGCCACTCCTCAACACAGCACCATCACAAGGCTTACCGCAGAGCTTACCACAGCCAGTGGAGACCACCCTTAAGTTGCGAATAGAAGATGTCGGAAACTGATGCAGCTGGACTGCATTACCTCCTGCTCATGAAGTATTTATGTCTGTAGTTATTTAACTAGTTTGTTAAGCCCAGGTTATGTATTATTTGTTGGCGGAAAACTGTGCTATAATAATGTTCCCAAATATCCCCGCCGCTGAAGGTTTCTGAAGAATGGAAGCTTTGTCTAAATAATCAGGGATGCAAGTCCTCAATGTTTGTAGTTCAATTAGTTTTTTTTTCAACTTCCAAAAACTGTTTAGATTTCCCGAATTCCAACAATTTCGTTAAAAAAACACACGCACAAAAAAAATCTGATTGGCCTAATTTCGTAATTAAAACAAAATTAAAATCTCGAAGTCAATTTCTTTGGTCTTCAAAATGTTTGGCTTGAAATCAATCAAAAATATTTTGTATATGTAGCAAAGGCCCTGTCAGATTACTAAAAATTCATTCCCCCCCCCCCCCCCCCCCCCATCCAGTATATTTTGTGTAGTTTGGGCATGACTTGCATCCCTGCCGTCTTGTATAGTTCATAATGACATGATACCTCTCATAGTGACATGTGTGTAAGAGAGTTAAGCTGGCGCCACACTAGCCGCAATAGGCTTCGCAACAGGCTTTCCCGATAGGTTTTGCTATTGCAGAGGCTTATCGGGAAGGCCTGTTGCAAACGTCGCCACACCTTTGCAACAAAGCTTTGCAATTAATCGCAATAGCATGGTGACGTCTGCGATGCAATGTTTATCGCAAACAAATATTAAACATGTCTAATTTTTCTGCGATAGACGGCGACGCATTTCTTATCGTGAGGCCTGTTGCAAAGGCTATTGCAGAGGCTGTTGCAAAGAGGCCCACACGTCTGCGATACAATGCACACCAAGATTGAATATTTTCATTTCTATTGCAGAGGCCTGTCGCAAAGCCTATTGCAAGGCTTATCGTGGCTAGTGTGCTCCCGCCTTAATTGTATTGTCAAACTATTTATAACCATGGTCAGACGTAGTTTTGGCTCAACAGGGGAGTTGTAAGATCCACCGCATTTTTTTAATTTTTTTTATTATTTCCATTACGGCCAAGACAATTAAATAATCTTCACATGTAAATACACTACGTCCATCATGGATATCATAGAGTGTTGCCTGTATGACTTCTTTTTGTATGACTCTTTTTCTTTTGTTAAAAACAATGACTGAAATGAAAGAATTATTTGGTCTATTAGGTGGTAATGATGGCCATATTTATCATAATTTCCCCCAATAAGCCCCAATGATTGTAGTTAGTTTATTCTGTAAATAAATATAAATTTGTGTGAAGGGCAAATAGTGTCCTTTGTACTCATGTATGACATATTATAGAGAGGGGCACTGAGAATTAGTTTTCTTGAATTGAATTGAATTTTCTTTGGTGTATTTTATGCCCTTAGCTGAGAAGAATATTGAAATATAAACCTAGGTTTTCTATTCTGATTTCCCATGGATTATTTCTAATTTAATTTTAAAAGAAAGATTAGGACTCTAATTGTACATGTACAATCATTCTTTTTTTATTGCACCGCTCATACAACATGTGCGTTTAATAATTATCATTATTTGACTTGACTATATAATGAAGAGTTTCTTAATGTTACAAGTCAAAAATGTTTTTTTATATTTAATTTCTACGAGAAAAGCTGCAGGCACAATCTTCTCCAAATCTTGACAATGCAACTCCCTTATGAACCAAAGTTATGGGTCAGATTTTCAGAAAATGTACAATTCAACTTGGCAAATCTTCTCAAATAACCCAAATTTCAGACGAAAATAAAGTTCAAAACACAGTTCAACCTAACCAAACAGACTGCTAGAATCAATGCAATGCCGAATATACTAGAATTTACCTAGTATTGACCAAATTGCAGCCTAATTTAGAAGAATTTACTAGATGTGTACAGCTGCCAATTGTACATTTTCTGAAAATCTGACCCATATATGTATATAGTCTACTGGACCAATTAATCATGATGTATGTATACAATCAATTATTCCAATCAATTCTATCTTAATTACTTTACAGTATGATATTGAAGTCTCGAATCGTGTACTTGAATGATAAAGTATAGATTTTTACATCGATGTGACTGTCTTGATTTATTTTACCTTGAGGAGCTGGAAGGAGAGTTTAATGATACACAGTGATTCATGTATTAGATATTATTCTATTTTAATCAATGGGTATGACTGAACTTGAGGGATTCTAGTTGTACGTTTG
This sequence comes from Sthenelais limicola, assembly GCA_942159475.1. Taxonomy (NCBI): domain Eukaryota; kingdom Metazoa; phylum Annelida; class Polychaeta; order Phyllodocida; family Sigalionidae; genus Sthenelais; species Sthenelais limicola. The sequence goes on along the minus strand of OW804094.1, from coordinate 150,361,679 downwards.
AATCTTGGTGAATGGAAAGGCAAGAGAGAGGGAGAGATCGTGACAGAGATAGTCAGATAGTCATTTGATTATATGTTAACAGGGACGGGGGGGGGGGGGGGGGGGGGGGGGGGGGGGGTGCGGTATTATATAGGGTCAGATTTTCACAAAATGCAGATCTACACATCTCTCAAATTCTGCTAAATGTACACTCGGCTTCACCAATCCTCACAAATAACCCAAATTTAAGAAAAAGTTTCAAAATGAATTAACATAATTTTCAGCAAAATTTACTAAAAAATTACTGCAAAATTTCCTAAATGCATAGAACTACTGATTGTACATTTTCCGTTCCCCTGGTCCATATATCAATATTTAACCCCAATTTCCTGTTATTTTGTGCTAATATTTGCACACAAACAATAAGTACTGTAAACGTATTAATGTTTGTGCAGTATTTATTTTCACTATTTTAGCACACCCACCTATGTGCGCGAAAATAAATTCTGCCCGAAAGGTATAATTATTGCATAAACAAGGTATGAGACTTCCTTGCTGCGCGAATATAAATCAGACGAAAAGGTGTCGAAGTAGTTAGTGCGCAAAAATTTATCTGCGCAAAAATAAATATGTTTGCAGTATACGAGAAAAAGAAGCTGATTCAAGACTTGGGCTTGCTTCACCTCCCTGTATGTATACCTCACACTGTTAGTGATTATAATACTGAATGATGTAACGAAGGGTTTGTTATTAGTGAAACGCACTGCGGTAATATGAATTCCTAGTGGAATTCGGTTATAATGTGAATAAAAGATTGGTTTACAGGACAAAATAGAATAGCGTTGCCTATTAAAAGCTACTATATGGGTCAGATTTTCAGAAAATGTACAATTAGCCTTCACCAATCCTCTACAATAACCCACATTTAGGACAGAAATGAGCTTCTAAATACAGTTTAACATAACAGAACTGATACTTTAAATAAATGCGACCCCAAATATACCCGGTATTCTTCATTTTTCAGCCTAATTTAGCAGAATGTCCTTAATGTGTGGAGCTGACAATTGTACATTTTCTGAAAATCTGACCCATCTCAGTTAACATCGGTCAAAAACTTAAGAGATTATCTAATTTTTGTTCCGTTTTTTTCTTGCCCACCAAAAGTCATTCGACCAAAATATTTCATTTTCGAAATGGAGAACTACAGATTTCTAGTAGATGGGGACAGATATCGCCAGTGAAACACATCGATCTTGGTATTAATATATTTCCTTTTTCGCTTCAATAATAATTTTTTTCATTTCCAAGGCACAAGCAAATAGACAGTATATTATTGAACATGCATTGCAAACAATATATGACAATGGCTATTTCTTAAAATTAAATTTAAGACGCCACAAGGGATACAATGTTCCTTTTTCGCGTCTAAGGTTATAATTAAGGTATATATGTGTGGATTATAAGTCGATCATGGAATCCAGAAAAGTGTACCGCCTTGAATTGGATTGTTCTAATAGTTTGGTTATATTTCTGACCGCCTAATATTGTTTTTATATATACAAATGAAGCATTGTCGCGAAAACGACCCTCCCAAACCGCCCGGGAATCCCGATTACTAAACTATTTCTAGCTGCTTGGTCACGCCAGTTACGGCATGGCTACCGAGTCCCGTTCTCGTTCAGACATTTTGCTTTGAGTTTGTCTGCTCAGTTTGTATGGGTTACATCAACCCAACGACCAGCAGACACTAAGATTTTAGCTGAAGAATCTATATTTCGTTACCTTTTTAATGGAATAAATGATAATCCCGGATTTTCTACCTGCAACAGGCTATGTCAGCTTTGTTTTTCTGATCAGAGGGCTTCCCCGACCTGCCGCTATATATGACGTCATTGTCCCCATAGTCACGTGACCGATTCGCATGATCTGATTGGCTTAGAGTCGTAGTGGCTCTTTCTTCCATCTATTTTGTTATGGCGGCCATTTTAAACAGCCCTCGCTTCGAATATGCGGTTAGCAATAACTTTTTAATCATTCAGTAAATGATACATGTTCCCATTTGAACTTGGCTCCCCTTGGCTCAGTCTAGCTTCTGGGATCGGTTAGAAAGTTCCGGAAAAAAATAAAGCATGAAAACAGGTCGATGATGGGCAGTTTCTGTATATACGTCGTTTCTCCCTTCGGTCAGTGCCCCGGTCACGTGATTTGAGAAACATAGCGGAGCTATTCCTAGCGGAATAGCGGTAAGGGGGCTGTTCGTCCAAATAAAAATCTCGATAATCGGCCAAAGTTTCTGCCTTTTCCCCCAACCATCTTATAAATCCGAGGATCGTTATTTTACCTTCAAAATGTATGTATGTATGTATGTATGTATGTATGTATGTATGTATGTATGCTTAAAATTGAAGAACCCATGGAAGGAAATCCACGTAATAGACATATATTCCAACAATGAATATCTAAAATAACATAAATCAGACACTAACGCCCCCTCGTGCGTGTGCGAGCCATTAGAGCGTGCTGCCACCTTGCGGAACGACCGTGCACCATAATAGCCACTGGCGAGAGACTAGAACTGGGCGTGATTCCAGCCTGTATGACGTCACTATATGGTCACTCGTGGTTCTAGTGTCATCTAACCGATTACGGTAAGTTCTTCTCTTATCAACTGTACATGATTGACAGGACCTACTCTTCCAAGATGACCATTGCAATGGTAACTAAGGGCCTGACCATATGGCTGGACATATAGGCCTGCATGGTTACAACTAACAGTCAAATACGGCGTCAAATACAGTATTTGTTTATACATACTTGCAATACCCACAAGGTGGCAGCAGTGGACGGTGGGCTCACTCTGAGTCCCTCATCAGCCCAATATGTGATGTGTTTCAGGAAAATGAGTCACAAATCGCAAAATTCGTATTTTTCAAAGAGTTTTATTCACAAGATCTCTTTATTGAAAAGTTCTGATTCTGAGAGGGTTTTGTACTTATAGTCATATGAAGCCATGTAACAAATCTCGGGACATTGTTTTAGATATATCCATGCATTTTGAAGGCCTTTGTATGGAGTATATTTAATTACTTTACTGGTAATTACCCAGTCAGAAACATTGCAAACCTTTTTTTTTCAAAAGTAAAAATATCAAATTTAAATCAAAGAAATACTTATTAGGTGTCCTAGTGTTTACTATCATTGGAATCACTTTGATCTCGTCTTTTTAAATATGGTGATATCTCAAAATCCATATTTTGCGACTTGTGACTCATTTTCCTAAAACGGATCACATATGTGCGCCATTCCGTTACAGAGGAAGGTGTAGACATAGCCCCAATGTTTCGGCCTCTCAGCACCCTAGTACCCTCAGGCCATGTTCTTAATTCCTTGTACTTCTTATGATTAAGTCTGTTTTTCCCTAATAATCTATTAAAAATGCACACATCAGACACATTTTGTTTTTTTTGCCTTAAACATATATGTATTAGTTTATGAGTTGTCAAGTCAGTTAAATCATGGAAAAAGTCAAAGAAATGTTTCTAGTGTGCGCCGAATGGAGCCATTGTTTATATGGTTACATACCAGACCCATGGCTCACATATTTTTTTTAATGTTTTTATTGGCCACATCATTTAATATATTTACAAAAAATATGCATGACCACATATATGTGATAATTATATCTTTCATGCGTGGCCAAATATCATTAAGTAACATGTATCTCACCTTTAGGCTACTACCATACACAAAAACTGTTTATATTCATATGTATGGAGAATCAAATGTACCCATTACCTATATATATAGGAGAGTTGAGATACAGGTACCATATATAGGTTATAGCTATATTTGATTCTCCATACAATTTATCTGTCACAAGGTAACTTCATGAACATGGAACATCGTGCAAAATGTTGATTAAGAAGTCGTTATTTATACCCATTTTTAGTTCATTACTTTGGTATTGCCTGAAGTTATGGGAACTTTAATGTGTTTATCTCTGAGTTAGTGATTATATTGTAACGATTGTACATGATTGTAGGTATGTTTATGGATGAGAACGTATCTTTAACCGCCAACCTGTTATAACCAGTCATGCCGCTATCATTGGATTTAGTATATGGGTCAGATTTTCAGAAAATGTACAATTGGTAGCTGTATACATTTAATAAATTCTGCTAAATTAGGCTGCAATTTGGTCAATACAAGGTAAATTCGAGTATATTCGACATTGCATTGATTCTAGCAATCTGTTTGGTTAGGTTGAACTGTATTTTGAACTTTATTTTCGTCTGAACTTTGGGTTATATGAGAGGATGGGTGAAGGTAAATAATTATTGTACATTTTCTGGCGACTTCACACATATCCAGCACTTGATATACCATGATTGAAGGCTACTAGTATATATTAAATAGTGATGAATGTAACAATAGAACTGTATATCACATGATAGCAGTAGCAGGTAGCAGATAACCAGCTAGTGTGCTCTCTCCCCCTCTCCCTCTCTCTCCCCTCTCTCCTCTCTCTAGCCCCTCTCTCAGCTTCTCTGCACCATCTCTTTCTGTCTCCCATTCTCCTCTCTCTTCTCTCCCTCTCTCTCCCTCTCTCTCTTCTCTCTCTTCTCTCCATCTCTCTTATATCCCTCCTCTCTCTGTCTCTCTATATGTCCTCTCCCTCTCTCCTCTCTCTCCCCTCTCTTCCCGTCTCTCTCCTCTCTGCCTCTCTCAGCCTCTCTGCCCCTCTTTCTCAGGCTCCGTCTCCCCAACCCCCTCCTCCTCCACTCCTCCTCCCCAACCCCCTCCTCCTCCCCTCCTCCTCCCCTCCTCCTCCCCTCCTCCTCCCTCTGCATGCCTCTCCCCGTCTCACAGCCTTTCTATCCCTCCCCTCTCTCTCTCTATCCATCGCTGTCTCTGTCCCATTCTCCTCGTTCTTCATCTCTCCCCCTCATTTCTCGCCCCCTCTATCTCCCATCTTCCCTCTCTCTCTGTCCCTTCTTCCCCTCTATTTCTTGTTCCTTCCTTTCCCGCTCTCTCCCTCTCTCTCTCTCTCTCTCTCTCTTTCTCTATCTCTTTTTTTCTCTCTCTCTGTGCTATGGCTATGAAAAGGAGAGTCTATACAAGGAGAGTCAAACCGAACAAGATCGATACAAAACCATACATGGGTCAAATTTTCTGAAAATGTACAATTAACCTTCCCTAATCCTCTTAAATAATCCAAATATAAATCTAAATATTGCGTTCAAAATGCAGTTTAAAACTAAGAAAGGGATAATTTTAAGCAAGACAATGTGAATACCAAATAAAGATACTTGGCTATGCATTTGAAATATTCCACTCTAATTTGCAGTTGTTACCAAATTTGTACAGCTGACGATTGTACATTTTCTGAAAATCTGACCCACATGTAAAAAAAACCGGTTTCAATTCTCGCTTGGAGGAAACAATATTGTTTTCTACCCAGGTCATTAGAGACGTACCTTATGACCTTGTAACCACACAAATATACATGGGTCAGATCTTCAGAAAATGTACAATCGGCCTTCTACACATTAAATAAACTATGGTGAATTAGCCTGCAAAATGATACATACCAGGTATATCTGGATATATTTGGTATTGTATTAAATAAACAAGTCTGTTCTTTTATGTGAAACTGTATTTTGTACCCCATGTTTGGCTTAAATTTGGATCATTTGAGAGGATTGGTGAAGGCGAATTGTATTTTCTGACGATCTGACCTCTATATATACTGATTGTAGCTATTCACTCATGGTTCAATATTTATTGTAGTATAAAACACTCTGTCAACAGACCAGGCCCGGATAAAACCGATTGTTTATTATGCCATAATAAGGGCTTATCTGTCAAGAGAGGGCCTCATAAAGACAGCATCAGTGGGTCAATAGGAGGGTGTGTGTGTGTGGGGGGGGGGGGGGGACACATTTAGTAAATTCTGCTAAATTAAGCTGCAATTCTGCCAGTACTAGGTAAATTCGAGTATATTTGGCATTGCATTGATTCTAGCAATCTGTTTGGTTGTGTTGAACTGTATTGTGAACTTTATTTTCGTATGAAATTTGGGTTATTTGAGAAGATGTGCCAAGTTGAATTGTCCATTTTCTGAAAATCTGACCCATATATATCATTAAAGCTTTAATACATAGGAAAGAATCCCGAATAATACTAACATTTAACTAAATAAGTGTGTAATGAATGATTTGTTATACATCTCAAAGTTGACCCCTGCAAATTACTGTCCTCTTTGGCATTGGTCTTAATCACTCAGTAATAAACCTCCTCAAATAGATTTAATTTCAGAAATAACGTTGGTTGTAAAGATAGAAATAAAATCCAGACACTCTACCCCCATGACTGAGAGGAAGGACACTGTCAATGGCAAATTTTATCAAATAAATAAATTAATAAATATACATCGACATACAACTGGCATATACAGAAATAATCAACTGCATTATAAGGAAACCAGAGTAAATTAGGGAACCAATAATATAGGGATGCTCCATCTACTAACACATGTACAGTTTAACATTATAAACTGGTATATATGTAAGCACATCAATACTCAACAGACTATTATGATAATAATGTAGGCTATAAAAGATGTAAAATGTAAAATATTATACTCCTAGTCGAACAAGATTCTAAGGCCTATATGATATAACTCAGCTGCCTAGTGTACCAGCACATTAATACTTATATATTTATACTGTATAGAAATATTGATTATCTTTAAGTAACAGAACGTAGAATTTATACCTTTTTCATTGATAATATAATATATCTTATTTTTAATTATTGTTGTGTAGAAAGTATAATATGGAAAGTCATGTATAGGATACAAACGAAAATAGATGGAAACATCTAGATGTACCTATCTGAATGTAAGAATAAAAACCTTACAACAACAACAAATAAAGATCTTTTTACAAAATGGCACCATACTTTCTAGTACAAAAAAAACTATAGCATGATTGAGAGAAGATATTGTGAATTGAATTATCTACTTGGTGTGATAAAGTTGAACTTGGTTGGATAATGTAATTCTTTTTACTTCTAGACGGATGATATATTATGTAATTACTGTATATTTTAAAATTTGGGCGAAAAAAAAAATTACTGTGAAAATGGAGGAGATTATATTATGTAAATGTATATAGAAGACCTAATTGAAATCACAATACCATGTATGGATAGTGATATTAATTAAAAACATAAATTGATCGATAAATATTGGTAGATATAAAGATATGATGATTTGTAAACTTTGCTTGACATGAAACGTATCACGAATGTGAAATTGTCAATAAAATTTGTTTAAAAAACAAAAAGGAGCTGACCCCCTTCCCCCAGTCCCTGGACCCCCCCCCCGACACACACACTCTCCAGTAGGTCTCATCACAGCTGTATAACTGTTTAACTATTTACTACAACATGTGAGTGCGAACTGGTATAGTATAACTAGGATTATCCACATTTGTCTCCAGGACCCCAGCAGTAGCAGCAGCATGAAGTACCTGAGTACACGAGGTGGAGTGAGGGGTGCTAGCTTTGAGCAGGCCCTCTTCTCTGGCTATGCCCTGGATGGGGGGCTATACTTCCCCCAGGACATACCCTCCCTCTCCAAGGCAACCATTGAGAGCTACTCTAAGCTGAGCTACACAGACCTGGTCAAGGAAATTGTGTCGTTGTTCATATCTGAGGATGAGATACCCAGGGCTGAGCTTGGTGGTAGGTGTATACCTTAATTGTGATGTGTTCCAGGAAAATGAGTCACAAGTCGCAAAATTGATATTTTTCATAGTGTTTTTTCACAAAATATCTTTATTGGAATGTTCTGATCTTTAGAGGGTTTAGCACTTATAGTCATATAAGTCCATGTAACAAATTTCATTGGACATTGTATTAAATATATCGTTGCGTTTTCAAGGCCTTCATATGGGGTATATTTAGTTACTTTACTGGTAATTACCCACCCAGAAAACTTTTTTTTCAAACATAGACATATCAAACTAAAAATATAGAAATACATATTAGGCTATCATTGAAATCACCTTTATTTCCTCTTTTCATATATGGTGATATCTCAAAATCCATCGACTTATGACTCAATTTCCTAAAACGGATAACAATTGTTTCTTATTTGATTATTTATTATTAATTATTTGATAAGACCTCCAGAGCCTACTTGTTGTGTTCAAGTTAACTGACGGTGCTATGTATCATGTAAGATGATATTAGTGAGCTTTGTATTATCTGTTTTATAACTTCTTTTATAACGACTTGTTTTAACTTTAAACTTGATTTATGTTTTGTGCCTGTACTTATTCGACAGTCACTCTCATAGTCTAGCAATTCTTTTTCTATAAGGTAACAGTTGGAAGACCTGGATTGGTTATTGCTATAGGGTGGCCTCCACTGGCTGTGGTGAGCCCTGTGGTAAGCCTTACAATGGTTTGTGCTGGTTCTGTAGGTGGAGGAGAATGATGAGGTCCTGTCTACATGGTTCACTGACCATTTAGTCCATTTTTGGTCAGATTTCGCGTGCACTTATGGTACTACAGACTGCGTTGGTCACGGACTAAAATCAATATACAACTCAGATTGTAGCGTTCGAACGGTCTGTACGCCATATGTATAGACTGGAATCAGATCATTATAAAAACACGTTTAAAACTTTCTAGGGGCATTTTAGAGTAAAATTTGGTAAGAAACATTTTTAGATCAAATTTCCTTTCCTCTAGAAAGTGCCTGCCTAAAGAAGTTAAGACACATTCTTAAGTACTTCCTACTAACTGTGAATTATAGCATAGAGATGTGGACAACTCATGTTGAGAATGAGAAAAGCATGAGAACAATTTAGAGGTTGACATTACTGCCAGGGGTGGAGCCAACATGGAGATGGCAGTTAATAATGCAACTATATTCAGCCTTCATGCATCCACACTGTAAGTTGCGGCACCCTGTCTTGCTTTGGCATGCGATAAGGGAAAGGCATCATCATCCATAATGGTACTAGCTTGTTCTTCTGCAGCTTCATATAGTTGTCGGATCTGGGATTATGGGCTTGGGGATATATATGGAAGGTTCCAAATGAGGGTCTGCAATAGGAGTAGCCTGAGTTTGGGAATCGCTATGGGCCCAGGGAGGCCAGCGCAATGGACCATGGGAGGTTTTAGCAGGAAGGGAGGCCAGTTCTAGAATTTGTTTACTTCCCCCCCTTAGCTCTCAGTAGGGGCTTGGAGTACTTGTCTTTTAATTTTGATTTAACAGAATTAATATTGCTTACATGACCACCAGACTAAAGGATATTGAAGAGGAAATGATGCATTTTAATTGTGTTGTCACTGAATGTTATGCCTGCTCCAGGAAAATCAACAGATATTGGATAATTATACATGTATGGTAGGCATCAAGTTCAAAGAAAGAAAACAAGGGAGAGAAAGATTTGGACATATTCAATTAGGTGTAAAGACTTTAACCTAGTAGGTTCATTGAAGTATGTCCAAGACATTTAAGGATATATGCTTCCAACTGTTGGAAACCCACATTCAACATTATTATCAGAAAACAATTATCGTCAACAAAACTGAAAACACCTCTGCCCTCTGCAAACTGTGCGTTGGCCGTCACGGCCATAATGCAGAGCGTTGGGGACAGGGGAAGATGCCAGAGGCATCCCCGGAGTGACTGTCAAGGGTGGGGGTAGATACCCCCACCATATGGTGCCTCCCTTGCTGCTTCTGAGCGCTACCAAAGCACCCTTCCCAAGCCCAAATGCTGTATCTCGGAATACGCCTATTGAACACACATCTAGTGTATATGAAGAGCATCTGATGTTGGAGGCAGTGCTCCAGCTCAGTTTTGTTCTCTCGATGAGCAAGATAGTTCCCCAAATCAACAGGGAGTGGAACCATCCCATTGAACTTTCTCATTGGAACTTTCTTATTCTTCAATCACCTTCTTGTCTCAGATTTGATGCTCATCTCTTGCTGACAATGTCAATACATTTGTACTTTTTCCCTTGTTTACAGATACATTGTATGAGATAGTTACTAAGTCATCAAAATCCTTTGCTTCCTCTGGCTTCCCTATAGCATTTATTACTCTTCAGGCATCGATGATGATTGCTGAGTTTTCAGATATACACTGTTTTGGTGAGCATGTGCAGTGAGCTTCGCTTGACTGGGAGAAGTAGACATAAGTTATAATAAACTAGATCACAGTGACCATTCATAGGTTTAAGCCTGAAGCTCGCACACACCACATCACATTTGCTCAGAAAACTCATATATCAGGGAAGGACAAGTAATTCGTCTTGTCATATACCCAAAAGAGATATCTCAACTATCAATCAGGTGAAATAAACTACTTTTAAAATCCTCAATAAAGAATTTAGATGAGTTTGAATTTGCTGCATTGGCATGCTGCTGGTTTGTGCACTTTCCTTGAGTCCCCTTGCATGGAGCAAGTGGGCAAGCATGGTTTAAGGGTGTCACCCAGTCACTATAACTAGGGGTGGGTTATGGTTATACACAGGCAGAAGCAGGGTTTCTGTTTGTTGCATAAAATGCCACAGATTAAGGGAACCCTGGATTTATCTAGTGTTTTCATAGTAATTTTCCCTCATATACCCTGTTTTAGAAATGGAAAAATATTGGAATATTTGGTTGGTATTTCCCCATGTTAGTGGAAATGACTTGTCTGTGCATGTCTTCCAGTGTCCCAGTGGAACCCAATCCACAGGCTATCACTCGCACCTGAGGTGCACTCCCCAATCATGCTTCAGACACTACTTCTTACATAGAATTTAATCAAATATTTCAGGTTTTTACTGATGTGATATGGTAATGTAGTGAACCTGGTTCGGGACTCTTAGCTAAGTGAAATAAGACGGAACAAGAATCGACTGTTTGACTCTGGTTTTATTCACACACAACCCTCTGGACCAACCCTTGTGAGCCATTCACAAGGAACATAAGTATGATAAAAGGTGTGAGAATATAGTAAAACACATCATATTCTATAAAAGATAGGTTTAGAACAACCAATACCAGAGATTGATAAAGACAACATAAAAGGACATTTCAATGGCATACAAAAGCAATATATAAGAACAAGACACATTATAAGGAGATAATCAGAGATAAGAACTACAGAAAACATGACCACTCTTCCAGGGTCGATGTTCGGATAAGCCCGAGAGCCCTCAACTTTCTGGCGTCGGGCTGAAAGGACTAGGTTTCACCAGCGGACAGCCTCGGACTCCCGAGCTAGAGGTTCGGAACATGAAACACACTTGACCACTACAGTAATATATTTGAACAATATGGAACAAGAACACTTGGCCATTAACTCGCAGAAATCCTGATTCATTTCTGTGAGGAAAAACAACCTTACTGATGTCTTAAAAACTTGACTTCCCCCATGTATAACTATAGATCTAGGGACTTTCTAACCTTACAAGTTAGTTCAGAATTTTACTGATGGTGACTCCACCCTATCTGAAACAGTCTATAGAAATATTGGGTGGACAGATGATGTTCTTTGGGAGGCTGTCTATCAGAATTAACTTGTCACCAGTCCTTAATCTCCCATTTGCTTTGGCAAGGGACAGGGGTACAGGCATCAGTTCATAGTTTAAGACATTTGGAAGATCAACTGCCCTGCCAGCTGCATATGATGTTACAATGTGCTGCATTACATCTTTAGTATGAGTCTTTAGTATGACTGTTTCTTCCTTTGAACTACCTTGCTTTTCCACCTTATACAGGTCAACAAAGTGAATGGCCAGTTAAGTTCTTTGACTATAGAAAGGTTCTGATTTGTCTATAAAGCTTTTTGTCAGGAAGTGCTCCAACTGAGATTTATTCTTCTGCTAGGGCTTATGGGAGTCACAGCTGAATTTCAGAAGTTGCTAAGTCTTTACTTGCGATGTTGAGTTTGGGCAAAGACTTTCATGTTAACTAGTTGTTGAACAAGTTTGTCCTCATCAGCATTATCCTGTTGGGTTTTTTTCGGTTGACTCTCATTTAGGAGGATTTCCTTTTCACCTGTGGCATAGACATGCAATATCGCTTGAGCAATGTGTGTTCACAAGTTGTATGACAGTGCCCACCTGTTGAGGACACTGCATGTCTTAGTTATTTCAATTATGCCACCCTCAGTTTTCCCAACCTTATTTAGCCACTCTTGTGCATAATCAGCATCCACTTCATTGAACCTTCTATCTGATCGTTTGATGACAAAATTGCCTTGCAGGAACTCCCTGAGAATTGGTTGGCATAGATGGTTCATCTCTGCAATATATACAGGGCTCCACTTGCAGTAGTTGGTATGGTTATATCTCACTAAAAATGGAACCATTTGCTTGAATACATCCAGGTGAACATCCCAGTCCCCATCCACTCCCTGTAGCTTCTTGTCAGTAAAAGTAATGAACTGACAATCTTGAGATACTGCCAGATGTATAGGAAGTTTGGATTGTCCTTGGCTTTTTCTTTGGCAAACTGCCAGAGGTAACCTTGAATGCTTGAGTCTTGAAGAAGGATGATAAGATCTTCTGAGGATAAAGGATTCTTTATTTCTATGACTAGAGAGGTATCCTGTTCTGACAGATGGGTGATGAAGTTAGGTAGTAGTATCCTGCAGACTGCTTGATATGTCAACTTGCGGGTCCGCATTGCTTGGTTATAGTCTTTGCCTGAAAGGATGGTTTCGGCAGATGTTTTGTCTGGAATCCCGCTCTCTACCCATGACTCAACCAGTCCACTGCTGTCTATGTGAGAAAGTTCAATGCAATGTGGAGCCCACCTAGACTTGAATACTTTGTTTTCATATTCAGGGGTCTGCCATTTAGTTTTCATTAAAGGGCAGAACAGCGCCTGATCAACTGTTGATACAGTGTAATCTTGTCCCAATTGTTCAGACACATACAAGCATCTTTGGATAACTGTATTCAATGTGTTGATTTTATACACTGGTGCTTGAAGGATTGGCATAATATCCAACTGTTTTCATTCCCTACTTTTAACTCCTGCTTTTGTCTCTTTATCAGAAATGCCAAACCCTTTGCTGTGCCATTGTTTGTAATGTCTGGCATGCTTCAAAACATGTCCAAGTCCCCATTTTCATATGTAGGGATACCTTTGCCAAGAACTACATTTGTATGTGACAGTTTATCCATGACAGCTGCTTCAAGGGTCTTGTTCTTTGCTTGTTTGATTTTCTCAAGATTGATACCTTTGCCTGTACCTGATTGCCATGCTGCAATCTGTGTTAAATGACATGTGTCCTTTCCATCAAGTGATGCGTCCAGGATGTCCAGGTTGTCAGCTGAGAAATGGGTAAACACTCCTTCAACCATTCAACTAGGTTTGGGGGCAGCACAAAACCATCATCATTCATGGACTTCAGCACATACTCAGCCAGACCAGTGTCAATTTCCTGGAGCTGTCGATAGCTCAAGCAGTATCCCGCTTTGTGAAATAAATTCACCAGCTTCTTTGAACGTGTTGATGGATGTATCAAATGCACTTGCTAACCCAATGTGCTTTGGTGTCCATTTCCTCCCTGATCTGATCCTCTACATTACAGTCCAGGGTGGATCCAAGGACCAAGATAACATCTCCAATGCCCCCTGTGATTTTGGTTGGCAATTTTGCTGTAACAGCTTTTATGCTCCTACAACATTTTAAAGAATGGGGCTCTTGAAGTTTCACTCTACTCACTGAGTTAATAAATTGGTAAGGGAAATTGCCTAATATCAATTCAATGTGAACAGATGTTCTTGATATTGATGATGATTCGTAAAAATTTATAAATCCTATTTCAAGTTTTACATCAATACCAACAAATTGTGAGGCAGCATTTATTCAAATTCAATGTTGCCTGTCTAGTTCCTCATAGAGAGCCTCACACTCCACACCCTGTTACTGCATACACATCTAGCAACACAATTTTGTCATCCAGAATTGGAACCGCCCTACAGTGATTATGCCCTGCCCAGTACTCAGGGAATGGTCAAACTGAACCAATTTGAGTAGCTCACCCTTTTAGCCATCTTCTGTTACAAACCTTTCTGAACCACTGAATAGAATATTAGAATATGTTTCCATGGTTACAAACAAATTAATATAGGAAAGGCATAAACAAGGGGTAAATCTTATGGATAAATTTATATATATCAAAGCATATGCATCATAAGCATGTTTTGGGATCATGTTCACATATAAAATATATTGAGTTGTGGTGAAATAGTTCATTCTTTGTTCATTTATGGTTGCTATGGTGACTATACTGTCATAGCAACCATTGGAATAGTATAGGATGATGTATCTCAATTGGGCCTTTAATGTGAGCTATCAAATGACCATATCAATGAATAAATAACTATTCTAGACCAGATTTGGTGATAAATTAGCCATTTTATTGTTTGTTTTGGTTGCCATGGTAACCAGAGTGCCATACCAACTATGAACCAAGTTTAAAATGTTTATTTTGGGTTGTTATCATCGGCAGATTTTCATAGCAATTGCAGCACTAGTACATAAGGATGCTTCCCAGTGAGACCTTCAATTTGAGCTATTAAATGACCATTTCAATGAAGAAATAAGGATTCTAGACACAACTTGGTCATTTGCTATTTTGTTTACTTTTGGTTACCATGGTAACCATATTGCTTTGGTAACCATGGAACTTTGAACATTTGATGCATCTCAGTTGGGCATTAAATTTTAGTTATCAACTGACCGTAATTGAAGATTCTAGACATGATTTGGTAATTAGTGATTTTTTTCTCATTTTTTGGTTGCCATGGTAACCAAATTGCCAAGGCAACTGCAGAATTAGTATAATGTGATGCATCTTGGTTAGACCTTTAATTTGAGCCATTACACAATGATATTGATGAATAAATAAGGATTTTAGAGATGATTTTTGGTTTTCCTAATACATAATGGCGGCCATTTTGTTTTTGGGCTTCTAGAAGGGTAAAAACGAATTTTTCAGCTTGGTAAGATTATTTTTTGAAATCTAGACCTAAAAATTGACCTAAAAATGTCTCTTACCAAATTTTACTCTAAAATGCCCCATGAAAGTTTTAAAGCTCATTTTGATCCTAGTCTAGTATGTCTATAGACCGTTCTCACGCTAAAATCCTCGTTGTTTATTGCTATAGTAGACAGGACCTCACCACTTCTCACCATCACAGCACCATCGCAAGGCTTACCGCAGAGCTTACCACAGCTAGTGGAGACCACCCTTAAATCTCAGGGTTGGGGAAAGATTTCCTCTTTAGTAGACATTCCCTCAAAGAGTTTGAGTTAATTGTGGGTCAGATTTTCAGAAAATGTACAATTCCCCATCAACAATCCTCTCAAATAGCCCGCATTTAAGACAAAAATGAGCTTCAAGATGCAGTTTAACATAGCAGAACTGATACTTTAAATCAATGCGATACTAAATATACTCAGATATACCCGGTATTCATCAGTTTTCAGCCTAATTTAAGAGAATTTCCTAAATGTCTATAGCTGCCAATTGTACATTTTTGGAAAATCTGACCCATGTGTAACTTTCAACACGTCAGGTAATATGTATTACCTCAAATATGCGCTTATTTTGACCTATTGTGTCCTTAAAGCCTCTCTGTTAGAATGTGTACTCATAGGATGTTAAATGTTTAAAAGGTTGAATATCTATTTATGTCAGAATCTTCATAATTTACCTATTTATCTTTTGTAATGTATTTCTTGGTTCTCATGAGAATATAGATGTCAGTCCAAATTGAGACCAAATGAAATTATTTAAAAAAAGAAATTTAAGTAGATTAAGAACTCCAGGGCCTACTTGTTGTCATTAAATTAATGTGCAATTATGTACCAATTGTATGTCGGTGACAGCAATGCTTCTGTTTTAGTGACAGCAAAGTTCTGCATCTTTATAAATGAAGATGAGCATTTTTTAAAACACTGTTTGTAGTTATAAGAGGTGTATGGGATAATCCATTCTCTATGTTTAAAATATGTGTGAAAAATGAGTCACAAGTCGCAAAATTGATATATTATATTTCAATATGTTTTATTCAAAATATTTCGTTGTGGGAATGTTCTGATCTATGGGGGTGTTAGCGCTTTAAGTCATATCAATAGATGTACTAAATTTCAAGAAAGTGTGCTAAATATATCCTTGCGTTTTGAAGGTCATCCTATGGTTTATATTTATATTAGACGATGTTAAAATACACCTCCGTCCCCTTCAACACTGCTACCATGTGAAAGAAAATATGGTTTATATTTAGTTACTTTACTGGTAATTTCCCATCCAGAAATATTGCAAACTTTTTTTCAAACAAAAATATATCAAACATAAAATATAGAAACACTGTCCTACTGTTTACTATCATTGGAATCTCCAAATCCATTTTCTGCGACTTGTGACTCATTTTCCTGAACACATCCCATATAAGTTTATTACTGGAATCTACCTTATATACAAGACCTAGCTACCCCCATGTTCAGCCATGACCGCCATCTTGAATCTTGATTTGCATGGAATTATGGGACTAGTGGTACAGTCTAAAATCTATAGAAAACATGCCATGTTCAGCATGGAATATTTATCAATGCATTAATATCAATATCCATGTGTTATACATGTTTCCATAACACAAGCCACCATTGTTCCCATCATGCATTTTGTTTTCATAGATTATTTATACTAGCTGTGATATTGATCAAAGCATTCTTGCAATTTTCGATAGAAATGTTGCTAAATATTTTTATTTCAGATTTTAGCTGAATGCATCCCAGCATGCACTGTAATAGACATGCGCAGTGAGACATGCAAGTCCCCTATTAATTAAAGATTAAATCATTATGGAATCATAAAATCATATTTTAGACAGCTTAATTATACCTTCCATCAAATGGGCACCTTGGTACCGGAATCGGAGACAGGAATTCAGACTTAGGAATGAAACATGAAACATGAAAAATGAAAAAAAGAGACTTAGCCATGCGTCATGAAACAGTTCCCTGGACCAGAAGAAACTTAAGGTCTATATGGGTAAGATTTTCAGAAAATGTACAATTCAACTTTGCCAATCCTCTCAAATCAAACCCAAATTTTAGACGAAAATAAAGTTCAAAATACAGTCCAACCTAACCAAACAGATTGCTAGAATCAATGCAATGCCGAATATACTCGTATTTACCTAGTATTGACCACATTGCAGCCTTATTTAGCAGAATTTACTCAATGTAAACAGCTGCCTATTGTACATTTTCTCAAAATCTGACCCATATATTGGGGAATATGCTGATAAGAATCAGCCGAGGCTCAAAGCTTATCAGATCCCTTCAAACTCAGGGAAACTAACTGTAACATTTTTCATCAATGGTCCTATAATTATTTCAGAGGCCTAAATCACTTGTACCGATCCAGCACAATGGCACAATCTTTAAAAGATTTAGACCAAAGTCAGAAAGAATGCGAAAGAGTGCCTATTATAAAGGGATTTTTTTTTATTTAGAATTTTTATACAGCAAACATCAAACATCCTTGCAATGACAATTGGAATTATTGGTAGACTGGTACAAAGTACACTGGCTATAATAAACAAAGAGATTCATTAGCATGAGAAGATTATGGGCTCACGGGCAGCAATCACGGTATTACATTATGGAATAACCTTCCAGAAGTACTTAGAAACTGTGATGACTTGATACCTTTTAGCAAGCAACTGAAGGAATTCTATTGGTCAAGGCTTATCAAAGCGATTGAATTCTAATCACTACCTCAGCAGTAGCTATTAATTGTCCCTAGTTTTTATGTAAAGTCCTTATAAGGACTAGGCGATTATGTGCATACAGTATTGAATACCGAAAGATTGCTCATTTTGATGAAATGACTGAATTTGATGAAGGTTATGTTGATGTATTGACATTCTCTGAATAACAAATTGTAATATTTGATGG
Source organism: Sthenelais limicola (assembly GCA_942159475.1). NCBI lineage: Eukaryota > Metazoa > Annelida > Polychaeta > Phyllodocida > Sigalionidae > Sthenelais > Sthenelais limicola. The sequence continues at coordinate 150,343,704 of OW804094.1, read as the reverse complement.
AGTGAAATTGACAATATGGAAAGGTTGGGACTTGTCTATAAGAATTTGTAATGTATGGTAAATCGTAAGCTCACTATTACAGTAGTTTAATAATCAAGTTAATGATACAGAGGCGACGCAAGAAAACATCCACGTGGTGGACAGGTGTTTTTTGTAACTATATTTAAATGTACAGCCAAATTTGTAATGATAAAAAGAAAATGGCTATTTTATTTCAGATGCAATTATTCAGTGTTGTACGGGACTACACAGCTGTGGTCATGAGCATAAATAGAGAGAATGGGACGAGCCGGCAATAATCGAAAATTTATTGGACGAGATTTGTCCACATAAGCACGATGCCATAGGCAGAGTGCTTATGTGGACGAATCAAGTCCAATAAATTTTCGATTATTGCAGGCAAGTTCCATTCTATATTTATTATATGTGCATAAAATTTGATCATATGTCATCAGATATAACTGAAAAAATATTTTTAGACAACTACATTTTTATAGGACGCGTCCTATATGAATATTTTTATAGCACCCCACTTATAGCACCTCTCATATAGCATGCGCATATAATAAAACACATTATAATAAAAACTGAGTTATTATATATAGGCAGATATAATTGTCTCAATTAATACAACTACCGCAACGACCGCATGTATGATTATGTTTTGAGAGAAGTGAAGGGTTAAGTCCGGTCTAGTCCCAAAATTGAGAGAGTCTCTTCAAAAGAAGGGAAAGCCTCTCACCTCAAACTGCAAAGTGCCATCTTAATTCCATTACGACCGCAAATTGTCATTATAATCCTATTAGAACGCCTAGTCCTAGGCCAGGAAACCAATTAGCGAAGTAGGCGTCCAATCACTGACATACCATTCTTATCTGATCTGAGGGTTTGGACCTAGACTGAGTCTTCTTCAGAGGATGATTAAAAATAAAATTACAAATTGATTGATTTGAAGGCAATTCAACTGAAACAAACCATGCTATTGGATTTTGTAGGTCTTTATTTGGCGATTTTAATAGTTTTAATTTTAATCTTAATTTTAATATAAAAGACAAGAGATGACAAGACAATGAAGCCAGGATGCTAACTCTACCTAATTAATACCAAACTAATATAAAACCATAGCTTTACATGCTGTACTATTTTGCTCATTTTTTCATAAAAGCTATCATTTTACATGTCATAACCATCCTCTGTAGAAGCCCAAGAAAGGCGAAACGCGTCAGGAACGCCAATAAACCTGCATAATGCCAACTTGATTCGTTCCCATGATTGTTTTAGATGAGTTGCCTTCCTTCAATTTTTGTTTTGTTTTTAAAAGGTTTTATTCATGATACCCTGCCCTCTAGGCTTTTACACATCTAAAGTTCAGTATCAGTCTCCCTTATATTTTGTAATTTTTTTTGTATTTTCTTTTTCTCTCATCCGCTTCGGGTCTTGTCCCTTTATATCTTATGCGGTATTTTTTTTTTTTTTAATAAATTTTATTGACAAAGGTTTCACAATGTGATATTTCTCATTCGTCGACAAAAGTTTTGATACAAAAATGATGTTATATTACTTCTTCATTTCTTGACAGGTACTCCAATAATATCAGTTAATTTGTTTTACCTCCTTTAACCTTATCATTTACAGATTTTATGATTTTAATTACACGTACATCGTTCACTCCTTTTCTACATTTTTTGTGCCCACTTTAAAATCAATTCATTTAAAATATCAATTTCATTCATTCCTTCAATTTTTTAATTTTAAAATAAAATGTTAAATGTTTCAGTCCTGGTGTCCAAGGCGTTTGCTCGGTTTGACATTGAGGAGGTTGTGAGGCTGGCAGAGCTGAAGCCTAATGTGAATGTACTGGAGCTATGGCATGGACCCACACTAGCCTTCAAGGACCTGGCCTTGTCTCTGGTGGGACAACTGTATGAATACTTCCTCAACCAGAGGCAGAAACATGTCACCATACTTGTGGGTGAGTTCACTGTAATTAAACAGATTATTTGTTAAAATTATGTTTTATTCTGAATAAGGGAAGGGTCAGCGTTTCAGAAAATGTACAATTGGCAGCTAGAATCAATGCCATGCCAAATATACTCGAATTTATCTAGTATTGACCAAATTGTGGGTGAGTTAATTTGTTTGTTTTTTTTGAAAAAAATTATTGGTCAAAGTTTCACATACGTGATAATTCTCATTTAGTTAGTTCACTGTAATTAAACAGCTCGATTATTTGTTAAAATTATGTTTTATTCAGAATTCTTTTATAAGCAATTTTTATTTTGTAGATATTTCTAAATCTGTGACGTTTCAAACATACGAACATACATTTTAGAAACATAGGCAATATTTATAATTAGGACGTTATTCATACATTGAATTTCATTGAAGTTTTTTTTAAAGATTTACATAATAAGGGTCAGCATTTCAGAAAATGTACAATTGGCGGATGTACACATTGAGTAAATTCTGCTAAATTAGGCTGCAATTTGGTCAATACCAGGTAAATTCGAGTATATTCGGCATTGCACTGATTCTAGCAATCTGTTTGGTTAGGTTGAACTGTATTTTGAACTTTATTTCGTCTGAAATTTGGGGTTTTAAGGAGATCTCTGAAGGCGAATTGTACATTTTAATGATCTAATGATTTAAATTCCTCCATACATTCCTCCATGTCTGTTACCAGACGATTCCACATGTTTTTCTCTTCTCTTTCACCTTCTACAATTTTTCTAGTATTTACTTAACAAATGAGACCTAATCACTGTTAGTCAAATTAGTCCAATAAAATTGTATGAGGGTCAGATTTTCAGAAAATGTACAATCAGCAACTTTACAAATTTGGTAACTTCTGCTTAAATTAAACTGAAAAGTTATGAATAATGGGTATATCAGAGTATCTCTGGCGTTGATAAAAAAATGTCTCTTTCCTTGCGTTAAATCATATTTTAAACGTCACTTTTATCTTAAATTAGGGCCATTTGAAAGGATTGGTGAAGGTGATTTGTACATTTTCTGAAAATCTAACCCGTGAAAAGAAAAATAAGCAGTGGCACATGTCCATCACCTGTTATAAATCTTTTTTTCCTTTTTTTTTTTCTCACAAATCTTTGAGTAGGTCATTACCTCCAGGTCATGTAACCAAAGTTATGGGTCAGATTTTCAGAAAATGTACAATTCAACTTCGCTAATCTTCTCAAATAACCCAAATTTCAGACGAAAATAAAGTTCAAAATACATTACAACCTAACCAAACACATAGCTAGAATCAATGCAATGCCGAATATACTCGAATTTACCTAGTATTGACCAAATTGCAGCCTAATTTAGCAGAATTTACTAAATGTGTACAGCTGCCAATTGTACATTTTCGGAAGATCTGACCCATGTAATTAACTAAGGTCGCTGTTATTCACTTGCCCAATTACTTCAATTCATGTCCTGAAATTTCCTAATAAGGTAATTTCCTAATAACAGGAACCCGAGTTCATCACCATTTGCTGAAACCATGACCTGAAATCTTAAGTTCCTAACAATAACAGTTCCCCAATTGACCACCATTTGCTGCTGGCGCTATTATTCAGGTACTTCCGGTGACACCGGAAGTGCAGCTATAGAGAGTGTGCGTGGTCTCCGCTGGGTGGATATAGTGGTGCTGCTACCTAGGGGGCGGTGCTCGCAGATCCAGGAACTACAGATGACGACAGTGTTGGACGCCAACGTACATGTCTACAGAGGTAATCACCATTCAAACACATTAAACTTGCATTCTAAGCTATTTATGTAATACACAATCTTACCAAATTTACTCGTATTAGGCAGTTAGAGCATGAGGTTATGGTCTTGAGTCTTGACTAACGCTGCCTTGAACCAAGCCGAGGCGAAGCCAAGGCTTGGTTCCGGCAGCCTTAGTCAAGATGAAGGACCATAACCTCATGCTCTGATGCCTTTAGTCTCCTTTTGTTGGGCTGTTACTTTCATTAACAACAATTTAGAAAGGATTTCAAAGCAAAATAAACCACTGGAAAGCCATGATCTCGCCATTTTCAGCAGTAATACTGAATTCATCAATATTCTGCTGCTGTTATATGTGTATACAAGAATTTGAAGTAGAATGGGTGAGCGAAAATAGCCACCGCTGAGCGATATTAAGGATTCTGGTAGGTCCTCCAAATACAAATAAGGACATTTTAGCAGCCCTGCAGCAGAAGCAACTGGACCGAAGCGTCCAAAACTTCAGTCAAATGACTTATATATATATATTGTATTTTTATTCTGATTCCATCAATAAACAGTTACATCAGTCAGAATCTGGTTCGCAGCCTCTACCTATGTAGGTCTTCCTGGGACGGCCAGCTAGTTCATTATAGGATTTAATTTACCTTTACACGAACATTATTGATGCGCACTTATTACATATCAGGATCATTATCAATACAATATATCAAAGTGAAAGTTAATAATTGAAATTCCCACCCCCCATCCCGGCTCATCTATAATTAACCTTTACTTATAAAGTTAAACATACTTTATCCATGTTCATTATCATCGACATAACTTTCTTTACTATTTTTCATTGTTCATTGTCATTGATGTGTCGATAATTATTATCATTGTTCATTGTCCTTGCTATGTCGATATTATAGCGTGTCAATTAATCAATTTTTTGACCTATTGAGCCAACCCCAACCCAAGTCTTAAATCTAAATACATTCAAATACATTCAAGGTACATAAACTTGCAATGATCATTAAAATTTTGATATACATGCAGTCTGTTGATATTGTTGCCGTTGTATCGGCCTTTTCTTTAAGGACTTGTATGCCTTATATACAGGACGGATAAAAATCCAACCTGGTGATACGGGATGAATAATAATCCAACTTGGTGAATCATCACAACATTACCGTGTTATACTCTTACTGTGACGCATTCTTACTAATCATCTCTATTATATGCGTTTAACGGTGGCCACTGTTTAATTAACATTTTCTTTCCTATAATTCACTAATTTCAAACTATACATTCAGTCATCACCAATCCCAGTCTTGGACTAGGATTAAAGTTATAATTTAATGATAAGTTTCCAATTCCCTTACCTAACTCGCAAGATAAATATCATAATCTGCAAGGTAGTTTGTTCTAAGGTAATGCCTCATTTGCATTCTTGTTTTCAAAATCTGTACATTGCTTGGAAGTTTATTCCAAAGCTCAGTTAATTTAAACACATACGACTTCTTAAAAATTTCATTTTTTGGATGCGGCACAATCAGTTTCTTCCCCTCTGATAATCCCCTTAATGTAATATTCCTTCTATCTATATTCACATCGTCTCTGCTCCTCATAAAAGCGAGATCTAGAAGATGGCTATTCCTTCTAGTCTCTAATGTTGGAATATTTAATGTTCGGTGAATTTCCCTAGTACTTGTTAATTTAGGTAATTTTAGAATTATTTTCATTGCCGAATTTTGAAGAGTTTGTAACTTTTGAAGGTGAGTTTGCGCCGCAGATCCATAAAATAGGTCCCCGTAGTCTAACAAAGGTAGTACCATCATCTTATACAATAGCAATAACGTACTTTTGTCGCATATGTTAAATAATTTTGACATCGAATGGATTTTCGACCTGACTCCGAACAGCTTTTTCCTAAGAAAAACATTAAAATTCAGGCGACAATCGATCTCCATTCCCAGATACTTATATTCCTTGACTGTCTCTAACAGTTGGCCATCTATTTTATACTTAACCACATTTCTATGATCTTCTTTAGATCTAACAGTTAATGCCTTGCATTTATTTATATTCAAAGAAATTTTATTTACCTTACACCACTTTACAATATTATCAAGATCATATTGTATATCTACATTTTCTGGGTCTCCTAACTTTCTTTCTTTATACAGGACCGTATCGTCCGCAAAAAGTTGGACGTCACATTTCTCCACAATTTTCTGTAAATCGTTTATGTAAACAACAAACATTACCGGTCCGAGACTGGTCCCTTGCGGCACACCACATGTCACTGGCTTCAGGGAGGAAAGCTCCCCATTCACTAATACTCTTTGTGTTCTGTCACTGAGATAATTTCTAAACCACTGCAAAGCCCTATCTTTTACCCCATAATTCCCCAATTTTGATAATAAAATAGTATGATCAACAGTATCAAAAGCTTTTTTAAAATCCAAAAATATTAAATCAGTAGCTTTCTTTTCATTCAAATTCCCGTATACTCTGTTAAGTAGTCTATCTAGTGCATTATTAATCGATCTTCCCCCCCTGAAGCCAAATTGCTGCTCACATAATAACCCATGTCCTTCTAAATATTGCGATAACTGTTTTTGAATACAGATTTCCAATAGTTTCGCCGGTAGCTTTATGCAGGAAATAGGCCTATAGTTGCCCGGTAAACCTTTCTCACCGTCTTTATAAAGCGGCGTTACATTAGCTTGTTTAAATGCAATCGGTATATCAGCATTCTCCAACGTAAGATTAAAAAGATAAGCGAGTTGCTTTTTTAAAGCAAGTAAACAGTGTTTGAGGATTTTTGTGGGTAAAAGCTTTATCCCTGAGGCTTTATAGTTACCTATTTTATTTATGGCCAATTCTATATCCAATTCACTAATTCTCCTAAATTGAAAATTCAATTCTGTCCCATTCCCATTATGGATTTTCTCCCTTCCCGATCTTATTTCATCATCCTCTTTTATTTTTTGTGCCAGTTCCGGGCCTATACCCACGAAAAAACTATTTATTACTTCCGCTGCTTCTTTCCCTTTTAATTTTTCTCCTTTCATCGAATTAATAGTGATTTCTTCGCTGCTACTATTTCTCCCTTTATCCGAGATTAAAGGTTTTAGTAGGTCCCAGAACTTATGCGGAAACTTTTAGATGGGTTGGGAAAGAATGGAAGAAAATGTAGAAAACATTTTGTTTACTACCGACGTTAACTAAGAGTGCATCTTTAATAGTGATCTTCTACCCATTATTCAATTTCGATTTGATTTGAACATTTTATTTCGAGGTAGTGTATTTTTTTTATGTTTGGACTATATTTTAAGGTTTTTTTTTAAAAGGTGGTTTTATTTAGTTCAACATGTTTTGGTCGAAGGTGGACCTGATTGGGTGACTGAACCCCCTTGCGACGTCGTCATCGGACCACTAAGCCAATCAGAGGCACTGTTACAATTGGTGGTATTTGAAAAGCAGCCCGCGCTAGTGAAATCTATGCATGCATATGCCATGGGATAAACTATGCATGCATATGCCATGGGCATGCATATGCCATGGGCTAATCTATGCATATGCCATGGGCATGCATATGCCATGGGCTAATCTGGCCATGTGTTTGTGGATACGCCCACCTATCATGGCATAAATATAGTGGACTCGATCTATGACTTACACTCACTGTACAGCATTTTTAAAGATCGTGGCTACGTTAATTTCAGAAAAGTTATTACATGAAAGATATTTAAACGAATCAACAGAATCACATTATCGTGACAAGATTAATTTGATCATGATAATTCATTTCAATTTTTGGATGCAGCAGGGAAAGGTCATATGTAATCTTATCTGATATTTTGATTAAAGATTTATTTTTCTCGTCAAAAGGAGAAAGACAAAGGGTAAATCGAGGTAATTAATCATTGAAATAATTATGTTTAACATATATATGGGTCAGATCGTCAGAAAATGCACAATCGGTGGCTCTATAATTTAGGAAATTTTGCTAAATTAGGTTGAAAAGGTATGTGTTGCTATATAGTGCTAAATTGGGTTGCTATTGCAATTGGTTGTTTTAAAATATCTGTTCGGTTATGTTGAACTGCATTTTGAACCTTATTTTTGTCTAAAGTGGGTTATTTGAGAGGGGAATTGTAAAAATTTCCGGCCACTTCACCCATATTGTTAATTAGGTTATGAAGTGAAGAGAACACAATGTTGGACAATCTGGTGTTGACACGAACACTGTACCCACACCTATTTATACATGATGAGGTAAAGTCAAATTCGGAGGTTTCAGTTCATAAACGTTTGGTAGGTTTTAACACCTTTTTCATTCATATGGACTGCTTATTTATGTGTCTGTGGAGGCATACAGCACCCAGGAATACTGTAATAACTTTAACTTAAGGCTATATGAAAGTAAAACATAAAGAAATGCTATTATAATTTTTAGGGAAGATGACCGTAACATGATTGTGTGGTACAGAAATCATTCAGTCGCTTTACTGTCATCATTACCTTGACGTTACCTCATCACTATCAGAATTGGAAACTTGTTTTCCCAAAGAAACAACTGTCATGATGACATTATTGATGAATTCCATATGATCCGATATTGATGATGATTTCTGATCATTTTCATACATGTCAGAGCTGTATAAATACTGAAACACAGATATGTAAACAATGCCCCAATGATGAGGTAAAGCGGTTTAAAAATAGGCAAAGTGGTTTTCTCAATTGGTGTGGTCATAGTGACGAAAAAGGCAAGGTGAGGAATGGCTAGTAGTGACGTAGCCGCCAGTGAGTGGAGCCACCTGGCGATTACCGATACAACTACATACATGTATTAATTATTCATCACACAATTATTAGATCAAACATTACTTGAATATTATGTAAGATTTCCTTGTAATAGCTGAGTATGCAGCTTTAATTATGTTATGTTGTCCCTGAAACAATTACAGGTGAGAAAGATGTTGTATACCAAAGTTAAAGAGACCACCTCGCTATGAGACCAACAATCATTCAGTCCCAAGGGTGGTCTTAATAGAGAGGTTCCACACGTACTACAGTACAGAATCTTACACAACTCGATTACCTGCAATGAATGGTTAAAAAATGCCCAACAGAGAAATGACCCAATATGTAGCTATTGTAAAAAGGTGGATAATGTGGTTCATTTTTTTATTGAATGCAAAAACGCATTGTCCTTATGGAAATTCATACTTCAGTGGATATATGATAGTGGATACCTTAATAACAATGGTGCCAACAAAAAAATCATCCATAGACAGGGTAACAGTGTAGTGGTCAATAAGAAAGGAATAATGTTCGGCTACGAAATCTCCAATTTAAATTCCAGAGTAATAAACTGGATCGTATTAACGGTTAAGGCTTTCATACATCGCCAGAAACTATTCATGGAGAATAAAATTGACCCTTTACTAACAATGTATGAGCTGCGTATGAGAACGAAAGTTGTAATTAATTCGCATAGCTTGAAGAAAACACCAAATGATACAAAAAAGTTATGGAGAAGAACGTATGATGACATACAAGAGGCCATCGACAGGTTAAAAGTAAACAGGGCATAGACTTCCCCTCTTCTATATCAGTGATGTCCCTAAATTAGCTGTGAAAATATCATGTGATAACGTCTCAGCCGAAATAGGCTCCAATCCATGTTATTGTATGACAATGTTGAAATATCTTGGTTATTATTATTCATGCATACTTGTATTGAAATGTTTAGCATTGTAGGAGCCCAGATGGCAGTCTAAATATTGAATAAAACGATGTCGCAAAAACAAAAAAATAGAGAGGTTCCACTGTATATATGATCGGTTTTAGGAAAATGAGATATGGATTTTGAGATATCACCATATTTGAACAGAGGAGATCAAGCTGATTTCAATGATAGTAAACACTAGAACACCTAATAAGTATTTCTATATTTTAAGTTTGATATTTTTATTTTTGAAAAAAAAAAATTGGCAATGTTTCTATATGGGTTATTACCAGTAAAGCAATTAAAAATACTCCATACGAAGGCCTTCAAAACCCTCTAAAATCAGAGCATTTCAATAAAGAGATCTTGAGGAAAAAACACTTTGAAGAATATCAATTTTGCGACTTGTGACTCATTTTACTGGAACACATCACATATGATGAGTAGTTTAGGGAAACGGTTACCACACCCAGGCAGAGTATTGTTATTGAAGAGTTGATGTTGAGCTGGTCTTCTACTAACTCGTACAAGGTGGCATACTACTTGCTATCTACAGTGTTGGGAGGAAAATACTAAAGTGTGCTCTGCAGTACTTTAGTGAATTTTAGCAACGTAACGTGCATAAATGTGATGTGTCACAAGAAAATGAGTCACAAGTAAAAAATATGGATTGTGAAAAGATAAGATCGAGTGAATTCTAATGACAGTATTCTAATGACATCTACTTTTACATGAGGCCATCTGTGATGTGTTTCAGGGAAATGAGTCATAAGTCGCAAAAAATAGATTTTGAGATACCATTGGATTTGAAAAGATGAGATCAAGCTGATTCCAATGATAGTAAACAGTCTTATAATCTCATAAGTATTTCTAGATTTTAAGTTTGGTATTTTCGTTTTTCTAAAAAAAAATGTTTCCACTATTTCTGGGGGTGAATAAACAGTAAAGTAACTAAATTTAGTCCATATGGGGACCTTTAAAACTAAGTGATATACTACATAGATTGTCCTGATACATCGAATTTGATACATCGATTGATATAGGTATAATTGGTGGACTCTCCAAAAGTTAGAACATTCCAAGTGATCTTGTGACAAAAACACTTTGAAAAATATCAATCTTGCTACTTATGACTCATTTTCCTGAAACACATCACAAGAAGTGTTTCTAAAAGATAAGAAAAAAAAGAAGTGTTTCTATATCTTATTTTTGCTATATCTATGTTTGAAAAAAGTTTATATTTCTATTTCTATTTATAAGCAATGTTTCTGGGTGGGCAATTACCAGTAATGTAATTGAATGTACTCCATAAGATGACCTTCTAAACTTAAGGATATATTTAATACACTGTCATGAAATTTCATACATGTATTTATCTTTATTATACACGCATTCACTACCAAGGCCCCGACGGCCGTCCATTACTTGTAACACGGTAATGGACTAGTATGTCATGGCGACGCAAGTTTGGTGCTGCAAAATTGCTGACACAAGTTTGCCGGAGCGAGTGTTTCTTCCTCTATCATTTCACCTGTTTCTAGTTATATTCCCCTTGTATGAAAACCAGATATGGTAAATTATAAATATTATTATCTTTTTAATCAATCACATTTTACATGCAAAATTAGGCATGTATAATAATCAACTTATAGGACTCATTTTCCGCACGGACGCGTTAGTAAAGAACTTGATCTACGATCTCGTTCTTTACTTACGTGTCATGCGCCAACTCGTCCAATAAGTGCTAAGTATATAATACATGTATTTATATTTATATCAGAACATTAAACAAAGACATTGTGTGAATAAATCCCTTTGGAAAATATCATTTTAGCGACTTGTGACTCATTTCCCCGAAACACATCGCAAATGTTTGGCACCGACAACTTTTATTTACGATGTAGCGAAGTTGTATGGTCGTCGCTTTTAAATTAGGAATCCCGGGTAGTTATCTTATGGTTGCTAGAGAGGTTAGGAAAAATCCCAAATATTGATATTTGATTGGGTTTTTATTTCACTAGCTTTCGGGCCTGTTTTGCCCTTCTTCATTTGCTTTTATTTACACATGGCTGGCCTTTGATGTTCCAGTCTGCATGCACTGGGGTGGGTGAGATAATGGTGAACATGATTCCCACTGCCGGGATATTTTCCAAAGGGTATATGGGTCAGATTTTCAGAAAATGTACAATTGGCAGTTCTACACATTTAGTAAATTCTGCTAAATTAGGCTGCAATTTGGCCAATATTAGGTACATTCGAATACATTTGGCATTGCATTGATTCTAGCAATCTGTTTGTTAGGTTGAACTGAATTTTGAACTTTATTTTCATCTTAAATTATATTTGAGGGGATTGGTGAAAGTCAATTGTACATTTTCTGAAAGTCTGACTCATAAATTATAGGAGTGTCACTTTTCCTCGGGACTACGGCCCTCGGCATCCCCTCTCGCCCCAAAACCTAGACCAATCTAATACCATAGCACACTGGGTACTTTGGGCAGCTCTGGTAATAGACTTCTACGCCCACTGAAGTAGGCCTTAATCGTTACAGAGATATCTGAAAAACATGTCACCCTCGTATCATGGGTCTGGCATGTTACTTATGGAAAATTATATTCTGTTCATTTTAATGTCAGCATCATTACCTTTCCAGAGCAACTGCTTTAGTGAAGGTTTGGATAATACCTGGAGTATTGCATAAATTGTAATTAAAACGTCAACTTGCAATTAATTTTGTGACAAAAGTTTGATATTTAGCCAACCATTTTACTTATCTATAGCCTAAGCAGAGGAAGAATTCTATTTTAGAACTTTGCCAGACGGTCTAAGAAACGTTGGATGAATATCTGAGTATAAATGTTATGTGTTTTAGGGAAAATGAGTCACAAGTCGCAGAGTTTATATTTTTCAAAGTGTTTTATTCGCAAGATCTCACTGTTGGGAAGTTCTAATTCTTGGGCCGTTAGTAGAATGGATATATGTCTCAAATTTCAAGACTGTAGATTAAATATATTCCTGCATTTTGAAGGTCCTTCTATGGAGTATATTTAGATACTTTACTGGTAGTTGTCCACCGAGAAATGCAGCAAACATTTTTTGCAAACAAATATTATATCAAACATTAACTACAACTACTTAGATGTCCTTCATGTTTACCATCATTGGAATCAGCTTGATCTCATCTTTTCAAATATGATAATATCTCAAAATCCATTTTTTGCGACTTATGACTTATTTTCCTGAAACACATCACATATGTGTGATGTGTCACAAGTCGTAAAATTGATATTTTTCAAAGTGTTTTTCCACAAGATCTCTTTCTTGAAATGCTCTGATTTTTAGAGGGCGTAGCACTTATAGTCATATAATTATATATATGGGTCAGATTTTCAGAAAATGTACAATTGGCAGCTGTACACACTTATTAAATTCTGCTAAATCAGGCTGCAATTTGGTCAATACTTGGTAAATGCGAGTGTATTTGGCATTGCATTGATTCAAGCAATCTGTTTGGTTAGGTTGAACTGTATTTTGAACTTTATTTTCGTCTGAAATGTGAGTTATTTGAGAGGATTGGTGAAGGTGAACTGTACATTTTCTGAAAATCTTACCCATATATGGTGGATATAAGTATATGGTTATGTGTGTATAATGTGAAGTTATGTGTCGCCACCTACCGTTCATCTACTCTATCTAGCACAGCGTTGCTTGGATACGGTACACACAAAGCTGGTCAGCCCAGTCGTCGAGTTGAGGTTTTTTTTTTTTAAAAGTGTTAAATTACTGTCTCCAATAAAAAGCGGACATTGCTCACTCGATTGCCACATCAATTGTCGTGTCTTTATTAGGTTTCAGATATAGAAATTCATGTGACCAATTTCGGGGCATTGTATTAAATATATCCTTGCGTTTTGAAGGCCTTCGTATGGGTATATTTAGTTACTTTACTGGTAATTACCTATCCAGAAACATGGCAAACTTTTTTTTTTCAAAAATAAAAAAACAACTTAATATATAGAAATACTTATTATTAGTCCTAGTGTTAACTATCATTGGAATCGGCTTGATCTCCTCTTTTCAAATATGATGATATCTCAAAATCCATATTTTGCGACTTGTGACTCATTTTCCTAAACGGATCATATATATTATGGATGGCTCAAGATGTTTTATAACAATTTCTTTAAAGTTATTTTCCTGTAACACACCACATATGGGTCAGATTTTCAGAAAATGTACAATTGGCAGCTATACACTTTTAGTAAATTCTGCTAAATCATGCTGCAATTTGGTCAATACTAGGTAAATTTGAGAATACTCGGCATTGCGTTGATTCTAGCAATCTGTTTGGTTAGGTTGAACTGTATTTTGAACTTTATTTTCGTCTGAAATTTGGGTTGTTTGAGAAGATTGGCGAAGTTGAATTGTACATTTTCTGAAAATCTGACCCATATAGTGTACAGGCAACTACAAGTTACTTAAAATTCCTTAGCAGTTTACAATGAACTTATAACCTGACACTTTTAATATCATACATCATCCAGACTGTCAGGTAGGCCAATAAGGGTCAGATTTTCAGAAAAATTAATGTACAATTCAACTTCGCCAATCTTTTCAAATAACCCAAATTTCAGGCGAAAATAAAGTTCAAACTACAGTTCAACCTAACCAAACAGATTGCTAGAATCAATGCAATGCCGAATATACTCAAATGTACCTAGTATTGCACGAATTGCAGCCTAATTTAGCAAAATTTACTCAATGTGTACAGCTGCCAATTGTACATTTTCTGAAAATCTGACCCATAAGCTAGCTGTACACCTGTGGTGTGTACCTACTCTACCCTTTTGGAACCTTACCGTACACCTTTTTTTTTTTCGATTTTCCGAAATCGATTTCCCATTTGGTTCTCTTTTCAAAATGTAAAGAAAAAACATTAAACGTATATGAGTCAGATTTTCAGAAAATGTACAATTGGCAGCTCTACTCATTTAGTAAATTCTGCTAAATTAGGCTGCAATTTGGTTAATACTAGGTAAATTCGAGTATTTTCGGCATTGCATTGATTCTAGCAATCTGTTTGGTTAGGTTGAACTCTGTTTTGAACTTTATTTTTGTCTTAAATTTCGGTTATTTGAGAGAATTGGTGAAAGTGAATTGTACATTTTCTGAAAGTCTGACCCATATATAGCAATGTCAACTTGTCATATTTCTTTTAGTTATGCTTAGCTTGGTCAGTGTTAAAAATGTAAAGGTATGTACCATGAATGTTTCAGCAAGGTTCCGGTTTGACTGAGAAAGTGGTGGAACGTGTGGAGCCTTGCTCTGCGTTAATCTTTCTTCTTTTTCAGATCCAGAGAGCTGTTAGGCCTAGGCCTTTTAGTCAGAAAGGAAGAACTAGTTGTACGGATCCTGTAGGATCTAATGCCCCAGGGTAGAAAATAAGGAATATTGAAATACGGACGATTTAAAAGCTTCCCGCCTTACTGGAGTGATCTAAGAGCTGATGGGCTCATTATCGCTCAAGCGTGAGTAGAAGAAAAGGACTATACGGTGAGGAGTTGCTCGCAAAGAACAACTTAGCACAAGCGCTAAGGAAAGCAAAAGACACAAAGGACACAAAGTGAATATTAGAGAGTCTGGTGGATTCATCGTTCTCTAGAACTAGTCTGGGTCGGACGGACCACGCTGGAGGAAGAAGGGTCAGACATCTTGGATTAACCCAGCAAGCCGGGCTTAGCACCCACTGGAGGTGGACCATAGCGGGATCACTCACAGTGGTGAAAGGCTCTCTCGGAGAATAACCTAAGGAATAGCTAGGATCTTATAGGAGATAAGGAAAGAGTTGAAAAATTATGCCTTTCGCTTAAAATTGACAATTAACTGATAGAACCGAGGGTAAAATAGAACCTTGTGCGTCAGACGTCCACCTGGCGGCGCGAGGTGAAACAAACGAAAGCATAGACGGAGGACTGTTGATAAAATTCCCACCAGATGGAAGCACGATAGACAATAACAAAGTAATCAGTGCGTAAGCGGTCTCCGACTGGGATTGATATAAGTCAATTAGGAACAAAGTTGACTGGGAAAATAGAGTGGAAAAGATATAGATGAACAATTTCTGTGCTATGGACTGTTGAAGGTAGCCTCGAGTCTACACTAAAAGATAGAAGGAGCGGAGCAAACTAATGTGGTAGCCGAAGGTTCTGAAACAGGAAGTGAGCGGCAGCCATTACCGGAAGTAAACAAAAAGGTGAAAGTTTCAGATCGGTAGTGGTAAAGAATAGGCGAACTATAGACTCTTACCGGGTGCAACGTCACGGAATTATCCGGCATGAGCTCGGGTGTCGAAGAAGCTAAGGTGACTTCGGACCAAGAGTTGACAAGAGGATCGACCAAAGCCAAGAGAAAGAGGAGTGAGAATACTGATCCGTCCGAGGGTGGTACGGCCAAAAGAGCAAATATGAATAAGCAAGGTAGGAAGGAAATAAAAAAACTGCCGCTGAGAAAGCATAGAGAGCCCCCCAAGTATAACTTAACGGGGGATGTGGGGCAAATGGTCCTGGACCTCGCCGAGGCCAATCAGAAAAGCTTTACACAGTTGTTTGGAGCCTTGAAAGATATGGAACTTGTCAAGACCACTGTCAATGAGGTGGTCGAAACACTGGACGATGTAGTGGAATTCAATATCGACATAGACAAACAAGTGTCGACAATGAAGAAGGAGATGCAGGAGTGCAAGGAGGATATAAGGATCCTGAAACAGAACAGGGATACCAGACATGGGGTGAGTTACAGTGAACAGAAAAGATTAGACCAGCTTAAGGATGAACAGTTCGTACGTGATGAGTGTGCGAAACTAGAAAGAAACCTAGTGGTAGTGGGAGTCAGCGCCACAGATCATGAAACAGAGACGGATGTTCTTAACTTATGCATAAATATGCTTCAGAATTACTTGTTAGTGTCGACGGTAAAGATTAAACGTGCCTGTCGCTGCAATACGTACAGAGGTAGCCCCATCAAGATGGAGTTTTACACCTTCCAAGATGCTACTTTGGTCTATGATGCCAGAACTAGGCTCAAACAGCATGAAGACAACCCCAATGTAGGAAAAGTATTCATAAAGAAAGACATTCCCTTCTTCATGCGGCAGAGGACTGCCAGAGCAAAGATCATCGCAAAGGCTGCGTTTGCCATAGGCTACACCCAGGCGAAGGTAGGGAGGGGAAGTGTGTTTGTTGATAAGTGGTATAGGCATAATGAATTGTCAGGAGTACCTACCCCCCTCCTCTTGTCCAACCTGACCAAGAGACAAGATGAGAACACCATGGCCTTTTTCACGGAGAACAATCCGCTCTCGAATCACTTCTATGCACCTTTCAGAATAGCTGGATATGAATTCGATAATGTGGAACAATACTTGTTCTATATGCGAGCCAAGGTTGGCCAAGATGCTGAAAAGTCCAAGATGGCCTTAACAACATGGAACCCAAAAGACGCCAAGTCCTTCATGTCTTCTGTTATTGGTTTCAATGATAAATGGGAACAAAACAGGGCCGAATTTCTCAAGTCAGCGCTCCGAGCCAAGGTTCGGGACAATGATCATGTTAGAGATTATTTGCTGTACACGGGCGACAGGGATATAATCGAGGCTGCCCCAAAGGATAAGATCTGGGGAGTGGGCATGGGCCTTGATGACCCACAACTGCTCAACTCGGATGCCTGGCCACCAAATGGCAATCTGCTGGGCAAAACCTGGAAAGAAGTGAGAGACGAGATGACTGATAAGAGCGAGGAGTCAGAATCCCGGGAGGATGAGAGTGAGCAGAGAGATGATGAAGAGCAAGAGGAGATGGAGGAAGAAGTGCCTGATGACAAGACACCCCAGGGAGGGTCGTAGGAGGTATGACTCCGGAATGAAGATGTAAAAAGTTCACCAAAATGAAGAAATGGAGCAGAACTCTGAGAATGACACTGACATTTTTAACTTTGTATCGTTTAACGTAAATGGCTTGGGAGGGAGTGTTAAAAGAAAAGCTATATTTGAGTCTTTCAAAGGTCAAAAAAATCTGGTGTTAGCTATACAAGAGTCTCACTCACATCCTAAAATAGAGCATATATGGAAGTCTCAATGGAGTGGTAATATTATTTTCTCTCATGGTACGTCTGCGGCCAGAGGAGTTATGTTCATGGTTTCCAAAGACATAGAAAATAAGATTGTTGAGAAAAAGAGTGATAAAATGGGGAGATGGCAGTACATTGTGTTAAATATCAAAGGTAAGAGGTCAACAATATTTAATGTATACGCCCCTACTAGTGATAACGTCAAAGGCCAGAAAGTGTTATTGGATGAAATACTTGAAATAATAAGAGGAATGGATACAGATGATTTAATAGTAATGGGAGACTTTAACGCTGATGTCATAAACAAATCTACCCATAAATCAAGTGTACAACTTAATGAGTTTGTTAATGAACTAGACTTATGCGATACTGTCAAAGCCAAAAATGGTGGTAAACCACCGAAGACATGGGTCAGGAATGAGCAAGAGTCGCGTTTGGATTATGTATTCATATCAAGTAACATTGTGAACTTGCTAGTCGATTGTGAGGCCCAGTCATATCCTTTATCAGATCATAAGATTGTCAAAGTACAGATTTCCTTTCTATCTCAGAAAAGAGGGAGGGGTTTCTGGAAATTTAACGCTAGACTCTTAGAGGATGAACACTTTGTGGCTAGTGTGGAATCTTTCGCATTCGAGCCAAATACAGAAAATCTGTCTCCAATATTAGTTTGGGAAATGTTTAAATTAAAGGTTAGACAGGAGGCTATTAACAGGAGTAGTTGTTGTGAATCTTGCCTATGTTCTTTCCAGTGAGATGATCTGCCAGTGTTGCACTTTCTGTGTTTCGACTCTGGATCTCTTCCAGGCTTAAGTACTATCGATATTTGTAAGTCAAGGTGATCGTATAAATTACTTCTCGTGAAATAGTCATATCTCTAGTAAAGGTTATGGGGGAAAAGAACTATGTTCATTTCTAAGGCCATGGGTGAATAATATTCTATGTTTATGAAAACGCTCCTCCGGATATGATAAAGTACAGAGAGAATACTTTGTGAATTCAGTCTTTATTCCATGAAAGATCCTAGGATGAGGTTGGGTCCTTGCTCCCAACCTGGTTTTACATCAAGGTTCTTAGAGAGGTGATATATATTTTATTGAGCAATAAAAGGTATCTCAATATCAATAAGGAATATATAATGAAATACAAATACACATCAAATATAATAGTTCAGAGTAATAAGAGAAACATATAACCTCAATGCTGTTTGAAGTCTAAATAATGTAATATCAAATCCCAAGGAAATATTCCATAAAACAGTAATATAATCATATAACAGAATCCCCATGATCCCTGGCCTCCTAGCGGCATCCGGAGGCATCCCGGAGGCATCCGGAGGCATCCCGGAGGTATCCCGGAGGTATCCCGGAGGTATCCCGGAGGTATCCAGGAGGTATCCCGGAGGTATCCCATAAGAGAGAGGTTCGTAACACTCCCCCCTAACCAAGGAAAATAAAATTTTATAAAGACACAGAACATATTCCAGGAATTATGAAATTTTATTCAAGATGAAAACACCATAATGTGAAAAGAAACAATAAATGTAACGATCAACAGACATCAACGAATGTCAAGAAAAATAGCACCACAAAAAAAACTTTGAGAGGTATGAAATACCAACGTTTAAGTGTCTTTAACTGAACAGTTGCGAACGGTTAACACATGGGTCCAACAACCCTGAGATCAGAAATTATATACTCAGCCGATATTATGAAACATAGTCTATTCACGAGCGACGGATCAGTGCCATGATAGAAGCAGTGACTTCGTCTGATAAACCAGGAATGGCCACCACTGGTTTTGTCGCACTGTTATCCTCAACACTACTGCTGGTTGCGGTCGACGACTTACTTGATCGGCTTGGACGAGCTCGAAGTGTTTTGATTTCTCGCTCCTGTCTTTCTAACTCTACACACTGGGCGTCCAACTTCTCCCTCGCTTCTTTCAACTCTCCTTCCAAGATGCTTTGACTATGATTTGCAAGCTCCAGTTGAAGTTTCACATCGAGCAAATCATCCTTTATATTTCTGTTCTTCTCTTTATATTGAAGCAATTCTTTGTTAGACACAGCAATAGAGTCAAAGTCAACATGAAGAGATTTAACACACTCAGAAAATAACTGGTGAGCAGACAGAAATGCAGATTCCGTCTTGGATAATAAACTGACCGATTTAATGTCCGAGTTTTCCAAGGCCTCCAGTTCCTTCGCCACAGGTGAATCCTCTTCTAGAACACAGTCCAGATTGAGTGGCATATTCAGGACTTTCTTCTTATCTGACGTAGCCGACTCTGATGCAATTCTCTTCTTACTGGTACACTCAGTTGCATCATACAAGTTCCAGTCAGGATTGCTAACCAAGTTTTTGTATCTACTAGCATTGTTGTAACAACGAATCGCCGCATTGGTTTGGGAAATGTTGTGCACCCACATCATGTGGCGAACGAGAGAGACAACTCTAAGTTGTCTCTTTCTACATGGCACATCCTTATGTTTTATCACGCATTTGTACTCCCAACGTTTTGGCAGATGGTTTTCAGCAATATGCCGGAGCCAACATAACTTGTTAAACATCATTTTGCCCCCACATCTGAGATAAGGACAGGTACCGCCAGATTCATGTCCCGTGAAAGCCAATGCCTCTATGTCTCGCTTCACGTCCTCAGGTAAATCTTGGCAGCGTGCCAAAATTCCCCGGATCCAACCTTCATACTTGTCAACAAGCGTGGATTCAGTCTCTATGAAATAGATAACCTCCTCTGTTTCACTATCACAGTCTTCCTGATATAGGGGAACACATCTTCCAGTTCTATAGCCGTCCGGTTTTCTTATCTTGGACATTGTTGGTCTAACAATATCCACATACTCATCTGGAATCCTCCGAGGCTCTGCTGCAGCGGCCGAGTCACGCCTATCTGCGGACGAAGCTCGACTCTCGGAATGTTTTGAAGAATCCATAACTCCTGAATCCTTCCTGGACTTGTGTCCACTTCTCGGCTCCTTAGACCCAGATGAATGTGACAATCTCTCATTTGTGAACTTAGTTTTCCTGTCCCTACAGAACTCTTCGTCACTGGAAAAGTCTGACATGATTCCAGAAGTCCGGAGAGGAAAGCACCACTTAGAATTTTACAAGACCGACACGAGGTCTGAGGGGTCTTCTCCGAAGATTCCAAGGAAGATGAGTGACAGTCGGTGCCACCGAGCCTTATATAGTCTCCGGACGAAGGCTGGTTCAGGTGACAATACCCAAAATAAATAATATAAAGATTTTATCCAGCAGAATAAACACAAAACCATGATCAACCGAACATTTCCATGTACTCCTTAGTTTTCCTAACATGACCGCGTATGAGAGCGCTGCAGTTGACATTGCGCTGCTCACAATGGAATGCGCCATGGCAACATGGCGAGTTACTAAGGTCGGCCATCACGATAGCCAACGCAACGCGCTGGCTTGTGTATTTCCATGGAGCCGGGTATCCAAGATCCAAATTCTCTCGTCCGCACAACAATATGGACGTAGAAAATAACAGTTAATGGATGATCTGGACGTCAATAGTCTGATTATGTATATGGAGAACGATGGCACACGCCAAAACTATGTTACTTGATCTAAAGACGCGTGTATCCGGCGTACCCGGGTACAGTCCGCCTCTCCCCGGGAAGTGTTGACGGGAGACAGTGACTGCCCTGCCGGGTGGCAATTCCACTCAATCAGATCCAAAATACGTTATATACACAGAGTATTATATACAAAAGCGAATGAGGCCGCTCAATATAACTGTCAAATAGCAAAGTAAAATAAATGATGGCTTCAAAATTGGCCGTAAATCCACCATTTCAAGTTCCACTCTATGTGTCTCACCAAGAGCTGCTTTACGTGTGTATGATACTCTCCAGTGACAATGAATAAATCAAAGATTACTCCCTAGCCTTCCCATGAATTAGTTGATTTTAGGGAGCTAACTTTAATCCGGAGAATCCATACCTTGAGGGCGCTCTAACCACCCGAGTCCTAGTTCTCCTGGCACTTTCTGGCAATTTAATATCCACTTCTTTGGTTTCACTTTTTGCAGGACAAGAATTCGATACCTCTTGCTGCCCAGGACAAAGATGAGGCTTTAGATAATCCACATGCACTTTTGCCATTCTATGCATGCCTGTACTGATAAGATAGGTCCACTCATTCAGTCTTTCGACTACAGTATAAGGGCCTTCCCATCGTCCACAAAGTGGTTTCTTCACGGTAATAAACTTATAGACTTTTTGTCCGGGGAGAAAAGATCTAGCCAACAACCCCTTGTCGTACACTTTCTTCTGAGCTTGTACAGATTTCATCAGATTGCTAGTCACGAATGCATGAGCTTTCAAGAGATTCTCCCGAATGTACTCAACCAGATTTGGAGCACATTTATATTTAAATTCCTCATCATAATCCCTGTAGATCACTGCGGGGACCATTCCTATTTCCTCTCCAAAGGTGAGGAGATTAGGTGAGCAACCGGTGGATTCGTGCTTGCTGCACCGGTATGCATAGGTAATGTAGGGAAGAATCTGGTCCCAGTTCCTCTCATTCTCAGAGGCCAAGCCAGATAAGGCTACCTTCATCGTACGATTAAAACGCTCTACCATACCATCGGAAACCGCCCTGTACGAATTGGTGTATGTCTTCCTTATCGACATCAATTTACATAATTCCTTCCATAGGAGTGATGTAAAATTGGCTCCTCGGTCTGAATGAATTCTCATTGGGGCCCCGAATTTTAGGATCCAACCTTCCATGAGAGACATGGCACAGGTATCTGCCTGCCAATTAGGCATGGGGAAGGCTTCCACATACTTTGTATAGTAGTCTTGTATGACCATAATACAACAATTTCCCCGTAATGTTTCCGGCAGTCCCACAGCTATGTCCAGAGCTATTCGTTCGAACCTTGCTCCTGTAATCTCATTGTGTAAAGGAGTCTTTCCTTTCGCCGGAGAATCCTTGGTCAATCTGCAAGTTTTGCAATCCTTAATCCATCGTATCAAGTCATCCTTCATATATGGCCAATGAAAGATCTGTTTAATCCGAGACAATGTCTTCTTGGTACCGAAATGTCCACCCTGAGGAGAACTATGTAGCATGTGAAATAATGATGACCTGACCCAGTTAGGTGCCACAATCACGTCTATATCACGAAGGTCCTTCCTCAACCTTACACAGAGAACCCCATGTTGTAAAAACATACTAGGGATCATTGCATATAAAATCTTAAAGTTTCGAGTTTCCATCTGAAGCTCCTCTTGTGACAATCTAGATTTGGTTTCCACCAGTGACTTTAGTTTGGAAACGACAGGATCGTCATCCTGGAATTTAACCATTTCTTCATGAGAACAGGGCAAAATATCCTGATATACTACTCCCTTTTGTTCCTGAAGTTCGTCTAGCGATCCAAGTTGATATTCCTCCGGGTTATCCGTTTCAGAGCATGTAGCCTCGGAACCCGTGAATACTGTACATATCTCTGACAGCATTTCTGTATTCTTCTTTCTGCATGTAGTGCAATCGACGTTCTTACATTTCCTCAATTTATCCAATCTCGACAATGCATCCGCATTGCCATGAAGTTTTCCAGCACGATGAACAATTTTTGTATGGTCCACATCGAAATAAGCCAAGATCGATAGCCAACGCACCAAGATCCCATCTGCGTCTTTGAAGTTCAAGACCCACTTCAGTGAAGAATGATCAGTGCGAATAATGAAATTTGTACCCCAAATGAAGTGTTTGAACTTCCCTAACGCTTTAATCACAGCCAATAACTCTCTATGCGTGGTGCAATAGTTTCGCTGTGTGGGTTTAAGTGATTTGGAATAGTAGCAGAGAACTTTTTCAGTTCCATCCTGTACCTGCGATAACACAGCGCCGTAACTAAAATTGCTGGCATCTGTATCAAGAACAAACAAATCGTCCTCGGTAGGATATCCAAGAATAGGATCCGAGACCAGAGCATTCCTAAGAATATTAAAGGCCCTCTCCCGGTTTTCATTCCACTCAAACTTCCTATGATCGCGTAAAGCCTCAAACAGCGGTTCAGCTATTTCCGCGAAATTAGGTATAAAATCTCGGTAGTAACCTACCAAACCGAGGAAGGAACGAATATCCTTGATGTTGGCTGGTATAGGCCAATGTGTAATAGCATCAATCTTCTCTGGATCCGCTTTACAACCTGTGGCATTTACCACTCTTCCCAGGAATTTCACCGATGATTTGAATAGGACGCACTTCTTTGGTTTCAATATTAGTCCAAAATTCTTAATTCTTTCCAAAACTATCATCAAGTTGAGTCTTGCTTCGTGTAAAGTCTTGCCATAGGTAATAATGTCGTCAAGATAAACCACGCAATGCTTCCAACGAAGACCCTGAAGCATATTCTCCACCATTCTTTCAAATGTCGCCGGGGCGTTACATAGCCCAAACGCCATTACATTGAATTTAAATAGCCCCATATGGGTGACAAAAGCGGATTTTTCCTTCGCGTCATCATCGAGCTCAACCTGCCAGTAGCCAGATTCCAAATCAAGAGTGGAGTAATATGCATTCTTTCCTAGAGCATCCAGGCTCTCATCTATCCTAGGGAGGGGAAACGCATCCTTTTTAGTGATGTTGTTTAATCGTCTGTAGTCCACACAGAAACGGATAGAGTTATCTTTCTTTTTTACCAACACAATCGGGGAAGACCATGGAGAATCACTCGGGGAAATTACGCCTTTGTTCAACATTTTCTCCAACTCCTGTTCTACAACTATCCTTCTTCCAATTGGTAGCCTTCGATAACTCTGTTTGATAGGCTCCGATGTGCCCGTATCAATTCCATGTTTCACATAATCAGTCCTACCCAGGTCACCGCCCGGTTTCTGAAAGATGTCAGCAAACTGCAGAAGATCTATCCGAACCATATTTCTATCTTCCTCTGACGCCAAATCACTTTTTTGTACTAAGTCTTCCAGATATGATGGAAGAGTGTAGGTGCCAGGCTTGTCCTCACCGGAAATATCATTGGTAACCATTGAATCAATCGGAACAGCTGGTTCCGCCAGATCATATAGCCCAAAATCAACGATAGAAATATCTCCAAATGGATGAGACACCACATCTTCACTCGACTCCTCGATAGCGGCCACAGGCTCTGCAATCCCCAAAATCTCTCCCTCTTCTATGATGACCGATACATCACCAATATTCATCACCGGCAAGTTGAATAAAACTTTTTCTGGCGTTTTCCTAATCAGGGTCGGAAAATTCAGAATATTCCTACTTCTGTCAAGATATGTGATAGGTTCCATCAGAAAGTCTCCCTCAAGCTTCCCCTCAGAGGAATCTATCCATGTCGCTGATACCAATGTCACTGTGCCCATCTTTACCTTTGTACGGTCATTTACTCGAAGGGCTCCAGAATTGGATAAAAACTCGCAAAATGTTTTCCTACCCCTAATACAAATTTCTCCCGTTCTACTTCTAAAGGTCATGTCCATTGCCATCTGGAAATCCAAGCCCAGGATTCCAGATTCTCTGTGTATGTTTCCAACGTAGAACCTCCAGACGTGCGAACTTTCGCGAGCCCAAAATGGAAATTAGCCACGCCTGAGAGATTTATGTTGCTTCCATTTGCAGCAACTACTCTATCTCTGGTAGGATACAATTGTGGAGGCACCTTCAGTGAAGAATACATCTCATCACTGATAATGCTTATGGAAGCTCCCGTATCCACCAAAAGGCGATGGAAAACACCTCCAGGAAAGGAAGCAGGCGCATACCACCTAGCTCCTTTCGAGCTTGGCAAATGATAAATATTTCCCTCCTCATTTCCTTTCACCAGTAATAAATCAAGTGCTTCAGGGGTTGGCCCTTCCCCTAATAAAGGGGGTCCTGAGGAATCATTCACATCCACCATTGTATGTTGGGAAGAGCCATTTTGGGCTTCGGTGGCCGGACTGCTGGCCCTATCCAGTCCAACCACTATTCGTTTCCCTCACTTTTACCCAGTTCCGAGCAACCATTCACTGCATGGTCTGATGCATAACTAGCTTTGGCCGCAAGGAAGCGATGGCATGTAAAAGTCGAGTGTCCGGTGTTATCGCACCATTTACAATATGGGGTCTGAGAACCCGCATTTTTCCAATTTCCTCCCTTCCTATTGTTAAAATATCTCCTCTTATCCCCCAGAGCATGAACTTCCATCTCCTCTCCTTCTGTGGAATCCAATTCTCCTTCATTGTATTCCGCGATACATGTCGCCGCGCTGAGAATGTCCGAACTAGCATTTGCCCCAAACAGGGTTTTGATCCCACTCTTATACCTGTTGGCAACGTCCAGTGCATCAAATAGCGACTTGGGTTGTTTTGCATGTACTTCCAATGCTATTTTCTTGTCAAGCATGCCCTTGACGAATTGCTGAATCAGCAGGCGGGTGTGAAAGCTATACCTCTCCCCGGGAAAGGCCCATATCATAAGAGATCTCAACTGCACTGCAAACGTATTTAAATCCTCTCCAGGAAGTTGTTTCCTGTTATAGAAGGTGTTCTCCCGATCTTCTGGGGTTCCCCCTCCATAAATCCTACAGAGAATAGTGATCAGGTCTTGGTAGGAACCATCAACAATATCAAAGTCATTGACAACGCTCGCTGCTTCTCCTTTGCACTTAGAAAACAGGACTCTTTTTCTGGTTTCCATGGTCCAATTATTTGCAGTACCAATGTTCTCAAACTGGACCAAATATTGGTACCACTCTTTCCCTTCAAATGATGGAGGCATCGAACACTTAGGCTTCTCAGACCAGAGAGGGGCAGTGGACCCCAAAGATTCCCTGATTCGGACAGGGCACACATCCACAATGTCCTCCTCACCATCAGAATCAAATAACGGCAAAGAAGCCCTAGGCTTAGCCTTAATGGTGACCGTCTTAGTCGAACGTCGAGTATTAATATAATGCCCAGGAGTGAACAATGAATGGGAATCCAAAGATTTCCACAGGTCCGAATCCCTGACATCGGATCCATCAGCCATGATAAATTGATCCGACAGACCCTTCAGCTCCCGCTTTACAGTAGTGGCCTCTCGTTTCCAATAATCAACATCAACTATGGCGTCATCCACATTCTTTTTTGAAAGTCCCAATTCAAATTTAGCATCATCCAAATCCTTAAGAAGTTTGTCCAGAGCGTCATCCTTTCTTTTGACGGCATCCCCTAATTGATCAGTTGCGTTCAAATGTGCATCTCTTTCCTGCACAGTATCGGCAAGTTTTGCATCCACAGTAGCCTTGTTGTTATGTAACATTACGTAACATTGTGTAACCTCATTATATTTATATTATTATTAATTATCACCTATTATCACATTACTTTAAATCGCTAAGCTTGATCCCTGATGTAGTCCTGCAAGGCAGTGTTTAGAGTATCCAACTGGATACCGACTACTAATCCTTCCTCCAGGTTAGTCGCCATGATTGCGACTCAAAGGTACTAGAATGAAGTCCCAGTCAAGGAATAACTGAAGTACAACTCTAGAGGAAGAGAAAAAAAAACAACAAATTACAATATAGTAATTATCCCTGTTTCCAAAAGAAACGACGCGTCCTCAGTCCTCCAGTAAAGGGAATCCACCATCCAACGGATCAGTCTAAACAAAAACAAAATTCACCAAGTTAATAACAAGGGAAGGGCACAGCCGGCTAGTGTCCCTCGTGTAACAAGGAGAAAAAAACAAAAAAAAAACAAAACAAATATAAGTCCAAATAATCCGGAGCTCCGGGCAGAAATGATCCAAGTCCAGAGATCCGGGCCTATATAATCCAAAAATGTCCAAGAAGAGCAAAAGGCCTAAGAAACTTCCAGTATAAGCAAAGACAATCCAAGTTCTAGGAAGTGATCACATAAGTGAGTTTCCTTCACTCTCACGGCACCAGTGTTGTGAATCTTGCCTATGTTCTTTCCAGTGAGATGATCTGCCAGTGTTGCACTTTCTGTGTTTCGACTCTGGATCTCTTCCAGGCTTAAGTACTATCGATATTTGTAAGTCAAGGTGATCGTATAAATTACTTCTCGTGAAATAGTCATATCTCTAGTAAAGGTTATGGGGGAAAAGAACTATGTTCATTTCTAAGGCCATGGGTGAATAATATTCTATGTTTATGAAAACGCTCCTCCGGATATGATAAAGTACAGAGAGAATACTTTGTGAATTCAGTCTTTATTCCATGAAAGATCCTAGGATGAGGTTGGGTCCTTGCTCCCAACCTGGTTTTACATCAAGGTTCTTAGAGAGGTGATATATATTTTATTGAGCAATAAAAGGTATCTCAATATCAATAAGGAATATATAATGAAATACAAATACACATCAAATATAATAGTTCAGAGTAATAAGAGAAACATATAACCTCAATGCTGTTTGAAGTCTAAATAATGTAATATCAAATCCCAAGGAAATATTCCATAAAACAGTAATATAATCATATAACAGAATCCCCATGATCCCTGGCCTCCTAGCGGCATCCGGAGGCATCCCGGAGGCATCCGGAGGCATCCCGGAGGTATCCCGGAGGCATCCCGGAGGTATCCCGGAGGCATCCCGGAGGTATCCCGGAGGTATCCCGGAGGTATCCCGGAGGTATCCCGGAGGTATCCCATAAGAGAGAGGTTCGTAACACTGTCACCTGGCCAGGGCTAGGAATGAACGACAAAAAGAGCTGAAATGTAAGATCAAAACCTTTGATGAAAAAAAAAGTCTAACGAAGGATGATAGAGAGCAGAGAAATATAGCTCTAAAAGATTTAGAAAAATTCGAACTAGATAAAGCCCAAGGGGCATTAATACGATCCAGGGCCAGATGGGCGACGGAGGGAGAGAAACCCACCAAGTTCTTCTGTGCCCTGGAAAAGTATAAAGCGGAAAAGAAAAAAATTAATCAACTTCGTGTAAATGGCCAACTAATTGAAGGGAAGAAAGAAATCCTGAAGGAAGGTGAAAGATATTACAGGGAGTTGTATGATGAGTTTGTCATAGATGATGAGTTGAAGAACAATTTTACCTCGAATTCTCCCTTGAAATTGGATGAGATTGATAATGATATTCTATCGAGACCATTTGAGTATGAGGAGGTCACCAATATAGTTAAGAAAAAAATGAAAAATAACAAATCGCCAGGATGCGATGGCTTTACGGCCGAGTTTTATTCCTTTTTCTGGTACGCTATTCATGGGATATTTATGGAAATGTTCGAGTTCTCTTTTGATAGAGGAAGAATTTCAGACAGCCAAAGTAGGGGGCTGATCAGTGTCCTGCCCAAGAAAGACTCGGATCTCACCGTTTTGGGAAACTGGAGACCTATCACGTTATTGAACGTGGATTACAAGATTATGTCAAAAACTATCTCAGGGAGGTTGGAATTTCATTTGCACGATATGATTCATGCAGATCAATTTGGCTTTATAAAAGGAAGAAATATAGGAGTTGCTATAAGAAAAATAGATGACATATTATCGATCCTTGAAAAAAATGAAGAAAAAGGTCTGGTGGTTTCATTTGATTTCACCAAAGCGTACGATTCGGTGAGCTGGGGGTTCTTGGACGGGGCACTGAGGTCTTTCGATATAAATAATAAGTTTAGATCTTGGATTAAAACTTTATTGAGTAGCTCACAGGCAGCTTTTTGCAATAATGGTCATGCCTCCTCTTGGTTCAATATCAGGAGAGGGGTTAAACAAGGTGACCCAATTTCCCCGATTCTGTTTACAATTGTGGTGGAAATGTTGGCCTTAAGCATCAGAAAGGATGAAAATGTTAGTGGTATTATGTTGGGTGAACATCAATCTAAAATTATACAGTTTGCCGATGATTTAACTGTGACTGTGAGAGATGAATTCTCCTTGGTAAAAGTTGTAAGAATTTTGCATGACTTCCATCTGGCCACAGGCCTCAAACTTAATCCTAAAAAAACCAAAGGTTTTAATGTGGGTGATATTCGATTAACGAATAGAGAAATCTTGAGCTTCTCATGGGAGAAACAGTTTAGAATTCTAGGTGTTACTCTTATGTCGCCGAGAAACGAGAAAATGTTAGTGGAAATTAATACGAATGATTTGATTGCAAAAGCAAAGGCCATCCTATGTGAATGGGGCAAAAGATCTTTAACGCTAAAAGGGAGAGTGTTGGTGGTAAATGTGTTTATCCTCCCCATTTTTCAATACACGCTAGCATGTGTCCCCATCCCAGTCACCAAGCAAAAGGAAATTGAGAAGATTATCTCGAAATTTATTTGGAGAAGTCCGAAAAATAAGATAAGCACCGATTTTCTGGTCCAAAATATCGAAAAGGGAGGTCTTTGCCTAAGAAACATCAAAGAGGTGGTCGAGGCGAACAGAATCAAGTGGATTCGGATCATCCTGGAAAATCAAAACTCGAATAATTTCAAAGCCCTTGAGGCCGACATGGGAAGGAGTGTAGATAGTATTTTTCTTAGTAGGTATAAACCCAAGACGTGTTTGAATCACTTCTATCGTGAAATCTTCGAACTGTGGAATAAATATTACTACAGTAAAGCCCCTGTAAACGCAGAACAAATCCGCAAGGAGAGGATATGGTACAATAGGCTAATCAAAGAGAAAGGCAAGATGTTCATTTACGAAACGTGGCAGAGTAGGGGAATAAGCGTCATTGGTGACATTACAAATGACCAAGGTCGGTTTATGTCCTTACTGGAGTTGAAAACAGAGTACAATATTGACACATTTTATTCATTACGCAGGGATCTTGTTAAAGCAATACCGTCAGAATGGTGGAATATATTGAGTAGGGAAGCGGAAACACCGGTGAATGATAACATCATAATTTCGATTAATGGAAGTCTGGTAAATGTAAGATCTGCGAGTGCTAAAACGTTGTACAATGCTCTTGTCCTTAAAAGGAAGCCAAAGATCGAGAAACTGTATGCATGGAGAAATATTCTAGGCCTTAGTGAGTGTGAAATTGTAAACTTTGAATGGAGGAAAATATTTAGACACCCATATGTGGTCACTAGGGAGACTAGACTCCAAACACTTCAATACAGGATCATACATAGAACGGTAACATGCAATGAAGTCCTAAGTAATATGGATATTGTAGAGAGCAAAAAATGCTCCTATTGTAACGCAACAGATAGTATTGAACATTTTTTTGTACACTGCAAGAGGACCAAAGAAATGTGGCAGGAGGTCTTAAAGATGATATCTGATATGAATCACCTACGAGCGTCTAGAAGTGGTAACCAAATATTTGTATATGATAAAGGTATAGTTGAGGTGAAACCTGTTGACATCATTTTCGGGATTGAAAACCATGGTACCAGCGAGAAAATAGTAAATTGGATTATCCTCCAGGTTAAAGCAATAATTCATAGGCAGAAGTTGTTTCACCAAGGCTTCTTAGCGTTTAAAATAGTAATTGCTGATTTAATTGAGAGGAATAGGACGGTACTGTACCAAAACAAAGTCCTTAATGCCCCAAGAGAAGTCAGGGAGGCCTGGAGGAAATTGTTCGCCGACCTCTCCAGCTTGCAGGTATAACTGAAACAGACACTAACGATATGAGATATAGTGTCCCTTTATTGTTGTATACATTGTTGTAGTTTGTGTAACCCACATGTCCTTGGTTACTGTGAGTAGAAAAATGCTGTACTCTTAGCGCAGAGCCACCTTCTAATAGGTAACCATAGAGAGAGAACATTTTTATAAGTAATTTTATAAGTAGCCTAATAAGGGAAATACAGAGTAGGAAGCGTATTTTTGATAACATGTGAGTAAGGAAAAGGTTGAGTTGTATTTTCTAGATGTCACTCACCTCGGGAGAGAGTTTTGTTGAGAGACTGAATAAAAGTGGTTCAAAAACAAAAAAAAAAAATGTTTCAGCAAGTTAAATACTTAAGATATATTTTGATGTATAACTTAACGTAAAGTTTTGTTGGCACAATGAAAAGTACAATTTATATGGAATTGGCGGCGAGATAAACACGTTTTTAAAAAATGTTGTAGCCTACATGGGTCATATTTTCAGAAAATATACAATTTGCAGCTGTACAGATTTAGTAAATTCTGTTAATTAGGCTGCAATTTGGTCAATATTAGGTAAGTTTGCAGTCAGGTTCAGAAGGCAGTTTTAGACCCTAAGTTTTAGGGGTTATTAACACTTTTAGCCTTAGTCTTAGCCTTGTGGTTAAGCTTATTGCTGGATGTGGAATCGAGGAATGTGACCGTTTGGACCTGACTGTTTGAGTATATTCGCCATTGCATTGATTCTAGCAATCTGTTTAGCTAGGCTGAACTGTATTTTGAACTTTATTTTCGTCGGAAATTTGTGTTATTTGAGAAGATTGGCGAAGTTGAATTGTACATTTTCTGAAAATCTGACCCACTTGTATATACGTGTTACAGTGGATGGTACCTCGGATGACCTTGACGCCCCCATCAAGGACGTGTTCATGGATGAAGAGTTTGTCAAGACTCACAGCCTCTGTAGCATCAACTCTATTAACTGGGCCAGAATCATGTGTCAGATTACACACTACTTCTACGCCTACTTCAAGGTAGGAAGGTCTATTTGCGTCATCAGAAAATGTACAATCTGCAGCTCTACACATTTTCGTAAATTCTGCTTTAATTATCATGCCAAAAATGATGAACACATGGGAAAGCTGAGTATATTTAGTATTGCATTGATTAGAACAATCTGTTTGGTTATGTTGGACTGTATTTTGAAGCTCATTTTTGTGTTGAATTTAGGTTTTTTGAGCGGATTGGGTAAAGTAAATTGTACATTTTCTGGTGATGTCTCCCATGAATTATATGCGCATTTCACTAGAGATGTGCAATAACAAGTCTAATTGGTTTTTATATTAGGTTTTTATAGACTTTATCAACATTTGAAATCAACAACGATGGTTTATATTTCAATATTCTTTCATGCAAGAGGCATATATATGTGAATGGAACTCGGTAGGCCTATTACAGAGTGCTCAATATTTCTTTTGTAACCTTTTTATTTTCTGACTGGAGATTCTTGCAGAAACAACCGCCGCTGACAATAAGCGTTTTTATAGGTTATCTGCATACGTATCTTTGAATATTTCGACATACATTTATGAAAATGAGTTAAATTACATGTGGATTAATGTACCTTTGTCTGAGGTACATACTAAATCAATTTAAACGGACTGATGATTAAAGAAATGATGAGAGATGAATGTTCATATCATATATTCACTATTTACAAAATGTATCCTGCAGGTTGCATCAAGTCTGGAGGATACAGTGGAGATTGTGGTACCGACAGGTGCCTGTGGAAACGTCACATGTAAGTACTAATCCAGGGTATATTATAATGTCATCAACTTTATTCTTAATAGACTTTTTGACGCGTGTTGTTCGTTTTCTTGCCCTATTAGTTCTAACTCCCCCCTGGTGATTTTCTTATAATAGGGGTGAAAACATTCTAACAATTTTTGATAAAAACGTTGCCAAATATTTGTGAGTCAGATTTCAACAGCATCCATCCCAGCATGCTCTGCTGTAGACATGCGCAGTGAGACACGCAAATCCCCTATTGTGTCAATATCCAGTTATAATCGTTTTCCTTTTTTGAAATAATCTAAGCTATCTAATTCCCGCCTGCCATGTTCTCCAGCTGGGGTGCTAGCGCGCCGCATGGGATTACCAATACAACTAGTTACAGCAGTCAACGTCAACAATATCGTGGCAAGGACGGTAGGCGACGGCGACTTCTCCGCCAGCGATACTGTACAACCAACCCTTGCCTCTGCCATGGACATACAGGTAAATCTGAAGATTATGATATTGAACATGGGCGCTCCTCAAAAACTTGTTCAATAAAGGGTGGTCTCCACTGGCTGCGGTAACCTCTGCGGTAAGTGATGTATGCGATGGTGCTGTGATGGTGAGAAGTGGCGAGGTCCTACATGGCCAGTGATCCATTAGACAAGACCTTGTCATTCCTCTCCACCCTTTAGGCAGTTGGGGTTCCAGAAAATGCTGAATAATACTCCAGGTCTTCCAGTTTGTTCCTTAACTATTAAACAGATAACAATTAAAAGTAATTTATGGTTGGTTATAGAGTCTGGGAAATTCTATTACTATAAAGGTTGGTTACAAGAGAGTATCGGTTGTAAAATGAAAGAGTATGATAAGATAAATACAGGTTAACTAACAAGTTGGTTGAAGGAGCGTGAATATTGCACGAGTTGCTTAGCAACAAGTGCATTATTCTAAACGACTGAAACCAATGAGTTAGTTAACAGATTTATTATACTACGACTGAATGGGTTATTCACTTTGAGCGGGAAGAATACGCACATTTAATAGTTTGTTCATTTCTGTACGCGTTGAATAAAGAGGGCGTGGCCGCCGATGTAAACACGTTTTTGATTGGTCAGTAATGGTCAATATGGTGACGTCATCGCTGTGTCGACCAATCAGAGACGAGCTTATTCCATGATTTGGCATGATCAAAACTAAAGATGGTGCACGTCTTGGACATGCGGTCAGCCTAACAGCGTAAGAATGGCCTTTTTTTTAATATTTCCAAGTCGTAGTATAAAGAAAGAACTGTACGCAAGGTTGGAACTACTCGTGTAATTCAATGGCTCTCGTTAAAACGTTCTTTTGTATCCAACGCGCGCCCCTGCGGCCGCTTGTTGGATACAAAAGAAAGTTTTAACTCGAGCCATTGAATCACACTTGTAGTTTCAACCTTGCGTACAGTTCTATCTAAATATATCTTTTTGAAAATTCAATTAAATGCCAATACACATTTAAACATTTCAATTGAAAAAACGCTATGTCCAGTATGGATATTCCCAAGCTTTGCCTAATAACTCAATAATCATCCAATTCACGCGACCTGAATTTGATACTAAAACATCTGTTTAAATAAGTACATCACATTCCTCGACTCATAACCTTTAGAAATCAAGCATTATATATTAAAACATCTATCTATATTTTGAGAAGATTGGCGAAGGTGAATTGTACATTTTCTGGCAACTTCACGCAAGAGCAAAGCGTGGGAGTTGTATGTGAGATTGAGAACACATTCCATATTCAGAATGAAATAAATACGGTATACCAGTCGTTGAATATATATACCTACTGGAAGGTCTATATATAGTCCTTGAATGTATGGGTCAGATCTTCAGAAAATGTACAATTCGCCTTCACCAATCCTCTTAAATAACTCCAATTTCAGACCAAAATAAAGTTCAAAATAAAGTTTAACCTAACCAAACAGATTGGTAGAATCAATGCAATGCCGAATATACTCGAATTTACCTAGTATTGACCAAATTGTAGCCTAATTTAGCAGAATTTACTCAATGTGTACAGCTGCCAATTGTACATTTTCTGAAAATCTGACTTATATGCTATTTGATGCACCATGTGTGATAAGGGTATTGTCTTAACTCCCACTCCCCCTTGTAATAATTAAACCACAAAGCCTGTAGGGAACGCCATACGAAACCTTACAATAGTAACATATTCCTGTCAGAAAAGAAGTGCCAGACCCCACATATTCTATTTTTGTACAACCTTTTAAGAAACAAAAACCTTCTCTCATATATTTTACATGATGCTTTGTTCATTCCTCAAAGGCTCATAACCATGTTCAGTTATGGACACGCCTAGACGGCAGGATGTCATGAATAATAGCTTAAAAACAAAGAAAATAGGTCACAGATATTTTTACATTTCTTATCATGTATTTATAGATTCTTGAGATTATTAATACAACTGAGGAACAAAAGAGATGAATATAGAATGGTTCAGTGTTGTGTATATCTTTATCTTTTGATAAAAGTAGTTGGTAAATGGTTTTGGTATAAGTTTTTATTTTGTATAAAATGACTTTTGGTAAAATAACGAATTGATTGATAGTAGAAACTTGGTATAATAATAAAACCCTTTGCATGGGTTGGTAAAGTGCATTTTTTCTTGGTGTGTGTAATGTAGCTCAAATATACTCCATAGGATGACCTT
Organism: Sthenelais limicola; assembly: GCA_942159475.1. NCBI lineage: Eukaryota > Metazoa > Annelida > Polychaeta > Phyllodocida > Sigalionidae > Sthenelais > Sthenelais limicola. Next base: position 150,308,054 of record OW804094.1, on the reverse strand, counting down.
CAAAACACAAGGATATGTTCAATACAATGTCCTGAGATTTGGTACATAGATTGATATGCCTAAAAGTGCTAAATCCCTAAAGAATCAGAACATTCAAATAAAGAGATCTTGTGAATAAATCACTTTGAAAAATATCCATTTTGTGACTTGTAACTCATTTTCATGTAACACATCACATTTGTGAATTCCCTACTGAAGTCCATTGTTGTTGTTTATAACGTTCTGTAAACAATCAAAGATAACAATAAAATATCAGATGTTCATCTCTTATTTGTGATGAGTTCCAGGAAAATGAGTCATAAGTAGCAAAATTGATATTTTTCAAAGTGTTTTTTTCACAAGATCTCTTTATTGGAATGTTCTGATTGTTAGAGTGTTTAGCACTTATAGTCATATAAATCTGTGTAACAAATTTCCGGACAATGTATTAAATATATCCTTGCATATCAAACTTAAAATATAGAAATACTTATAGTGTTTACTATCATTGAAATCACCTTGATTCCATCTTTTCAAATATGGTGATATCTCAAAATCCACATTTTGCGACTTATGACTCATTTTCCTAAAACGGATCACATATGTGATGTGTTTCAGGAAAATGAGTCATAAGTCGCAAAAAATAGATTTTGAGATACCATTATATCTGAAAAGATGAGATCAAGCTGATTCCAATGATAGTAAACAGTCTAATAATCTAATAAGTATTTCTAGATTTTAGGTTTGATATTTTCTTTTTTGAAAAAAAAAGTTTCCAATATTTCTGAGGGCCACTAAACAGTAAAGTAACTAAATGTAGTCCATATGAGGACCTTTAAAATGAAAGGATATATTACATACATTGTCCTGAAACTTGAGACATCGATTGACATAACTATGAGTGATAAACACCCCAAAAATCAGAACATTCCAATAATGTGATCTTGTGGAAAACACACTTTGAAAAATATCAATTTTGCTACTTATGACTCATTTTCCTGAAACACATAACAAATATACTCCATAGGATGACCTTCAAAACACAAGGATATGTTCAATACAATGTCCTGAGATTTGGTACATAGATTGATATGCCTAAAAGTGCTAAACCCCTAAAGAATCAGAACATTCAAATAAAGAGATCTTGTGAATAAATCACTTTGAACGATATCCATTTTGTGACTCATTTTCATGTAACACATCACATTTGTGAATTCCCTACTGAAGTCCATTGTTGTTGTTTATAACGTCCTGTAAACAATCAAAGATATAATAAAAATAAAATATCAGATGTTCATCTCTTATTTGTAATGTGTTCCAGGAAAATGAGTCATAAGTAGCAAAATTGATATTTTTCAAAGTGTTTTTCCACAAGTTCTCTTTATTGGAATGTTCTGATTGTTAGAGTGTTTAGCACTCATAGTCATATAAATCTGTGTAACAAATTTCCGGACATTGTATTAAATATATCCTTGCATATCAAACTTAAAATATAGAAATACTTATAGTGTTTACTATCATTGGAATCACCTTGATCTCATCTTCTCAAATATGGTGATATCTCAAAATCGATTTTTTGCGAGTTATGCTTCATTTTCCTAAAACGGATCACATTTTGTTCTCCTAATTATTCTGACAAATAATACCGTACCCTAATACTGTTATAGGTACCGTATAACATGGAGCGCCTCTTCTACCTCTTCACTGATGGAGACACGAAACAGGTAGCTTCGCTCATGCAGGAAATGGAGGCAAAAGGAGGCATCCGGGTACCTGCCAGTATCCATGGTGAGGTAAGTGTAAACATGGGGCTACTAAGGTGATATGGGTAAGATTTTCAGAAAATGTATAATTGGCAGCTCTACAAATGTTAGTATTTTCTGCTAAATATGATAAATTTGGGGCACATCTGAGTATATTTTGTATCGGATTGATTTAAAGTATCAGTTCTGTTATGTTAAACTGCATTTTGAAGCTCATTTCTGTCTTAAATGTGGGTTATTTGAGAGGATTGGTGGAGACGGATTGTACATTTCCTGAAAATCTGACCCATATCGACTACCTACACTGACTTAGGACCACTGATTTAAGGCTAGGGTTAGGGTTATAATAAGTATTGTTATCAATCCATGTACTCCATTCCACCTCCAGGACGATATAAGAAACCAGTGCATAATGGTGATATAGCAGTGTTAGTAGCCTGGCGCCTAGTATATAGACACTTCCAAACATGGGGGTATCAACTAAATACTAGGCGCCAGGATGCTAATGTGGTATAACTACTACCTGTACTGACTTATGACCACAAATTTAAGGTTAGGTTTAGGGTTATAGCTAGCATTGGTATTAATCCATGTATATTCCACTTCACAGAACACATGAAAGTACAGTGCATAATGGTAACATTGCTGTATTAGCATCCTGGCGCCTAGTATATAGACGCTTCTTGTTGTTCAAAACCTGTCCACTAGGGACCACACACACACACACACACACACACACACACATGAAGTAAGAACATGTTATTGAACCTAATGGAATGAATATACAAGTGTCTGAAATATTAACTATTTCATTTCTAACGGTATTTATTTCATTCTGTTTTATTTCGTTGGATTCCCTGACATGAAAAACATAGAAATAGACACCAACATCATTCATTTATGTTATTTAGAACCAAAGTTATGTGCATCTATTGTCCGAGCAGCCATCTTGGACGCCATCTTGAATTTCGGTATGATAAAATAATTGAAAAAATTTGCAAATTTGCAAATTTTAACATGAATTCCACACGGGAGCCATTTTCTTGACATAAGCAACTAGACTATAATATATGATGCAACCTCCACCAAAATCACTGAAATTGTTAAAAACACATACAAAAACCTGCACAACTTATATCATAGACATTTTAGAGATGAGCTAGTCTTTGGATGCAGAAGAAACCCAAATATCAGTAATATGTTACTTTCATCTAAACTCAGTTGAAGTTTAATATGTTGACAGCATATTTATCTCCTACTGCACGAAATAATGCAGAACTTTTTTCTAATTTCTAACATTTAAGCATAAACCTTTTTAACATGCCCATAATTTAAGAGGGCTCGAGCCAAGAAACCTCACAATGAAGATGCTGCCTGAATTGATATATCTTCTCTATCTCGGATATGCCTTTTCACTCTATCCTTCTATGTGGAATTTGAGTGACTTTGTTTACCGCTTTCAAGAGGCGAAGCCTCTTGTTAGAAATAATCTTTATTGAGCAGAAACATGGGTTTATATATCATCATACAGGTGCCAAAATCAAAACAAAGAGACATGGCTGTTTTTACATCAATGCATCTGGGTCAGATTTTAAGAAAATGTACAATTGGCAGCTGTACACATTTAGTAAATTCTGCTAAATTAAGCTGAAATTTGGCAAATATCAGGTAAATTCGAGTATATTCGGCATGGCATTGATTCTAACAATCTGTTTGGTTAAGTTGAACTGTATTTTGAACTTTATTTTCGTCTTAAATTTGAGATATTTGAGAAGATTGATGAAGTTGAATTGTACATTTTCTGAAAATCTGACCCATCTATTGCTAGTCATCTAATGATAGTGTATTGAGAAGGCTGTCGCAATGCGTCGGCAAGCAAGTATGTTCCACCAACACAACTTGCAGATCAAAGTCAGAAATGTGCAACAAGGGTGTAGAATATTTCTTGTATTCACAAGCTAAATGATGCATCATTTACAGATCAGAATATAGGATGTTAAGCAGGGAGTTAGGAAAGAAACCGTTCCCTCTGTCTCAGTTGATTTCCTCTGAAACAGTTACATGAATAAATCATAGCTCAAGGACAGATCATAGCTCGAGTGATAGCCTCTTCAAGCCGCCCTCCAAGACTTAGATAGAAATGAACAAACGCTTACAACTTACATGTATATGGGTCAGATTTTCAGAAAATGTACAATTGGCAGCTCTACACATTTAGGAAATTCTCCTAAATTAGGCTGAAAATCTATAAATACAGGGTATATCTGAGTATATTTGGTATCGCATTGATTTAATGTATCAGTTCTGTTATGTTAAACTGTATTTTGAAGCTTATTTTTGTCTTAAATGTGGGTTATTTGAGAGGATTGGTGAAGGCGAATTGTACATTTTCAGAAAATCTGACCCATATATAAGGGTGAAATCGCCAGAAAATGTACAATTCGCCATCACCAATCTTCTCAATAACACAAATTTAAAACAAAAGTGAGGTTCAAAATACATTTATATAATCAAACGCATCCTTTGAACCAAGGTTATATCAAGTATACTCAGATATACCTTTTATTACACCCCTGTGCTGTTGCTTCCTATACCTTCAGCATTGTATGTCACACTTGGTCAAAGTGGTGCATAACATGTGAGTTATGTCACCCTGGGGACATACAACAAGTAGGTCCGCCCAAAACGTAAATTACTTCTTTTATTTTTAATTATTTATATTTTTTATTTATTAATGGGGTGTAATAAATATGGAACAAAGCTCAGGTGAAGTCTGTACACTTGTTAGTGACCTCGGGAGCACAGAAGATCTCGGGCTAACGCCCTCTAACTTCCCGCGCTCCCTCGGTCAATAACAAGTGTACAGACTTCCCCCTTCCTAGGTTCCATCTATGTATTGACCATTTTCCCCACTGATTTAGCGGAATTTACGAAATGTGTAGAACTACAAATTTTTACATTTTCTGAAGACATGACCCATATTGGTGAATAAGAAGGACAAGGCCAGAGACATTGCAAGCAATTCCCCAGTCTAGGCTCAGAGCCTCCCAGAGTGACAGGCTTTCCCTCAGTTTAGAGGGACTTGTTCAACTCTGAGCCTAGACTGGTTAGACCTATTTCCTGACAAAGGCTGCCGTGCCCTTTAGGTAGCCCAGGCGGCCAAAAAGTGTTCCTGACATCGATCCCTCCAATAACCTTATTAAATATATATAATCTCATTAAATAATGTACGTGTGACATCAATGATATATAATTTCCCTATCATATTGAAATATCAGTTCAAGGAATTAATGGACATATTTATCACTAAATATCCAGAAACACTGTTTCAAGTCAAGAAACACTGTTTTATCTCGAGAAACACTGTTTTCTGTTTTTCAATTGATAAATACTTAGTGATGAGAAACACTGTTTATCAAACAATTAGTCCAGATATAACAGTGTTTTATCCTGAAAAACACTGTGTTATCTGAGAAACACTGTTTCTCATCTGAAAAGGAATATTTTTTGAGATAAAACAGTGTTTATCAACATAAAACAGTGTTTCTCGAGATGAAACACTGCTTCTTGAATTGTTACCCAAACGGATTGCCATATGCTCGTCCGTAAGTTTCAAACCGAAGCTGTAACTTTTATTATAATTTTTCTAAGTAGTGATAACACCAAAAACCCTTTTGCCTGCCCAGATGGGTTTGAGAGAGATGTTTTATTTCTTTAGATGTTGTACATTATTTTGAATCCAACGTTTCAGCGATGTTATGGTGCCTTCATCAGGGATTGTCTATGCCTCTAAATTCATGAGGGATATTAATAATGTGTAAGATTGAAATAGGACTGTTGTCAAGGGTACGTTGTCTTGGTTACCATGTCACAAATATCAAATTTCCTTATAGTGATGTTCTAATAGAGTATTACCTTTAGATAGCTGTAGTTTCGTCGTGAGTGGGTATTTTGGGATGGGATAAGCGGTGTTTCGATCAGTGGGGTTGTGAGAAGTTGTTAAAAACAAAGTTTGATAAGAAAATCCAGTTCGTAAAGTTTAATTCAACATCTAAGTGAGGTTTAAAAAAATGTTCACATATACAATATGAAGTTTGTTTTAATTGTGAGAACCATTATTAATTGGTAAATATAATTGAAGGGCTCAGAATGGGCCTTAATAAGAATATTTAACTAGTGATATTTCAAGAGTTCCAGTGTTCTTGTGTTCCAGTTCAATTTAGTTTCAGATAGTTATATCATATATTATATATTATATATTATATATTATACACTATAAATCTTGGTGGTCTCAAAAAATCCCAATGACCTTCAGTCTAACAAGCCTATATCTACTTACCACTATAAGATACAGGGAGAATGGATTAGAGGCAAAAGGCAATTAGCCCTCCCTTAGGGTGGAGGGTAGCCTTCAATACCTGCTTCCCATCGTGTCAGCTGACCAGAAAACTAGCTTCTAATTGGAGGTTGAGCGCGCGGTGGATGATGGGAACTGGGGTTAACTGAGTTGCTAGGGCAAATGTCGTCTGCACAAATGAACTGTGAATCAATTTGCGCTAGAGCCGGTAGGGGGCGGTGATAGTTACGGAGGAAGGGGCTACCACTCAAAAAGATTAACATTTGTTTTTTATTCGTAACTTACATAATGGAAAGGAAGTTATTATATTGTGATGTGTTCCAGTAAAATGAGTCACAAGTCACGAAATTGATATTTTTCAAAGTGTTTTTTTCACAAGATCTCTTTTTTTAAATGCTCTGATTTGTAGAGGGTTTAGCACTTATAGTCATAAGAATCCATGTGACAAATTTCGGGACATTGTAATGAAGGAAGGCCTTCGTATGGAGTATATTTAGTTACTTTACAGGTAATTAGCACCATCCAGAAACATTGCAAGGTTTTTTTTCAAAAATAAAAATATCAAACTTAAAATATAGAAATACTTATTAGGTGCCCTAGTGTTTACTAACATTGGAATCACCTTGATCTTCACTTTTCAAATATAGTGATATCTCAAAATCCATATTTTGCGACTTAAGAATCATTTTCCTAAAATCACAAAATCACATATTGTAGTGTCTGAACACTATTATAGTGAATTGTTTATCCTGCTAATTAGTACCGGACTAACTAACAAACATATCACTAACTCAGGTTCTTGGTCCTTACCAGCTATCATCCTTTATTATCAAACACCAAACACAGCTCGGGAGGCCAGTACTGGAGAGGCAGGACTGAAGCCTGCCTACCCCTTGCCACAGAGGCCCAGTACATGAAACATACACAATACACATAGGGGTGTCACATTACAATATATGTTACACAGAGAACACAGAGTATGCATAAAACATAGAGAACACAGAGTACGCATAAAACATAGAGAACACAGAGTACACGTAAAACATAGAGAACACCGAGTACACGTAAAACATAGAGAACACCGAGTACACATAAACATAGAGAACACAGAGTACACATAAACATAGAGAACACAGAGTACACATAACACATAGAGAACACAGGGTACACATAAACATAGAGAACACAGAGTACACATAACACATAGAGAACACAGAGTACACATAAAACATAGAGAACACCGAGTACACATAAAACATAGAGAACACAGAGTACACATAAAACATAGAGAACACAGAGTACACATAAAACATAGAGAACACAGAGTACACATAAAACATAGAGAACACCGAGTACACATAAAACATAGAGAACACAGAGTACACGTAAAACATAGAGAACACAGGGCACGCATAAAACATAGAGAACACAGAGTACACATAAAACATAGAGAACACAGAGTACACGTAAAACATAGAGAACACAGAGTACACATAAAACATAGAGAACACAGAGTACACGTAAAACATAGAGAACACAGGGTACACATAACACATAGAGAACACAGAGCACACATAAAACATAGAGAACACAGAGTACACATAAAACATAGAGAACACAGAGTACACGTAAAACATAGAGAACACAGGGCACGCATAAACATAGAGAACACAGAGTACACGTAAAACATAGAGAACACAGAGTACACATAAAACATAGAGAACACAGGGTACACATAAACATAGAGAACACAGAGTATACGTAAAACATAGAGAACACAGAGTACACATAAAACATAGAGAACACAGAGTACACATAAACATAGAGAACACAGAGTACACATAAAACATAGAGAACACAGAGTACACATAAAACATAGAGAACACAGAGTACACATAAACATAGAGAACATAGAGTACACATAACACATAGAGAACACCGAGTACACATAAAACATAGAGAACACAGAGTACACATAAACATAGAGAACACAGAGTACACATAACACATAGAGAACACAGAGTACACATAACACATAGAGAACACAGAGCACACATAAACATAGAGAACACCGAGTAGCCTACACATAAAACATAGAGAACACAGAGTACACATAAACATAGAGAACACAGAGTATACATAAACATAGAGAACACAGAGTACACATAAAACATAGAGAACACAGAGTACACATAAAACATAGAGAACACAGAGTACACATACAACATAGAGAACACAGAGTATACATAAACATAGAGAACACAGAGTATACATAAACATAGAGAACACAGAGTATACATAAACATAGAGAACACAGAGTACACATAAAACATAGAGAACACCGAGTACACATACAACATAGAGAACACAGAGTACACATAAAACATAGAGAACACAGAGTACACATAAAACATAGAGAACACCGAGTACACATAAAACATAGAGAACACAGAGCACACATAAAACATAGAGAACACAGAGTACACATAAAACATAGAGTACACTGAGCACACATAAAACATAGAGAACACAGAGTACACATAAAACATAGAGAACACAGAGCACACATAAAACATAGAGTACACATAAAACATAGAGAACACAGAGTACACATAAAACATAGAGAACATAGAGTACACATAAAACATAGAGAACATAGAGTACACATAAAACATAGAGAACACAGAGCACACATAAAACATAGAGAACACAGGGTACACATAAACATAGAGAACACAGAGCACACATAAAACATAGAGAACACAGAGTACACATAAAACATAGAGAACACAGAGTACACATGAACATAGAGAACACAGAGTACGCATAAAACATAGAGAACACAGAGCACACATAAAACATAGAGAACACAGAGTACACGTAAAACATAGAGAACACAGAGTACACATAAAACATAGAGAACACAGGGTACACATAAACATAGAGAACACAGAGCACACATAAAACATAGAGAACACAGGGTACACATAAACATAGAGAACACAGAGTACACGTAAAACATAGAGAACACAGAGTACACATAAAACATAGAGAACACAGAGTACACATAAAACACAGAGAACACCGAGTACACATAAAACATAGAGAACACAGAGTACACATAAAACATAGAGAACACAGAGTACACATAAAACATAGAGAACACAGAGTACACATAAAACATAGAGAACACAGAGCACACATAAAACATAGAGAACACAGAGCACACATAAAACATAGAGAACACAGGGTACACATAAACATAGAGAACACAGAGCACACATAAAACATAGAGAACACAGGGTACACATAAACATAGAGAACACCGAGTACACATAAAACATAGAGAACACAGAGTACACATAAAACATAGAGAACACAGAGTACACATAAAACATAGAGTACACATAAAACATAGAGAACACAGAGTACACATAAAACATAGAGTACACATAAAACATAGAGAACACAGAGTACACATAAAACATAGAGAACATAGAGTACACATAAAACATAGAGAACATAGAGTACACATAAAACATAGAGAACACAGAGCACACATAAAACATAGAGAACACAGGGTACACATAAACATAGAGAACACAGAGCACACATAAAACATAGAGAACACAGGGTACACATAAACATAGAGAACACCGAGTACACATAAAACATAGAGAACACAGAGTACACATAAAACATAGAGAACACAGGGCACGCATAAAACATAGAGAACACAGAGTACACATAAACATAGAGAACACAGAGTACGCATAAAACATAGAGAACACAGAGTACACATAAAACATAGAGAACACAGAGTACACATAAAACATAGAGAACACAGAGTACACATAAAACATAGAGAACACAGAGTACACATAAAACATAGAGAACACAGAGTACACATAAAACATAGAGTACACATAAAACATAGAGAACACAGAGTACACATAAAACATAGAGTACACATAAAACATAGAGAACACAGAGTACACATAACATAAGACAATACAGTAGTAATCACAAATATAAGCTGCAGTGCATAAGAAGGACATCTGTTGGTCCATATAGAGTATACATGAAGCACTGTACTGCAAACTGTTTCTATGTCAGATTTAAACCGAATCCATCCCATGATGCACTGTAACAGACATGCGCAGCAGCACATGCAAATCCCCTATTGGCATTAGAATCCCATTAGGACGCCTACTCCAGGGCCAGGAAAGCCAACTCTCAGCTCTATGAAGATCATGTCTCAAATTTCTTGTTTCAAATTTCCACTACTCTCACTCTCAATTCCATGAAGGATATGGGACCTTGACATTCTGAAGTTAACTATCCAGTGACATAGAATAAGTTCATCGTGTAACTCTGCCTGCTGATCTCTCATCTTTTGTTAGGCCAAATAACATAAAAAAAAACTAGCGGACAAAGGGAATGAAAGCCAAGACATGTATCTTGGAGGATAACATTACCTGTTATCTTCAAAAGGGGACATGCTGGAATTACAAGATTAATGACCTTAATGATTTTTATTGGCCACATATGGGTAAGATTTTCAGAAAATGTACTATTGGCAGCTGTACACATTTAGTAAATTATGCTAAATTATGCTGCAATTTGGCCAATACTAGGTAGTTCCGAGTATATTTGGCATTGCATTGATTCTAGCAATCTGTTTGGTTAGGTTGAACGGTATTTTGAACTCTATTTTCGTCTTTTCTGCCCTGGGAAGACATGATAGAGCTATATCGTGAGAGAATGTCCACCCAGGGCAGTTATAGTTCTCTCAGGGCATTATAGCTCTATAATGTCCTCCCAGGGCAGTTATAGTTCTCTCAGGGCATTATAGCTCTATTATGTCCACCCAGGGCAGTTATAGTTCTCTCAGTGCATTATAGCTCTATAATGTCCACCCAGGGCAGTTATAGTTCTCTCAGGGCATTATAGCTCTATAATGTCCACCAAGGGCAGTTATAGTTCTCTCAGGGCATTATAGCTCTATAATGTCCACCAAGGGCAGTTATAGTTCTCTCAGGGCATTATGGCTCTATAATGTCCACCAAGGGCAGTTATAGTTCTCTCAGGGCATTATGGCTCTATAATGTCCACCAAGGGCAGTTATAGTTCTCTCAGGGCATTATAGCTGTATGCTGTCCTCCCAGGGCAGTTATAGTTCTCTCAGTGCATTATAGCTCTATAATGTCCACCCAGGGAAGTTATAGTTCTCTCAGGGCATTATAGCTCTATAATGTCCACCAAGGGCAGTTATAGTTCTCTCAGGGCATTATAGCTCTATAATGTCCACCCAGGGCAGTTATAGTTCTCTCAGGGCATTATAGCTCTATAATGTCCACCAAGGGCAGTTATAGTTCTCTCAGGGCATTATAGCTCTATAATGTCCTCCCAGGGCAGTTATAGTTCTCTCAGGGCATTATAGCTCTATAATGTCCACCCAGGGCAGTTATAGTTCTCTCAGGGCATTATAGCTGTATGCTGTCCTCCCAGGGCAGTTATAGTTCTCTCAGTGCATTATAGCTCTATAATGTCCACCAAGGGCAGTTATAGTTCTCTCAGGGCATTATAGCTCTATAATGTCCTCCCAGGGCAGTTATAGTTCTCTCAGGGCATTATGGCTCTATAATGTCCACCAAGGGCAGTTATAGTTCTCTCAGGGCATTATAGCTGTATGCTGTCCTCCCAGGGCAGTTATAGTTCTCTCAGTGCATTATAGCTCTATAATGTCCACCCAGGGCAGTTATAGTTCTCTCAGGGCATTATAGCTCTATAATGTCCACCAAGGGCAGTTATAGTTCTCTCAGGGCATTATAGCTCTATAATGTCCACCCAGGGCAGTTATAGTTCTCTCAGGGCATTATAGCTCTATAATGTCCACCAAGGGCAGTTATAGTTCTCTCAGGGCATTATAGCTCTATAATGTCCTCCCAGGGCAGTTATAGTTCTCTCAGGGCATTATAGCTCTATAATGTCCACCAAGGGCAGTTATAGTTCTCTCAGGGCATTATAGCTCTATAATGCATAGCTTAATTCAGTTATCAAACTGTAATTATATCATGAAGATTCAGAAGAATAAATTAACGGTAGTTGTCAGAACTATATCGTTTTTTATCTTAGAACATGTATTTAGCCCAAATGCAATGACCTGTGTCTTCAAATATTTCCTTCTTTCACCTTTGGTATACAACGCTAGTGACATCTGGTTAAGATTTTCAGAAAATGTACAATTCACCTTCACCATTCCACTCAAATAACCCAAATTTAAGAGAAAAGTGACGTTTAAAATTCAGTTGAAGACAATGAAAAAGACATTGTTAATCAAAACAATGCCAAATTTACTCCGATATACACGTTATTCATAATTTTTCAGTATAATTTAGCAGATGTTAGCAAATTTGTGGTAACGGTACAAGCTCCTCCAGGGTTTGGATATGTAAATAGGTGGCGTAGCCCTTACGTAATACCCATGGCATAGCATGTATAAGTAGACTTGCACAGTCCTAGCTAGTTAAGTGTAATTAGCTATTTTAAGTAATGAGATAATAGGTGATAATTAATAATTGATATAAATATAATGAGGTTACACAATGTTACGTAATGTTACATAACACCAAAATTTAATGTGCATTTTCTGAAAATCTGACCCATTTTTATAATTGTGTAAAACAGTTGATTGCTGACTAACACAACATATAAAAGATTATCTTATGATACATGGGTCAGATCGTCAAAAAATGTACAATTCGCCCTCACTAATCCTCTCAAATATCCCGAGTTTAAGACAAAAATATACCTTCAAAATACAGTTTAACACAGTAACACAGATATTTTAAAACAACACAATACCAAATATACTCAGATATACCTGGTATTTATCATTTTTCAACATAATTTAGCAGATTTTACTCAATGTGTAGAGCTGCCAATTTTACATTTTCTGACGATCTGACCCATATGTGATCCGTTTTAGGAAAATGAGTCATAAGTCGCAAAATATGAATTTTGAGATATCATCATATCTGAAAAGAGGAGATCAAGCCGATTCCAATGATAGTAAACAGTCCAATATTCTAATAAGTATTTCCATATTTTAAGTTTGATATTTTTATTTTTGAAAAAAAAGTTTTGTAATATTTCTGGTAGGCAATAACCAGTAAAGTAACTGAATATACTCCATATGTGGACCTTTAAAACGAAAAGATATATTATATATAATTGCCTAAAATTTGATACATGGATTGATACAACCATATGTTATAAACTCGCCAAAAATCAGAACATTCCAATAAAGTGATCTTGTAAAATAAACACTTTGAAAAATATAATTTTTGCGACTTGTGACTCATTTTCCTGAAACACATCACATATATACTTATAGAATGTGGATGTATCACATGTCACCAATTATAAACACCTTCCATAAGAACAAGTCCTAGATATGCCTTGAATAACTGGAGTGGATTCAGAACCTGCTCTTGGTGAGATGGGAGGACTACCCATTGTCCTAGCCTTCAATACCTCAAGTACTTTACGCAGTACTCCAAGCAGCATAAATGCCTTTCTTATTTGCATAGTACCTTTAGGGGAGGGGGCTAAAAGGGAAGAAGACCCATTATTACCAGTCCCATTTTTTTATTTAATATAAAGATATTTTTATCATTTAAGATATAGATATTATTTCATTTAATTTATTATATGCGCATTCCATATGAGAGGTGCTATAAGTGAGGTGATTCATATAGTACGCATGCTATATGAATTACTGTCACCAAGTCGGCCACTTTTATGCACTTTTATGCACCAAGTTTTATGCCCATATAATAAATATAGAATGGAACTCGCCTGCAATAATTGAAAAATTATCCCCTCTTCCTCCCCTCCCCCTCTGCTCCCCCGCCCTCACTGTCCTCCCATACTAAATGCTAAGAGTCATTCTTGCCATAGTTGAAAGCCTCCGCTTACATTGTTCCTACCTTAAAGCACCGCTTCACGTTTTAAGCTGAAGGAATTCCATAGATGGGTGAAGTCACAGGAAAATGTACAATTCACCTTCACCAATCCTGACAAGTAACGCTAATTAAAGACTAAAATATGGTTCAAAATACTTCAACTTGACCGAACAGATTCCTTTTTAAACAACCTGATACAAATTGCTCTGATATAACTAATATTTATAATTTGTCAGCCTATACAATTAGGCAGAATAGGCTATATATACAGGTTAACTAACGAGTTGGTTGAAGAGTTGGTTGAAGGAGCGTGAATATTGCACGAGTTGTGTAGCAACGAGTGCAATATTCTAAGCAACTGAAACCAACAAGTTAGTTAACAGATTTATTATACATGCTTTCAATTATGAAAATAGAAAAAAATCGAGTTATAAATTTGAATTTTACCGGTAATCTTAGCAAAAAACCCAGAATGGTTGCCATGAAAATCCCACGTAAATCACTAGTGAAATACGCACTATGCGTTAATCACTCTAGATACGTTGTTTTCAGAGCATAATAGATAATGAGTCATTTTGTTATTGGAATGTTCTGATTTTTGGCGAGTTTATAACATATGGTTGTATCAATCCATGTATCAAATTTTAGGCCATTATATATGATATATCTTTTCGTTTTAAAGGTCCACATATGGAGTATATTCAGTTACTTTACTGGTTATTGCCTACCAGAAATATTACACAACTTTTTTTTCAAAAATAGAAATATCAAACTTAAAATATGGAAATACTTATTAGAATATTGGACTGTTTACTATCATTGGAATCGGCTTGATCTCCTCTTTTCAGATATGATGATATCTCAAAATTCATATTTTGCGACTTATGACTCATTTTCCTAAAACGGATCACAATTAGGCAGAATAGGCTATATATACAGGTTAACTAAGGTGTTGGGCGACGAGTTGGTTGAAGGAGCGTGAATATTGCACGAGTTGTGTAGCAACGAGTGCAATATTCTAAGCGACTGAATCCAACGAGTTAGTTAACAGATTTATTATACATGCTTTCAATCATGAAAATAGCAAAAAAATCGAGTTATAAATTTGAATTTTACCGGTAATCTTAGCAAAAAAACAGATTGGTTGCCATGACAATCCCACGTAAATTACTAGTGAAATATGCACTATGCATAAATCACTCTAGATACGTTGTAAGAGCAATGTGTGTATACATAATAAATCCCTAAATGTGTAGAGCTGCCGATTGTCCATTTTCCGACGTCTCGACCCATGCATGCAGATAGTGCTATTCTTTGATAAGCAATTGTTACATCAGGGCTTCAAATAGGAACTACATTACAGCGCTTTCTGTCTGTTTCAAATAATTATGTGATGGTCTAAATGAAGCTTCTGCGCTATATACAGACAAAGTGTTATATGAATGCACATTGCGTGCGGTGCGCTGTATGGGAATGTTATATATAAATATGTAGGTAGAGTTATGGACTGTAATATATGGGTGAGGTCGCCAGAAAATGTACAATTCAACTTCACCCTTCCTCTGAAATAACCCAAATTTCAGACGAAAATAAAGTTCAAAATACAGTTCAACCTAACCAAACAGATTGCTAGAATCAATGCAATGCCGAATATACTAGAATATACCTAGTATTGACCAAAAAGTGCAGCCTAATTTAGCAGAATTTACTTAATGTGTACAGCTGCCAATTGTACATTTTCTGAAAATCTGATCCATATAATGTATATATATATATGTGATCTGTTTTAAGAAAATGAGTCACAAGTCGCAAAAATTGGATTTTGAGATATCATCATATTTGAAAAGATGAGCTCAAGATGATTCCAATGATAGTAAACAGTAGAACATCTAACTCATATTCCTATATTTCAAGTTTGATATTTTTAATTTCGAAAAATAAGTTTGCAATATCTCTGGGTGGACAATTACTATAGTGAAGTAGGATGAGCTTAGACTGTATGGATATATTTAAAACAGGGTCTTGAAATTTGGTACACTCATTCATACGACTTAATTAATTAAATAACCCAAACATGAGAACATTCGTACAAAGCGATCTTGTGAATAAAATACTTTGAAAAATATCAATTTTGGGACTTATGACTCATTTTCCTGAAACACATCACATATGTGCTAGGGTAAAATGAGTCATAAGTCGCAACATTGAATTATTGTTTCCTTCACATGATCTATGATAGGATGTAACGAGGTTGGTTTCTGACTTACTGTATACGTGGTCGAAAATAACTTGTGGGCATCGTATATGTGTTGTGTTTCAGGAAAATGAGTCACAAGTCGCAAAATTGATATTTTTCAAAGTGTTTTTTTTCACAGGATCACATTATTGGAATGTTCTGATTTTTAGCGAGTACATCACTTATACTTATATCAATCGGTGTATCAAATTTCAGGAAAATCTATATAATACATCTGTTAGTTCTAAAGGTCACCATATGGACTACATTTAGTAACCTTACTGCTTATTGACCCCCAGAAATATTGGATACTTTTCTTTTCAAAAACGAAAATATCAAACTAAATTCTAGAAATACTTATAAGATTATTAGACTGTTTACTATCATTGGAATCAGCTTGATCTCATCTTTTCAAATCTAATGGTATCTCAAAATCTATTTTTAGCGACTTATGACTCATTTTCCTGGAACACATCACATATGTTATGAACTACCTGTTGTAAACACCATTGTATTGTAGTGTAGAATGTAGTATAATTGACTGCTGTTAAACACCCTCTTCATTAATAATCAGGTTGTAGACAGTGTTTGTTTGTTTGTTTGTTTAGTTATATGAATATAAAAGGTTTTTGTGTATGGTAGTAAAGGTTAGATACATGTTACATTAATTACATTTGGCAACGCATGAAAGATATATCACATAAGTGGTCAAATGCGTATCTTGTAAATTTATTAAATGATGTGGCCAATAAAAACATTTAAAAAAAAATACAGTAAGTCAGAAACTAACCGAGTTACATCCTATTTTTATACCACGATCTCATGTTGTAAAATAAATGAATAAACAAACTATTTATTTACCTCGCTTCTCTCCAATGATCCGCCATATTGATTTGTTTTATGCCAAATCACTAAACAAGCGTATAGCTGATTGGCTAATCAACAACGGCATGGTGGCATATGAAGTCACGAATGGGCGTGACGTCATGAGCGAGCGAAGCGTCAACCAATGAGAATGCTTCTTACACTTAGGCTAAACAAGGGTAATATTTTCACGCGTGGATCCATTCAACAAAACACAATAGCAGGTATCCACTCATTTGCAGCGTGTACAACCCCCGATCGTGGTATAATTGTTAGAATATTTTTATTTTTGGTGTGAGTGAGTGAGTGATGGTTGCTTAATGCCATGACAACATCCAAGTCGAGTCATATTCATGACAGTGAGGGTTAGTGAAATGAGATGAGATAAGTAAAGTGATCTAGTTCACAGTCCAGCTGTAAATAACATGAAAAATAGAATTTGAAATAACAAATAATAATAACAGAATGTTTGGTTTTGAATGAAAGAGAATATAACAAAGAGAACAGACCAGTAGTTCTTAGATATTTGATGACATTGTCACCATTGACCGTTTTAAATAGTGTTTTGAGGTCAGGAGCATTGATATATTTGATACAGGCATCATGAAAGTCTGCACATTCCAGTAGAATATGCTTGACAGTGAATGAGTTTGGCAAATTTTTGGTGCGTTTAGCGCTGTTAGTCTTATTAATACATATATATATATATATATTTATTCCAACATCTCAAGTACAATACAGTTGTTAGAAATGGCCTATCCAATCTGCACCATGGACCGTGCAGGTCTTTCAGGTATATCTAACAGAAAGAACCAAAGGTAATAATGTCATCGTCAATAGGGAGGTTGCATAGCCGCCATTTTGAATCTTGATTCGCATTGAATTATGGGACTAATGGTACAGTGAAAAATCTACAAAAAACATGCATGAGTTCAGCATGTAATAATTATCAATGTTCTAATGTCAACATCCATGTGTTATACATGTTTCCATGACACATGTCCCCATCTTTCCCATCATGCATTTGGTTTTCATAAATCATTTTTAAAAGCGATGATATAGGTGAAAACATTCTTGCAATTTTCGATAAAAATGTTGCTAAATATATGTATGTCAGATTTCCTCAGAATCCATCCCAGCATGTACTGCAGTAGACATGCGCAGTGAGACATGCAAATCCCCTATTGCCCATATAGCACTTATCCTCTGCACAATATTATTATTCTCAGTATTAAAGTAGATAATACAATGTTAAACAGGGGTGGGGTGTATCAGTTGTCAATAGGGAGGTTGCATAGCCGCCATTTTGAATCTTGATTCGCACTGAATTATGGGACTAATGGTACATAATCAATGATCTAATGTCAATATCCATGTATTATGCATGTTTCCATTACACAAGTCCCCATCTTTCCCATCATGCATTTGGTTTTCATAACTCTTTTATACAAACTCTAATATTCTAACATTCTTGCAATTTTCGATAAAAATTCCCCAAATATTTGCATGTCAGATTTCAACAGAATGCATCTCAGGATGCACTGCAATAGACATGCACAGTAGCACATGCAAGTCCCCTATTGCCTACCATTTAATACACATATGTGATCCGTTTTAGGAAAATTAGTCATAAGTCGCAAAACATAGATTTTGAGATATCATGATATTTGAAAAGAGGACATCAAGCCGATTCTAATGATAGTAAACACTAGGACACCTAATAAATATTCCTATATTTTAAGTTTGATATTTTTATTTCTAAAAAAAAAACGTTTGCAATGTTGCTGGGTGGGTAATAACCAATAAAGTAACTAAATATACTCCATACAAAGGCCTGCAGAATCCAACTCAATGTCCTGAAATTTGGTACATACATTCAAATGACCATAAGTGCTACGCCCTCCAAAAACCAGAACATTCCAACAAAGATATCTTATAATTAAAACAATTTGAAAAATATCAATTTTGCGACTTGTGACTCATTTTCCTAGAACACAACACATATACATGTGTCTAATTTCATTTTGATAATTAAAAAGAAAATAAAAACTTTTGCCCACAGATGCAGAAATGTATGAAGAGCTGCACCGTGAGTGACGAGGCCATCCGTGACGTCATGGTACGCTGTTGGGACGCTAACCAGTACCTGCTCTGCCCCCACACGGCTGTGGCTGTCAAATATATCCTGGACATCGCGTACGTATACACCATTTATACCTTTATTTTTTTTTCTTTCAAGAAATTTTATTGAGCTGGTTTCGGTGGTACAATGATATTATTACAGACTCAAGTCAAAACAATACAAAATTTTCATTTCCGATTCAGTGTACAATACAAATGTTTTTAGATTTAATCAAATTTAATATTTAATAAGTCATTTGGCCTTGATAGCCAGTTTCTAGTTTCTGACATTAGTTTTTAATCGACATAATCATATCCGTTAGACCCTTGAAAAGGGTACCTTTATTTGGGTGAAGTCGCCAGATAAGTACAATTGACCTTCACCAATCCCCTCAAATAACCCAAATTTAAGACAAAAATCAGGTTAAAAAATACAGTTCAACATAACCAGACAGCTTTCTTGAATGAATACAATACAGAATACACTCAGATATACTCAGTAATTATCATTTCTCACTCTAATTTAGCAGAATTTGAGAGATGTGTAGAACTGTTGATTGTGCATTTTCTGAAAATCTGACCCATATATATACTGAACCAAATTTAGTTAATCATCAACACCCCAATCTATTAGGAAATGAAAAAAAACGCACTGCGCCACACTTTACTTAACAGAACTTGGCCCCCATTAAGGAGTATCTTTTAAATGCAGATATATATAATATATATATAAATAACTTTATTTCCATTTTTGTAAAGGTGTTGGTTACATTGGGAAATCTTGGCGTAGAATACAACTTCTGTATGGCATATAGATCTACCAGAAGTGACATTTGACAATAAAATAAGTACAACAATCTTAACACAATATCATAGTAACAACTTAGCGGCTAAGTTACAATGACAAATTCGTATTGACTCCCGGGTTACAAGAATAGAATATTTGTTTGTTTTAGCATGGACAAAGCCATGGCAACAGCTATATAAATGGCAACAGCTATATAAATATAAATGGCAACAGCTATATAAATATTTAAGTAATTGTATATATCCCAACAATAGGGATTATCCCAACAGTATAGGGGATGAAAATAATAATACAAAACAGACCGAAGTATGACTATATGAGTAATCAATGTTCATTTCGCCCACAATGAATGTTCTATAAGAGGGTCAAGTTTTCAGAAAATGTACAATTCACCTTCACTAATCCCCTCGAATGACCCAAATTTAAGACAAAAATCAGGTTCAAAATACAGTTCAACATAACCAGACAGATTTATTGAATGAATACAATACAGAATACACTCAGTATTTATCATTTTTCACTCTAATTTAGCAGAATTTGAGAGAGCTAAAAATCTGACCCAAGAGTCATAACTAATTCTATGGTACTACTTATTTCAGTCTAGGCTCATAGCCTCTCAGATCAGATAAAAATGGCTTTCAGTGATTAGACGCCTACTGCGTTAATAACTTGTCTGGCCCTGTTTGGAGGGACTCTCTCATCTCTGAGCCTAGACCGGTTTGGAGCCAGAGGCTTTCCCTCAGTTTGGAGGGACTCTCTCATCTCTGAGCCTAGACGGTATTCCAAAACTATAGATATTCTGTACATACTACTTGCAGGCGCTCGTTGGAAGAACTGGTTATCAGAATTAACTTCTATAATCAGACATCGAATTACCTTTGTAAATCAAGATCTGCAAAATTATAATAAAGAATCTATGAATTGAATTGAATTGAATATTTGGTATGGTGGCTCTTAATTCCCCGTTTAATGATACAAGTTATGTTTAGATCGGACAATTTTAGAAGTTATAATAATTTTACTTAACCAATGTAAGGGGTCCAGCCCCTATATTAAAGCGCCCTCACGCCCCCCCCCCCCCTTAGTGGAATGACGGTAGGACACTCGGACAAAAAATATTCGTTAGACCCTAAGCTTTCATTTGATACCAAGAACGAAACTTTCGCACAAATTTGAAGTGAAAATCAAATTCTGCATTTGCCAGGAACCCTACTAGATCATATCAAGTTCTATTCTCCGAAAATTAATTAAATCAACATAGTTCTACACCTACATTTCTGCTAAGGCCCAAAAAAATAATAGGTGTGTTTCCGATTTATCTGGCTGAAAACTAGGTAGGGGGGTGGTAATTTATTTTTTTTGTTATTTTTTTTTGTTTGGAAACCACCTCCCAGGAACTGAAAAAAATGACTTATTCATAACAATAGTTGTTTTGAACATGGGAAATGTGCTTTTTGACAGTTTAGGGTTAGGAAAACCCGTTTTCCTGCATTTATAAGCTTTTTTTGTCAAAAAATCCAAAAAAACTTAGATATGATGGGGAAAATATCAGGTTTGGTAATTTTTTTTTAGGTAGGGTAAGGTTTTTCTAGGTAGGGGGGGGGGGGATAAATCGGAAACACATCTATTTTTTGGGGGCCTAGCATGTGTAATGCAGTTTAACTCCTATATTTATCAACTCCATAAAAAAACCCCTGAAATCTTGAGAAAATCTCACTCTAACACTCCACCTTCTTTATCTATATCCTTTTAGTGAGGTTCAGCAAGTCTATCCTTTACGTAAACGTAGCCGTATCTCTCATATACAAACATATTATGTTAAAAGGAAGAAAGAGGTTCGGCAAAACATGGGGGGGGGGGGGGGAACGTAACGTTAAATATCAAGCAAAATGTTTCATTTCACAATTTATTTTTAATACGTAAAACGGAGCGTAATTCACAAAAAGATACGCATACGGTTACGTAATTGAGATCTAAAGGGTCAGATTTCCAAAAAATGTACAATTAGTTTAGTAAAGTCTGTTAAATTTGGCTGAAAAATGATGAAAACTGAGTATATTTGGTATCGCATTGATTTAAAGTATCAGTTCTGTTATGTTAAACTGCATTTTGAAGCTCATTTTAGTCTTAAATGTGGGTTATTTGAGACGATAAGCGAAGACCAATTGAACATTTTCTGAAAATCGGACCCACATAATGTGCGCAGTCTTTAACTACCTGATAGTAACACTCAGTAAGATGATAGTTCTATTGACGAAAGCTTGTTTTTAAAGCGATGCTGACCTTAACTAGCCTGTTGCCGGTATTATTAGCCTGCTCCTAGACCTCTGCCTCAAGCCTGGCCAACGCAAGCATCTGCTCTCTTCCTTCCTCCTCTCGTCAATTTCGAAATTAACCAAAATTGACGTCCTTAATGAACAAGCTCCCCCATAAAGGTCCTTCGTTTAATAATCCCAATAAGAGCGGCGAGAGTTATGCTATTATAAATGATATATTTTTACATTTGGATGAAGATGGGATGCAGCAACATTTTGTAATTGGCTCGAGTTTTCGGAAAATGTACAATTCGCCTTCACAAATTCTCTCAATAACCCACATTTAAGATGAAAATACAGTTCAAACTACAGTTCAACCTAACCAAACAGATTGCTAGAATCAATGCAATGCCGAATATACTTGAATTTAGCTACTATTCACCAAATTGCAGCCTGATTTAGCCTAATTTACTAAATGTGTACAGCTACCAATTGTACATTTTCTGAAAATCTGACCCATTTTTGTATTTTTACCCCACAGTGAACAGCAGGGAGGAGAGGGAGGAGAGGTGCGGAGGGTGTGTCTCGCAACAGCCTCAGCGGCGAAATTCGAGGAGGCTGTTACATCAGCTGGATTACCTCCCCAGCCGACGGAGGCGGTGAAGGCCTTAATGTCCAAGTCAACCAGGTACAAAGACATGGGGAGGGAGGACGACTGGAGTAAGATCCTGCGCGAGGCTTTGAAGGGCATTACGGAGCGCAGGCAGAAGTGAAACGCACTGGGGACGCCAATAATGACGTCAGTAATGACGCCAATGACGGGCCAATCAAATATCGCATCTAATGTTGGTTTTTGATCGCATTCATAGCTGGTGGATTGGAGAGAAGGTGGCTCCACACTTACCAACAATTTCACCGAAAAATGCCATTGTATAGACCCTAGTTCCAACAAATATTCCATAATGTCCATTGTAGTTGCACAATATAATCAATATATTCGTAGTTTTTGACCCAATCTCAATGCTATATATTATAGGGCATCGGGTTTATCTGTCTTATCTGGCAAATAGGGGAGTTGCATAGCCGCCATTTTGAATCTTGATTCGCATGGAATTATAGGACTAATGATGCAATGTAAAATCTATAGAAAACATGTCATGTTCAGCAAGTAATATTTATCAATGCTTTAATGTCGATATCCATGTGTTATGTATACATGTTCCTACAACACAAGCCTCCATCTTTCCCATCATGCATTTGTTTTCATAGATGATTCATACAAGCTATGATATTGGTGAAAACATTCTTGCAATTTTCGATAAAATATTGCCAAATATATGTATGTCAGATTTTATCAGAATCCATCCCAACATGCACTGCAGTAGACATGCGCAGTGAGACATGCAACTCCCCTATTGGTTGTCCCCTTAGACAGTGATATTAGGTGTAGGACGGTCCTGTATATTATAGGACATCTATATAGGTAGGCCGCTGTTCCTTCTTCTGAGGTCCACCCCTTAAAATAGATACCTATCCACTGATGGATCTGCTTTGAGAGATTGGGGTCCACAATTAGGCATATCATACACATTAGGGTGAAGACGCCAGAAAATGTACAATTGACCTTCATCAATCTCCTCAAATAACCCAAGTTTAAGACGAAAATTAGGTTACAAATACAGTTCAATATCACAGAAGAGATCTTCTGAATCAATGCGATACCAGATCTACTCAGACATTCCTGGTATTTATCATTTTCAGCCTAATTTAGCAGAATTCACTGAAATTGTAGAGATGCCAATTGTACATTTCTAAGCGACCTGACCCGGTAGTGTTATAGCGGGGAATGGATAGCCCTATTGTTTCGTAGAGTAGGAGAAATTATTATATTCTGATATTTACGGTGAATATAGCATGAAGTATTTTTCTGTAATATGAAGATGAATCGTAATAAAGGAATATTAGGGAAATAATTTGTTCTGATATTGTTGCCTTTGTAGCTGCTACTACTGTCCCACACCAGCATAGAATACGTATGTATACATATGGGTCAGATTTTCAGAAAATGTACAATTCAACTTCGCCGATCTTCTCAAATAACCCAAGATTTAGACGCAAATTAAGTTCAAAATACATTACTGGATACGGCCCTGATCGAGAGACAAGAGAGAAAGCGGTTTGGAGCAATTAAAAGTTTATTGATGATTAACTCTTAATTGTTGTTGAGTAAATAGTAGCTGTTACAGGTTATGAGGTATAAAATAAACTGCTGGCCTTCGTAGAAGTTATGAGAATAGGAGAGGGTGGGAGGGGAAGAAGATGTAGGTGTTAGTGCTTGTAGGAGCAGCGGAGGAGTGAGGGGGAGCAAGATGGAGGTCTGCCGGAGGAGCAGGGGTGAGCGGGTTAGTGTGAGTGTCTCTCACCAGGGCCGCAGCAATGACAGCGCATTACTAGTAAGCAATGCACCCACCATTACTGGATACGGCCCTGATCGAGAGACAAGAGAGAAAGCGGTTTGGAGCAATTAAAAGTTTATTGATGATTAACTCTTAATTGTTGTTGAGTACATAGTAGCTGTTACAGGTTATGAGGTATAAAATAACTGGCCAAGAACCAGAAGTAGAAAGAGTAAGAGAAAGGAGAGGGTGAGGGTGGGATTTAATAAGAAACAGGTAAGAGGTGAAGAGGCGCAGCAAAGAGGTATATATAATGTGAATGTAGAGGTTATAGTGAATATATTCTTTTGCGGTTCATGTCATGGAGCATGGTACCTCGATGTATATATACCGAACCTTATTTAAGCGTGGTATTGTTCGAATTTAGCTAGGCTATTATCTTCGAGTTCGTGTTTTTGTATGTTGTGTCCACGTACACTTTGTAGGCCTGGGATGCCCACCCACCATAGTTCATTACCTCGAGTTCAGTGGCACCGCCATGGAATGCGGCAGTGGCAGCCGCTTTTCGGAGGCTGTGAAGAGATAGGTTAGTGGTATCGACCTGATTGTTTTTAAGGTGTTCCTTCCATTTTCGTGCAACGTAGGCAGTCGACATTGGTCGCACTGAGTCCTTGAAGCAAATGAATGGCTGTTTGGGGTCCACAGTAGGACTTAACTTGAGCATGTCCATTACCTTTGATACAATACACATAGCTTTATCTGTAGATTTACACAACTGAATTACTCTGCGCTGGTAGGTAGACTGCATATTCTTGGCTGATTTAATAGAAATAGTGAGCTGGGAAGGTTCGACGACCACATCAGCTCTAGTGAGGTGCCTGTCGGGGTCAAAGGCTTTAATCGATGGTGCTAAGACTTCAGATTGTCTTAATGCCCCTTGGAATAATATTGACACGGCCACCCCCACCATTATGCTATCGTAATCCTGTTGGAGGGTGAGTAACATTTTTCTCAGTATTTTCACATCTATTGGGGACTTCACTCGTGGGACGTATTTCTTGTTCCTCATGAGTCCCTCAATAAGCCACTTAACTCGGTGGTGTGTCCAGCTGACAGTTGGAGAGTCACACTTCTTGAGGTAGGTTCTCACATGTGCCAGGTTATTAGACACTGACCTGGGAGCACACACTACCTCTGATATGTGCTGTAGGAAGGCGCATGCCTGCCCCACAGTGGCTTTATGTGGGTCGAATTGTGCCTCTTTGGCAAACTGTAGGTATCTGGTGACTGCTGCCTTGCGGTTGGCCTTGGTGGCCTTACTCCACGCTTGTTCCTGTGTGTGTTCTGCTCTCCTTCCGAGTTCCTCCATCCCTGTCCCTGAAATGAATAAGTTCAGAGCTGTCAAGGAGGGGGAAGAGATCTGGCTCGATTATAGTGAGGCTATAGTGATCGATCCAACCCTTTGCATCGGTGAAATCCTTGGATGTGAGATGCGCTCGGCTGAGTGCATCGGCTACCTGGTTTTGCTGACCTGGGATGTGGCTATAAGAGAGATGGAGATCGAGAGATGCCTGTACCATCCATGCATGGCGTGCTGCAGCGAGTATGGCTCTGTTCCTGCCTTTGCCTGTGCTGAACACGCATACACTCGCCTCATTGTCGCACAGGATCTTGATGTGTGACCCCCTGTCCTCCTCATTCAAGAAGGATAAGAGTGCTATTGATATGTTAATTGCCTCGATCTCTGAGATGTTGTCTGCCTCTTGTTGTATGGAGCATATCTGTTTGGCATAAGCCAGCTTGCCATCGGTGGCTCCTATACCTGAGAGGCATGCATCCACAAGCACGACTTTTGACACTGTCGTGGATGGTATAATGGCCCTGCCATTCCATGAGTGGCAGAAAGACCGGAACCACCTGAGGTCGTTTTTCATGTCGGTGTTTATGTTCATATGGACACCCTTAAATTCCCTCAGCCCATCAAGGAGCCTTGAGATGAATAGGCGGGCCGGTGAGATGCACTTTCCAATGTGGATGAAGCTTCCTATTATAGATTGTAATTGTCTCTTAGTGATCGATCGCCGTCTGATGTATTGGTCGGCTAGATCTCTGCACTCTGACACTTTCTCCTGCGGGATGCTCAGTGTCATGGTCTGAGTATCTATGACAATACCCAGCCATTTCACTGACCTACTGGGGGCCTGGGCTTTGTCCTTAGCCTCTGGGAGCCCTAGGTCTGACAATAGCTTTGTGGTGAAGTTATAGGCCTGTGTGACTGTGTGATGTGACTCGCCGAGCAGAATTATGTCGTCCATGGGGATGCTCGAACGGGCCTAGTATTCCCTTCAGGTCGAGCTCCTTGTTGATGAAGTCATTAATTTTATCCGCATATTTGGTGGCACTCGAATGATTGGCCCCGTTGTCATTGTTAGAGGTGGGGCCCATGTACCCCATTGGAAAGCCATAAGTGAGGAAGTCCATTAGTTCTTGGTCTGGCTGCGAATTAGTTAAATGATCGCGCCATGCTTGTAAGTTCAAGTGTGTCGGAAGTGGGGTTCGTGCCCCGATAGCATTAGGTACTCCATATGCTTTCACTGATGAGTATATGTTTGCTAACTCGCCCCAGCACTTGTGTACACACGGGTCCGGCCACTGATCGCGTCTGTGAGCGGCTAGGTAGATGGGATGAGTGGGTACAGTGCCTGGGGGCTCTTTCCCGCTACAGATGCTCTCTACGTGGTTAAAATAGGATGCAGGGATTTCTTGAGTTACATTGTCATTTATGTATCCCTGCTTGATGTTATTGATGTGAGGAAAGTACGGAGTTGCATTGGGGTTGAGCTGGGATGATGTTTTACTTACTGCGTCATCGTTCGATGTTGTTGACTGTCGGCCATGACAGATGCCGCGCGAAGTCTCGGGCGTGGCGAGATCACGATGACTAATGTATTCAAGCTGGGTCGGTTGAAGTAGGTCAGGCCGACCTATATCCTTCATGGGTGCCTGGCCGGGCGCATCGGGTTTTTCTATCGATGCGCCACCTATGAGTTTTTGCAAAGGTGGTTGCTGAGTTATCCGGGGCTGTTCCCGCCCTGAATCTGGCCGTGTAGTTAGCTTGGCTTCCTTGAACACTAGGAGCCTTATTCCCATTATTACCATTACCAGCCTCCATGTTCTGCCTGGTATGGCGGACTAGACGTTCACAGACCTTGAGACTGTGGTGGGCCTTTCTCCCCACAGAGTCGCAGTATGTGCATATGTGAAGATGGAGTACTCCGTCTTGTGAGTGGTCTGAGTGATGGGTACATCCCTGGCGTGTGTTGAATGGCCTGCACACTGCCTGGATGGATTTGTTGTCTTTCTGTTGACCGTTGGTGTCACATGGTTTCTTAGCATCATGTGACACGGGAGTGGTCAGTGGCACACCGCCTCCAGTGAGGCAAATGCGCACTCGTTCATCCTGTATCGCCGCCCTGTCGGCCCAATGGAATTTTCCATTATCGATGGCGTCCCATACATATTGGGTCCACCGTCTGACGGCCGGCCATGGCCTCTCAATGGTATCCCTGGTCACCTGACGCAAGTGGTGCATCATATCCTCATACTGATGATCCTTATAAGCCAACGGGTCATTTAATAACTCCAGGTAGCCATCCAAGTATTCCACCACTGTAAGAGTGGGGCGTGCATCCAATCTTTGTTTCACAGTTTGGTTTCCCTCTCTATACACATACATATACGGTTTGGAGAGAATACCTGATCTGTGTACATCTGAAATAATGTTGACCCTACCGTGGAGACCATCTGCGAATCTTTCTCTGTCCAGTTGACGCTCCACGAAGTCATCTGTGGCCATTTGTCCTCGTAGTACTCGTGGTGTGGAACTGGCTCTGGCCCTTGAGCTTCTCACCCAGTTCTGGACGTCCTGTGAGCGGGTGGTTGAGCGTGATGTCCGAGAGTGGGTAGATCGGGCCGGTGACTCTCCCCCCTCGGAGTGCTGTGTGCTGCGGCTTGATTTGCTGCTTGCCCTGGACCTTTTGGATGACGAAGATCTTACCGACTGGTTGTCTCCCTCTTTCAATTCAACCAGCCTATTTAGGGTTGAAGCTACTTGTGTCATCTGAAGTTGTAATGATGACAGCTCCGTCTGCAATGATTTGCACGTGGGGGGCTTGACCGGTGCTGGTGGCTTGGTCGGGGCTGGTGCCTTAGCAGCAGACTTTCTCGTGGTGCGCTTCACCTCGTGGCGCTGACCCTTTTCTCCAGCGGGAGTGTTGCCCTGTTCAGAGCCGATATCTTCCATTTATACCTGGTTCTCCATCTCGCTAATGTCTGGCAGTAACACAAAGATGCTAAGCTAGGCCTTACTGGTCTAGATGCTGTGGTACTTCAGTGTATGTAGCGGCCAAAGGGGGTGAGGTTTGAACCTCGTGGAGAAGAGAAGAAGATGTAGGTGTTAGTGCTTGTAGGAGCAGCGGAGGAGTGAGGGGGAGCAAGATGGAGGTCTGCCGGAGGAGCAGGGGTGAGCGGGTTAGTGTGAGTGTCTCTCACCAGGGCCGCAGCAATGACAGCGCATTACTAGTAAGCAATGCACCCACCATTTCAACCTAGCCCAACAGATTGCTAGAATTAATGCAATGCCGAATATACTCGAATTTACCTAGCATTGACAAAATTGCAGCCTGATTTTGAAGAATTTACTAAATGTGTACAGCTGCCAATTGTACATTTTCTGAAAATCTGACACATGTATACACACAAATTGTACCTTGTAAAACTGCCATATTAAAAAATAGCACTTTGTAAAACTGCCATCTTAAAAATAACACCTTCGAAATATGCCATCTTAAATAGCACCTTGAAATGAACACTATATAAAACTACCGCCGAAAAGCGTGGATAACTTAGGTGCCATCCTGAAATATACTTATGTATTGCGCTGAAAATAAAAGCGGATGAAGAGCGAAATAAAAGCACACTATGTAGAAGCGAGCTGGTTCATAGTGCACAAGTACGGATACAAGCAGTCCAGTGGAATCTCAGCTTTAATCTGTGAACACACAGCCAATTTGACTCCTGATTGCCCCCTGATTTTGGACTCCCGATTAATCCTATGATTTCATTTCAAGTCCTGGTTTATCTTTTTTTATATAACATCAACCAGGATTGGAAATGAAATCCTAGGATTCATTGGAAGACCAAAATCGGGAGACAATCGGGAGCCAAATCGGCTGTGTGTGTCCACGGCTTTAATCTGTTTTTTCTCTTTCAAATTATTCAAGGGTAGAACAGACCAATGTTACGTATTTCATTTGCCCTCACATACCCGTGGGTCAGATTTTCAGAAAATGTACACATCAACTTCACCAATCTTCTAAAATAACCCAAATTTCAGACGAAAATAAAGTTCAAAATACAGTTCAACCTAACCAAACAGATTGCTAGAATCAATGCGATGCTGAATATACTCGAATTTACCTGGTATTGACCAAATTGCAGCCTAATTTAGCAGAATTTACTAAATGTGTACAGCTGCCAATTGTACATTTTCTGAAAATCTGAACCATAGATAGACTGGGGGAGCGTTTAGAAGGAACTGGTTGGCAAGACCATATGTAGCTCAATAGAAGATAATACTTTCTTTTAGAACAGTTTTGAATTAAATTACATTTCAAGCTAATTATAATCCATCGTACCCTTGTAAATTCTTCTGGAAATTAACTCCATAATAGGAATAATAGAAATGATCTCTATTGGTGGGTGGCTGAGCCTGGAAACTAATTACGATGACTGATATGAAGTCTTGCTAATGACATTTCCCCGAGTCACTTTATTCAATATGGATATGTTGGCATTTCTTATATTTGGAAGGTCAGTCACGAAGAGTAAGATTTTCGAGGCGATGGGAAAAGAAGCTGAGCAATGAATTGTTCAGCATATCACACTCCTCCTCTGTATTCCTTTCTCTTCCTCTCTACTGTCTTTCTCTCTACTGTATCTTTCTCTCTACTGTATCTTTCTCTCTATCTCTACTGTATCTTTCTCTCTACTCTGTCTTTCTCTCTACTCTGTCTTTCTCTCTACTCTGTCTTTCTCTCTACTCTGTCTTTCTCTGTACTGTACCTTTCTCTCTACTGTGTCTTTCTCTGTACTGTGTCTTTCTCTGTACTGTGTCTTTCTCTGTACTGTGTCTTTCTCTCTACTGTGTCTTTCTCTCTACTGTGTCTTTCTCCTTACTGTGTCTTTCTCTCTACTGTGTCTTTCTCTCTACTGTGTCTTTCTCTCTACTGTGTCTTTCTCTCTACTGTGTCTTTCTCTCTACTGTGTCTTTCTCCTTATTGTGTCTTTCTCCTTACTGTGTCTTTCTCTCTACTGTGTCTTTCACTCTACTGTGTCTTTCTCTCTACTGTGTCTTTCTCTCTACTGTGTCTTTCTCTCTACTGTGTCTTTCTCTCTACTGTGTCTTTCTCTCCACTGTGTCTTTCTCTCTGCTCTGTCTTTCTCTCTACTGTGTCTTTCTCTCTACTGTGTCTTTCTCTCTACTGTGTCTTTCTCTCTACTGTGTCTTTCTCTCTACTGTGTCTTTCTCTCCACTGTGTCTTTCTCTCAACTGTGTCTTTCCCTCTACTGTGTCTTTCTCTGTCCTGTGTCTTTCCCTCTACTCTGTCTGTCTCTGTACTGTGTCTTTCTCTCTACTGTGTCTTTCTCTCTACTGTGTCTTTCTCTCTACTGTGTCTTCCTCTGTACTGTGTCTTTCTCTCAACTGTGTCTTTCCCTGTACTGTGTCTTTCTCTGTACTGTGTCGTTCTCTCTACTGTGTCTTTCTCTCTACTGTGTCTTTCTCTCTACTGTGTCTTTCTCTCTACTGTGTCTGTTCTCTCTACTGTGTCTGTCTCTCTACTCTGTCTGTCTCTCTACTCTGTCTTTCTCTGTACTCTGTCTTTCCCTCTACTGTGTCTTTCTCTCTACTGTGTCTTTCTCTCTACTGTGTCTTCCTCTGTACTGTGTCTTTCTCTCTACTGTGTCTTTCTCTCTACTCTGTCTTTCTCTCTACTCTGTCTTTCTCTCTACTCTGTCTTTCTCTGTACTGTGTCTTCCTCTGTACTGTGTCTTTCTCTCTACTCTGTCTCTCTATACTGTGTCTTTCTCTCTACTGTGTCTTTCTCTCTACTGTATATTTCTCTCTACTCTGTCTTTCTCTCTACTCTGTCTTTCTCTCTACTCTGTCTTTCTCTGTACTGTGTCTTCCTCTGTACTGTGTCTTTCTCTCTACTCTGTCTCTCTATACTGTGTCTTTCTCTCTACTCTGTCTTTCTCTGTACTCTGTCTTTCTCTCTACTGTGTCTTTCTCTCTACTGTGTCTTCCTCTGTACTGTGTCTTTCTCTCTACTGTGTCTTTGTCTCTATTCTCTCTTTCTCTGTACTGTGTCTTTCTCTCTACTGTGTCTTTCTCTCTACTCTGTCTTTCTCTCTACTCTATCTTTCTCTCTACTCTGTCTTTTTCTGTACTGTGTCTTTCTCTCTACTGTGTCTTTCTCTCTACTGTGTCTTTCTCTCTACTCTGTCTTTCTCTGTACTCTGTCTTTCTCTGTACTGTGTCTTTCTCTCTACTCTGTCTTTCTCTCTACTGTGTCTTTCCCTCTACTGTGTCTTTCCCTCTACTGTGTCTTTCTCTCTACTGTGTCTTTCTCTCTACTGTGTCTTTCTCTCTACTGTGTCTTTCTCTCTACTGTGTCTTTCTCTCTACTGTGTCTTTCTCTCTACTTTGTCTTTCTCTCTGCTCTGTCTTTTTCTCTGCTCTGTCTTTCTCTCTACTGTGTCTTTCTCTCTACTGTGTCTTTCTCTCTACTGTGTCTTTCTCTCTACTGTGTCTTTCTCTCTACTGTGTCTTTCTCTCTGCTCTGTCTTTCTCTCTACTGTGTCTTTCTCTCTACGGTGTCTTTCTCTCTACTGTGTCTTTCTCTGTACTGTGTCTTTCTCTGTACTGTGTCTTTCTCTGTACTGTGTCTTTCTCTCTACTGTGTCTTTCTCTCTACTTTGTCTTTCTCTCTGCTCTGTCTTTTTCTCTGCTCTGTCTTTCTCTCTACTGTGTCTTTCTCTCTACTGTGTCTTTCTCTCTACTGTGTCTTTCTCTCTACTGTGTCTTTCTCTCTACTGTGTCTTTCTCTCTGCTCTGTCTTTCTCTCTGCTCTGTCTTTCTCTCTACTGTGTCTTTCTCTCTACTGTGTCTTTCTCTCTACTCTATCTTTCTCTCTGCTTTGTCTTTTTCTCTGCTCTGTCTTTCTCTCTACTGTGTCTTTCTCTCTACTGTGTCTTTCTCTCTACTCTGTCTTTCACTCTGCTCTGTCTTTTTCTCTGCTCTGTCTTTCTCTGTACTTTGTCTTTCTCTGCTCTGTCTTTCTCTGTACTCTGTCTTTCTCTGTCCTCTGTCTTTCTCCATACTCTGTCTTTCTCTCTGCTCTGTCTTTCTCTCTACTGTGTCTTTCTCTCTACTGTGTCTTTCTCTCTACTGTGTCTTTCTCTCTACTGTGTCTTTCTCTCTGCTCTTTCTTTCTCTCTGCTCTTTCTTTCTCTCTGCTCTGTCTTTCTCTCTGCTCTTTCTTTCTCTCTACTCTTTCTTTCTCTCTACTGTGTCTTTCTCTCTACTGTGTCTTTCTCTCTACTGTGTCTTTCTCTCTACTGTATCTTTCTCTCTGCTCTTTCTTTCTCTCTACTGTGTCTTTCTCTCTGCTCTTTCTTTCTCTCTGCTCTTTCTTTCTCTCTGCTCTGTCTTTCTCTCTGCTCTTTCTTTCTCTCTACTGTGTCTTTCTCTCTACTGTGTCTTTCTCTCTACTCTGTCTTTTCTCTCTACTCTGTCTTTCTCTCAACTGTGTCTTTCTATCTACTCTGTCTTTCTCTGTACTCTGTCTTTCTCTGTACTCTGTCTTTCTCTCTAATCTGTCTTTCTCTCTACTGTGTCTTTCTCTCTACTGTGTCTTTCTCTCTACTGTGTCTTTCTCTCTACTGTGTCGTTCTCTCAACTGTGTCTTTCTCTCTACTCTGGCTTTCTCTCTACTGTATCTTTCTCTCTACTGTGTCTTTCTCTCTACTCTTTCTTTCTCTCTACTCTGTCTTTTCTCTCTACTCTGTCTTTCTCTCTACTCTGTCTTTCTCTCTAATCTGTCTTTCTCTCTACTGTGTCTTTCTCTCTACTGTGTCTTTCTCTCTACTGTGTCTTTCTCTCAACTGTGTCTTTCTCTCTACTGTGGCTCTCTCTCTACTGTGTCTTTCTCTCTACTGTGTCTTTCTCTCTACTGTGTCTTTCTCTCTACTGTGTCTTTCTCTCTACTGTGTCTTCCTCTCTACTGTGGCTCTCTCTCTACTGTGTCTTTCTCTCTACTGTGTCTTTCTCTCTGCTCTATCTTTCTCTCTACTCTGTCTTCCTCTCTACTGTGTCTGTCTCTCTACTGTGTCTTCCTCTCTACTGTGTCTTTCTCTGTACTGTGTCTTTCTCTGTACTGTGTCTTTCTCTCTACTCTGTCTTTTCTCTCTACTCTGTCTTTCTCTCTACTGTGTCTTTCTCTCTACTGTATCTTTCTCTCTACTCTGTCTTTCTCTCTACTCTGTCTTTCTCTCTGCTCTTTCTTTCTCTCTACTGTGTCTTTCTCTCTGCTCTTTCTTTCTCTCTGCTCTTTCTTTCTCTCTGCTCTGTCTTTCTCTCTGCTCTTTCTTTCTCTCTACTCTTTCTTTCTCTCTACTGTGTCTTTCTCTCTACTGTGTCTTTCTCTCTACTGTGTCTTTCTCTCTACTGTATCTTTCTCTCTGCTCTTTCTTTCTCTCTACTGTGTCTTTCTCTCTGCTCTTTCTTTCTCTCTGCTCTTTCTTTCTCTCTGCTCTGTCTTTCTCTCTGCTCTTTCTTTCTCTCTACTGTGTCTTTCTCTCTACTGTGTCTTTCTCTCTACTGTATCTTTCTCTCTGCTCTTTCTTTCTCTCTACTGTGTCTTTCTCTCTGCACTGTGTCTTTCTCTGTACTCTGTCTTTCTCTGTACTCTGTCTTTCTCTCTACTGTGTCTTTCTCTCTACTGTGTCTCCCTCTCTGATCTGTCTTTCTCTCTACTGTGTCTTTCTCTCTACTGTGTCTTTCTCTCTAGTCTGTCTTCCTCTCTGATCTGTCTTTCTCTCTACTGTGTCTTTCTCTGTACTCTGTCTTTCTCTATCTCTCTCCTCCTGTCTTTCTCTTTGTACTCCCGGACCCTCTGTTTCTGTGCACAAAAAACAATTACTGAAAACATATCTCTCTCCCTTTCTCTCTCCTCCGTTGTTCTCTCCCCTTTCTCTCTACAATTACTGACAAAATATCCTGACAGTGCAAACCTTGCTTTCCCAATCTATGTATAAGTTAATTTGACCTGAGCGTGATCACGTGTTGATAAAGAAATTGCCACAAAATTGCTTTCCTTGGGATTCTTTGCAATTTCTTGGTGTAATTTGATACTTTGTTGAAGAATCACTTACCCTTTACTTTCCATCAACGTGATGACCACAGGTTATTAATTGTACGTGACGTGAAATCCAATATTTCAGCTTTTACATCTTGTGCAAATCGTGTACAACTGAATCATTAAATCAATCTAAAATAAAACATTATATAGTCATTTTTTCAGAAAATGTACAATTGTCAGCTCCATACCTTAAGGACATTCTGCTAAATTTGGCTGAAAAATGAAGAATACTGGGTATATCTGAGTATATTTGGGGTCGCATTTATTTAAAGTATCAGTTCTGTTATGTTAAACTGTATTTAGAAGCTCATTTCTGTCCTAAATGTGGGTTATTGGAGAGGATTGGTGAAGGCGAATTGTACATTTTCTGAAAATCTGACCCATATAGTCATTTTGTCGACTTTCCCCCAAAGATCAGGTGGCGGTTTGCATACAGTGTGACGTATCTTTCATATTAAATGCGTATATATATGGGTCAGATTTTCAGAAAATGTACAATTGACAGTTCTACACATTTGGTAAATTCTGCTAAATTAAGCAATACAAGGTAAAGTTGAGTATATTCGGCATTGCATTGATTCTAGCAATCTGTTTGGTTAGGTTGAACTCTGTTTTGAACTTTATTTTTGTCTTGAATGTGGGTTATTTGAGAGAATTGGTGAAGGTGAATTGTACATTTTCTGAAAGTCTGACCCATATATAATAAATATGTAAATATATATGTAGTGACCCTCCACTCATATCACTTTACCATGTTCTGCTCAACAGAGGGGGACACAGACTAATTAAAGGTACATGGTAATCCTCCAGAGGGATGTCCCTCAATGAATATCAACAAACAAACCGGACCATATGCAAGCAGCGGAACCTGGCTGAATGTGGCTTCAGTAACTTAGCATCTCTGATTGGCTGTTGTAGTTGGAGCCGGCCTGGGGAGGCGGGGCTTGTGGTGCTGTCATGGTCAATAAAATGTGACATAATATAATCCATACTTAAACTAACCCTAAACCTAACACTAAATTTGGTTGTCAGTCAGTAAAGGTAGTAGTGGACCGTCCCTAGTAAAAACTGACTAATAAAAGTAATTACTTGACTAAGAAATTGCAAGACCGGCTCCATTAAGCCCCGCCCACATTCGGCCAGCCGGCGCGTTCTCGTAAGGTTCCGCCTAAAGCAGACCGCATCTTCATTGTGGTCTACGACATAGCATAACAATGCATAGCCACGACAAATGCTCTGTTACACAATGCCCCTAAACGCTCCTATTTATAGCTCTACTCCTTCTTTGATATGGGTCAGATTTTCAGAAAATGTACAATAGACCTTCACCAATCCTCTCACTAAACCCAAATTTCAGACGAAAATAAAGTTCAAAATACAGTTCAACCTAACCAAACAGATTGCTAGAATCAATGCAATGCCAAATATACTGGAATTTACCTAATATTCACCAAATTGCTGCCTAATTTAGCAGAATTTACTAAATGTGCACAACTGCAAATTGTACATTTTCTGAAAATCTGACCCTAATCTTTGTTCAAACAAAACAGACTTAGAATAACCCTGGGGCAGGTCCTTGGTTCCCATTGTACAACAGGTGGTCACAGCAACACTCTCACACCTTAGAAGGGATCCTGGTTGCAAAGATAGACCAGCAGGGGTGTAGCACACTGAATGTTAACGAACAAACAGCCACGAATATGGGTCAGATCGTCAGAAAATGTACAATTCATCTTCACCAATCCTCTCAAATCTCCAAAATTCAAGACAGGAATGAGGTCCAAAATACAGTTTAACATAACCAAACAGATTATTTGAATCTAAGTCATACCATATCTACTCAAGTTGACCTTGTATTTGTATTTGTTTGAACCTAAATTAGAAGAATTAACTAAATGTGTAGAGCTGGCGATTGTACATTTTCTAAAAATCTGATCCACAGTACCTTACAATGCATTATGTAAAACAAGAAATCGGCGGGTAAAATGCAGGCGGGGAAATCAACAGATGGGAGGTCATTTGACGCGTAGAATGGTAGGTGGGGAAAATGTATAGCGGGGAGAATAGCGGGGAGAATGTTGGCGGGGGAATGTCCTAAAACCAGAGGACCACATCTTCATTGGGCCTACAAACGAGCAGGAATAACTCTCTGTTGCACAATGATTGCTCCTAAACTCTAAACTCTCCTGTGATAATAACAGAAACCAATGCAATATGGGATTAAAGCGGGCCACCAAAATATTAATGATCCGGCCTAAAAATAACAGGTTAAATCCTCCAAAACAATAAGTGAAAATCTTAATTTTTTGATCGATGTTAGCACCTTTTAAAATTGTAGGTGAATTTGATGTGAATCTATCCCAGCATGCACTGTCAAAACATGCGCAGTGAGACATACAAATCCCCTATTGGAGTTGAATGTGATGTGTAAATACACAAATTAAACAAGAGAACGCCTTGTAAACACATCTACCTGCGTTCTGCAGATATAGCCATGGGCTGCGCAGAGTGGATGCGCAGTAGACACGGCCACACCATGACAACATGACAGGATGAAGGAAACAAGCAATCAACTATAGAAGTGGGATTAGATACTCATGCACTTCCTTGTACAGTAACGGATTTTATATAATACTAGCAAAGTACCCGTCCTCCGGACGGTCCCCCTCTCTCCCCACACTTCCCCCTCTCCCTCTTTTCCCTCCCTCTCTTCTCTGTGTTTTTCTCTCCCAACCAATCTCCGATTTCTCCTCCCTCTCCCTCCCCTCTTCCTCATGTTCCCCCTCCCCGATTTTTCTCCCTCCCCTCTCTCCCTTCCCCTACACCCTCCCTTCTCTCTTCCCCCCCTCTTCTTTCCCTCCCCCTCCCCCTTTCCTATTCCTACACCCTCTTCTTCACTCTGCCACTCCTCTGCATGTAGTTTTTAGGAAATGACGTAGTATCTCACAGGGGCTTTCCCAGGTTATAAATAGAGTGTACAGAACGCAATTTAAAAAAGGCTTCAAAATCACATTTTCACCCCAGATTCCTTCACAAACCACATATAATCCTCTAGAGAGGGTGGACAGAACTCTACAGATGAATAAGATGGTTTATAAAACGACAAATTCCGAGAACATGTGAGACAAAGAAACCCCTCTTTTCCTTATATGGATTTCTACCTCTTTTAGTAGAATATGGATTTCTACCTCTTTTAGTAGAAATCGCTCTATTATATAATTTAATAGGGGACTTGCATGTCTCACTGCGCATGTCTGTTACAGTGCATCCTGGGATGGATTCTGATGAAATCTGCCCTACAGATATTTGGCAACAATTTTATGGAAAATTGCAAGAATGCTTTCAACAATATCATATGTTGTGTAAATGATCTATAGAAACCAAATGCATGATGGGAAAGATGAAGTTGTGTGTTATAGAAACATCTAAAACACATGGATATTGATATTGGACCACTGATAAACATTCCAAGCAAAACATAAGTTTTCTATAGATTCTATAATGTGCCATTACTCCCATAATACGATGCGAATGTGAAGATTCAAAATGGCGGCTTTGCAACTCCCCTATTAATCCCATTTACAAACCTACAATTATTTGACAAATATAAGAATTCTTAAGCCTTTCAAATTGACAATATGGCAGGTGATTCTGCATTCTTTTAATTCATTCTTTTCCAACTCACCTAAAAGTCATTTGACCAAGGTTTTGTCGAATTTTCTCCAGTTGATTTTGCTACATGGCTTCATTTATATATCGGTGACCCGCCGAAATTCTGTCCTGCGGTGGCTTCACTTATTATCGCTCACTGGTGGTCATATATCTCTCAGCCTATATATGTAATAATTCTATATCCTGTCGTATAATTACAGAGTTATAATGCAGTTTCTGGAAAAAGGGATAATAAAAGACAATAATCTATTCATAAACTAACTGTGCTCGCACAGGTTTTCCTAGTCTCCCTGTATTCTTAGAGAGATATTAAGTGACTTGTTAATGATTAGTTTTCTTTTGTTTTGGTACGAAACTCATATTCATGAGTTCATCAACTGTTTATGTTCGGTGTGGGACAATAACCGACTTATTCTTCATTTCTCTTGTATTTGTATTGTTATTGTATTTTCAACAATACTTATAATTATTTCAACCTTCATACAGATTTGAGTCAGATTTTCGGAAAATGTACAATTGACCGTTACCAATCCCCTCAATTAACCCTGATTTAAGACGAAAATAAAGTTCAAAATACAGTTCAATCTAACCAAACAGATTGCTAGAATCAATGCAATGCCGAATATACTCGAATTTGCCTAGTATTGACCAAATTGCAGCATAATTTAGCAGAATTTACTAAATGTGTACAGCTGCCAATTGTACATTTTCTGAAAATCTGACCCATTTACATACCGTCCTATGATTTCTGCTAGACATAATTGTCTTACATAAATATATATGAATGCGTCACTTCAGACAAACATTTTCTGCTTGTAGTTTTAATGTATACTTTCTGCAATAAATGTTTTAAAGTCATCCTTTGAAGGATATGTCTTCCCTGTTTTAGGCAGCTCATTCCATATAACAGGTAATTGGTAATAAAGCGATCTTTTTTTACAATCTCAGAGTCTGGCTTAGGCACTCATCATTTTACCTTTATTATGAGATCTGAGATGCATATTTCTGCTATCAGTGTACAAATCATCTTGACTTAATTTATAAGCCATCTCTAACATATGGGTCAAATTTTCAGAAAATGTACAATTCACCTTCACCAATCCTCTCAAATAAGTATTGACCAAATTGCAGCCTAATGTAACAGAATTTACTGAATATGTACAGCTGCCAATTGTACATTTTCTGAAAATCTGACCCATATGATGCTTTCTTCTAATATCTAGTAATTCTATATTATGTTTTTCTTGTAAGTCAATGATATTTGTTCTCCTGTCGAGACCAAAGGCTACTCTCATTGTAGCCTATTCAATTCTTGTATAATCACAATTATAACAACAGCAGAATATTAATTACTTCAGTCCTATAAGTCGTAATATGAGATTTCTTTTACACGCAATAGCTGAGCAGCTTTGAGACAACATTAAAATACAACAAATAGGGGGATTTGCATCGCCGCCATTTTGGATCTTGATTCGCCTGGAATTATGGGACTAATGGTACAGGATAAAATCTATAGAAAACATGCCATGTTCAGCATGAACTATTTATCAATGCTCTAATGACAATATCGATGTGTTATACATGTTTCCATAAAATAAGTCCCCGTCTTTCTTATGTCAATATCCATGTATTGCAGATGTTTCCATAACTTCCATATCTTTCCCATCATGCATTTGGTTTTCATAGATCATTTATAAATGATATTGGTGAAAATATTCTTCCAATTTTCAATAAAACATTGCTACATATTTGTATGTCAGATTTCTTCAGAACCCACCCCAGGATGCACTGTCACAGACATGTGCAGTGCCACATGCAAATCCTCTATTGTGCACCCGCCCCATA
Source organism: Sthenelais limicola (assembly GCA_942159475.1). Classification (NCBI taxonomy): domain Eukaryota; kingdom Metazoa; phylum Annelida; class Polychaeta; order Phyllodocida; family Sigalionidae; genus Sthenelais; species Sthenelais limicola. The sequence goes on along the minus strand of OW804094.1, from coordinate 150,267,307 downwards.
GAGTCAGAAAATTGAGTGGGTGAGTGAGTGAGATTGATGTGTGGTTGCTTTAAGCCCTTATCAACACATTTAATATGGTTATATCAAGGGCGGGAGAGCTGAGAGGGAGGCAGTTTATGGTCATACCCAGGAAATAGAAATAGAGAAGAAGGGAGACAGAGACAGAGAAAAGAGACAGAAAGGCACTTTATGGTCTTACCCAGGGAGAGCTGAGAGGGAGGCAGTTTATGATCATACCCAGGAAATAGAGATAGAGAAGAAGGGAGAGAGAGACTGAGAAAAGAGGCACTTCATGGTCATACCCAGTGAGAGCTGAGAGGGAGGCACTTTATGATCATACCCAGGATATAGAGATAGCGAAGAACAGAGAGAGAGACAGAGAAAAAGAGACAGAAAGGCACTTTATGGTCATACCCAGGGAGACCTGAGAGGGAGGCAGTTTATGATCATATCAAGGATATAGAGATAGAGAAGAAGGGAGAGAGAGATGGAGAAAAAGAGATAGAAAGGTACTTTAAGGTCTTACCCAGGGAGAGCCGAGAGGGAGGCAGTTTATGATCATACCAAGGATATAGAGATAGAGAAGAAGGGAGAGAGAGAGAGACAGAGAAAAGAGACAGAAAGGCACTTTATGGTCTTACCCAGGGAGGGCTAAGAGGGAGGCAGTTTATGATCATACCCAGGAAATAGAGATAGAGAAGAAGGGGGAGAGAGACAGAGAAAAGAGACAGAAAGGCACTTCATGGCCTTACCCAGGGAGAGCTGAGAGGGAGGCAGTTTATGATCATACCCAGGAAATAGAGATAGAGAAGAAGGGAGAGAGAGACAGAGAAAAAGAGACAGAAAGGCACTTTATGGTCATACCCAGGACCTACCATGGAGTAGGCCTATAGTCCTTTTTTTATACTACCTAGTGGAATTAACAAGAAAATTGCTATTTCTGTCTCTAAGGATGCCTGAGAGACAATTGATTCACTGTCAAAAGTGCCAATCACTGATATCAGATCTAATCTGATAATGTGTGTGAGCTGTGTGTGAGCTCAGATATGACATCAGCTCGCCGGCCTTATCTATTCCACTTGATCAGTCATACATTTCACTTACAAGGCACTATAAATTGTCATACGTCAGAATGACCATAAAGTGCCTTTCTGTCTCTCTCTCCCTTCTTCTCTATCTCTTTTTCCTGGGTATGATCATAAACTGCATCCCTCTCTGCTCTCCCGCCCTTGATATATCCTTCAATGTTTTGATAACGGCGTAAAGCAACCAAGCTCCCTCACTCACTCCCTCTCAGTTCTCCCGCCCTTGGTATAACCATATTAAATGTGTTGATAAGGGCGTAAAGCAACCAAGCTCCCTCCCTCACTCACTCCCTCTCAGTTCTCCCGCCCTTGATATAACCATATTAAATGTGTTGATAAGGGCGTAAAGCAACCAAGCTCCCTCACTCACTCCCTCTCAGTTCTCCCGCCCTTGATATAACCATATTAAATGTGTTGATAAGGGCGTAAAGCAACCAAGCTCCCTCACTCACTCCCTCTCAGTTCTCCCGCCCTTGATATAACCATATTAAATGTGTTGATAAGGGCGTAAAGCAACCACTCACTCTCTCAGTTCTCCCGCCCTTGATATAACCATATTAAATGTGTTGATAAGGGCGTAAAGCAACCACTCACTCCCTCAGCTCTCCCACCCTTGATATAACCATATTAAATGTGTTGATAAGGGCGTAAAGCAACCAAACTCACTCACTCACTCACTCACTCACGCACATATATTTTGACGAATGTTGAATGAAAGAAGCAGCACTACAACTGTCCTATTGTGCATAAGCTGAAAGCCTCTACACCCTTCACAAAGGCTGGAGTATGAGAAGATGACTTGACTAAGTCATGACGTAAGTACACGCGTGCTTGTCTTAATGGAAGACAGCCACAGTAGTCTTAGATCTAGAGCATTGCAGTCGTCACTTTTATATAATTACTTCATTTAATGGGGGAGATTTTCAGAAAATGTACAATTGGCAGCTGTACTCCTTTAGTAAATTCTGCTAAATTAGGCTGCAATTTGGCTAATATTAGGTAAATTCGAGTATATTCGGCATTGCATTGATCCTAGCAATCTGTTTGGTTAGGTTGAACTATATTTTGAAGTTTATTTTTGTCTGACATTTGGGTTATTTGAGAAGATTGGCGAAGTTGAATTGTACATTTTCTGAAACTCTGACCCTAATACAGGGAGTGGGCAGGTTATGGGTCGGATTTTCAGAAATATATCTGAGTATATTTGGTATCGCGTTGCTTTATGTTATAGGTTTTGCCATGTTAAACTGCATTTTGAAGCTCATTACTGTCTTAAATGTGAGTTATTTGAGAGGATTAGTGAAGGCGAATTGTAGATTTTCTGAAAATCTGACCCTTGTTCCTATGGGGGGGGGGGGGGGGTTGCTTTAAGGTGAACTAAGAATTGTGATGTGTTAGAGGAAAATTATTCATAAGTCACAAAATTGATATATTCCAAGGTGTTTTAGTCACAAGAATCCTTGTAGAAATGTTATCATTTTTGGGGTATCTACCGGTTTAAGTCCTATGGATATATGTACCAAATTTCAAATATATGCGTGTATAATAAACATAATTATATTATATATAATAAGACATCACATAGTAAACATCAGTAACAAATACTTGTATAAGTATTTTTTGCCGCAGTGAAATTAAGATCGTTTTAAAGATAAACAAGTATCACTGCACATTTTTCATATACTTGATATCTAAAAGATGATAACTATCCAAGTATTATATTCCCAGCTATGGAAATAATGATCTGCCACTTGACTTTTTCTCTCTAGACATTTACAATTTCCGCTGCAAACTTGCTCGAATCACGTCAAATTATAAGGAAATGGAGGGAGAGAAGACGGAAAACATTTTTATGTGGTGATTGGGGAAAAACGTAGAAAAAAAATGTATAATCCCAAGATCTTAAGACAATATGTCTGGGCATGTTATGTGAACAAATCTCTTTGATTCATCAACAATTAGTGAGAATACACCTGTTCAAACATACCTGCAATCACCTGCCAATTTCCGGTATTTCCGATTTTTGCATGACCTCCTAGCTGCGATCAGTCGTGAACAGTAACGGAAGTCCTACACATATGTGAATGCTTGAAGAAGTAATGCGATTCCATTTGAAATCGCATGAACTTGGATTTTTCACCTGGGATCTGGATTTTTCACCTGGGATCTGGATTTTTCACCTGGGATCTGGATTTTTCACCTGGGATCTGGATTTTTCAACTGGGATCTGGATTTTTCACCTGTGATCTGGATTTTTTCACCTGCGATCTGGCACACCAGAAATTGCATATGAGTTCGCAAGTGTGTTGGGCAATTTTGGCATCTGCAATTAGTTGTAGGATTCTGCGAGTCGTCGCAGCTATCCCTACACATCTGCAATTTATTTGAAAAATGGTATGCGAATTTGTGTGAACTTGCACAAGTTGTCACAAGGGCCAATTCGCAATAACCTTTAATTCATATATCTCACTGTAATACTGAATGAAGACTATCTAGCATTCAGTTCTGGTGCTGTGCCTGATGTGGGGGACATGGGTTCGAATCCCGGACCCGGTGGAGTTTTTCAAACTATATGCATCTGTCCAAACTTCACCTTGTTGATGAGATAAAGCCGATTCCAATGATAGTAAACAGTACAATATCTAATGTGTACTTCGCAATTTTAAGTTCGATATTTTTAGTTTTGAAAAAGAAGTTTGCAATAACTATTTCTGGGTGGACATTTATTAGTAAAGTAGTTAAATATATTCTATAAAAGATGACCTTCAAATGTATTGATATATTTAATAAAATGTCTTGAAATTTGGTACATGTATCCATGCTACAAAAAACATAAAGCAACCTAAATATGAAAGCATTCCCACAAATACATCTTGTGATTAAAACACTTTGGAAAGCAGAAATTTCGTGACTTGTGACTTATTTTTCTTTATCATACATGCATTCAATACCAAGGCCCCATGCAATAGCCACTCATTACTTGTAACGCGGTAATGGACTAGTTGTCATGCCAACGCAAGTTTGCCGGTGCGAGTGCTTTCTTCCTCCATCATTTCACCTGTTTCTAAGTTATATTCCTCTTGTACGAAAACCAGATATGGTAAATTATATTATCTTTTTAATTAACCACGTTTTAGATGCAAAATTAGGCATGTATAATAATCAACTTATAGGACTTGTTTTCCGCACAGACGCGTAAGTAAAGAACTTGACCTACAATCTTGTTCTTTACTTACGCACTGTGCGTCAACTCGTCCAATAAGTGCTAATTATCACATCACATATGCCAGGAGTTTCCGTCAATAGGGCATTTGCATAGCCGCCATTTCGAATCTTGATTCGCATTGAATTATGGGACTAATGGTACTGTGTAAAATCTATAGAAAACTTGCCATGTTCAGCATAGAATATTTATTAATGCTTTAATGTCAATAGGCCTATCTATGTGTTATACATGTTTCGATGCCATACGTCCACATCTTTCACATCATGCATTTGGTTTTCATGGATCATTTATACAAGCTCTGATATTGGTAAAAACATTTTTGTAATTTTCAATAAAAATGTTGCCAAATATGTGTATGTCAGATTTCAACAGTATCCATCCCAGCATGCACAGCAGTAGACAAGCGCAGTGAGACATGCAAACCCCCTATTGTAAAAAGCGAAAGAATTCATGGGGTAAGGTTTCCATGGGTCAGATCGTCAGAAAATGTACAGTTGGCAGCTCTACACATTGAGTAAAATCTGCTAAATAAGACTGAGAAATGATGAATACCAGGTATATCTGAGTATATTTGGTATTGTATTGTTTTAAAATATCTCTGTTACATTGGGCCTGTTGTATAAGGATGCGAGAACCTCGTATGTCCTCGCATCTCCGTCATAAGTGGCTCGTAAGTTGAAGGCATGTGTATAAGCTCCGAAATTCGTATCTCCTCGTAAGTAAACCCTCGCATCTCCCTAAAGCTGTGCATAAGGACTTTTTTCTCGTAAATATTTCGCAAATTCCTACGAGCATTTTGGAAGCTGCGTATCTTTTCACATCTCCTCTCATGTCCTCGTATGCTGGGTGTTAGGACTAGTCAGGCACTTCAAAACCAACCCAAACATGTTTTTATATAATACTGTGTTGCAACATTAATGGGATAATGTTCAGAAAGACTACTGGGGGAGGTTTGGGAAGAGGTACTGGAGGAGAAATAGGATGATGGACTGGGTGAGGTATTGAGTGAGGTACTTGAAGAGTACTGAAGGGGTACAGGAGAGAAAAATGTATATGGAGTATGTGGATATGAGAGAAAAATGTATTAATCGAGAGAAAGAAAGAGAGGGTGGCAGAGGGTAGGGAGGAAAGAGGGATTAAGAGGCTATATACTTGTACATGTATGGGTGTATGTGCATCCAGTGGGTTTGAAGGTATGTGTAGGAGGGGGAGGCCGATTGCTAATGGCACAAATTGCATGCAGGGAATTGTTTGCTTACTGTGCTAATGGCTTTCCCAGCCCTTAAGTAGATAGGTGTACATTTTCAACTCATCTGTCACCCTTTCTTCTCATTACTGGTACTGGAGGAAGTCACTGGAGAAGGTTTCTGGAAGAGTTACTGGAGGAGGCTACTGGATGAGGTACGGTAGGTTACTCGTGGAGGTTACTGGAGTAGGATACTGGAGGAGGTAGTGGAGGTTACCGGAGGAGGTTACTGGTGGAGGTTACTGGTGGAGGTTACTGGAGGAGGATACTGGAGGAGGTTACTGGTCAAGGTTACTGGTCGAGGTTACTGGAGGAGGTACTGGAGGTTACTGGAGGAGGTTAATGGAGGAGTTTGATGGAGGATGTACTGGAGGAGGTCACTGGTGGAGGTTACTGGAGGAGGGTACTGGTCAAGGTTACTGGTCGAGGTCACTGGAGGAGGTACTGGAGGTTACTGGAGGGGGTTAATGGAGGAGTTTGATGGAGGATGTACTGGAGGAGGTCACTGGTGGAGGTTACTGGAGGAGGGTACTGGAGGAGGTCACTGGAGGAGGTTACTGGAGGAGGTTACTGGAGGAGGTTACTGGAGGAGGTTACTGGAGGAGGGTACTGGAGGAGGTACTGGAGGAGGTTACTGGAGGAGGGTACTGGAGGAGGTTACTGGAGGAGGGTACTGGAGGAGGTACTGGAGGAGGTTACTGGAGGAGGGTACTGGAGGAGGTTACTGGAGGAGGGTACTGGAGGAGGTTACTGAAGGAGGGTACTGGAGGAGGTTACAGAAGGAGGGTACTGGAGGGGGTCACAAGAGGGGAATACTGGAGGAGGTTACTGGAGGAGGTTACTGGAGGAGGGTACTGGAGGAGGTCACTGGAGGAGGTACTGGAGCAGGTTACTGGAGGAGGGTACTGGAGCAGGTACTGGAGGAGGACACTGGAGGAGGTACTGGAGGAGGTTACTGGAGGAGGTTACTGGAGGAGGTACTGAAAGGGATACTGGAGGAGGCACTGGAATGTTACTCCCTGAAATGCCTCCTCCGGTACCCCTCCAGCATCTCCACACATACCTCCTCCAGTCCCTCCTTCTCCAGTATACCTCCTCCAGTATCTGCTACTCCAGTATACCTCCTCCAGTATCTGCTACTCCAGTATACCTCCTCCAGTATCTGCTACTCCAGTATACCTCCTCCAGTATCTGCTACTCCAGTATACCTCCTCCAGTATCTGCTACTCCAGTATACCTCCTCCAGTATCTGCTACTCCAGTATACCTCCTCCAGTATCTGCTACTCCAGTATACCTCCTCCAGTATCTGCTACTCCAGTATACCTCCTCCAGTATCTCCAACTCCAGTATACCTCCTCCAGTATCTAATAATCCACTATGTTCTCTGGTCCCTTCTCTGGTGGCTCCCAAGTACATGATCCTGTAATCCCTTCAGTAATCCCATGTTTTTATGCACTACTGACTCAATTAGTATTTTGTGTCCAAATTGCACCATGAATTTCCCTAATTTACCCTGAACCGATCCCCCCCCCCCACGCCCCATTAGAAAAAGCAGATATACATATCAACATTCTCACATATAATCATAATGTTCTTACATCAATTCATGTCAAAAGATATGTGTCTGGATTAAACATTGCTCTCACCTGTAAATCATTACATAATCATAACATGACAGTGTATACATTCTCCAATGGTAGAACTATATCAAACATTCCATGAAAATGTAACAGTCACAAATAAATAATATACATGTATACATACATACACATACATACATACATCATCGAATACAATACATACATACACACTAATTTACATGCATACATGTATACATACATACATGCATGTACACATACATACATGTACATATCCATAGCCTATTAATCTCTCTTTCCTCCCTTCACCCTGCCGCCCTCTGTTTTTTTAATCATTATTTTATCATGTAATCTCACCTAGGCAGGTTAGATATATTTAGATATTTGCAATTGATTTGAATACTACATTCTAAACTTCAGATACGAGAAGATATGAGGGGATGCGATGTGTTGATTAATACAAGTTACGAAAATTGTTGCGAGGGTTGTTATGCAAACCACCCCTCGTATGTCTGTCATATCTCGCAAGTCTCTCGTAAGTCAAAAAGATGCGATAGGAAACGAGGAGATGCGAGCCACTTACGAGCGTTTTGTTATACAATGGGCCCTATGTTAAACTGTATTTTGACGATCATTTTTGTCTTAAATTCGGGATATTTGAGAGGATTTGTGAAGGCGAATTGTACATTTTCTGGCGATCTTACCCCCATACAGTTAGGATTCCACCCCTCAGCGTCTACACCCTGGTGTGGTAGACAGCTAGATTACCATAGTAACCCGAGGACGTCGCCACTGCGTGCATTACATTTAGTCTTTAAATAGTAACTCACAAGACATTCCCCCAATAAAGTAACCGAAGATGGGCTTATATTGGGCTGTAGTAATAGTGGAATTAGTAACAGCCGGGTGGTAGGCAACTAATGGTTGCAACATGGGTTTACTGTACACTCTGATGCCATCTTGGTGCATGTTGGTGAAGTCGCCAGAAAATGTACAATTCAACTTCACCAATCCTCTCAAATAACCCAAATGTCAGACGAAAATAAAGGTAAAAAGACCGTTCAACCTAAACAAACATGTTGCTAGAATCGATACAATGCTGAATATACTCGAATTTACCTAGTATTGACCAAATTGCAGCCTAATTTAGCGAGTTTACTCAATGTGTAAAGCTGCCAATTGTGCATTTTCTGAAAATCTGACCCATATATTCCCTGCAAATGGTGTCGTATTGCATCAACATTAATTTTGTGATGTCACAGGAAAATTAATCATTTATAAGACGCAAGAATTTTTTTAGATATCATCATATTTTGTAAGAAGGCATGATGCATATTCCAATTATAGTAACCGTTAACATCCATATAATATATGGGTAGAGCGATTTCTAAGAAAAGAGGTAGAAAAGAGGGGTTTCTTTGTGTCACATGTTCTCGGAATCTGGGGTCTCCCCATCTACTTTGTTGGTCTCTACAGGTCTGTCGACCCTGTCTAGAGGTCATTATTATGTGGTTTGTGAAGGTATCTGGGGTGAAAATGTGATCATATAATAATCAACTTTACTTTGGTTGGATTTCTGATCTATGAGAATAGCCTAAGGGAGTCAGTGCTAGTCTACTGGCCACTATTCAGACACCCCATAGTAGTATATAAAAATGAGCAACTGACTCTGGCGTAAGAAAGATGGCTATGCCGATATCTCTGTGAGATAAAGAAACGAAAGTATGAACTCTCTACGAATATCTCTTCGGATATTAGGATATCCATAAGTCATGTTGATTATGTATTGGAATATCTTAGAAAAGGAAAATGATATTTGAAAAAGAAAAATGTTTGAGATTTACTATGACACATTTATATCCTGACAGTTTGGGGACAAAACAGACCACATCACATTTAAACATACATATTTCAAATCTGGTACATGTGCAGCTCTCACTGAACACCCTAACGGTCAAAATACAAAATGTTGCCAGAAAAATGGTATTAAATGTTAATAAGTCTCACCAGTGTAATGATCGAATAGAAGAAGACTAACAAATGTCTGGTCTTCATGAGAAGAGCGAAGCAACTGTTTAATGATCTAGAATAGTACAGGCTCCTCCAGGGGGTTACATGCATATGTAATGAGTGGGCGGAGCCCTTACGTAATATCCATGGCATAGCATGTATAAGTAGACTTGCACAGTCCTAGCTAGTTAAGTATAATTAGCGGTTTTAAGTAATGAGATAATAGGTGATAATTAGTAATTAATATAAATATAATGAGGTTACACAATGTTACGTAATGTTACATAACACAAAGAATATTCAATATGAGAACCAAATACTTAAGATTGGAATCAATTTTAACCATAAAAAATGCGCTATATGGTTATACTGTTACACATGCCATGAAGAACTATATTGATATCCATGAATTATAAAAAAGCATCCAAATTTACTGAATTGTTAATGAAGACAAATAGTAATTAATGCTATGAGTGTAAAGCAAAGATCTTTAAATATTAAGAATCGTATTGCTATAATAATTTAATATAGGAGTTGCTGTCTTTTAGCCAGTCAGGAAAACCTGCGATTGAGCAGAGGGCTTTATTCCATGATTTGGCCGTGAGCGTACAATATAATCGATATACTTGCCGCTCACAAGGTGGACAATATAAACTCTGTGTATTGTACAGTGATGTCACGACCGTTCGAGACTATCGGTGAGCTATGCGGACAACACAATTTGATGAAATTAAATCAAATAAAGTTGTAATAAGTTAAGAATCATGGAATAAAAGCAAGAATAGCACAGTATGGTGTCTTCGGGGGCCTATATTCTCCTTGTATGGCCAAAAAACAACTCGGCCTTTTACCTCGTAGTTTTCGGCCATACTCGGAGAATATAGCCCCCCTCATACGCGATACTATGCTGTTCTTGCTATAATAACCTGTTTGGATGATACTCCACTACTATGTAACTGTAATAACTTGATTTGAATAGAAGTATTATAATAATAATAATAATAATAAAACAATAATCAAATCCAGCAAAGATGAGATTACTTTTCTGACGGCCGTCTCCAGTGAATAAAACTTACATAGACCTACATAAGATTCTTCAGCCGGTCTATTATAACACAGGAAGAAAACATGATTAACTCATTAGGGTGAATTCTTCAGAAAATGTACAATTGACCTTCATCAATCCCCTCAATTTAAATAACCCAAATTTAAGACAAAAATCAGGTTCAAAATACAGTTCAACATACCCAGACAGATTTATTGAATGAATACAATAAAGAATACGCTCAGATATACTCAGTATTTATCATTTTTCACTCTAAATTTAGTAGATTTTGAGAGATGTGTAGAACTGTACATTTTCTGAAAATCTGACCCATTAAGTCTTTGATAATATGAACGGTGAGATGACATAGCGTAAAAGAGTGCCTCGTCTAGATCTTAACTGAAAGGAAAGCCATTAACTAGCCGTATACATGTGTTTTTTCAATGAGCGCTTGCTTTGTGAATTATACTACATAATATCTCATTCCATGTTTTATTAGATATACACACATTCGAGCTGAAGATTGAATAAATGTTGTTTTATCCTACGAGTTGGATAGAAGGAATATTTCAGAAGAAGTGATGCATCATTTGCCCAGCCTTTATTCACAGACGCTTGGGTTTTTTTCTGAAAGATTAACTTGCTGAACAAAAAACGTAAGATCCGTAAGATATCCGTAAGATATTGTAAGGTTTTCTGAATGGGCCATACAGAATAAACTGAAACTTAAAGGGTCAGTAAACGGGTTCATAGTCACTTTTAGGACAAAAAACTTCATGCCGCCATAAATACAACATCCAAGTATCAATTTTTTTACCTCCATTTATGTCTAACTTATAGTCACTTACAGGCCCGAATTGAGAAAGCTTACTTGAAAAGGTCTGTTTAGCACAAGAGGGCACTGAGAGTGCTGTGTGATGTCATAGAGGCGCGCCAGAAATGAACATAATATCCCTACCTTCCCCCCAATCTCACAGCAATTGAAGCAGTTATGCAATACAGCTAATACCTATTCAAGAACCAGTCATGAGAGGTCAATAATTGGGTTGGTACACCCTCCTTCTTTCTAGCAGCAATTATGAGAGTTGTTTATTATGTTCATTGCATGTACATTTCTAGATTGGTGCACCTTTATGACGTAGGCAAACAGTGGTGCCTTGAATGAAGTGTTAAACTGTGGAACTACTTTTTCACTCCTTTAAATGGGTAAAACTCAATAAATGATAACTTGAATTAAGTAAAACCGGGGTGGTAACATTTCAATAATAGTAAGGAAATGGATTTGCTCATAATATTTGGGGGTTTACTGACACTTTAATGTCAAAAACACAAAGATTCAGGACTTTGTCGCGAAATCTTAACATATATATGAGGACTTCTTCAATCCACTGTAGTGGGAGTACAAAGGCTTGAGAATATTAAGTACCTCAGATCTACTATGGATCGGCATCTAACCTAATTAAAATCCAAGTCAAGCAAAAAGAAGAAGAAAATGTATGAATGAACAAATATGTAGCTGTTATAGTGGAACTCTACTAGAGGAAAAACAGCGGTGACAAATTTTCTGTTTCCCACTAACAACAGTTCATTTAATGTTTGCAATGAAAACGCAAATGGAGGAGTGTCAGATGTGTTGCCACATTCTCTGGGAACTGTTATTTCCGTATGAATAGTTGTTGCAACAAATTAGTGGGCAACAACAAAATTTGTTGGCGCCGTTTTTCTCTTCAGTGGAGTCGCCCTATAATGTGCTCTACATATCCACACTATGTGCTCTACTTATCAAGACTATGTGCTCTACTTATCAAGACTATGTGCTCTACTTATCATGACTATGTGCTCTACTTATCAAGACTATGTGCTCTACTTATCAAGACTATGTGCTCTACTTATCAAGACTATGTGCTCTACTTATCAAGACTATGTGCTCTACTTATCAAGACTATGTGCTCTACTTATCAAGACTATGTGCTCTACTTATCATGACTATGTGCTCTACTTATCAAGACTATGTGCTCTACTTATCAAGACTATGTGCTCTACTTATCAAGACTATGTGCTCTACTTATCAAGACTATGTGCTCTACTTATCAAGACTATGTGCTCTACTTATCAAGACTATGTGCTCTACTTATCATGACTATGTGCTCTACTTATCAAGACTATGTGCCCTACTTATCACGACATATATTTACTGCGCGTTCTCAGTTAACATCAGTCAAAAACTAAAGATGAAAAATTACGTTGAACAAAATTACAGTGAAACATCATTTTACGGTGACTAAATAAAGGTGAACATTTCATTTACGGTGAAATAGAAAAACGATTTGCAAAGGTTTTGCCAGTGAGTCACTGTTAAATAATGATACAATCGCTGACAGTGTACATTCGTTTCTAAGTCATGTAAAATGAATTAAAAAAACTTTAGGAATTCACTCTTATTCGTAGGAATTGCAATGTGCTCTTGAGGATATTCGTAGCACCAATTGGGCTCTGAATTCGGTACAATGAGGGCCACAATTTTGCCTACGAATTGTCTTAAGGACCTACAATTTGTCATACGAATGGGGTTTTATTTGTGAGAAAGCCCACACATTACCGAACTCAAGTAGGTCTTCTTAAAGGTAAATACCAGTGTTTACTTGAAAAATGAATGAATCATGGAATTTTCTTTAAACTTCGGATTTAGAAAGAACATGGGTGGGGGAACCCCAAAATCCCCCCAAAAACATATGTCATTGGATTAGTTTTTATTTCAGGGACCACTGAAATGTATTACTGTTCACTATAGAAGTTTAAGCGAAAACAGGTATTTTTCTGCATTTTCCCCAATAGCTTATGATTGAATCTTACGATTTTCTTTGAAATCTGCATATACATTGCTGACATGTTATTCTACCCTCCCAATTAAAAGAAATAAGGGGTCATTGAACTAAAAAAAAGTTATTCAGCAAAACTTGTATCACAATGAGCTTCCCCCATTGAAATCAATAGTGAAGGGAAAAAACACAAAATAATACGATAACATCCAGTTTTTTTTGCATTTTGTATTCCCCCAACCATGTTCTGTCTCAAGACAAAGGTTGAACAAAATATATTGACTTCTATTGTTTCATGCATTAGTTCCTTGAATTCCCGCCTACTGCAGTGCTGACAACCCTGGCATTTACCTTTAAGCTTCCTCATAGAGACAGGTGGAAAGGAGAAGAACTGTTATCTTTCTTGAGTCATCCATCAATATATGCATGATACATGCTTTAATACTTTATGACAATTTAAAAAAACACCAAAGTCTTATATTTTAATATTCTGTTGCTATGGGCATATAATAAATAGAGAGAATGGAAGGAGGTTCTACTAGTTGAATATTTATTGAAGTCGATTACTGCACAATCCCGTCCAATAAATATTCAATTACAAACACCTCCTTCCATTCTTTCTATGTACGTATTATCTGTCACTTGTGAATGGCAGACTTCATTAATAATGAATAATGTATACATATATAATTGTATGAATGATTTGTTTGTAATCAATGTTAATACTGCAGGAACATATGCCACAGCGATTAGTGGATTGTCATATGGTAGACAATGCGCCAGCAGCTGTAGCCTACATTCATGCAGTTAAATGCAAATGTATGAATTCAGGCACACACACACACCTCCACAAGTCGTTCTACCATCTATCCCTCATAAAGTGGTGAATGGCGAGGTATGGATTAGAAATGCAAATTTATATTAGGTTTTGAAACAGAAATGTTACTATCATATACGTCTTTAGTCTTGTTGAAACACTAACAAGAAATACTGATATTGATCAAATTATGTGAAAATATATCATCATTCATAAGACCTGTTGAAAAGTTAGATATAAATATTAAAATATCAAGTTATACAGAAATGCACTATAGTCGATTACACGTGTTGATAAGATACATTATGTACATGAAGTATAATGTATCATGGTCTATTAGACTTGTCCGGGTCAGATTTTCAGAAAATGTACAATCAAATATCCCGAATTTAAGACAAAATTGAGCTTCAAAATACTATAGCAAGAATGGCATAGTATTACGTATGAGGTGGACAGTATTCACCCTTGTGAGGTGAGTACAGGCCACCAAAGACATGATACTGTGTTATTCCTGCTTTTATGCCATGATGGGTGTGCATATCCACAAAATCATGGCCAGATTAACCCATGGCATATGCATGCACAGATTTCACTAGCAAAATCCGCTTTTTGAATGCAGCCAATTTACTCCGCTAGTTTGATTGATTATGTAAACCTTTCATGATGCAACGTTGTAGGCGCTGGTTTTTGCCGAGTCAGAGGGTTGCGATATATGAAATGAAGGTAAATAATGATTAAATAAGGCTAAAATATATATATGTAGCGAACTACCCCCAATCCGCGGTCCGGCTCTCGACAAGGAATAACACCAGGTCTGATTGCTAAACAATATCCTGTTTATTTCACTGCGCAAGCAAGGTCTGGCACAGCTTTGGCTATTGGCATAGGTCACCAAAGCTGCAACCAATGGGACAAGGTGTCCGCCGGACATTAGCCGGACAATGTAGAGTATAAACATACAATGCACGAAGGAGTATATAGGAGTAAACAGCTAAGGCATGAACATAATGTAACATGCAGATAGACATAAGGTCTCTAAAGTAATAAGAATGGTAAATGGTGATATACACCAGCTGCTAAGCTATATAAGATACAATGTAGAGCAGCGCTTCTAGTAGTAATGCAAGGGGAGAAATGGCAATGCCAATATAATCCACCAGGGAAAGTAGCATACCCACTACATATATATATCATGGCATAACGATATGGCGCCCAATCGCTGACATACCATTCTTATTCGATCTCTGAGGCTGTAAGCCAAGACTGTAAAAGTTGAAATTATAATACCCAAACATTGATAAAAGGCAGTATATCTTTCAAGTGTCATATTGAGACGATTAAATAAAATCAGAATTATTCCATATTACATTAAAGCATTAGATCCTCTCTTGTCAACCAATCAGATTTGGCATAAAACACGCCATGCTATGAGAAGCCAAATGATGTTATTTTATACACGGTTTGAATGAGTATCGCCTTTCTTTCATTTCCAATAATGTGTTTGATTTTTGTATCGTGTGACCAGATGACCTTTTGTCATAATTATCATGTTTAATTTTTCGGATAATAATAGCCAATGACCGAAAGTTAATTCAAACACTGAGCAATGATTCTTGGGGGTATATTAAATTCACCGAATGGGTCAGATTTTTAGAAAATGTACAATTAACAGCTGTACACATTTAGTAAATTCTGCTAAATTAGGCTGCAATTTGGTCAATACTATGTAAATTCGAGTATATTCGGCATTGGATTGATTCTAGCAATCTGTTTGGTTAGATTGAACTGTATTTTGAACTTTATTTTCGTCTGGAATTCAGGTTATTTGAGAGGATTGGTGGAGGTGAATTGTATATTGTCTGAAAATCTGACCCTTATAATACTTGCCATACATATTTAATTTTAGTCATGGGCAAAACAAATTTAAAAAATGTATATTAGAACTGTAGTAGTGTATAGTTGGATTAATGAATATAGCGTATCACGATCCATGGAAATAATTGAATAAACATCCCGTAGCTTGCCTTAATCTTAGTTGGGCTTGGTATATACATGAAATGATAATTTCTCAACGTGTATAACTCTATTAAATATAAATATAACTTGTCCTTTTCCTCTCAGTAATCATATATGAATTTGTTAGCTGTTATAACTTCGATATATGTTAAATAACCTGTTTTTCAATATAGGCAAATGAAACTTATCACGAATGTGAAATTTTGTCAATGAAATGCGATGTGTTTCAGGATAATGAGTCACAAGTCGCAGAAATTGGATTTTGAGATACAAAAATGTTTTCCCAAAGGTAATGGGCCAAAAATAAGGTTCCTCCAGGAAAGATTAATTCTGCTTAATTAATGTCTTTTTTATACAGGTACATATCACCATCTCAATTACTGAGTGCCCTAGTATAAAGCCACTTCTATCAATGTACTCAATCATGGACACAATTACAAACTCAGGCACTGATGTACATGGGTCAGATTTTCAGAAAATGTACAATTCACCTTCACCAATCCTCTTAAATAACCCAAATTTCAAACGAAAATAAAGTTCAAAATTGAGTTCAACCTAACCAAACAGATTGCTAGAATCAATGCAATGCCGAATATATACTCGAATTTACCTAGTATTGACCAAATTGCAGCATAATCTAGCAAAATTCACTAGATGTGTACAGCTGCCAATTGTACATTTTCTGAAAATCTGACCCACATGTGTTTTGGGGCTTTTGAGTATGACCCAATAAATGAGTTTCAAAAAATAGCAATGTCACAAGTTTTCAAAATAGCAATGTTAAGCCCCCAAACTACAGCTAACCTCCGGGAGCCTCATTCTTGGATACTGACACCACTTGCATTCAGGGACTAATTGATACATGTTTGTGTTGGGGATTAGGGTGGAGGAAAGCTTCCCCCTGCTGATACTTCTCTCCGGATAAATCCTGGGCTGTATTGTTGAGTGTTATTGTTGTCAGGGGTGGGGAGGCAGTTATTTGTGATCTGTTTTAGGAAAATGAGTCATGAGTCGCAAAATATGGAATTTGAGATATCACCATATTTGAAAAGATGAGATGAAGCTGATTCCAATGATAGTAAACACTAGGACACCTAATAAGGATTTCTATATTCTAAGTTTGATATTTTTATTTTTGAAAAAAAAGTTTGAAATGTTTCTGGATGGGTAATTTCCAGTAAAGTAACTAAATATACTCCAAAACAAAGGCCTTCAAACGCAAGGATATATTTAATATAATGTCCCGAAATTTGTTACATGGATTTATATGCCTATAAGAGCTGGACCCTCTAAACTTCAGAACATTTCAATAAAGAGATCTTGTAAAAAAAACACTTTAAAAAATATCAATTTTGCGACTTATGACTCATTTTCCTAAAACACATCACATTTGCTCTGAGATGTTTACTGCTTGTATAGAAGGGTATCACAACAGTGTATTACTTGTAGTCCGGCAGTGGGAGAGCCTAACCTGGAAATCCTCGATGTACAATTCAACTTCGCCAATCTTTTCAAATAAGCCAAATTTCAGACGAAAATAAAGTTCAAAATACAGTTCAACATAACCAAACATATTGCTAGAATGAATACAATACCAAATATACTTGATTTTACCTTGTATTGACCAAATTGCAGACTAATTTAGCAGAATTTACTAAATGTGTACAGCTGCCAATTGTGCATTTTCTGAAAATCTGACCCATATATTGGGCCAATGATTAAATGTATGCAGATGTAATGTATTTGTAGGCAAATGACATTTAGAATTTATTCCTAACCCATTTAGAAGCAGGGATCTAAATACTATTATGTCTGTTTACAGATTTGACATGTATTTTGAGTTACGGTCAAATTGAATTATTTTATACAAAAATGCAACTTTCATTAGGAATTATTGGGCCAATGATTTATTTAATGACTGTATTGCATTTGTAGGCTAACAAGACATACATTTAGACATCTAGAATGTATAACTAGTCCCATTAGAAGCAGAGATAAGCCTAGATTTGCTGGGTCGGTATGGGTCAAATTGAACTATTTTACACTATAATGCAATTTTCATTGGAAACTGTTGTGCCAATGATTTATTTAATGACTGTATTGCATTTGTAGGCTAACAGAACATACATTTAGACATCTAGAATGTATAACTAGCCCCATTAGAAGCAGAGATAAGCCTGTTTATTTGTTTGGTCAATGATTTTTTTTAATGACTGTATTACATTTGTAGGCTAATGAAACATGCATTTAGACACCTAAAACATATTCCTAGCCCGATTAGAAGCAGAGATATGCCAGTTTACAGATTTGACATGTTCGGTGGCAGCCATCTTGAATATCTCAAATTGCTCAAGGTCAGGAACTTCACATCACACAAGAATGTGATATAGGGACCCCATAGATGATAAATCAAGAGAGAAAAAAACTTTATCTGGGATTTCCGGGTTAGGCCAAAATTTCCATTCCACTGCCGGACTACTATTAATTACAGTGACAATAGCTTCGTCCGAAAATGTACAATCGGCAACTCCACATTTTTAGAAGGTTTTGCTTCTCTCTCCCTCCCTCTCTCTCTCCTCTCTCACCCTCCCTCTCTCTCCCTCTTTCTACTCTCTCCTCTCTCTATCCTTCTTCGCTCTCCCTCTCTCTCCCTATCCCTCTCTCTTCCTGCCGCTCTCTCTCCCTCTCTGTCCCGATCTCCTATTTCCTGGAAATGATGTAAAATGAATGAATCTAGAAATCATATAGAATACCCATAATCTGAGAAACAATGACCTAAATTTTCCAAGTACATATGATCGTTGAAAACGCTTTTTCACTTCTAAACACTTTTTGAATAGAAGACGTTTCAACTCCTAAACACTTTTTTACTTGAAGACGTTTTACCTCCTAAACACTTTTTTACTTGAGGACGTTTTACCCTCTAAACACTTTTTTGCTTGAGGACGTTTTTCCCTCTAAACGTTTTTGAGAACGTTTTGGGGAAAAAAACGTCTCAAAAGTGGGGGCAAAAAAAGCGTCTTCACGACTGTTTAGAATGAAGACGTTTTTGCTCTCAGTGTATGTTATATTTTCTGATCGTGCGATTGCCGTACACCACGTCGGCCATTGTAATGTGAATGGGCCTTTACATAGGAAGAACTGGCAAGGACGGAGGACAGACACCCTTGCTCAGAATGTTTTCATTTTGGGCTGGTTAATGCTGCTAGTAGCATGAATCTATTTTACTGTAGTTAGTGACCATCAGGAAATGGGTCAGATCTTCAGAAAATGTACAATCAGCATGTATCATGAGATTATCTTGTACCATGAAAATGTGCTCAATAAAATTTCTTTAAATTTTTTTTGTATATTTAGATAGAGAAGAAGGGAGAGGGAGACAAGAGAAAAGAGACAGAAAGGCACTTTAAGGTCTTACCCAGGACTAAAACCCAGAGCTGAATTGGGCATTAAGACAAGGAGAAGGAGAAGGGACAGGAGGACAGAAAGTTAATCCAAGGATTGGGAAATCAAGACTAGTTTATTCTTCACATATTTGGAGCCCCTCACAGGAGTAACTCCCATGCTAACTCCTGGAGGGGGCGGGGCTCTATCACTGATAGGCCCCTTAGAATGCATGAGGGTCAGATTTTCAGAAAATGTACAATTGCCAGCTGTACACATTTAGTAAATTCTGCTAAATTAGGCTGCAATTTGGTCAATACTATAAGTAAATTTGAGAATATTCAGAATTGCATTGATTCTAGCAAACTGTTTGGGTAGGTTAAACTGTATTTTGAACTTTATTTTCGTCTGGAATTTGGGTTATTTGGGAAGATTGGCGAAGTTAGATTGTACATTTTCTGAAAATCTGAACATTGACTGTACCGCTATTGTATACTAATGGAAATGAAGTTAATGTGATGTATTCCAGTAAAATGAGTCACAAGTCACAAAAATGATAATTCAAAGAGTGAATTATTCACCAGATATCTTTATTGGAATGTTCTGATTTTTAGTGGAATTAGCACTTTAAGTCATATGATATGAATGTATGTATTAAATTTCAGGACAATGCATTTAATATATGGGTCAAATTTCGAGAGAATGTACAATTCAACTTCGCCAATTCTCTCAAATAATCCAAATTTCAGACGAAAATAAAGTTCAAAATACAGTTCAACCTAGCCAAACAGATTGCTAGAATCAATGCAATGCCAAATATACTCGAATTTTCCTAGTATTGGCCAGATTGCAGCCTTATTTAGGATAATTTACTAAATGTGTACAGCTGCCAATTGTACATTTTCTGAAAATCTGACCCATATGTTTCTCTGTTGAAGGTCATCCTAGGGAGTATATTTAGTTACTTTACTGGTAATTGTTCACCAAGAAATATTGCAAACTTTATTTTTCAAAAATAAAAATATCAAACTTTAGATATAGAAATACTTATTAGGTGTCCCAGTGTTCACTATCAGTTTAATATAACAGAACTGATACATTTTCTGACAACTTCACCCAAGAACAAAGCGTGGGAGATTAAGAACCAAGGATCACATTCCATATTTCGAATGAAATAAATATGGTATACCAGTCGTTGAATATATATACCTACTGGTAGGCCTATATATATATGAATAGTCCTTGAAGATATGGGTCAGATCTTCAGAAAATGTACAATTCGCCTTCACCGATCCTCTTGAATAACCCACATTTAAGACAAAACTCAGCTCCAAAATGCAGTTTAACATAACAGAACTGATACTTTAAATCAATGCGATACCAAATATACTCAGATACACCCCGTGTTCATCATTTTTCAGCCAAATTTAGCAGAATATACTAATATGTGTAGAGCTGCCAATTGTACATTTTCTGAGAATCTATCCCTTATACAGCCTGCATATATATATGGGTCATATTTTCAGAAAATGTACAATTGGCAGCTGTACACATTCAGTAAATTCTGCTAAATTAGGCTGCAATTTGGTCAATACTAGGTAAATTCGAGTATATTCGGCATTGCATTGATTCTAGCAATCTGTTTGGTTAGGTTGAACTGTATTTTGAACTTTATTCTTGTCTGAAATTGGGGTTATTTGAGAAGATTGGCGAAGTTGAATTGTACATTTTCTGAAAATCTGACCCAAATATGTTTGCTCCACTACTCTACATTTACCTACGTATCTTATTCTTATGAAATAGAAATGTCACCATTGAGCCATGAAATGGAATGAAAGCAGACTTTAGATCCAGGAAGCGTGCAGAACTAGTCCTGCATTTGCATATTAAAGTATAGAATGCTGTTGCAAGATATATGGTTATGATTAGTTTGAGTTATTAAATCGGCTGTGGTGAACACAGGGAACAAAGTGTGGGAGTTGTAGGTGAGATTAAGAACTAAGGAACACATTCCTTATTTAGAATGAAATAAATACGGTATACCAGTCGTTGAATATATATACAGAACTACCCGGGATTCGAGGCGGGAGTGAATATTCACCGATGACGGTCAAGGGGCTGTAGAAAATCAGAACATGTACAATTTGCCTTCACTAATTCTCTAAAATAATCCGCATTCAAGACGGAAATGAACATCAAAATGCAGTTTTACAAAGCAAAACTGATACTACAAATCAACACGATACCAAATATAATCAGATATACCTGGTATTCATCATTTTTCAGCCTAATTTAACAGAATTTCTTACATTTGTAGAGCTGCCAATTGTACATTGTCCGAAAATCTGACACATACATTCCCTATGTGGAACAACCTATGTGTAAGAACGTCAAAAAGTATACAATTGACACCTCAGTATATTTGGTATAATTTGTATAAGGGTGAAATCGTCAGAAAATGTACAATTCACCCTCACCAATCCTCTCGACTAACCCGAATTTAAGACAAAAATAATGTTCAAAACACAGATCAATATAACCAAACACACTGTGTAAATCAAGGTAATATCATATATGGGTCAGATTTTCAGAAAATGTACAATTCGCCTTCACCAATCCTCTCAGATAACCTAAATTCGAGACGAAAATAAAGTTCAAAATATAGTTCAACCAGCCCAAACAGATTGCTAGAATCAATGCAATGCTGAATTAGAATATACTCGAATTTACATAGTATTGACCAAATTGCAGCCTAATTTAGCAGAATGTACTAAATGTGTAGAGCTGCCAATTGTACATTTTCTGAAAATCTGACCCATATACTCTTATATATACACCTAGTATTGACCATTTTCCAGTATAATTTAGCCAAATTTACTCAATGTGTAGATTTGCAGATTGTACATTTTCTGGCAATCTGACCCATATGAATAATATATTAGAGTTTTATTCTGCTTTATAAAACAGTTACGACTGAACTGGACCAACACCTCTACATAGTAGGTCCTCCGACATGATGCCCGAAACATCAATAATAATAAATACAATATATTTACAATAAATGAGGAGAGGGAGGAAGGAGAGAGGGAGAGGGGGAGAGAGGTGGAGAGAGAGGGAGGAGAGAGAGAGGGAGGGAGAGAGAGGGAGGGAGAGAGAGGGAGAGAGAGGGAGGAGAGAGAGAGGGAGGAGAGAGAGAGGGAGGGAGAGAGAGGGAGGGAGAGAGAGGGAGAGAGAGGGGGGGAGAGAGAGGGAGGGAGAGAGAGGGAGAGAGAGGGAGAGAGAGTGGAGAGAGAGGGAGATAGAGAGGGAGAGAGAGAGGGAGAGGGAGGGAGGGAGAGGGAGAGGGAGGGAGAGGGAGGGAGAGAGAGGGAGAGAGAGGGAGAGAGAGAGGGAGGGAGAGGGAGGGAGAGAGAGGGAGAGAGAGAGGGAGGAGAGAGAGAGCGAGGGGAGAGAGAGAGGGAGGAGAGAGAGAGCGAGGGAGAGGGAGAGAGGAGAGAGAGGGAGAGAGAGGGGGAGAGAGAGGGAGGGAGAGAGAGGGAGAGAGAGAGGAGAGAGAGGGAGAGAGAGAGGGAGAGAGAGAAGGAGAGAGAGAGGGAGAGGGAGGGAGAGAGAGGGAGAGAGAGAGGGAGGGAGAGGGAGGGAGGGAGAGAGAGAGAGAGGGAGAGAGAGAGAGGGAGGAGAGAGAGGGAGAGAGAGATGAAGGAAAGAGAAAGGAGAAAGAGGGAGAGGGAGGGAGAGATACAGAGAGGGAGGGAGAGATACAGAGAGGGAGGGAGAGATACAGAGAGGGAGGGAGAGATACAGAGAGGGAGGGAGAGATACAGAGAGGGAGGGAGAGATACAGAGAGGGAGGGAGAGATACAGAGAGGGAGGGAGAGATACAGAGAGGGAGGGAGAGATACAGAGAGGAGAGAGTAGACGAGTTGGTTTGAAGGAGTGTGAATATTACACGAGTTTCCTAGCAACAAGTGCAATATTCTGAGCAACTGAAACCAACGAGTTAGTTACTGTAAACGTATTAATGTTCGCGCAGTATTTATTTTCGCTATTCGCGCACCTACCTTTGTGCGCGAAAATAAATCCTGCGGGAAAGGTATAATTATTGCATAAACAATTGTGTGATACTTCCTTGCTGCGCGAATTTAAATCCCCGCGAAAAGGTGTCAAAGGACTTAGTGCGCGAAAAGTTATCTGCGCGAAAATAAATACGTTTACAGTAACAGATTTACTATACATTCTTTCAATCATGAACATAAAAAGATACCTAGTCATTAATTTGAATTTAATGGTAATATTAGTAAAAAAAAATATAAAACCGCCATGATATGGACACTGAACTTTAACTTTTGATTAATTCGTCGGCGAACTCGGTTCATGTAAACCAGAGAACACAAAGGGAACAATGAGCCGGGAAATGGGATGAACTTTATTGTTGTTGTATAATTGAATCGGACAGAACTAATGTATATCATGATATTTTATAACTGTACATAGGTACTTTGGAATGATATAAGGGAAATGTACGTAGCTTTTGTGGGTAAACATTGAATTTTGGTAATGCAGTATTAAAGTATATTTATATCATGGGCAACGCACGAAATATAACAGCTTTGTTTGTTATGCGTATTTGATTTGAAGATGAAATAATAAATTTGTAATGTAGTATGGCCAATAAAAATATTTAAAAAAAAAAAAAAACCCCAAGGCCAAGAAAAAAAATAGTTGTGTTTCCAATTTACCGACCCTACCTAGAAAAACCTTCCCCTACCTAAAAATTGTTTGACCATAACCGATTTTTTTTTACCACATCTTACTTTATTTTCATTTTTTTGACAAAGAAAGCTTATAAAAGCAGGAAAACGGGGTTTTCCTAACCCGGAACTGTCAAAAAGCACATTCCCCATGCTTAAAACAACTATTGTTATGGAAATAATATAAAAATTACCCCCCCCCCTTACCTAGTTGTCAGCCAGATAAATCGGAAAAACACCATATTCTTGTTTGCCCAATCAGAATGAAACTGGTTGGGAAAAGCGGGAAGAGGCAAATCCTTACTGTGCAAAGTTGTTTACATTGTAGTTAGATACCATATTTTAAAGTCCGAGTACGCTATGAGAATCAATTGGAAGATCTGCAGGTTGCAGATATTGTATTCCGATTTCGATGTACATGTACTTTGAAATAAAACTATATATGGGTCAGATTTTCAGAAAATGCACAATTGGCAGCTCTACACATTTAGGAAATTCTGCTAAATTGGACTGAAAAATGATGAATACCGGGTATATCTAAGTATATTTGGTATCACATTGATTTATAGTATCGGTTTTGCTATGTTAAACTGTATTTTGAAGCACATTTTTGTCTTAAATGTGGGTTATTTTTTTTGGCCTAAGTGCATATATAGAATATGTAGAAAAGGGAATAAAACACCAACTCTGGAAATGAGACAAAGTCGGATGTGTTTAGCTGAATGACGTTTATTAATGTTTGCAACGCTTCGAATAATCATATATTCTTCACCAGTGAAAATTATGTATTGAATCGTTTTTAACATATATTGAATCTTTATTCCAGTTTATGAAGCTACAGGAAATGCTCAAAAGGTTGTATGCAGCAATTCATAGCGAAATCGGATTTTCATGATTAATTAGAAATATTATGAAAGAGATTACTACAAATAGTCAAATATCAGAAGTGACTAATAGGGGAGTTGAATGTGCCACTGCGCATGTCTATTGCAGTGCATTCTGGGATGGATTCTGTTCAAATCTGACATACAAATTGTTGGCAACATCTTTAACGAGAATTGCAAGAATGTTTTCACCAATATCACAGCTTGTATAAATGATCTATGAAAACCAAATTCATGATGGGAAAGATGGAGGCTTGTGTTATGGAAACATGTATAACACATGGATATTAACATTAAAGCATTGATAAATAGTCCATACTGAACATGGCATGTTTTCTATAGATCTTACACTGTACCATTGGTCCCATAATTCCATGCGAATCAAAATTCAAAATGGCGGCTATGCAACTCCCCTATTCAGCTCAGGCAATACCTACGTACAACATACCTGGTGGATTTTGATGATTGAAATTGCTCTGGGTAAAATCAGAGTCTTTGTGTAATTTAAATTAATTCACAGGGGATAGTAATATGGTTTATTTAAATAAACCAGTCTTATAAAAGGCATGTAAAACCTTAATTTAAGATCGATACATTGATAATAACTATGCCGATGCCTAAAGCGCTAAAACCCGCAAAAAACAGAACATTCAATAAAGAGATCTTATAAAAGAAACACTTTGAAAAATAACATTTTTGCGACTTGTGACTTTACCTGAAACACATCACAAATAGTTAAATGTCAGAAGTGACTAACTTGAATCCCAGATACAGGGATTGTATTATTGTATAATCGTATAATTATTGATATTAAGAGGCATATAAATTGCGATGTCACGTTTCTGTATGGAGAATGATAGCCAATACACTTTTGCACATGTCTCATCACGTGGTCTACTTTTGATTTGAATTTAATTTGAAAAGTATTTAATTCAGGATATTTATTACATAGACTGCTGTTCTCATCACAATCTGAGGAATTTTATAAGATATTAAATTATAATGATAAAATCCGATTACAATAACAACCAAAAGTTTGAAGAGATACTAATAACAATTACCAAATGTGATCCGTTTTAGGAAAATGAGTCATAAGTCGCAAAATATGGATTTTGAGACATCACCTTATTTAAAAAGAGGAGATCAAGCCGATTCCTTGATAGTAAACATTAGGACACCTAATAGAATAGAATAGAATAGAATAGAATAATTTTCTATTTGTCTAAGCGGTACATGAGGTATAGACAAACAGGCCGACAGGCCTCTGGGAGAGTCCCAGCTCTTCCAGCCGTTACCTTTAATAAGTCTTTCTATATTTTAAGTTTGATATTTTTATTTTTGAAAAAGAAATTACCAATGTTTCTGGATGGGTAATTACCAGTAAAATAACTAAATATACTTCATACAAAGGCCTGCAAACCGCAAGGATATATTTAATACAATGTCCTGAAATTTGTTACATGGATTCATATGAATATAAGTGCTAAACCCTCTACAAATCAGAACATTTCAATAAAGAGATTATGTGAACAGAACACTTTGAAAAATATCAATTTTACGACTTGTGACTCATTTTCCTGAAACACAGCACAAATTATCATTATTTTGGCATTTTGGATACTCAAAGGTCAGATCGTTAGAAAATCTACAATTGACAGCTCTACACATTGCGTAAAATCTGCTAAATTAGGCTGAAAATGATAAATACCGGGTATATCTGAGTATATTTGGTAATGCGTTGTTTTAAGATATCTGTGTTACTTTGATAAACTGTATTTTGAAGCTCATTTTTGTTTTAAAATCGGGATATTTGAGAGGATTGTTGACGGCGAATTATACATTTTCTGGCGATGATTTCACCCTCAAACTTGCTCATTTCATTTTAGGAAAAAGAAGGAAAATTCCCTGGAAAATATGCTGATGTGCTTTTCTTCTCGCTTTTCACTCCCGCCATATGGAAATGAGCCTAGAACTCGAATCGTTTAATTGAAATTTGACTAACCAGGAACCAGCACTAAGCAAGCAAAAAATTCCACATCAATTGCACTCCAAGGATTTGAATCTAGGCATTTGAGTGAGAAGGAGAACGCTTGCCGGCCCTGCAGCCGTTATTTACTTCGAATCTACACCTTTAATTGCTAGCCGAGAACTCTCGGAGGGACGCAATATCGCGAAGTTTCCATTCTAAGATCACTTTCTAAACCAAGCCCAGCGAGGGATGATTTTGTGTGAACGCTGAAACATAAATCAGGCCAGGGCAAAAAGCGCGCTAAGTCTCGTCCACGCCTCGAGGTGACGTGAACATGCGATATGTGGGCAATAGCGGAAGCGACGCTCCTTCCGGTCGCGCATGCGCAATGAATCCCTCCCATTCTGGCGAGTAAATATGTCTCGGATTTAAGTGCAGCCAATTGCCGCCAGGGCAGCGGTCGAGAGACGAGTTTTCCGACACAAATCGGCTTTGGATTGGAAGACGCCATTGTCACCATTTAATTAACACTTCCGGTGGCGCCTCGGTCGGTATTAGTCGGGAGGTGTTGGATTGTCAAGCGCCTGGCTTAAGAGCCTTAGGTTAGCACAAACAAGGGCTACGTTTAACATCTTTGACTTGGCCTCTGGGTCGCATCTCACTCCATGATGTTCACCTGCTCTCCTCAATGCAAGAAGTGGTTATGGGTTAAATTTTCAGAAAATGTACAATTGGCAGCTGTACACATTCAGAAAATTCTGCTAAATTAGGCTGCAATTTGGGCAATACTAGGTAAATTCAAGTATATTCGGCATTGCATTGATTCTAGCAATCTGTTTGGTTAGGTTGAACTGTATTTTGAACTTTATTTTCGTCTGAAATTTGGGTTATTTGAGAAGATTGGTGAAGATGAATTGTACATTTTGTGTAAATCTGAGCCATATAGTGGACTGCTCGTCTGACAACCACTCCACGGGACACTTCATGAGGGCGACAGGAAAGTGAATTCCGTGGGGAGAAGTTGTAAAAAAGGGATCAGGTCTTATCCTCTCAATATCGCTTCCCTAGCGTTAATATCCTCCTCCCTCCTCCCCCTCCTCCTCTTGGTCCGGCCTCAGCCCGGACAACTCACAAGTTACTGATTCGGGTCAGATTTTCAGAAAATGTACAATTGGCAGCTGTACACATTTAGTAAATTCTGCTAAATTAGGCTGCAATTTGGCCAATACTAGGTAAATTCGAGTATATTCGGCATTGCATTGATTCTAGCAATCTGTTTGGTTAGGTTGAACTGTATTTTGAACTTTATTTTCGTCTGAAATTTCGGTTATTTGGGAAGATGGGCTAAGTTGAATTGTACATTTTCTGAAATTCTGACCCACAAGTTACTGATGTATTGGAAGGTGTGCGCGAAGGGGGGAGTAGGGCGTGGGATGGCGGTGGAAGAAAAGTGAAGAGAAGGGGGAGAGTTGTTGACCGTTAGAGGATTTAGAGGGTCAGATCATTTATTTACACATGTTCTATGCATACGATCTGAATAAGATCTGAAGAGAGGACAGACCGAATGTAACTTCTGTCCTGTATATATGTTGCCATTGAAGATGCCAGACCGCATGGCTATTGTGGCCAATATGCGGTTTGATGGTTTATGTCATATGGGTCAGATCGCCTAAAAATGTACAATCGGCAGGTCTACACATTTAGTAAATTCTGCTCAGTTAGACAGAAAAAATATAAATGAGTATATTTGATATTGGGTTGATTTTAAACTGCATTTTAAAGCAGTTTGGGTTATTTGAGAAGATTGGCGAAGGGGAATTGTACATTTTCTGAAAATCTGACCCATAACCATATTAAATGTGTTGATAAGGGCGTAAAGCTTCCAATCTCACTCACTCACTCACTCAGCAAACCCTGATTGTAGATGGAATACATAGGTTATGTAATAGAATATTATGAGGCGCAAGGTATAAACAACACCATCAATTGGCTCTGATAGACAAATAAAGACAATAAAGAGAAGATCCATAATTTTGAAAAATAGAATTGGGTGATGGAAGAGGGGTGGGAGGCGTAGTTTTTAGTTAGAATGATTATACAAGAAATCAATAAGTCAAATCATTTCACAAGTAGTCAAGTACAATGAAGATACATATTCATTTCCCAACGACAACGTAATGATAAATGGTGAGGGAAGAGGTACGGTCAATCAGGGGGGGGGGGCGGGGGGCGGGGAGAGGAGGGAGAATCAGGGGGGTTGAATAAGGGGGCGGGGGTGGAGGGTGCATCAGGGTGGGTGGAGGGTGCATCAGGGGGGGGGAGGGTGCATCAGGATGGGGGGGGTGCATCAGGGGGGGGGGGAGGGTGTATTCGGGGGGTGAATCAGGGAGGGGGGAGAGTTAATCAGGGGGCGGGGAGGGTGAAAGGACTGACCATCCTAGGAGAGAATATGGGGTAGAAAAGTAAGGGGCGCAACATGAAACATACACACACAAGGGGTCAAGTCGTCAAAAAATGTACAGTCAACAGCTCTACACATACAATTTAGTGACTATTGCTAAAGTAGGCTGAAAAGATGAGAAATACTAGGGATAATTGAATGCATTTTGGGATTGGCGAAGACGAATTGTAGAGTTTCTGGGAGACAGCTGTCATTGCATTATACCCTAGATCTCTATATATACTTTAGACTATTATGAAAGGGAACAAAGGAAATATATATAGGTGTAATATAATAGACAGACAAAGAGTGGGAGGGAGGGGCTGGGTAGAGAGTGGGTTATAGGGTCAGATTTTCAGAAAATGTACAATTCACCAATCCTGTCAAATAGCCCACATTTAAAACAAAAATGAGCTTCAAAATGCAGTTTAACATAACAGAACTGATACTTAAGATAACTGTGATACCAAAATATACTCAAATATAACCGGTATTCTTCATTTTTCAGCCTAATTTAGCAGAACTCCCTAAATTTGTACAGCTGCCAATTGTACATTTTCTGAAAATTAAAGCAGTGACTAAAACATTCATAGTAGCAGCAGAACGTTGATAAATCCGGCCTTATTCAGTGATAATATGAGAAAATATGGCAAGATTGTATTTGTGATATTTGCTGAGCTTATTGCGGCTAATATGCGGTTTGATAGATAACAGTCATTTATTAATTATCAAGAACCAATATTGCACAACCTATCAAGATACTTTCTGACGAGCTCCATTTGTTACTATTATTCGGATGGAGAATGCACTACAGAATGCAATCACAACGACCGCAGGGGGAAACAACATCAGTGAAGTCAACCCTTTTCAGGCTCAAGTCTTCAGAAAATGTACAATTTGCCTTCACCAATCCTCTCAAATAACCCAAATTTAAGACAGAAATCAGGTTCCAAATACACTTCAAGTCAACCAAACAGATTTATTGAATGAAAACAATACAGAATACACTCAAATATACCTAGTATTTATCAATTTTCACTCTAATTTAGCAGAATTCGAGAGATGTGCAGAACTGTAGATTGTGCATTTTCTGAAAATCTGACCCTTCAGTAAAACTTCATTGGTCCCCTAGCTCCTGCACGCAGTTGTTAGTTCCTAGCGTCCCCGCACCTAAAACAGCGCCACCACATGACGTAGCAGAGACACTTCACATACCCCTACCTGCCAGCGTCACTACCGTCACCTTTGACCTTCACTGACGTCAGGGTTATATCAGTAGTGACGTCGTCCTCTACGTCATGTCATGTGATTGCCCCATCGCAGACCAGGTACACCAGATACATGGATGGTCAGTCCCTAGTGGTCACTCATGGACCACAGTTACAGTCACAATGTTACTAAAAATAAAGATGATGGATATTTGTGTTTCAAGGAGATGAGTCACAAGTCGCAAAAGTGATATTTTTCAAAGTATTAATTTCACAAGATCACTTTATTGGAATGTTCTGATTTTTCGAGGGTGTATCACTTATAGTCATATCAATCTATGTACTAAATTGCAGGACAATGTAGGTAATTTGATCGTTTCATTTGAAAGGTCTTCACATGGAATATATTTAAGTTACTTTACTGGTTATTGCCCCTCAGGAATATTGCAAACTATATTTTTCAAAATAAAAATATTAAACTTAAAATATAGAAATACTTATTAGGTAACCTAGTGTTTACTATCATTGGAATCAGCTTGATCTCCTCTTTTCAAATATGGTGAAATCTCAAAATCCATATTTTGCGACTTATGAACCATTTTCCTAAAACGGATCACATAAATTTGGTCTAAGATTTGACCTTGGAAGTGTTTGGTGAATGGATATGTGTGAGTAGGTGTGGGAGCGTGGGAGTCTGTGTTTGTCTGTGATTGGACGCCTACTGCGCTTATGGATTTCTTGGTCATGGTGTAGGGCGTCCTAATGGGATTATAATGGCATTTTGCTGTTTCACTCTAGGTCCAAACCTTCAGATCAGATAAGAATGGAATGTCAGCCTACTTCACTAATCGGTTTTCCTCGCCTGGGACTCGGCGTTTTAATGGGAATATAATGGCATTTTGCGGTCTTAATCGAATCATAATGGCACTTTGCGGTTTGAGGTGAGAGGCGTTCTTTCATTTGAAGGGACTCTCTCAACTTTGGGCCTAGACTGGTTTGGAGGGAGAGGCTTTCCATCAGTCTGAGCCTAGTATAGTTGATTTTCGGTTAAACTGAACTTGGTGCAACTTCCCTGCAGATCTCAAACTTAATGTACAGTAGAACCTCACATACAGACCACCTCTCTATAGAGACCACCCCTCTATTAAGACCAGTTTCTCTCAGTCCCGAATTGTTTTTCTCTTATTAGATTAGCCCTTCTAATGAGACCACCTCGCTATTAAGACTAGTTTCTCTCAATCCCAAGGGTGGTCTCAATAGGGAGATTTCACCGTATTACTTTTCCTTTGCTCCACCTTCGGTTAACCTAAACATTTTTTATTTCCTCTCAAATTAAGGTTAAGTGAAACATAATAAGCTAACGGGGCCTGTTGTATAAGAAATCTATACTAAGGTCTAATGTTCCTTGCTAAGCTATTTCTTCTTGCTTAAGTAGGACATTTCTACTGTAGTATTAACAAAATGTGAATTGTGTGTATAGTTAATTCCTAAAACCCCTAAACATTCCTTACCTGCAGCTTAGCAAGGCAAAGTAGCTAAGGAAGGAAAATATTCAAGCTGCATTCTCTGTTAACGTCTGAAAAACACACAATATTTTCTACATTTTCTTCCATTCTTTTCTAACCCATCTAAAAGTCATTGGATTAACATTTTGGAGTTGGTTTTGCTACAGGTCTTCTAAAACGTCCTTATTTGTATTTTGAGGATGCGCCCAAATGCTTTCATATAATGACTTCACTTATCATCGCTCACTAGTGATAGTTTTCGCTTGACTGTCTCTACTTCCAAATATCATAAGTCATAATAATGAGTAATTCTTGTATGAACATATACCAGCAGCAGAATATTGATAAATCCAGTCCTATAAGTCATAATATGAGTAATTCTTGTATGAACATATACCAGCAGCAGAATATTGATGGATTCAGTCCTATAAATCATAATATGAGTAATTCTTGTATGAATATATACCAGCAGCAGAATATTGATAAATCCAGTCCTATAAGTCATAATATGAGTAATTCTTGTATGAACATATACCAGCAGCAGAATATTGATGGATTCAGTCCTATAAATCATAATATGAGTAACTCTTGTATGAATATATACCAGCAGCAGAATATTGATAAATCCAGTCCTATAAGTCATAATATGAGTAATTCTTGTATGAACATATACCAGCAGCAGAATATTGATGGATTCAGTCCTATAAATCATAATATGAGTAACTCTTGTATGAATATATAACAGCAGCAGAATATTGATAAATCCAGTCCTATAAGTCATAATATGAGTAATTCTTGTATGAACATATACCAGCAGCAGAATATTGATGGATTCAGTCCTATAAATAGAGAGAATGGGACGAGCCGGCAATAATCGAAAATTTATAGGACGAGATTCGTCCACATAAGCACGATGCTGTAGGCAGAGTGCTTATGTGGACGAATCAAGTCCACTGGCGAGCTGGCGAGTTCCATTCTATATTTATTATATATGTGCATAAAATTTGATCATCATCAGATATCACTGAAAAAGTATTAAAGAACTCTCAGAGAGCCCTGCTGCCCTGCTGAGAGCACCGTCAGTAGGCTACAACAGTGAGCTGTCAGGACTGTGTGATCATGCAGTGTTTACTTACTGACTTGGTTGAACTAAAACGTTCATATCGTAGCCATTTCTTGAGCTACAATAATAAACCTTACATCATTTGATAGAGAATTTAATTCTCTATTTAATGGTGTGGTGTTTATTATGTATTTTTATAATCACAGGTGGATTACCGACCGCGGGGATCTCCGCGGGGATCTCCGCGGGGATCTCAGCGGGGATCTCCGCTGAGACAGCGGAAGTGCTGAGTCAGAGCTATTTTTAGACAACTACATTTTCATAGGACGCGTCCTATATAACTATTTTTATAGCACCCCACTTATAGCACCTCTCATATAGCATGCGCGTATAATAAATCATAATATGAGTAACTCTTGTATAAACATATAACAGCAGCAGAATATTGATAAATCCAGTCCTATAAGTCATAGTATGAGTAATTCTTGTATGAACATATGCCAGCAGCAGAATATTGATGGATTCAGTCCTATAAATCATAATATGAGTAACTCTTGTATAAACATATAACAGCAGCAGAATATTGGTAAATCCAGTCCTATACAACACAATATGAGTAACTCTTGTATAAACATACAACAGCAGCAGAATACTGATGGATTCAGTCCTATAAGTCATAATATGAGTAACCTTTGTATAAACATATAACAGCAGCTGATGAATCCAGTCCTATAAGTCATAATATGAGTACATTAGTCATAATAGCTGAGAATGTAGCTTTATGCAAAGGTTTCTCTTCCCTAATAGCGGAACTCCAATATACACTGCAAAGGCACCGTTTAGCACAACGTATTCAATCTAAACGTTGTTGAACATGTTTGCATGTTCAACAACGTTTACAACACATTGCTGTAGATGCTTTTTGCACTGATGACGATTTTACAATCAAGCCCTGCGCTCCCGTCCACTGGGCTAAACGTTCTGCTACATGCTTTTAACTGTTGAAGACAGTCTTCAAGACATACCATGTTCAATACTGTTCAGTCCAGGTTGCCATTTCCAAATGAAAAATATTTTTCTCTACACAAATCAGGTTGTTTGGTTCGAAGGGAAATGATAAAGAGAAACAGTGTGATATATATATTTAGCAGTATGAAGCTTGTATAAACGGGGAAAATAATGTTACTTACTCAAATTTCGACCTTAATTTTAATAAGTAACATGGGTAAACAGGTTCGTCTTATTTTTCTAATCTCAGTACAAGTTAATCATTCTCTACATGACCAAGCATGGGCCCAATCGACCAATATACCTTTGTTCAGACACACTTCATACCTTCCTAACCATTTTTTCTTAGCCTATTTAATTATTGCTTATTAACAATTTTCCAATATAAGACTCACATTGTAACAATTGCTCGAGGGTAATAATAATAAGTAGAATATTTTTTCCAAATGGTTATAGACCTTTGATACAAATGGCAATAAGACCTTTTGTATCAATGTTAATGTGGAAGATGGGAAAGAAATGTTGCGCGAATACCAACTGACACTGTATGTTACACCTGGTATTACCCCTGCCGCCCGTGAAGGGGGAGGGACGGGAGAAGTTGGTGGTGTTACCCCTGCCCAGGGGCGGCAGGGGTAACAGGAGCTAACAGGGGCGGCAGGGGTATGATTAAGGATCAAGGTATGATTAATAATTGTATTCGTTATTCTGTTGTTTACTGAGCGTTTCTCCTGATCATTTGGAATCGTAGATCGTATTAATACCTCACAGGTTGTCATTAATAAGAATAAGGCTTTTTTTTTTTAGAAAAAATAAAATTCGACGAATCTCTACCATGCCATGGAGCTGTGGAGCTATATTGATCAGCCAGCTCGGTATTTTGAACAAACTCAACATAAAGAAAGCATAACAAACTGTTCGATATCAATAACAATAACAGGCTGCCTAGCCCCTAGCCTATAGCTCGGCAAAGGTCTATTAATACATGTAATTAGTTAGAACAGATGCGCCGCCTAGCGTAGGCTATAGGCCTGTAAGTGCGACCAGATTCCATTTTTAAAACTGTTGATGGGACTTTTTACTGCAGTCGGATATCTCACAAAAGACCATAAGGTAAGAAACATTTATTGTATTCACCATTTAGGCTATAATATCAGTACAGCAATTACCAGCCTCATTTATAAAACCACTGGTCTGTATTAGCTAGGTCTTTGTTTTAAATCTATGCATTATTACGGATTATTATACACGCATTCAATACTGAGGCCCCGACAGCCGCACATTACTTGTAACGTGGTATTGGACTAGTACATTACCAGCTCGTTGTCATGGCGACGCAAGTTTGGTGGCGCAAGATTGCCGACGCAAGGTTGCCGACGCAATCAACTTACTATAAGGCATGTATAATAATCAACTTATAGGACTCGTTGCCGCACGACGCGTAAATAAAGGACTCGACCTGCGGTCTCGTCCTTTATTTAGGCGCCGTGCGGCAACTCGTCCTATAAGTGCTAAACATTACACAATCCAAAATGGCGACAATGTCCGTTAAAGTAAACATTAGGCTAAGCTACAATGGCTTGGTATGGTGTAGATTTATATTGAATATTAAATTGCACCACAGACCTGGCCGCCTGGCCGTTCTCATCTTTGGATATATATAATACATGTATTTCTACTATGAATTATCCATGAATTCATATTGTATTCATCTGCCGCTCCCTAAATCAAGCTGTGTATGGTGTAATGGGTTGGTATACGGTGGTTAGCGCCCCTGCTAAAACGCGCTCGTCAATTCGCACCCCTACTACTACAGAAAGCGCCCCCAATATTCTCAGTTACAGCTCAGTCTCACATACCTAATGTAAAGCCGCCGACCTATGTTTTTTTTTATCGATAGCATGGCATAAATGGTCAATGGCATCATTTGGATGCACAGTACAGTTTCCTATTTCGAAAGTATTTAATTTGCCCCAGACCTTCTGGCAATGAAAACTGGCTTAGCAGTCTTCCTTACCAAACTACCGCTAAACCTACCTCTAAATAGGGTAATGATGCATACACCCCTGTCTCTGCTGGTTGGGCCTATATATTCCATTTGTATTCCCAATTGAATTGGTGCTCCATAGCACACATAATTAATTGCAAAAAATAATCCTAGACTGAAGAAAGGGGCGTCTATACTCTAGTGGGATTTAAGACTTTCTAACCCCCGCTTCTAGGTTTCACATTAGCTTGTTAAGGTGTCAAAAAGATACCAGCCCCTGCCCCGCCCCCTGCTCCTTGCATGCCTCAATGGTCGAGCGAAAGTGTCAGTATAGGTGTTAAGTACACAATGCCACAGCTATATTAAGCTGTTAAACTTAGATATAAGTTCTTTCTTTACAAAATTATTACTTTATGATAGACATATCCTGTAGATGGGTAGAAATGGTATTCATCAGTAAAGGTATTTGCTCGTCCATGTGTTGATAGATGTGTGTAACTTGATTATTTATGCGTTATAATCATGTTTTTATATCATTATATTGCCAATGCCAGGTCAAACAACATATAAGAACAATCAAGCGTCCCAGAAATAGTCATTGATGAATCTTGACCTTACAATCATTTTCATTTTCATTTTATTCATGATAGACTAAGATAAAT
Organism: Sthenelais limicola; assembly: GCA_942159475.1. Taxonomy (NCBI): domain Eukaryota; kingdom Metazoa; phylum Annelida; class Polychaeta; order Phyllodocida; family Sigalionidae; genus Sthenelais; species Sthenelais limicola. The sequence continues at coordinate 150,230,583 of OW804094.1, read as the reverse complement.
TAAATTGTATAATTTAATATTGATGATTAACAATTACTCATAGGTTCCATGAAACTGAGAAACTCCGGACAAACAGCCTTTACCTATCTTTTGTGTGAGTGGACAACCACATATTTTGTCAAATATATATCTCGGACTAAACTAAAATTCTAGTGAAAAACACACATGCATGGGGTAAATAGTCCGCGTCCTGTTATAGAATTTATTCCAATAGTATCACAACTCATGCTTAAGTGGATATTCTTTATTTCAGTTCTACATTGTTTGGCGGTAGCAGTATGAACGCCACACTAGCAAAAACAAGTCCTGATATCAAAAATGGAATCTGATAGTTTAGGGATGGACGAAACCAAGTATCTATTAGTGTGATGTAAGTGAAGTGTGCATTATTTTAAAACAAATGAATAAGAACAATATTTTGATAAGGTGATTGACATGTGGATCATGCACCCAATATACAAGTGATACATGTATATGCATACAATGTCTTTTTAACTGAGGTTTCCTCCATATAAACAGTACAGACATAACTCCACAAATCTTAATTTTTGTTCCAAATTTTAAGATTCATTTCAAATCCTGAGACCACAACCATAACACTTAAATATCCAGTTGCAGTTACCTAATTTGTTCTTTTTGAACAGCACATCAATGGCAGACGTTTTCGATGTTCCAAGCTTATGAGCATAAAAGTAAAGATGGACAGACTTCAATGGAAAGAGATGGGCACCACAACCTTGGAGCCTGTGTTTGACTCCCATACTATTAAATTTATGGTAAGTGACCACATTAGTTCTAGCAGCGTCAACACACATACCTTTAGTACATGTAAAGATGGGTTGAGCCTCCTCCCCCTGATTCACACACCCCGTCCCTCAATACACCCCTTCACTCACACAGCCCATCCCTCAATACACCCCGCTCCTCACTCACCCCACCCCACAATACACCCCCCCTCACTCACACCCCACCCCTCAATACATCCCCCCTCACTCACACCCCCCCATCCCTCAATACACCCCTTCACTCACTCACCCCATCCCTCAATACAGCCCCCCCTCCTCACTAACACACCCCTCAATACACCCCCTCACTCACTCACGCACCCCACCCCTCAATACACCCCACCCTCACTCACACACGCCACCCCTGAATACACCCCCCTCACTCACACACCCCACCCCTGAATACACCCCTCCTCACTCACCCCACCCCTGAATACACCCCCCTTCACTCACACACCCCACCCCTGAATACACCCCCCTTCACTCACACACCCCACCCCTGAATACACCCCCCTTCACTCACACACCCCACCCCTGAATACACCTCCCTCACTCACACACCCCACCCCTGAATACACCCCCCTCACTCACACACCCCACCCCTGAATACACCCCTCCTCACTCACCCCACCCCTGAATACACCCCCCTTCACTCACACACCCCACCCCTGAATACACCCCCCTTCACTCACACACCCCACCCCTGAATACACTCCCCCTCACTCACACACCCCACCCCTGAATACACCCCCCCTCACTCACACACCCCACCCCTGAATACACCCTCCTCACTCACCCCACCCCTGAATACACCTCCCTCACTCACACACCCCACCCCTGAATACACCCCCCTTCACTCACACACCCCACCCATGAATACACTCCCCCTCACTCACACACCCCACCCCTGAATACACCCCCCCTCACTCACACACCCCACCCCTCAATACACCCTCCTCACTCACACACCCCACTCCTCAATACACCCCCTAACTCACACACCCCATCCCTCAATACACCCCCCTCACTCACACACCCCATCCCTCATTACACCCCCTCACTCACACACCCCATCCCTCAATACACCCCCCTCACTCACACACCCCACTCCTCAATACACCCCCTAACTCACACACCCCATCCCTCAATACACCCCCCTCACTCACACCCCATCCCTCATTACACCCCCTCACTCACACACCCCATCCCTCAATACACCCCTCCTCACTCACACACCCCACTCCTCAATACATCCCCCTCACTCATATACCCCCTTCACTCACCCCACCCTCAATACACCCCCCCTCACTCACTCACCCCACCCCTCAATACACCCCCTCACTCACACACCCCACCCCTCAATACACCCCCTCACTCACACACCCCACCCCTCAATACACCCCCCCTCACTCACACACCCCACCCCTCAATACACCCCTCCTCACTCACACACGCCACTCCTCAATACATCCCCCTCACTCATATACCCCCTTCACTCACCCCACCCTCAATACACCCCCCATCACTCACACATCCCACCCCTCACTTACACACCCCACCCCTCAATGCGCTCCCCCTCACTCACTCACCCCACCCTTCAATAACCTCCCTCTTACTCACACACCCCACCCCTCAATACACCCCTTCACTCACACCCCACCCCTCAATACACCCCCCCTCCTCACTCACACCCCACCCCTCAATACACCCCCCTCACTCACACACCCCATCGCTCAATACACCCCCCTCACTCACACATCCCAGCCCTCAATACACCCCCCTCACTAACACCCCCCTCTCACTCACACACCCCACTCCTCAATACACCCCCCTCACTCACACACCCATTTCCGGGTATTTAAATTCTGCAGCAAAAATATGCTTGAACCCACATATGCAAAGATATGTTGTCTGTTCTATTTCTTTTCTAATATTCATTCTTTTTTTTTCAGGAAACCATCAAGCGACACAAACTACATGTCTACACTGCCATCACATTTGTTCTACATAACTTCCTGATGATGCCCCAACAAAAGTCCAATGCCGGACTTGAAGATATTGATAATTTATGTTGTCTTTAGATTTGTTTCAAATCGGTACGTGTAGTAGATAATCGTTATCCACTGTTATTTTTATTAACCATTATTAGGATAAAAGAAAAATAAATATTTTTGATCTGTCATGACAGTTTGCAAACATTAGAACGAAGATTATCCTCCACTCCTCTCATACCCTCAATCCCTCTCAGACCTCCACTCTTCTACTCCTCTCACCCCACCTTGCCCCTCTCCCTCCCCTCATAAGCTCACCCCGTCTTGCCTCTCCCCTCCCCGACTTACTGCCTCTCATACCCTCTGCCCATTTCACCCCTCCTCTCTTCCACTCTGCTCACCCCACCTTGCCCCTCCTTCTCCTCTCATACCCTCACCCCATCTCTCCCCTCTCCTCGGTTACTGTTCTGCAATAGCATTTATGCATGCATTTGAGTTCAAATTCTTTGTATGTGGTGTCAATATTTAACTTTCAGTGTATAAAATCTAGAGATAAATATGTTATTGTTTGTATTTTTAACTCTTGGATATAGAATAGTGAGTTAATATAATTGTAATAATATTGGTGTGTGTACCTCAACGCTAAATATTTGAGAGAGTAAACCCTTTCAATAATGCTGTTTGCATTTCTTGCTTTATGTAACATCTTTATGTAATAAAGAACTAGTTAAGAAATACTTAATTTGCATTTCTCCTATTTTTTTTGTAAAAGAAGTGGCTCTGCTGAGGACATGTGTTTAGTAGTGAAATATATGTGATTGTTCAATATTAATTTCACCCTCCATGATTTACCCCCTAAACAATTCTAGATCAAAACAATCCTATAAATGGTATTGCAAATTGAATCGTACCTATAATTATCTTCAATTTCAACCGATTTTGTAGCAATTTTCAATCAATTTTTATTCTCCCCTATTTGATTTTCTTCCCGATTATCTAAACGTTTTGTGATACGTTATTGAAGACGGTTTTTAATGCCTAGACGGTAATATAGAAGCTAAACGTTTTTGAACATGGTAACGGAAAAAAACCGTCTTCTAAAAGGGGACAAAAAAACCGTCTTCAAAAACGTTTAGTACGAAGACGGTTTCACTTGCAGTGTAGGTAAAAAAACGGCGCCAACAGGCAAAAACGGCTGCGACAAATTTTTTGCGACAAAATATTGTTGGCAACAAATAAATGTGTTGCCAACAACCAATTTTACCCCCTCATCCACTAGAATTTTTAGTCATGTCGAATTTTCTGAATTTTCCGAAATGTTGGCGACGAATTTTGCCTGTTGGCACCGTTTTTTACCTATAGTGGAGTTCCGCTATAACGCTGCCAAGTGCAACCACACAGTTGCAGTTACTCTAGATGACAAGTCCACTATAGTGCAACCACACAGTTGGGTCAGATTTTCAGAAAATGTACAATTGGCAGCTGTACACATTTAGTAAGTTCTGCTAAATTAGGCTGCAATTTGGTCAATACTTGGTAAATTCGAGTATATTCAGCATTGCATTGATTCTTGCAATCTGTTTGGTTAGGTTAAACTGTATTTTGAACTTTATTTTCGTCTGAAATTTGAGTTATTTGAGAAGATTGGCAAAGTTAAACCTAACATTTTCTGAAAATCTGACCAAGTTACTCTATGACAAGTCCCCAATAGAACCCAGTGAAAACAGCAACTGTCTAGATCTCCTTGATCAACAAACCTATCCCAGAAATAGCAACATCTGTGCCATCAATTGAATAACACAACAACAGTTCTTGGTCAAATATCAACTTCCCACTAAAACCCTTCCCTCCGTCACCACCTTCTCCGCTTTCTGGGCCTTTTTTTAATCAGATGATATCAGTGGCACAAATAACAGCTCTAACTTTGCCACCCATGCATGGCTCGGGATGGTTGAAATCTCTCCATATCAGCCTGGGGTGTTATTTTAGGCTGGCCAGGCACAAAGGCGTAAGGCCTAAGTGAGGGAAAGTTAACCACAGCCAATAGGCAGGCTTAAAGTACTTTTAATCACCCGTGAAGTGATAAGCAGTTATCTATATTATTTGTGATGTGTTTCAGGAAAATGAGTCACAAGTCGCAAAAATGATATTTTACAGAGTGAATTATTCACCAGATATCTTCATTGGAATGTTCTCATTTTTAGTGGGTCTAGCACTTTGAGTGGGTCAGACTTTGAGAAAATGTACAATTGGCAACTGTACACATTTAGTAATTTCTGCTACATTAGGCTGCAATTAGGTCAATACTAGGTAAATTCGAGTATATTTAGCCTTGCATTGATTCTAGCAATCTGTTTGGTTAGGTTGAACTGTATTTTGAACCTTATTTTCGTCTGAAATTTCAGTTATTTCAGAAAATTGCTGAAGGTGAATTGTACATTTTCTGACAATCTGACCCATATGCTTGTGTATCGAAAGTAATCATAGGGAGTATATTTTAATTACTTTACTGGTAATTGTCCACGAAGAAGTATTGCAATCTTCTTTTTTTTTAAATAAAAATATCTAACCCAAAATATGGAAATATTTAATAGGTGTCCTAATGTTTACCATCATTCAAATTGGCTTGATTTCATCTTTTCAAATATGCTGATTTCTCAATATCCATTTTATGCTTTATGTTGGAATTAGGATTGCCATGGAATTCTCCCAGTCCCGGTTAACGATATTTGATGTCTTTTCAAGCAAAGTGATACTCCAAGGCCCACAGAAGAATAAATATTCACACTATTAATTAATATCATTATGAAAATAATTCATATCATTATAAGGTATTCGTATTATCCAGATTGATTTAGAATTAGCGGGACTGGAATCCATTTCCTAACAAATGTTTAGTTTTAGCTGTATAACCGGAAGCTTCCGTCACTGCTTCCATCACATACCTTAACCGAAATTATGAGAATTCTTTTAACGTAGAAAAATCACTTTTTTGGATTAAAGCCCGGAAAAAACCCAATGCATCAGGGCTGAAGGAAGCCGAGACTTTTAGAAAATGTTTTGTCTGAAAAACTTAAATATGAACATAGTTGTATGTCAGACTGAATCCATCCCAACATGCACTATAAAAGACATGCGCAGTGAGTTAAGTGCAATAGAGAATAACATATCTAATATCATGAACATGTCCTGATAAAGATTGGAATTAAGTTAATTGATACTAAATATGAGCACAAATTCCCGATTGTAGGCGTGATCTATTAGACACATTTGAGGGTGTGTTTCCATATATAAATGGAATATAATTGTTGTTTCTATATAGATGGTATCTGTAATGTCATGATATTACTATTATAGAACAAGACGTCAATCTTCTCAACAGGAATGTAATTCGTATTTTCTTTTGTCTTATTGTTCATTTCTCATCTCACGGAAGATTGGCTGTATAAAAATTCTAAATAAAAAAAAATTAGCTGAGAATGCAGCTTTAGAGCTCTGGTTCAGAAGCCAAGGCTGAATACCCATGGACTCAAATATACCTTACAAATCTATATACATCATTTACTATTATCTATAGATTAAAGTTTAAAGTTTAATATTTTAAAATATTGTCATGGATTCCATTGGATTTGTCCCTAGATGAATTGACATTCTCCCCCCTAGCCCTATACTGCAACTACTTACATACATACCAGAATAAACAATATGGCCACTACATATGGATTAAATCGTCAGAAAAAGTACAACTTCCCTTCACCAATCCTCTCAAATGTTCCAAATTTAAGACCTAGTATTTATTTCTCAGTCTAATTTAATAAAAGTTACCAAAAAAGTACATGTGCCGATTTTACATTTTCTGACGATCTGACCCATTATACACAATTAGAAAAGTGAAAAAAACGATGCCATACTATCAAATACAATTTAACTGGGAAATCCTTCAATGCAATCCTTGAGTGGAATGGCCTTTCCACTGAGGCATGCTGGAAAAACGCACGGTATTCTAAGCAGAAATCTAAGTAGGCGGAGGTGAGGTTTTTGGCCGACTGTGCAATAGGGTCATATTTTCAGAAATGTACAATTGGCAGCTGTACACATTGAGTAAATTCTGCTAAATTAGGCTGTAATTTGGCCAACACTAGGTAAATTCGAGAATATTCAGCATTGCATTGATTCTAGCAATCTGTCTGGTTAAGTTGAACTGAGTTTTGAACTTTATTTTCGTCTGAAATTTGGGTTATTTAAGAAGATTGGCGAAGTTGAATTGTACATTTTCAGAAAATCTGACCCAATAGTGGAGGTGTGTGTGTAGTGCTTTCATGTCCAGATTGAATAACGACATAAGTGTTGTGTGTCTGCGCCATTATAAAGATCTTGTAAACTGACGCCCGGCTGGAAATCGAATCTATTCTACAGACAAATGTTAGTTAAATGCTGTTCATATCTGCCTTCATCTCCGCTCTTGATTTTGTCTATGACGTTCAGATCCGGCGCAAATATCATGAATCTTGAATATTAGGAATTTTCATCATTTTGAAATGTTTATTTGCTGCAGTTGTGGAATTTATGACTAGACGAATGGCACCTACCGCTATTTCGATAGAAGCTATGCTATCTTTTAACCCAGACCGGTGCACTTACCAAGTCGCAAAGGTTATAGTAGTAGGACCCACATATGATTGACCTGTTTGAAGAATCTTTCTGTGGTCGAAACTTTCTAACCAATACCAGAAGCTGGCTTGTATTATTTACTTCAAATTACATTTGAAAAGTTTTTGATTTGAGCAATAATTAAAAAGTTCTCGCAAACCGTGCATTCAAAGCGAGGGGAGTTTAAAATGGCGGCCAAAACAAAAACTTGATGGAACAGCGAAACAGCCAAAGCCACTGCCACTCTCAACCGATCAGATGGATTAGATCTGATTACATGACCACTAGCGCGCAATGCCCACAACAGTGACATCATAGCGGCAGACCGGGGTACCCCTGATCTCCCATCAGAAAAACAACTAAGGAATGTCGTTCTCATATCTCATACAAAAGTTAATGAAATGTAGAATCTAATCCTAAAATCTAAATGTCTGCAGTCATCTTATGGAGGAACCAAAAGACTGACTGCAGACCTTGCAGAGTCACTGGCAAAAGACCTGACAACTCTTACAGTACTTAAGGCTAGAAATAGCTTAGTAGCTGAGAATCTCGCAGGTTGTTTGTGACAATCCTTTATTTTTAGATCTAATTAAGTATAAAAACAATAATAGTTGTACAGATCTGGTGAAATATAACCGATTTACTCAAATAAATATCTCTTGCAGCGGTACACTTTCTGGACGTATTGTGGCCCGTCCGAAAACGATTTTCGCCCAAAATAAACACAAGCTTATGACTGCCACCCATACCTCTATAACAGAGAACCTATATATCTCCAAACCACATCCAACAGACTTTTCATGCTTAATTCGATCATAGACTCCCTAATTCTTTCATCAATTGAGAGGAAATTGCATTAATAATTACATGTATGAGTTTTAAAAAAATCCGAGTCCCAGATGTGAAGATATTAGTGAAATTAAAAATAAAATGATTTGAAAATGAAACAAATGAATAAAAGCTGTCTGCTCTGGGCTCAAACTCATTCATATTAATCATAAAAATATATCTTGCATCTGCGATCTATTTCTATAATACGCGAATGCAGAACTCCTAGGTCTGCACGCTTCCTGGACTGTGTATATAATATGGCATGTGTCACAGAGAAATGGGTCTAAAGTCTACAAAGTGGTATTTTTTTCAAAAGCTACTTGTAGGAATATTTTGACCTTTGGGTAGTTTAGCATCCATAGTCCTATCAGTACACGTAGCAAATGTCAAGACTCTATATCTAATACGCCTCTGCATTTCTAAGGTCACCATTCGTGAGTATAATCCATATTCTGGACACTCAAGACTCATTTTTTCTGTGACACATCATTTCAGGACAATCTATGCAATATATCCATTCGTTTTAAAGGTCCTCATATGGACTACATTTAGTTACTTTACTGTTTATTGACCCCCAGAAATATTGGAAAGGTTTTTTTTTCAAAAACGAAAATATCAAACTTAAAATCTAGAAATACTTATTAGGTTATTAGACTGTTTACTATCATTGGAATCGGCTTGATCCCATCTTTTCAAATACAGTAGTTTCTCAAAATCTATTTTTTGCGACTTATGACTCATTTTCCTGAAACACATCAAATTTGATACATTAAGTGAAACAGCAACAAAGGCAACTCTATAACACATAATACAAGGCAGTACTATTGCCACAGGTATATCTATGTTGAACCTTATTTCGTCTGTTTTATTTACATTGCCAGTTTTACTTCGTGAGTTTGATAGATAAAGTATAGTATCTTATCTTATACTATGTCACCTTCCGATTTCCATAACTTTATCCTGCAGGCACTTTAGTGAAAGACTTAGGTCTAGGAAAACTTGAAGAAATACTCTTGCTATTTCCTTACAAACACCTCAAGGGATATAAGGGTCGGATTTTCAGAAAATGTACAATTGGCAGCTCTACACATTTAGTAGATTCTGATAAATTAGGCTGCAATTTGGTCAATACTAGGTAAATTCGAGTATATTCAGCATTGCATTGATTCTAGCAATCTGTCTGGTTATGTTGAAATGTATTTTGAACATTATTTTCGTCTGAAATTTAGGTTATTTGAGAGGATTGGTGAAGGTCAATTGTATATTTTCTGAAAATCTGACCCTAATATAGTTGAATGTTTCACGGCTGCGGTCCTCACCACTGTATGGAGTCTCCATGCCAACTGTATTTAATTCAGCAAAAAATAATTTATTTGAATAATTGTATCCTTTCCATATCCTACGTTTATACTCATTACTTTATAATCAAACTAGCGAAGAACTCTGAGAAAAAATACTTCCAGACAGAAAGTAAGAACGAAAGGAAATATACAGTTCATTTCCTGAGTCAATACCTTGCGGACGTTTCACATGTTTCGCAAGTTTTCGCTATATGGGTCAGATTTTCAGAAAATGTACAATTCGCCTTCACCAATCCTCTCAAATAACCCACATTTAAGACAAAAATGAGCTTCAAAATGCAGTTTAACTTAACAGAACTGATACTTTAAACCAATGCGATGCCAAATATACCCGAAATCCATCATTTCTCAGCCATATCTAGCAGAATTTCCTAAATGTGTACAGCTGCCAATTGTACATTTTCTGAAAAATCTGACCCAGAGAATCCATTCGCATAGAAATGCATCATTCGGCAGAATTCAAACATAAGATGTTGGCAATTGTTATTCATCAAAATTGTCTTATTTATAAGACGGTCTGTAAGTGAGTTATTCCATCCTGCTCACGTTATAGGGAGGGATGCTTTTATTTGATTTGCATAGAGAATGGCAGGTCCTTCCCTTCCCTTTCCCTGTGGGGATAAAATAGGGAATGTTTTACTCCTCTATGATATGGAATATGCATGTGCCAACGATTTCCTCTCTAAAGTGTTCCTTGTTATTCTAAAGTTAAGTGTAATATTTTTCTAGATGATTCAGCAATGAAGTTGTAAATATATGGGTCAGATTTAAAAAAAATGTACAATTCACCTTCACCAATTCTCTAAAATAACCAAATTTTCAGGCAAAAATGAAGTTCAAAATTCAGTTCAACCTAACCAAACAGATTGCTAGAATCAATGCAATATTGAATATACTCGAATTTACCTAGTATTGGCCAAATTGCAGCCTAATGCAGCAGAATTGATTCAAGCAATCTGTTTGGTTAGGTTGAATTGTGTTTTGAACTTTAGTTTTGTCTGAAATTTGAGTTATTTGAGAGAATTGGTGAAGGCGAATTGTACATTTTCTGGTGACTTCACCCATTTGTTTGTATTTATAGATAAGAAATTATCACAGCTAAACCTATTTTGTGTGTGTGAATGTCTCAAAATGAAACCCAGGATTTTCTTCAGAGAAACTTTCCATTTATTTGAAATCCTAGTGCAAGATTTTCTCAAAGGCCAACGGATATCCTTGTGAGTTTTTTTGTTTTGTTGATACCAAAGAAGACCAAAAAATGGGAAAACATGCATGCACCCTCTTCTGTTTTATTTTCCCCGTGACATGAGCTGAGAAAAATGAAACAAGAAGATTTTATTTTAGAGAAATATGGACCAGCAATGTTGACAAAATATCTAGTTTTTTTGTAAAACGGAGAAGGCATGATCGGTGGAGAATTGTGACATCTTTTTACTGATTATGTTAGATCTTCAGCATTGAAAGCACCCTTAAGGAAAAACATATTTGTTTTAGTTCTATTCACAAAAAGATGTAAGAGCAGTGGTTTTGTACCTATTCAAGAAGGGATGATATCGAGTGTATAGATAGAATTTAGGATTCATGCAACGATAACAGTTGTGAGCAAATGTGCTGTGTTTCAGGAAAATGAGTCACAAGTGGCAAAATTGATATTTTTCAAAGTGTTTTTTTACAAGATATCTTTATTGAAATGCTCTGATTGTTAGAGGGTTTAGCACTTATAGTCATATAAATCCGTGTAACAAATTTCAGGACATTGTATTGAATATATTCTTGCTATTGAAGGCCTTTGTATGGAGTATATTTAGTTACTTTACTGGTAATTACCCATCCAGAAACATTGCAAACTTTATTTTCCATTAAATTAAATTAACAAAAAAAACCCAACCTAGTTTTCAGCCAGATAAATCGGAAACACACCAATTTTTTCCCCCTAAATATCACGTTAACAATTTATAATTACAATCAGAAGTATCATCAAATTAATACACTAATTAACCTTATAATTGACTTTGAAACTGAATCACTGACGCGTATCCAAGGACCCATGACAACACCCCGTAAGTACAATGTTACTCATTTACTACTCATTTATACTCAATTGTTAATATTCCCGATCAATTTCCTAATAGAAGACATCACCTAAAGAAGACCACAAGACCAGGTCGAAACGTCGTGTTCCAAAATACCAACATATGCCTAGTAAATAGCAAATACTGAAGTTTGAAGTTGTGGTGTTATTATTCATTTAATATATGGGTCAGATTATCAGAAAATGTACAATTGGCCGCTGTACACATTGACTAAATTCTGCTAAATTAGGCTGGAATTAGGTCAATACTAGGTAAATTCGAGTATATTTGGCATCGCATTGATTCGCATTGATTCTAGCAATCTGTTTGGATAGGTTGAACTGTATTTTGAACTTTAGTTTTGTCTGAAATTTGGGATATTTGAGAAGATTGGCGAAGTTGAATTGTACATTTTCTGAAAATCTGACCCATATATAACCATCTGTACATCAGCTAGTGTCCCATCCCAAGTGCATTCACCTCTGCGACTGCACCTCCACCTGTCTGTCCTCAACTGTCACCACTCCCAGACCTATGGCGCATGTGCCTAATGACGGAAGTTTGCATGCTACTTCCGGTTCAATCCTTAACGAGAGCCCTTGAGACTGGAGTGTTTCAGTGAGTGGTATGTGGTCCCCATGGTGGGCTAGCCAGTCATCCTGTCTCGGGTATTATTAGTGCCTGCTGTCAGGTGAATGGTAGAGCTCATAGTTATAGTTCCAAGTTAGTCCACAAGGGGACCTGTTGTGTATCAGTGTCACATGATCTTGCGAGGACAGGTTGAGCAATTAAATATGCTTTTTCACAACTTTACCATCAGTCAAAAACTAAAGGTTTTCTAATTTCTGTTCAGTTTTGAATTTTCCAATCCTTCTGGAGTTCCTTGAAAACAGCACGGCAGCATTGCTGGTGCACAACCTACAACCGAGGCCGAGGCCAATTGTCATTCTGTGTTTAGACCCTGTTGCGTCCCAAAGTAGACATATGTACAAATGATGAAATCGGTACAGACCTTTCCTCTGTGGTACATGCTATTTCACATACTATAGTTCTTTTCCAACTGCTTTCTTCCTATTTCCGGGAAGATTTTACTATTTCCAGAACAAAAAGTTCCATGTCAGTGTCGATTTTCCCATGTCAGCCTCCTTTTCCACTATTTCCCTTAGATATTCACCACCGAAAAGTATATCACTGCACCTTTTTCCTATTTCCCCTACTTGAAAAGCCATGTCTGGCTGCTGTGACTCCTCTGTCTAGATTTGGCCATCTTTTCTCATTGGTGTCCTCCCTGGGACACTCCTTTTCTACCCATACAAAAGCAGACATGGGTCAGATTTTCAGAAAATCTACAATTGGCAGCTGTACACATTTAGTATATTCTGCTAAATTAGGCTGCAATTTGGTCAATATTATGTAAATACCTGTACATTTGGCATTGCATTGATTCTAGCAATCTGTTTGGTTAGGTTGAACTGTATTTTGAACTTTATTTTGGTCTGAAATTTGGATAATTGGAGAGGATTGGTGAAGATGAATTGTACATTTTCTGAATATCTAACCCACATGACTCAGTGGCTCAGTGTTACATAACATTATCCACTACCCCTGAATGGGGGCCCACCAGCTATCTTTGTAGTGTAGCAGTGTTACATAACACATCCAATACATCTTCTCTTCCTTTCTCTTTCTCCCTCTCTCCCTCTCCCCTCCCGCTCACCCCCCCCCCTCCCCCGCTCACCCTCCCTCTCCCTCTCACCCTCCTTCTCCCTCCCAGTCATGTTGGGGTAGGAATACATCATGGTACATTTGGGTGAAAAGGAGTGGATATTTGGAAAAGGAGTGGATATTCCGAAAAGGAAAAGGATATTCCAAAAAGAAAAGGATATTCCAAAAAGGAAAAGTATATTCCCAAAAGGAAAAGTATATTCCCAAAAGGAAAAGGATAATCCGAAAAGGAAAAGGACATTGGCAAAAAGGAAAAGAAAGTTGACAAAAAGGTATTGGATATTCCAAAAAGAAAAGTCTTGGATATTTTTGATTTTTCCTATTTCACGTTTATATCCTTTCAGATTGGGGACAAAACAGACCCCTTACTCGGCTTGGTCCTGGGTAAGACCATTTAATAGACAGAACTAACCGCAGTTATGTATTTCTGATCGTTCTTCACCAAGTTGGAGGCAAGAGGAATCCTGAGGGTCGGAGTGCAGCGTAGACCCGAGGGATTCCTCTCGCCTCCAACTTGGTGAAGAACGATCGGAAATACATAACTGCGGTTAGTTTGAGATTTATTTGACCTCTCCAAATGATTTTAAATTCCTGGAATCATTTTAATAAGATAACATGTTGCTAGAAAAACACAGCAAGGGCGTGGCATGGTTCCATTTAGCACTTGATTTTATGACGGCCTGGTGATGTCTTGGTGACATTGTCGACAGCCGCCACACTTTCAATGCCTAGCAGAGGACATAGCATCATGGCATGACGTGTCCCTATGACAATGCTCCCCTACTTTCAGAATAGCCAATGAAAATGCAGAAGGATAAACTGGGTCATCTGTTTCTTCCCTAGGGAGGAATTTTTTTTTAAAACATATTTTATTTCGACAAACAATTCCAAACAATTGGTACGTTTCATGTCACCGAAAAGTCCACAAGGGAATGAAACTTATTTCTTCCAGCTTGCTCGCATATAACAATATATATAACAAGCCCATACTAACCCTATGGACACTCTGTTCCAGAGTTGAAATAAAATGCCTTTCTGTCTCTTTTTCTCTGTCTTTCTCTCCCTTCTTCTCTATCTCTATTTCCTCGGTAAGATCATAAACTGGTCCCTCTCAGCTCTCCCGCCCTTGATATAACCTTCAATGTGTTGATAAGGGCGTAAAGCAACCAATCCCATTCACTCACTCCCTCTCAGCTCTCCCGCCCTTGATATAACCTTAAATGTGTTGATAAGGGCGTAAAGCAACCAATCTCACTCACTCACTCCCTCTCAGCTCTCCCGCCCTTGATATAACCTTAAATGTGTTGATAAGGGCGTAAAGCAACCAATCTCATTCACTCACTCCTTTATTTGTAACCACATACTTTTGGGCTATAGGGGTTCCTCTTTAGGTCTAATAGTATGAGTGACATTCCAATTTCTTTACCGTAGGTAACTTTGGTGTAGTCGGGGGTTAGCTTAAAAATGGCTGTTGTTATACTACCAGGTGGACAGACAGACCCTGAGGGCATGTCTATATAGTATGATTATATATTAGGTGTCATGCACATACATGGAGGTATGTCCACCAGTGAGACGTGTCACAGCTAGGAAACCAGAGCTGTGACCAGTTGAATAAAAGAGACATTGCTATTCGGAAAAGTCAGTCATTCGGCAGTCATTCAGAAGGCAGTGTGTGGACCAGTCAGTCAAGGAAATATGTGTTGGACTTACTTCATTTAACATTAAGATTAACAGTGTAACTAGTACATTAGTATATACTCATTAACATCTGAGTATATCACTGTCCGCAGTAAATAATAGTAGGATGGTGCCCCTGTCCGCTGTGAAAACAATTGTTATCATATACAAAATGTAACGGCAAAAAATCATAGTGCCATAGGTCAAACGTTGAGTAAGTTTGGTAAGATTGTTTGGTACCAAATCTCAAGACACTGTATTGAATATGTGATGGGTTTCAGGAAAATAAGTCATAAGTCGCAAAATTTATATTTTTCAAAGTGTTTTTTTCACAAGATCAAATCATTGGAATGTTCTGATTCTTGGAGAGTTTGTCACTTGTAGTTATGTCAATCGATGTATCAAATTTCAGGACAATCTATGTAATATATCATATCGTTTTAAAGGTCCTCATATGGACTACATTTAGTTACTTTACTGTTTAGTGACCCCCATAAATATTGGAAACCTTTTTTTTTTCAAAAACGAAAATATCAAACTTAAAGTTTAGAAATACTTATTATTCTATTAGACTGTTTACTATCATTGGAATCAGCTTGATCTCCTCTTTTCAAATAGGATGGTATCTCAAAATCCATTTTTTGCGACATATGACTCATTTTCCTGAAACACATCACATATATCCTCGCATTTTGTAGGTGATCCTATAGAGTATATCTAGCTGCTTTACTAGTAAATGTCTACCCAGAGATATTGCAAACCTTTTTTTTTTTAAACAAAAATGTCAAATTAAAAATATGGAAATACTTCAAATAATGATGATATCTCAAATCTATTTTTTGCGTCTTGTGACTCATTTTCCTGAAACACAACACAATTGAGTGTTACAACGCCCTTGGTTTTAGAGTGCAGCTTTCCCCCACACCCTTACAGAATAAAAAACTAGACGTTTGAAGGATACGTCTAGGGTTATGTATACGGCGGCTTTACGATTTCTCATCATCAGTCTAATGTCTAGCTGGTGTCGCTACAGTGTGGGCACGGTTAGATAGAGACGTCAATAAAGGTGACATTTACTATAGAGAAGCCATTAGCAAATGTGATCCGTTTTAGGAAAATGAGTCACAAAATATGGATTTTGAGATATCACCATATTTGAAAGATGAGACCAAGCTGATTCCAACGAATGTAAACATTAAGGACATTTAATAAGTACTTTTATCTTTTTAGTTAGATATTTTTATCTATGAAAAAAAATTTGCAATATTTCTGGGTGAATAATTACCAGTAAAGTAGTTAAATATATTCAATAGAATGATCTAAGAAACGCACTGATATAATTAATAAACAGTCTGGATATTTGGTAGATGTATTCGTACAACCACAAGGACTAGACACACGAAAAATGAAAATATTCCAACAAAGATATCTTGTAAGTAAACGACTTTGAAAAAACCCAATTTTGCGACTTATGACTCATTTTCCTGAAACACATCACAAATGTGATGTGTTCCAGGAAAAGAAGTCACAAGTCGATTTTGAGATTTTGAGTTATTTGAAAATATGAGATCAAGCGGATTCCAATGAAAGTAAACAGTATGAGATTTAATAAGTATTTCTATATATTCTGAAGTTTGATATTTTTATTTTTGAAAAAAAGTTTGCAATATTTCTCGGTCGGTAATTACCAGTATAAAGTAACTAAATACACCCCATAGGATGACCTTTAAACACAAGGATATATTTAATACAATATCCTGACATTTGGTGCATAGATTCATGGGACTAGGAAGGCTAAGCCTCCCAAAATTGAGAACATTGCAATAAAGAGATATTGTAAAACGACACTTTTAAGAATAATCATTTTTGCAAATTTTATGAATATACATATATTTTAGAAAATGTCATACCATTCGCCATTCTTCTGACATTTGTGATGTGTTTCAGGAAAATGAGACAAGATCTCCTTTTTGGAATGTTTTCATTTTTGGAGTATCTAGTTGAATTTGTATATGTATACATGAACTAAATTTCAGGATAGTGTATTAACTATATTGTTGTCACCGTCTCGATCGTCAGAGCTTTTATTAAACAACCCGAAAGACATGTTGAGTTATTGTGGTTTCTGGATTCGTCTCTGTATTCGTCCACGTTCGTCTCGATCAAATAGTTACTGATATCTGATGTAGAATTACTAATATGTGGGGGGGGGGGGGTATGGGGACCTAGCAGAGGCTGTAGCCTTCCTGGTGGGGATCGCACACACTCAGGGCTCTCTGTGATAGTTAATTACATGAGTTGGGTTGGGACGAATTGCTCAGCAGGGTCGGTTGGCGTTTATCTCCGATGAAGCAGACTCAAAGTCAAAGTACAGGCTTAGCGATGTTGCTGTATTTTATTCTCTGGATAATAAAAGGGGCTCTACCTCGTTCCCTGCCTGGGCACCAACTGCCCCTACCCCGTTTCCCACCCCTATTTATACTCCCTCCCCCCATAGACCCGTCCTCGCTCACAGTACGAGACCCTAGCGCCCCGAGCGGTGGACGAACGTACCCAGTATACACCGTTGTCCCCCCGCTCCCCGATCCCTCTACTACACTACCCTCCCCTTAAAATATTTTGGACCCCAAAATTGTTACTAAAATTTCCCCAAACTACAGAAATGTTAAACTACTCCAGGGTCAGACCTGGCTAAACCTTACGGCAAGACTATTACTTTTTAACGTTAAAGAGAGTATATCTGAGTTCGTCTCTCGCTCAGCCGTCTTCAAACAGTAACATAACTACTACAGATGCTCATGGCATAACAATCTCCTCCTCCCTATCTGTCTTCTACTAATATTACACGTTATCTCTCCTCTTATTCGTCGTCCACTGTGGTGTGGTACGACCTCCAGGTCGTCTGTACGAAACGCTTGACTCCGGGCTCCAGCTCGTCTCCTTCGGTTCGTTCCCTGGAGGTGACCACTGAGTGGTCAATCACATCCGGCAGCTCTATGATGAGTTCGGGCTCTGGCACTGCTGTCTCCACATCTGTACGCCAAATAAAAGATCGTTCATATATGACGTTCCATGTGTCCTTTTCGCTGTTAATGTCCCAAACCTGTCGTCACTGCGACATGGAGACTTGAGATGGCACCCACATGTCTCCTGCTACGGGGAGCTCCCTCTTTGGGTCGAACTCCACTCCAGATAAGAGTGGGGTGCGTCGTCTGGTCCCGAAAGGTGCACTTTTTCCCCTTGTCCGTCTTGGGAAATGGGCCCTCCCCTCCGTTCTCCAGCTTGTTTCGCTCGAGGGTTTGCTACCGCTGGCTCTTTGTCCTGTCCCCAAACTCAATGAAGCCATGCCCGAGGCCGGGCTCATCATGTGTCTGGGGGAGTCTCTGGTCCTAGGGCGATCCTCGTCCTGTCCCTGGCCTTCGTCCGCTTCTAGCTCCTCGATATCCTGCCTCTGTACCTCAGTCTGCTCCTGGTTGGTTTCACCACTTGCCCGTAGTTCACCTCCGAATGGACGGTTGTCTACGGCCATTGCTGATGGGGGTGGGGCCTTGTCCAGCGCTGCTTTCGTTCGTGGTGTTAGGTTTAACGGGACAGTCCATGGAGAGGGGGCGTTCGTCCCTCCTGTGCCTAAGGCTGGGGGCGTCCACATTGGTGTTGATAACGGGTTGAGCAGCGAGGCCGTGGGTGGTGTCATATGGGCCAGTGAGTCCATCACCAGGTTGCCCATCTGACCATATGTCATGCTGGAGCCCATGGTTGCCGTTCGTCCTTCGCAGGATCCTAGGAGGCTGGCCATAACTTGTTGTGTGTTGGGGGTACATTGTGGTAGTGGCCAGCCAGCCCAGGGACTTCCTAGTCCCAATGGCATGTGTGGTCCTAGCAGAGGCGGAGCGGGGAAGGGTGACCTTGTTTTGACAGCCGGAATAGTCATACTCCCACCAGGCCCTTTGCTGGGTAGATACTCTGCTTCCTGGTACGATTGCCCGGTCATGATGGAGGACACTGCCCTTTCTACCTCATCCTCCTCCTCCAGCACGATATCGGGTTCGTCCCCAATGTCGTCGTCAGATTCTCTGCGGTCCTTGTCGTCCCCCTGGCCGACCACATCCACCGGCAGGTCCCCGCTGAGCTGGGACAAGATTTCCACTGCCTGCTTTTCCAGCCCCTCCTGTTCTGGTGGGCCTCCCTCTCCAGTAGACGAATCGCGGGGATTCTCCGACGAGCCAGACGAACGGGTGGGTGAGTGATCTGGGATCTTCTGGTGTTTCTTGGTAGTATGGGAAGATCTACTCACTGTATGTCTGCTGTCTGTTTCTGGTTCCCGAGGTATCCGACCCTCTGCTGCACTGGGTCTCTTGTTTTCAGCAGTTTTCCTCTCCTTGGAGTCAGTTTCTGCTCGTCCCAGGGCCGTCGGGGTCTTCCTCTTGGACTTGGATGAACCTTTGCGGGGGCTAGTTCTCACCTTCACCTCTCTCGTATCCTCCCCTCTACTCCTCTTGGGCGAGGGTGATCTGCTGTGCTGGCTCCGCTGGTCTGCGAGACGGGGGCATCGTCTGTCTCCGGCGCGGAAGAGGTGGATTTCCTTCTCGTCCGCTGGCCTTGCCATGAGGGACAGTGTCCGCTTTAGCAGCACCAGGATTCTGGAAGGGCCTGGTACAATTTCGAATCCATGGGCCTTGAGGACGTGCGGGGGGAGATCTTGACCTCGTGACCAATACGCGGCCTTACCGCAGTCCTTCACCGGGCACAGGTATCCCCTGAAGAGGTGCTCATGTGTGGCCATATGTTTTATGAGCGATGTGCGGCTGCTGGATCGCTTAAAACAAATCCAGCATTGGAGGGATCCGTCCAGCTCTGGTCGGACGTTGTCTACATCCGTCTTGGTCCAGCTTCGTTTCTCTTCCTCGTCTGGGGTCTGCTGATGGTCTTTGGGATTAGACATTTCGTCCTAATCCAGTGGCTCACTTCGTTCGAGATCATATGCGATTTCCTGCCGGTCTAGGTTCGAGCGTCCACTCACTTTGGTGAGGGTAGCTTGACTGGTTGGTGCGAGCTCCGACTTCCGGTGGACAACCACTCGTCCGTCCACGGGTGGCGCTGCGCTTGGCATTCGCTCCTGATGCACTGTCACTGTGGACACCAGAGTCTGTCTCTGGAACCCCAGGTCGTCTGCAGCTCCCCTATTGATGGTGGAGTAATTTCCCCTCCTATGGTGACTGTTCTTGTCGTTCCATCTCCTCTCCCCTTCATGCCGCCTTCGCTCGGTGCTGGGGCTCAGCTCCCTCTTACGCCCTCGTCCCTCCTCCCTCTTTTCCGCTCGCGGGCTTCGGTGCACCATCTCGATGGTCAATTGTTTGGCTAAACGTGTCCACACTTGCTTGCTCTTTGCCGTTTCCCTCAGGAATGAAGGTTTTTCAAAATCCTGGCAGTTGACCACCTCCTGGGCTTGTGACATCACCATCACCCGGACGACCCTAACTCCTCCCCCCAGTGACGTCACTCCCCCTTCGTCCAGGGGCCGTTGCCGGGCGGGTTTCAAGCTGTCTCCATGGACAATCTTGGTCTTCCTTCCCCAGCGAATTTTGTAGGTAGTGTTGGACAATCTACTTTCCACTGACCATGGGCCAGTCCAAAATCTTTGGAATTTCGGGCACACCCCTGTCTTCTTGATGGGTTGAAAGAACCATACTTTATCCCCCTCCTCATATTTGACTTCCTTCACCTTTTTATTATACCAGATAGCATCATTTTCTCTGGTCGTCCCTAGGTTCTCCCAAGCTAGCCTATGGGCTGTGGCCATTTTCTGATGACATTCCTGGACGTATACGAAAGGGTTGGGTTTGTTATCGGGTGTAGGATAGCAAGTCTCCCAGGGGAGGTGGGTTTCCCGACCGAACATTAAGAAGTTTGGAGAAAATGTAGTGGTGCGGTGTTTTCCTGACCGGTACGCGGCTCCGATGAAAGGTAGCCATTCGTCCCACTCGTCCTGAACGTTTGTCACTGTAATTAGCATGGCCAGCATCGTCCTATTAAACCGTTCTGCCTGTCCATCGCTCTGGGGGTGGTACGGTGTCGTCCTCGTCTTATCGATCCCCATTAGGGTAGCCATGGCCGCAAACAGGTTTGATTCAAAATTCCGGCCTTGGTCGGTGTGCCAGGTCCTTGGCGCGCCAAAGCGACACACCACCTCTCTAACCAGGACTCCATCTACCGTACTAGCCGTCATGTCTGGGACCGGGAAAGCCTCCGTCCATTTGGAGAAGAGGTCTGTGACCACTAAGACATATTTATTTCCTCGACTCGTCGTATGAAAGGGCCCCGTCAGGTCGATGGCCCATTCTTCTCCTACCGTGGCTAATGGTCTGCCGGCCAGTCTCGTCCGTCTCTTCGTCCCCTGGTTCTTAGTTTGTTGACAGGTAGCGCAGCACTCTATTTCCAGAGCTATGTGTCTGTCCATCCCTGACCACACCTGTCTTTGTCCCAGCTTGTCTTTTGTTCGACCTTGTCCCCCGTGCAATCCGAAGGGCCCCTAGTGAGCCTGGCGAATGAGTTCTGTCCGCATCGATCGAGGTACAAACACCCTCCAAGTTCGTCCTCCTTTTTGATCAATGGTCACAAGCCCCAGTACCCCTTGTCTCACTTCTAGGTCGTCAAACCTCCTGTGCAGCCAGTGGGCCTCCGCCTCCCCATATCCCATATTGTCTTCAGGTCGGAACCCGGCCTCTACTCCTTTCCGGAATTGTTGTATTAATGGATCCGCTTCCTGGGCCTCCATTAAACCCTCGACGGCCTGATCGGTTCTGAAGGACCCCACCAATAGCGGTGGTTCATCCCGTTCGTCCCATCCATTCCCCTCTATTCGTCCGCACTGGTTGCACGGCTGTCGTGACAAGCCATCGGCATTCCCATGTCGTGTTCCCGGCCGATGTTCTATACGGAAATCATAGCACCCTAGTTCTTCGATCCATCTGGCCAGCTGACCCTCTGGTTCCTTGGTTTGCATCAACCATTGAAGGGCACTGTGGTCTGTCCGGATGAGGAATCTTGCTCCTACCAGGTACGACCGGAATTTCCGAACCCCAAAGCTCCTTCCGGGTCACACAATAGTTGTGTTCGGCCTTGGTGATCATTCTACTAGCGAACTGCAATACCCTTTCTCTCCCCTCCACCACCTGAGATAGGACTGCCCCCAAGCCATCTGCTGAGCCGTTGCAGTCCAAGATCATCTCGGCGGTGGCTTCCGGGAAAGCCAGAATAGGTGCCTCGCCGAGGGCTTGCACTAATGTTTCCTTAGCCTGGGTACATTCGTCCGTCCACATGAACGAGGCCCCTTTCTGGGTTAAAGAATGCAATGGGCGGGCAATCTTGGCGAAGTCTGGGACGAACGACCGATAATACAAGCAAAATCCCATGAAGGATCGTAGATCTTTCTTGTCCCGTAGTTCTCCCCATTCTTTCAGTGCTTTGATCTTGGATGGGTCGGTTGCCATTCCCTCCCCAGACACCAGGTGTCCCAGAAATCCTACTTCCCTCCGGAATAATTGGCACTTCTTTGTCTTCATCCTGAGTCCCGCCTCTCTCAGCCTAGTGAATACTTTCCGTACCCGGTTGGCACACTCCTCCACCGTTCATCCGAAGATTATGACGTCGTCCAGATAAAAAAGGCATTCGTCCCCCACCATTCCAGTCAGCATGGCATCCATCAGCCGTTCGAATGTGGATGGCGCATTCACCAGGCCAAAAGGCATTACCCGGAATTGGTATAACCCTTTGTGTGTACAAAAAGCTGTCTTCTCTTTTGTCTCCTGGTCCATCATTACCTGCCAATAACCACTCGCTAAATCGATGGTGGTGAATACCCGGGCTCCTGCTAAGCTGTCTAAGATGTCGTCCATACGTGGCAGGGGGTATGCATCTTTTCGAGTGACTTGGTTTAGTTGGCGATAGTCGACACAGAATCGCCAACCCCCATCCTTCTTTTGGACGAGTACCACCGGTGAGGCCCAGGGGCTGTGTGATGGTTCGGCTACCCCTAGTGTTAGAAGCTTGTCTAATTCGTCTTCCACCAACTTTCTCCGGTGGATGGGGACTCTTCGCGGCCGAGTTTTAATTGGGGGATGGTCCCCCGTATCGATATTATGGGTTGCACGGTCCGTCCTGCCCAATTCGTCCTCAAACAGGTCCACGAAGTCGTTGTAGAGTTCCTCCACCAGCTCCTCCTTGCCTTGGACTACTGATTCGTCCGTCTGACCCCATGATCTTCCGCGAATTCCCACCTCGTCTCGCACGTCAATTCGTCTCACATCCTTTGTTGGTTTTTCTCCCGCCTCCGGTTCTAGTTCCTCCCACTGTCCCATTCGTTCGCCTGGGGGCAGCTCGATGTCTTGGTTGGTGGGATTTGATACTTGTATCCAGGTCGATCCATCTATCACTCGACCCACCGTCCTGGCCGTCCGAAGGCCCGACTCCAGCCAGCAGGGTTCCACCACGACCTCCTGTCGGAACTGTCGTGCCCTCCCTCACCTCCACAGGTCCCACCTGTATTACACTGTGATCGAACTTCACAGTCTGTTTGTCCACGTCCACTACCCCTTTTAATGGGTGGAGTACGTCCATCCCTAGGATGCCCATGTAAGCCATGTCTACCACTATTGCAGGTACCAGAATTTTCATTCCCTGAAATTCTACGTCCAATTGGACTCGCCCCAATAAATCCATTGGCTGGCCTCCTACTCCCACCACTCGGATGTCGGTGGGCTGTAGGGTCGGACGGCAGTCCATCCTTTCCCATACAGCCCTGCCTAACAACGTGACACAAGCGCCTGTGTCCACCAACCAGTCTATCCAGGTATCATTATAGTGCCCTCGCACTATCAGGCCTTTAGATGA
This sequence comes from Sthenelais limicola, assembly GCA_942159475.1. Lineage (NCBI taxonomy): Eukaryota > Metazoa > Annelida > Polychaeta > Phyllodocida > Sigalionidae > Sthenelais > Sthenelais limicola. Next base: position 150,206,599 of record OW804094.1, on the reverse strand, counting down.
CACGTCCCATCTTCCTTGTACATTCGTCTCTGTGGTGCTTGTGCCGGATGCTGCTAGGACAGTGGCCCGGCCATCTACTGTCCTCCGGAGTTTTCCGACCCCTCAGATTGAGTCATGGGTACCCGGTGGGGGCATTCCCGTTTGAAATGCCCCGGTTCGCCACATCCAAAACATTTGCTCCCCAGATCTCGTCCTCGAACAGGTCGTTGCCATCCTTCTACTTTCGTGCACAGGGCTTTCACCATTGCTTCTAGTTGGCTCACCCGTTCATCTGGCTTCTTCTCAGTCTGTACAGCTCGAATGGACGAACGGGCCTTCGCTTGGTCTTCCGCAGCAAAGTGTGCCCCCCCATGTAGGGCTGCCGACCTGGCTTCGGCCAGGGTCTGGGGTTTTGCCTGGGCAACCCATCGCCTGAGGCTAGCATCAGCCAAGGAGGCCGTAAATAGGTCTTTCCCCAAATCATCCAAGATCTCTCGATCAGCCGTAGGGTGGGCGAGGCGGGCCAATCTCTCGATCTCGTCCGCAATCTGTTGGATGCTCTCCCCTGTCTTCTGTTTCCTGGCTCTCAGCTCGGTTCGGTAGAGGGCTATCTGATCGGCGGGTTGGAACCGTTCATGTAGACTCTGGATCAGTCTTGTATAAGTGTCTTCTTCTGCAAAGTCTATCTTTTCCAGGATCCGTTGCGCCGACCCGGACAAACACACTCCCAGGTATAGCCCTCGTTTGTGATCCGACCATCCATTCAAATCAGCCACTAACCTGAAGTGGTGTAGAAACTCTGTCAGCGAACCCGTCCCGTCGAAGGTGCGTGGTGTGACTTTCATTTTCTTCTGGAACCCTGGTAGCGGCTCTGTTTTTGGTGTCAACTCTTCTTTCGGAATTCGTCCGGCTTCTCCTTGACTCAAGACCCCAGCTCTCTCGTAGCCATGTCCTAGCCAGCTTCCCCAAGTCCGGGGGTTTGCGTTGATCTCTCCCGACGGTGAAAGAGGATGAGGTTCGTCTGGAATCATCCCACCGCTGCCACCATTGTTGTCACCGTCTCGATCGTCAGAGCTTTTATTAAACAACCCGAAAGACATGTTGAGTTATTGTGGTTTCTGGATTCGTCTCTGTATTCGTCCACGTTCGTCTCGATCAAATAGTTACTGATATCTGATGTAGAATTACTAATATGTGGGGGGGGGGGGTATGGGGACCTAGCAGAGGCTGTAGCCTTCCTGGTGGGGATAGCACACACTCAGGGCTCTCTGTGATAGTTAATTACATGAGTTGGGTTGGGACGAATTGCTCAGCAGGGTCGGTTGGCGTTTATCTCCGATGAAGCAGACTCAAAGTCAAAGTACAGGCTCAGCGATGTTGCTGTATTTTATTCTCTGGATAATAAAAGGGGCTCTACCTCGTTCCCTGCCTGGGCACCAACTGCCCCTACCCCGTTTCCCACCCCTATTTATACTCCCTCCCCCCATAGACCCGTCCTCGCTCACAGTACAAGACCCTAGCGCCCCGAGCGGTGGACGAACGTACCCAGTATACACCGTTGTCCCCCCGCTCTCCGATCCCTCTACTACAATATCCATGCATTTCGAAGATCATCCTATGGAGTGTCACCCCAAAATATTGAAAACTATTTTTTTCAGAAATAGAAATATCAAACTTAAAATATAGAAATACTTATTTAATGTCCTTAATGTTTACCACCATTGGAATTGGCTTGATCTCCTCTTTTCAAATATAATGGTATCTCAAAATCTAATTTTGGTGACTTGTGACTCTTGTGACTCCGGAAACGGATCACATTTGTCTGATTAAAACTGCATTAAAATGAGACCCATGGGTCTCGTTCGGGTGTGCATAGAGAGGCAGCCTAAAAGTTGTATATGTGATGTGTTACATCAAAATAAGTTACAGGTCACAAAATTTGGATTTTAAGATATCATCATATCTAAAAGATGAGACTGAGCCGATTCTAATGATGGTAAACATTGAGGAAATCTGAGGAGTATTTCTATAGTTTATATTTGATATATTTATGTTTGAAAAAAGTTTGCAATATTTCTGAGTGGACAATTACTATTAAAGTAATTAAATGGACTCTGTAGGATGATCTTTGGAACCCAAGGATATATTTGATATGCTGTCTTGAAATTTGGTATAGATGGGTCAGATTTTCAGAAAATGTATAATTTACTTTCACAAGTTCTCTGAAATAACCCCAAATTTCAGAGGAAAATATAGTTCAAAATACAGTTCAACCTAACCAAACAGATTGCTAGAATCAATGCATTGCCGAATATACTCGAATTTACTTAGTATTGACCAAATTGCAACCTAATTTAGCAGAATTTACTCAATGTGTACAGCTGCCAATTGTATATTTTCTGAAAATCTGGTCCACATGTATTTATGTGGCTCAATGTGCTAAACTCCCTAAAATCCAGAACATTTCAACAAAGAGATCTTGTAAATAAAATACATTGAAGAAATTTTGCGACTTGTGACTCATTATCCTATAACACATCAGATATGGATGCAAGGTCGTTACTTTCTTATACTAACCTAATTCGGTATAAATAGCCTATAGATGAATATGATTCGTGAAGAGACGTGTACACTTATTACGCCCTGCTCATATAATATGACAGAGTATTTATATCTCACAGGTTTAGCTAATGTCAAACCTTCCTTGAAAGATGACTAAAAATACAAACTTCTCTTATACTTATGTGTAATTTTAGATGCTTTTATTCTCATATTGAAGGGGAAAAGATCAAACAAAGTTTCTGCCCAACATCTGTGTTCACGGCAATTGTTTTACAACTGTGTATATCATTACGATCTTCAAAAACAGATCCGACTTCTTCTGCATGTGGGTCAGATTTTTAGAAAATGTACAATTGGCAGCTCTACATATTTAGGAAATTCTGCTAGATTTGGCTGAAAAATGGGTATATCTGAGTATATTTGGTATCGAATTGATTTAATGTATCAGTTCTGTTAAGTTAAAGTATATTTTGAAGCTGATTTTCGTCTTAAATGTGGGTTATTTGAGAGGATTGGTGAAGGCGAATTGTACATTTTCTGAAAATCTGACCCATGTGTATAAGTCCAACTGAAATGTATAATCTGAAATGGTTAACAATTAAAAACTTTCAGAAGTATATAATTGATATATTGATCAAATGTAAATCTGTGATCATATTTTTGATTGTGTATCACGGGAATATTAGGTTTACAGACAGAACGCAAATAAAATTTTATAAACAAAAATATTCTACAATATATATATGCATTGTATAGGATAGACTAGAGTATCAAATTCATGCATAGACTCCACTATGGAAAAAACGGCAAAAAACGGCTGCGACGAATCTTTTGCGACGAAATATCTAATCAAGTTAGATATTTTACAATTGTTGGCAACAAATAAATGTATTGCCGACAACCTATTTTACCCCTCTTCCACTGGTGATTTGTGTGCGCCGAAAATTTAGAATTTTTTTAGTCATGTCGGCGACGAATTTTGCCTGTCGGCGCCGTTTTTTACCTATAGTGGAGTCGCCCTATATTATATGTATTTCTTTAAACATATTCATTCTGAGTTTTATGTGGCACAAGAATGATCTAGAAGGGGTTGAATCCAGCACTAGAAACCATAACTTGTAGTTTTTCAGTTATGAGCTGAGGTCGAAATCATTTTATACCAGAACAGCTTCGCAGAAATTGACAAAGATGAAAAGAAAAGGTGGAGAAGTCTCGTTGCGGACTTAACAGACATAATAGATCGAAATAAATAAATTGTGAACATAATAGAAAGTATAAGTTAAGCTGTTAATAAGATAAAGTGTATAAACGAAAGCAAAAATTAATATGTTGATGTTTTTACTATTTTTTAATTGATCGTCAAATGAAAACGTGTGAAGGGCCTGTGTATTTTTCGATGTAGACTGGTCCTGGAGAGAGATGAGATTTGTTGACATATTGAATAAAAAGAAGTTGTCGCAAAAACAAAAAAAAACAAACAAACCATAACTTGTCATTTGAGCAGCAGCCATTACGGTGCTGGTGCTCGATAAGGTATTGTTCTGTAATATATGACTTGTGCTCATCTTTTTAGTCCTGCTTAGCCAGGCTAGACGAATCGTGGTCGTGCGAAAACCTTTTTCGCCGAAAATAAACACAAGCTTATGACCGCCATCCATGCCTCTATAACAGAGAACCTATGGGTGCAGTCACCAGAAAATGTACAATTCAACTTCACCAATCCTCTCAAAAGAACCTAAATTTCAGACGAAAATAAAGTTCAAAATACAGTTCAACCTAACCAAACATTGCTAGAATCAAGGCAATGCCGAATATTCTTGAATTTACCTAGTATTGACCAAATTGCAGCCTCATTTAGCAGAATTTACTCAATGTGTACAGCTGCCAATTGTACATTTCTGAAAATCTGACCTCTATATATCACCAAACCCCATCCAACTCACTTTTCTCCCTTAATTCGATCTTAGCCTCTCTAGTTCTTTCCCCAATCGAAAGGGAATGCTATTAAAAGCTAAATATGTGGGTTAAAAGAAAACTGAGTCCCAGATGCGGAGATATTAGCGAAATTTGATGATTGAGGAGAATGGGGAAATACATTTTGAAGGTCCCTGTATTCGCTGCCGGCGATTAAATGATTCAAATTAATCGTAAAAATATATCTTGCATCTGCGATCTATTTCTATAATATGTGAATGCAGGACTTCTAGGCCTTTAGGCTTCCTGGATGGTAATGTATGGGTTGGGTGGATATGGGTGAAACTTCCTGAAAATGTACACTTCAACTTCATTAATACACTCAAAGAATTCAAATTTAATGCACAAATTTGCTTCAAAATGCAGTTCAACATTACCTAACAGATTGTTAGAATCAATGCAATACCAAATATATTCAGATGTACCCAGTATTTATCATTTTCAGCCTAATTTATCAGAATTTACGAAATTCTGATTGTACATTTTCTGACGATATGACCCACACACTCAGTATAGCAACAAAACTTCCCCTTCGCCCTGTTTAATTCTAGTTGAAAATATTCTATTCTGAAACAAGTAACAATTGCCCCTAATATTCAGATTTACGTACCTCATAGAGGAAACAATATTCTGATGGACCTGTTATTATTATTATTATTATTACAAGTTGAACCGCACTAACTGTACATATATTATATGTGTTACGTAATGTTACATAACATATGATGATAATGACAAGAAAACAAAGTATGTACATGGTCCATATGAGTAATTCTCCAAAATTATTAATTAATAGGGTGTCATTTTGTTTTCCAGCTGCTATATTAAACCCAATATCACAACGACCCTTATTTCCCAGGTAATAATCACCACAATGATGTAATAATCAACAGCCAACACGGGGAAAAGTGTTGCGAAGGACGCATTTCTAACGTAGCGTAAATTAGAGGACGTTACGTCTTATTATATTGCGTCCTTGCCGGCATAGAACTTTGTTGACAAAAAATCTGGCATGTCTGAATGAAAGTTATTCAGACTAATAATACAAATTCAGCGACATGTCTTATATCAAATGAAAGCTTGAACAATTTCCTGTCCAGTAATATGTACTGTTTGATGGTCAGTCCTACAGCAAGGTGTAAAAGCGAGCGTAACCGCGGATACAAGTGACGCGAAATCTGGAAATATTTAGTCAGTCAAACCTAGCCTCTACTCAATGATCATGGATAGATGTCTGGATGAAAGGCAGGCCAGAAAGGCTAATAATACGAATTCGGGAACATGTTTTATATCAAATTAAAGCTTGGACGATTTCCTGTCCAATAATGCATGCTGTATGGTGGTTAGTTCTGCGAAATATCTTGAAAATCGAGCAAACTCGCCGATTACGAGTGCCGCGAAATCCCTTTGAAACCTATACGGCGGGAAAAACGAAAATCCGAAAGTAGTACCCATATCCATACGCGAGCGTTGTTCGGCAACAAAGTAGTTCTGTGTTCGAAGCGTAATTAAACAATAAAAACCTACTTTATTATTGCTAAATGTACCTGTGGATTGAACCCAACCTAACACTGATTCACTCCTTCTAAATTAATATGATATTAATCCACTTTATCTTGAAAAACGTGATTATTAATATTTATATGACGATTATATATACAGTTAGTGAATTATTATTATTAATATTTTTATTATTATTATTATTTTTATTTTTATTATTATTTTTATTATTATTATTGTTAATTGATATTATTTAAGGTACACATTGAAGAGATGTGGCCACACAAAATGTAATAAATCCGTGCCATTTTTAAATATGTTTGTGTTTATGGCGGAATAAAAACAATTATGTATATGGTATAACAGTGGTGTATATAATTATATACCTTCTTGGATAAATTTGTCTAGATACTTACCCATTTTTTCTTGTCTTTTTTTTTTCTTTTTACTCTTTCGTTGCCCCCCACCCCCTTTTGGGTTACACTTGTGTGCGTATATCTTTGGCCATAATATTCTGTGTTCTAATCTTTCTACAGCTATATCAAATATCATCCTATAAAGCTTACAGCCGCCTCGGTAGCGCAGTAGGCAGCGCGTCAGTCTCATAATCTGAAGGTCGTGAGTTCGATCCTCACCCGGGGCAGGCGGCTATGCTTTTACAGGCTCTAACTAATTCAATAAATAGATGGAACCTAGCAAGGGGGAAGTCTGTACACTTGTTATTGACCGAGGGAGTGCGGGAAGTTAGAGGGCGTCAGCCCGAGATCTTCTGTGCTCCCGAGGTCACTAACAAGTGTACAGACTTCACCCGAGCTTTGTTCCATATTTATTACACCCCATTAAAAAATAAGAAATATAAATAATTAAAAATAAAAAAAGTAATTTACGTTTTGGGCGGACCTACTTGTTGTATGTCCCCAGGGTGACATAACTCACATGTTATGCACCACTTTGACCAAGTGTGACATACAATGCTGAAGGTATAGGAAGCAATAGCACAGGGGTGTTATAATGCCAGTGAACCATGTACCTTGCCACCCCTCTCTACCTACAGAACCGCTAGAACAAGAACACCTTTCAGGGCTATGTGTAATTACACATAGTACTCTCTTCTCTATTTAATTTTATTTTAACTATTCAAGTAGGTGCTAGCCACATCTTATCTGCACTACTTTGTATAGGGCTGTACTTGTACTGGCTCGCTTTATATTGTTTATATTATATTATATTATATTATATTATAATGCTTGAATTTTATCTTGCCATTTTAACATTCTAGTTACCTATGTAGATATCTGTCCTTTAGTAAAGGTAATGGCTGGAAGAGCTGGGACCTTCCCAGAAGCCTGTAGACCTGTTTGTCTATCTCTTGTATTACTCAGACAAATAGAAGATTATTCAATTCAATTCAATTCAATTTCTACTCCGCACTTTATATTATACCTTGTAAATCTTTATGGAAATAAAAATCTATTATAATTATTAGTTTTGACCACGGATTTGTAAGTCCCTGGTTTTGACGTTAATCATGTTTCTACTTGAGGTAAAGTCACAATTTTACGACTTTGTATATGTTTATAATTTCTAGCATTTCTGGTATATATGAAGTCTTGCATACAAACACAAACACGGGGGTGAGGATTGGATAGCAGGCAAGCCATAAGGCAGCCCTTTATTAATTAATTGAATTTCATTTATTTTTCATCATCAATCAATCAATCAATCAATCTCCTTCAAGAAATTTTTTTTCAGGACGTGCGTAACCCAACGTGACCACAAGCAGAGTGGCGACCGACAAGTGGTCACGGGGTGAGGTCTCTAACCAGTCCAGTAGATGGCAGCGCAATCATATAGACCTATATAATCCCAGGGCAATATATAGCAACAATATGAAGTCTTGCATACAAACACAAACACGGGGGTGAGGATTGGATAGCCGGCAATCCATAAGGCAGCCCAAATGCCAACATAAACGATGAAATTGTTATTTAATTCTTTTTTTTTTTTGAGTCAGTCACTTGTCACGGTTTGAATCATTAAGATTAGCAACCACCATGGCCTCTATGTTGCACTTCCTCTCAAAAGGTGACACCAAGTAAAGAAGCACCGCAAGCGACTTCCAATCTCCAGTTAAGTGAATGTCTTCTAAAGGTACCCCAATAGAATGCAAGTAAGATGCGCCCGCACGTCTAAGAGAGTGTAGCCCATAATCAGACGGATCCAGACCAATCATGGCGACTACTCTCTTCAAAAACCCCAACAGATCCTTGTAGTAAACCCACTTAGGACCAGAGCACGACGGCATCCAGAACAAGGGGCTACTAGGTGGGGCAGGATATTCACTAATATGATTTAGTAGCATGGTATACACACACATCGAAGGCTTGTTTATAGGAAAGAGCGGTATAGCAAGCACTCTTTCACGATGCTGTATGGTTTTCGTAGACCTCACTTGAACCACAATCCTATCACTGAAAATTTCCACTTCCTGACGTAGGAGACAATGACCCAAATCCGAGGAGGAGGTGGGCACCAAGTTGCTCTTTCGGAGCAACGTCCTGAATGAAAACACAACAGGCAACCACAAGGCTTTATTCACCGCAGTCATCGGTAGAAGCTTGAAGATCTCATCCAGTTGAAGGGGAGTAAGGATAGAGCGTTGAGCAGAAGGGTTACCCAATTCCCTCCTAAGACCTCCTAGGGTAAATTTCACCAAGAGGTATTGACGCACATCCCAGTTGTAGCCATATATCTTATGCAAGGCGTTGATCGCAGACACATAACATTCAATCGTTGTGTACTTGACCGTTTGGCTTAGGTGGACAAGGAATCTAGCCACATCCCTGTCGGTAGCCGGCAGCGGGGAAGAACCAATCAGGTGGCAAAACTGTATGTACCTTTTCCACTGCGAATTCCTAGTCTTGATGGTTGAGTCTGCCCAGTTCCTGGCGACTACCTCCGACAACCTGGCATCCAGGGAGGCTATTACTACAACACAAGAAACCAGGGATTAGGGAGAACACATCATCAGCCATGGATACACGGGAGAGAAAATCTGCTCGCGAATTGTTAGCCCCTGGTATGTGCCGCACAATAAGGTGTATGTTATGCATCACACAGACCCAAAACAAATCCCTTAGAATAGACATGCTATGGGCGTTCCTAGCGGTACCACTGTTGATGAGCGATAAGGCTTGAGTGTTGTCAGTGTAGCAGGTGAGCCTGGAGTTAGGAAAGAGAGAAGCATAGCGTCTGACCCCCAGCCAGATAGGGACCAATTCCCAGAAATTCATGTTGTCGGCTGTCTGAGCCTCAGGCAGATAGACTGGAACCCAATGATGATGATCAGTGGGCACTCCTTTCACGCAGGCTGGTTTAAGATCTGAGTTAAAGAATCCTGCAACCCAGTCTGAGCCAGAGTGAATGCCAAAACCGGTTTTGCTGGCGTCTGTATAGAACACAGGTCCTATATCCTGAGACACAATGAGCGACTTCCCATTAAAGACCTTTGCAAAGTTCCTCCACCATTCTAAGTCCAAGAGGGACTCCTTCGACAGTGAGAACCTGCGATCTTCAGGTGCAATTTTCAGTAAATCAAACAGCCTCCTAGAGAAGGTCCTTCCTCCCCTAACTATTCTCGCGCAATGTGACAGTACCCCACACAGGCGCTGAAATTGAGGCTTCGTGCATTTAGACTTTCCACGGAAGAACTCTAGCTCACTATGCATTTTCTCCAAGTGCTTTCTGCTGAGGGTAATGTCCATAGTGACAGAGTTGAAAACCATGCCCAGGTAACAGCACGACTTGCTAGGTGAAGTGGTTTTCTCCCAAGCGACGTCAAACCCCAGTACCTGAAGGATCCTAATTAGCACGCGCTGGGCAAGGGCACATTCCTCCAAAGTGTCAGCAGCCACGAAGTAGTCGTCAATGTATGAAATGACTCTAGGAAACCCTCTTCTGGCAAGGCATCTAGTCACAAAATTGGAAAGTTGGGTGAATATAAAAGGGGCACACTTTATGCCGAAACAAAGCCGCGTGTCCATCAGGTATTGGCTCCCTTTACCATCCTCAAAATCCCAACTAATACCCTGTCTAGTCCTATGCTCTGGCCTGACGCTCACTGACCTATAGGCTGCCGCAATGTCCAGAGTGCACATGTAGCAGCCAGCGGTAATCATGTCAGCCACATGATCCACTGATTTGTAGGAGAACTTACTACACATTGTCGTCATGAAGTTATTGATAGACCAGCTTAAAGGCCGCCTACAGTCAGTAATTGGTCTGTATTTCCCATTAGGCTTCAAAATAGCACCTAACGAGTGTACACATGAGGGCTTGGTAGTCGAGACAATATATTTCCCTGCAGCCAACTCCTCCTTGAGCAGGGAAGATACATATTTCCTAGCAGCAGGCTGATTAACCGAAGCATAATTATACCTCTCATACTCCTGAATATCAGCCTGATCCCCAATAGGAAAGCCCCCCAGCACACCGTCCCTCAGGTACTGAGAGAGCCACAAGTCAGGTTCACATTGCAGCTCCGCCTCCCAAGCTACACCCTTCATTTGCGATGTCATGCCGCCTATGTTATGAGAGACACCAACATATGAAGGAAACAGGGGCAGCACAGACGGGTTACACAACACACATGGCTCATAACTGTAGGTAGAGTTGAAAACACCAAGCCAATAGCACAGATCCTTCGTCACCACCGCATTATGAGTAAGCAATGATGGTAGCAAAGGAGCCCCGATCGTAACTGCAGGTAAACACAAGTAACTGTCATCAACTGGCTTGCACTCCCCCAAACCTGGGTTTAGCACTACACGCAGGTCTACACACACCGCCGAGGGTAGAGGCAAGCACAGTTCCACACTATCCATGATCACAGAATGTCCAGGGGCGTTTGAATCAATCACAGTATCTGAGTTCCCATTTGCAGAATCATTATTCTTGTCCAAAACAATAACACCGCCGCCATGACAGATCCCGCGAGACACCACGAGATCTGGTTGCTATCGACGTCACTGGGAATCCCCAAGGGAACACCCCGACGCTTTATGCTCGCCTCCACACCGACGACATACATGGGCATTGTTACAGTTGGTTTTGATACACGTATGGTAGTTCCAGAAGAAGCGTGTACCTTTAGGGTAATCATCAGGAATGCCCGAACCACCTTGTCTCCTCTGTTTCCTAGGCTTGCTATTATTAGAGCCCGAACTCTGATCCTTATCCTCCTGCAATTTGCGAAGATATTTAGGCGACAAATTAGCTGCGTGAAAGTGGTCAGTTGCTAGCACAGGATCCACCTGGAAGGTGGTAGACTCCCCATCGACCAGTTTGTTTATCACAGCCCGTTCATACTCAACATAAGCACCGTCAACGTAGCTTTCCTTCTGTGCATGCTTGGTTATATAAGCCATATGGTCTAAATAAGCCGCAGCCCGTGGGTCACTTGAAGATAACAACATTCTCAGAACAAGGCACATACCATAGACTAAATTGCGGTAGGAAAGTTTTTTGTGATCAAGATGTTTGAGCAAGATGGAACCGTCTTTATATTGACAATAAAATTCTGGTCTGAACAAAATACCTGCACTGCGCTTGTGGGAATCGGGGTCAATAGTATGTGCAAGCTCGGTGAAGGCAGCGGCGAGTGGTGTAGTCAGAACGTCCACAGGGCGTGTCTCATTGCCCGATTCACCACCGGGACCTTGAGGTGCGCCCCCACTTTGAGACGATCCCCCGGGATTAGTCGAGCCCGAGGAAGTATTGGACATCCAGTCAGGTAGTTTCAAACCGCCGGCCCCCGGTTTGACCGGTACCGGTTTGACTGGCTCCTGTTTAGGTGGCTCCTGTTTAGGTGGCTCCTGCTTGACTGACTGCTGTTTGTTATCACTATTTGTGTCCTTATCCCCCAATACAGGGAACCTGCTGACTAAGTCGACATACTGGGTAGACATCTCCGCAAACTTCTTCAATAAAGTGTCCATTTGAGTTTGTTGCCCTAGCGAGGTATCCACAGCTTTTTGTAAGGACTCACGTTGTTTAGAGTCACGGTCCGCTTGCTCCTTAACCTCCAAGGAGTATTTCCCCAAAGTGTCCGAGTCAAGATATAATTTCCATTCGTCTGGTCCCGTGGCACCAGCCTCTATAGCCTTTTTTGTAGCTTCCTCCTTGAACCTACAAGAATTCGCACCGGGCCAAGGGTGAACCCATTCACATGCACCGCAAGGCTTAGACATTTTGGAATTTTTTCAGGACGTGCGTAACCCAACGTGACCACAAGCAGAGTGGCGACCGACAAGTGGTCACGGGGTGAGGTCTCTAACCAGTCCAGTAGATGGCAGCGCAATCATATAGACCTATATAATCCCAGGGCAATATATAGCAACAATAAATCTTTCATTGAACAAAGAATTGTAAAACAACTGAGCTTATATTTATCTCCTTTTCACTTTATTATTTTACTAAACTTGTCTGTACAGCTTTCACTGAGAATAATGTGTACCATAATAATGTTTCAGCTAAATAAATATATAAATATATCTAAATACAAATACAATTTAAATACAACTACCAGAATAAATAAAGTCTTAAAAAAAAAAGTTCAAGTACATGACATTAGGGTACCCCATATATTCTATATATTCTATTCTTGTAACCCGGGAGTTAAATGCGAATTCGTCATTGTATCTTAGTAACTAAATTGTTGTTACGGTATTTGTTGAGATTGTTGTAGTAGCTGTATTTTTATTTTTATTTTATTTTTCAAATAACACTTCTGTAGATCTGTATGCAATACCGAAGTTGTTTCTCGCCAAGCTTTCCATGTAACCAACATTATTACAAAACGGAAATAAAGTTATTTATATAATTATATAAACATATGGACGAATCCAAAGGTCGATGACCGACAGGTGAACATATTGTATTGTTTTAGTTACATTTTTATCCAGTGTTTCTATAGAGGACTTGCATAGCCGCCATTTTGAATCTTGATTCGCATGGAATTATGGGAGTAATGGTACAGACTAAAATATATAGAAAATATGTTCAATTCAGCATGGGATATTTATAAATGTCAATATACATGTGTTATACATGTTTCCATGACACAAGTCCCCATATTTCCCATCATGCATTTGGTTTTCATAGATCATTTATACAAGCTGTGATATTAGTGAAAACATTCTTGCAATTTTCAACAAAAAAGTGGCCAAATATTTGTATGTCAGATTTGAACAGAATCTATCCCAGTATGCACTGCAGTAGACATGCGCAGTGAGACATGCAACTCCCCTATTGGGTAGAGCAGTGTTTTTGACAGCTTATTGGTGGATTTATATTGATAATTTCCAGCCACAAAACATTAATAATATCCGGTCTTGATGAATATTGACACAAAAGGGAATCCCAAAATAGAACTGTTTTTAAGTTGATGCGTATTTTATCCTTATTCAGCTTGATCAATTTTCTCGAGTTCAGATTTTTATATGAAAGTTAATGTAAATATAGTGTTCCAACATATCAATTTTGTTTATTGCACTTATATGATGTGTAAAAACAAAACGAAATGAAGTTAGTACCATTTATGTTAGACCAGAATTTCTTTTTAATAGACAAATGTAGTGAACTACAGGTGATTCTAAAGTAAATGGTGACACGTGATAACCGTGTTGCTGGGTCAGATTTCTAGAAAATGTACAATTAGCAGCTGTACACATTAAGTAAATTGTGCAAAATAAGGCTGCAATTTGGTCAATACTAGGTAAATTCGAGTATATTCGGCATTGCATTGATTCTAGCAATCTGTTTGGTTAGGTTGAACTGTATTTTGAACTTTATTTTCGTCGGAAATGTGGGTTATTTAAGAGGATTGGTGAAGTTGAATTGTACACTTTCTGAAAATCTTACCCTAATATGATGTGTGGTAGAACAGACTGCGTAGTTCTACTTAGCAGACTAATGTCCTATTTCATGTACATTTCTGATGGAAATAACAAATTAAAATACTTTTCACGTTTGCGCACATGTGTTAATCTCTATTTCAGTCAGAAGGCTGGGGTAGCGGAGAGTAGTTGTTGTGAGCGCATGTTGGCACGCAGTCTAATGTGGGTCAGATTTTCAGAAAATGTACAATCTTCAGATCAACACATTCAGTACATTCTGCTTAAATTAGACTGAAAAATGGTGAATAATAGGTATATCTGAGTATATTTGATATTGCCTTGATTCAAACAATCTGTTTGGATATGTTGAACTGGGATTTCAACCTCATTTTTGTCTTAATTTTGGGTTATTGGAGATGATTGGTGAAGGCGAATTGTACGTTTTCTGGCGATTTCACCAATGTAATGGATATAATGCACCCACAAAATTCAATTCAATTCAATTCAAGGATTCTTTTATTGCTGAAGATGTTATACAGTAGGGTTGTCCAACTATCTAAGTAAACCATTGTTTAGTTAGGTCTTCCATTGGGTGCCCGAATTCTTGTTTGATCTTTACTTTTTGTTACAGTTTGACTATTACTACAATGATATGACTACAATATAATAAGAGTGAGTTTACTTTTAGTTATAATGGATTGACTAGGAGTAGCTATGACTAGTTCTAATTTAATGAGATGGTTATGAGATCTTAATGAGTATACATGGTTGATATGGTTGATAGGTGTATAGTGGTATACAATATATGTTCATTCATGAGGCAGAATTAAGGTACATTGGCATATGCGTATGCAGTGATATGTAGGTATAGGTTCACTCATGAGGTAAAGTTAAGGCACATTGGCACGTGTGTTAGTTACACGGCAGTTTTCAGAGCGTTGCATTATACATGTGTGGCAGGTACATGGTACTTAAGACAGTGGTATAGGTTTACTCAGTAATTTCTTATGGGGTATAGTTAAGGTATATTGGTACAGAGGTACATGTCATGTGTAGGCATTTTGATCATGTTTGTACAGGGTAGTGGTTACTAAGGTGGGGTAATAAAGGTTCGGGCACTAGAGCAAGTTACCCTGAGTTATACAGGAGTGGATCGGGTACAGTCACGGTTGGGTAAAGGGGTAAAGGATCCTTTCTGTGTATTTCTTGAAAGCAGTTTTGTCTTCGATTTTATGAGCATCCGTATGGAGCTCATTCCACCTTTTTTGGCATTTGTATATCATTGAGTTATTAATTTTAGACAACTTGGTGTTAAATTAAGAGTACAAAGATACAACTCGTAATATATGTACTACCATATTTATTGGTCAATACTATGTACATTTGAGTATATTCGGCATTGCATTGATTCTAGCAATCTGTTTGGTTAGGTTGAACTGAATTTTGAACTTTATTTTTCGTTTGAATTTTGGGTTATTTGAGGAATTGGTAAAGGTGAATTGTACATTTTCTGGCGACTTCACCCATATAGCCCTAGAGGTACAAGGTAGGCATGGGTCTATGTATAGAGTAGTTTACTACCGGACAGCTGTGGTCAGACAAAAATCGGTGTTGCCAGAAGAAATACTTGTTTTTATCTTACTGTGAACAAATCATATGCATTGTTTTGATTCATTTTGAGGCAAAAAATACAAAAAATAATAATAGTGTATGTATGTAATAAGCGATGACCGAATGAAGATGCGTAGATTAACCTTGTACTGTACTTAAATGTTTAAATGTATAATGCTTGTATTGACTAGTTAAATATCATTTTCACTTGGGGATAAGACGTATCACTGTTGTGAATATCTGCCAATAAAATTGTTTAAAAAAAAAAGTGTGTGGTCAGGGTCTAATGAGTGTTACAGTAAACAGTCAGTGTGACAGCGAACAGTCAGTGTGACAGTAAACCGTCAGTGTGACAGTGAACAGTCAGTGTCCACTATATCATACGCAAAAGTGAAGGAAATCTTGGTATTTATTTATTTTTTTTTAATTTATTTTCAATTTAACATATTTATAGAGCCATTAGTGATAAGGATATACAAGGCTCACGGGGACTATTATCTAGCTTTGTCCATGATCTTCCGCCAGGGGCTGTTAGGTGCAGTGCTACTACTATGGACCGAAAGGAGCGGTGCATGAATAATAGTAATTAGTTTAAGAGGAAAGGAGCGGTGCAATACATCGCTTCCAAGATCGGGTGTTAGCTTGTATAAGAGGTAGAAAAAAACTATTTCCGACGCAGTGCTTTCAGCACATACACTTCTGGTTCCGTACCTAAGAAGTATGCAACATGAAGCGAAGTTGTTGGCTACTTTCATTGGAGTTAATACCTTTCTACAGAGTTTGGAATTTACATGCTCTGATTATGCTGGACAGGCTAAGGGAACTTTGGTTAATGTATGATTGGTTAATGTATGATTAAAACGTTGATCACCATGAAAGCATTAACAGAAGAAGACGACCGGTGCGTATGCCGGCGGAAGTGCATAGATCTTGAGGCATGTCATGGTTGCGCTATTTCTACCTCCTTTCGCCCCCTATATCAAACAAATCATTTAAATTGTGATGATAATTTTACCCCGAAAAAGAAAGTTTCAGTGACTGCAGTATAACCAGGAAGCCGTGTGAATCCCTGACTGCACTTCTATATGTCTACTAGGTAGGTATAGGACTGCATCAGGGAATCAAGTGAGTGATGGTTTCAATGCACATTGCACATCTGGGTGTGCGACTCGGGTAGAGAGAGTTCACACCCAATCTCGGAAGCACCGTATTCACTAGTGTAAAGCTGCCCAGTGGACATTTTTGCAAGCCCATAAAAGTGCCTGGTAATATTTTTCTTAACGGTACTATCATTTATACACTTGCTCTGGTTGTAATTAAATTCTAATTATCTTCACGTCTGCACACATTGACTGCCAATAATGTCATTATGTGATGTAATATTAATACCTGAATAACAAATTCTAAAAGCTGAATATCTAAATCACACCATTCAGCAACACAAACAAGGAAAAGGTCAGCAATGAAAGGTCGCGGACATTAAACAATTTTGTTCATTTTGTCAAAATGATTGGAATATGGGGAATATTAGATTATTTTGAGCAGTGGGAAATTATCAATATAAAGTAAATTATAGATTCGTCTGCCGGCATTTACAATTCTAGATTATTCACATTTCACATTTCTAGAGAAATATTAGATTATATCTAACTGCTTCTTTATTTCACGTTTGGAAGTGTTTATCTATGTCTGTATTTGGGTAAGGTTTTCAGAAAATGTACAATTCAAATTTACCAATCCTCTCATATAACCCACATTTAAGGCAAAAATGAGCTTCAAAATAAGAGTTTAACATAACAGAACTGATACTTTAAATCAATGTGATACTAAATATTGTTGTAGTGTGGGATGGACTGGGACGGACGAATGATGTATAGGGTACATTCGTCCGCCACCAGGGGGCAGGGTCTCACATTGTGAGTGAGGACGGATCTCTGGGGGGTATAAATAGGGGTGAGATTTTAGGGTAAGGGCAGATGCAGCCCAGGCATCAAGCAGTCCACATCTACCTTTCAAGATACTTCAATAAATGGGCTACTAGCTGAGACCAAGATTCATCTCTTATTGTTGTAATTGTTAGACAATGCAATTCGTCCACTCGTCCATTCGTCCACTCGTCCACTCGTCCATTCGTCCACTCATCCGTTCGTCCGCATTCGTCCGAACTAAGTAGAATGATATTCCAGCAGAGAACTCAATGGCTTTCTCCTTATGTATTAGTGAAGTAATGACGGCTACAACAATATATTCAGATATACCCGGTATTCATCATTTTTCCAATTGTACATTTTCTGAAAATCTTACCCACATATGGGTAAGGTTTTCAGAGAATGTACAATTGGCAGCTCTACACATTTAGGAAATTCTGCTAAATTAGGCCGCAATTTGGTCAATACTAGGTAAATTCGAGTATATATTCGGCATTGCACTGATTCTAGCAATCTGTTTGGTTAGGTTTAACTGTATTTTGAACTTTTCGTACGAAATTTGGGTTTTTTAAGAAGATTGCTGAAGGTGAATTGTACATGGATTTTGAGACATGATCATATCTGAAAGAATGAGATCAAGCCGATTCTAATGATATTAAACATTAGGACCGCCCAATAAGCACTTCTGTACTTTTTTAGGCCAGAAAGACAATGTCAGCGACATTTCTTGATGGTCAATTTAGGGAGATTTAGCAACCATAACGCTAACGCTAACACTAACACTAACGTATGTTTTATGAGCACTACGTCATGACTAGGTGTGCTATTCTTAGCATGCCTACCTGAGATATGGACGTCAATTACGCTAAGAGGTGTCAATACGTTCCCAATGTATGTCTATTTCACGCTAAAATAATGGTCAATTGTAATTTCATTTTTATGTACAAATGAGCGTATATAGGTGTTTTCTTTGTATTCAGGTGTAACACACTACTCACCTTCATGAAATTATGTGTTTTTTTCCCTCTGAAAACATGTCTCCACCTCTAAAATTGATTTATCCTGCCATTACGTATGGCCCACCCTATCGTGAGAAACTAGCGTTTGCGTTAGCATTGTGCTGTTGCGTTGTGCTTGTTAAATCATTATAGCTAAGTAATTAAATATACTCCTTAGGATAATCTCAGATATGCATAGGTATATTCCATACACAGTCTCGACATTATGTACATTTGGGTCAAATTTTCAGAAAATGTTCAATTCCACTTCGCCAATCTTCTAAAAAAAAGTAACCATAACCTGACTCCTATTTTTTATAATCATGTATAAACATATAAGGGTCAGATTTGCTTAAGGATTGTCAGAAGTGTTAGAGTGAGAGAACAACGAGTTACTAATTATGATCTACATAACTCTTGTAAAATTTCACCACTCTGTTATAGGCGTTTACAGAGGAATTATAGTCTCTTCTGGATGGAACGGAACGCGCAGGACCCAAGCCGGCATGGATATGGCATGCGTGATCCTGCGCGCCTCCAAGTACACCAGTGGAAAAAAGAAGGAATAAGGAGGAGTAGTATAGCCAGAATAAGAAGTCTTTGGAACCTGCTTCCCTTAAATCTAAAAGAAATTATGGACAAAAAATTGTTCTCGGTGTCTGTTAAAAAATTACTTGCAGAATTGTATTACAATACTCAAGAGATTTGGACGGTGAATGAACAAGAAATAGCAAATTGATATTGATTTGTATTGGATTGTTGTATCTAGAGCTTTAGAGGTAGAGTGAACCCCTTGCCTACCTATATATATATATGTTATATATATGTTGCACGTACAATTATGGCGGATTATATGTATTTGATATGAACACTTTTTGTAACAAACCTGAAACGGACTATAGGTAGAAGAGATGCATCGGTGATGGTTTTTAAATTATATATTGTTCTTAACACATGCTTATTCTGTATTATTGTAATCGATACTTAGTGAATCACGAGATATTGGTAAATGGTTGAAATATTGTTATGATTATTCTAGTAAATCAGCGACGGCTGAGATATAGTGTACCAGTTGCATAATGTTTTTCGCTGAATAAAATAATTTAAATACAAAATTTTCAGAAAATGTACAATTGGCAGCTGTACACATTTAGGAAATTCTCCTAAACTACGCTGA
The DNA here is from genome assembly GCA_942159475.1 of Sthenelais limicola. Lineage (NCBI taxonomy): Eukaryota > Metazoa > Annelida > Polychaeta > Phyllodocida > Sigalionidae > Sthenelais > Sthenelais limicola. The sequence goes on along the minus strand of OW804094.1, from coordinate 150,186,975 downwards.
AAAGTGATGAATACCAGGCATATCTGAGTATATTTGGTATCGCATTGATTTAAAGTATCAGTTCTGTTATGTTAAACTGCGTTTTGAAGCTCATTTTTGTCTTAAATGTGGGTTGTCTGAGAGGATTGGTGAAGGCGAATTGTACATTTTCTGAAAATCTGACCCTGATATTAATTCTCCGCCGCCATTTTTTCTTCGTGGGTGAAATCGTCAGAAAATGTACAATTTGTCTTCAACAATCCTTTCAAATAACCCGAATTTAAGGCAAAGATCAGGTTCAAAATACAGTTCAACATAACCAGACAGATTTGACCCATAAGGGCAACGAACGATCATAACCTGACTCCTATTTAAATTAAACAATTGAAACAATTGCTGTTGTAATGGCTGGGAATGCAGCTTCATAATGTCACTTGAAAATTGGACCTTGTGTTTTATTTAATGCAAGTATATTTGTTCTTATTTCGTCTCATTGTACATGAAATGTCAATTAAATGTCAAATATTACACATGGGTATGTGTAATAAGCAGCCGCTTTTGAAGATTGAATAATACAGATTACTGTATGTGATCAAAGGGAAGGTTTGAAGGTTAAATAATACAGATTACTATGTGATGTGTTATAGCTTATTATAGGAAAATAAGTTGCAAAAAATGGATTTTGAGATATCATTGTAGTGATTTCGGCCTAGTAATACTAGTTCACTAACCAAGTTCGAATCTTATCAATATAGAATCTAAAGCTGCATTCTCAGTTAACATATCTGTCAAAATAATAAAAAAAAATGTCAAATTATGCTTTCAGTCTCTTAATATTTGTGGTTAATAGACATAAATTAAATCTTTAATCCCACCACTTCCCACATGAAGATACAGGTAGATAGAAACAAAATGAAACTGATAATTTAATCAGAACAACCATTCCTTGCTGTTAGCCAGTGCAGAACTTTAAAAAAAACTATTCCGGAAAATGGGGAGTGTTCTGAAGATGAAGAGGAAAATGTCAGCTTACATCGGTCATATTTTCAGAAAATGTACAATTGGCAGCTGTACACATTTAGTGAATTCTGCTAAATTAGGCTGCAATTTGGTCAATATATGAGGTAAATTCGAGTATATTTGGCATTGCATTGATTCTAGCAATCTGTTTGGTTGAACTTTATTTTGAACTTTCTTTTCGTCTTAATTTGGGGGTTATTTGAGAGAATTGGTGAAGGTGAATTGTACATTTTCTGGCGACAGGCATGTCAACATTATGGGCAATGTGTAACCGAAAATAATTTGAATTGATGTAAAAATCGGTTATCAAAGGATTAAAAAAGAAAACGATTATATTTCTTCTCATGGAACACATTAACAACCATTAGCAATATGATACTTGATGTTGTATATAAGTTACATGTGAAAGACTAACAAGACTGTACATGGGTCAGATTTTCAGTAAATGTACAATTGGCAGCTCTATACACATTTAGTAAATTCTGCTGAATTAGGCTGAAATTTAGTCAATACCAGGTAAATTCGAGTATATTAGGCATTGCAATGATTCTAGCAATCTGTTTGGTTAGGTTGAACTGTATTTTGAACTTTATTTTCGTCTGAAATTTGAGTTATTTGAGAAGATTAGCGAAGTTGAATTGTACCTTTTCTGAAAATCTTACCCACATACTTCTTTGGGATATAGATCTGGGGTGAGTGCAAAACAATAGGGACTTGATCCACCAAGTATAGATAAAAGCTTTGAAATATAATAATTAAAAAAAACGATCTGGGAAGTGGAGTTTCACACAAAACAATATAAAATTACTTATTATATATGTTCCAGGTTAACATTGAATCTGCGTGATCTCATCTCTTTAGATATGGGTCAGATTTCCAGAAAATGTACAATTGGCAGCTCTACACATTTCGGAAATTCTCCTAAATTAGGCTGAAAACTGAAGAATACCGGGTATATCTGAGTATATTTGGTATCGCATTGATTTAAAGCGTCAGTTCTGTTATGTTAAACTGCATTTTGAAGCTCATTTTTGTCCTAAATCTGGGCTATTTGAGAGGATTGGTGAAGGCGAATTGTACATTTTCTGAAAATCTTACCCATATATGATAGCATCTCAAAATCCTTTTTTTGTCATTTTCTGTAACACATCACAATGGCGTAGGTTAGCCTATAATAGGGGTAAGACTTTTCTAAGAGAAAGATCTATATGGGTCAAATGTTCTGAAAATGTACAATTAACCTTCCCTAATCCTCTTAAATAATCCACATCTAAGACAAAAAATACGTTCAAAACGCAGTTTAAAACTAAGAAAGGGATAATTTTAAGCAATACAATGCCAAAGATACTTGGATAAGTATAGCATTTGAAATATTCCACTCTATTTTGCCAGTAGTTATGACAATTTGTACAGCTGGCTTTTGTACATTTTCTGAAAATCAGACCCATATATCTACTCTTTCTACTCTTGTTCCTTTTCTCTTTTCTCCATCATATTCAGATCCGCCTACTGCCGGTGGAGAACAAGGATATAATGATGTCGATGAGACATTATATGCTCGTGTACGTGTTCAGGACGAATGTATTAAGCACCAGGCTTACGTGATCCATTACCTACCTTATGGGTCAGATTTTTAGAAAATGTATAATTGACAGCTCTACACATTTAGTAAATTCTCCTAAATTAGGCTGAAAAGTGAAGAATAACGGGTATATCTGAGTATATTTGGTATCACATTGATTTATATTATCAGTTCTGTTATGTTAAACTGCATTTTGAAGCTCATATCTGTTTGAAATGTGGGTTATTTGAGAGGATTGGTGAAGGCGAATTGTACATTTTCTGAAAATCTGACCTACCTTATAACGTGGCTTTATTAGGGAGGTTCAGCAAGTCTAACCTATACGTAAACGTATCCTTATCCTTGATATACAAACATACGTTAACATGAAGAAAGATGTTCTGCAAAAAATGGCGGGAAAAACGTCACAGAATGTTTCATCTAGAAATTTATGTTTTAAACATAAAAATGCGACGTAATTTAGAAAAGATATACATATGCATAGATACATATGCATAGCATTTAGAATATTCCACTCTAATTTAGCAGAAGTTACCAAATTTGTAGAGCTGGCGATTGTACATTTTCTGAAGATCTGACCCCTATAGGTGCCGGAGGGGGGGGGGGTGTTTCATAAAAATAAGATGAAATTGTACGATATAAGATACTTTATACAATAAATTATGAAATTATCATATGATGTATCTCACAATATAAGATATTGTCTTAAATGTCATTACTTTTTTTCTTTTTACAAGCTTGGTACACGCTCATGGTCTGCCTAATTATCAATAATATTCTTTTTCTAGATATGCTCTTCAGCCATCAATAAACCATAACTAATAAATATAGGGGGCCCTACATGAATAATAACTAATTTGGGTAAATACATGTCTTTGAAATCGTCTTTTGTAAGGCATCGTCTTGCTGTATCAAGATTGTCTTTGTGGTCATTGTATGTTGAGAAGTTTGCATCAGTGACTCTCTACTTGCATCTTTAAATTGTCGTCTGCTTGATTACTTACTTACTTATGTAACTGTAATTGTATAAATGTTGACTTTATATGGTAATACCATATATTCTTCTATCTCTAATAGGAGAATGTTGTACTATTTCTATTTCAGTAAAAAGTATGTAATGTAAATGATAATATTGCCTAACTCACTTGTATGAGTTAGGAGCAGAAACAAAAGAAAATGAATCATCATTAACAAGTTATCTAACATCTCTCTCTAAAGAATATAGGGAGACTAGGAAAACCTGTGGGAGCACATATAGTTTTTGAATAGATTATTTATCTTTCTTTCTCCCTTTTTCCTGAAACTGCATTTTTATCTCTGTAAATGTAAGATCAGAAATAAAGTTGTTACATACATATATACATACATACATGGTGTCCAATATTCATTCCTTTCCTCACATTTCTCGACTGAAGTCCTAATTATTTTGATAGGAACAGTTATGAGTTTAAATTGATACAATTACATCCATTTTCTTACAACAAACAGTTCAGATTTTCTTTCGTCCAACTCATTTTGTTGACATCATATACTGGCCAAATAGGGGAGTTGCATGTGCCACTGCGCATGTCTGTTTAAATGCATTCTTGGTTGGATTCTGATGAAATCTGACATTCAAATATTTTACAACATTTTTATCGAAAATTGCAAGAATGTTTTCACCAATATCATAGCTTTTATAAATGGTCCTTAAAAACCAAATGCATGATGGGAAAGATGGGGGCATGTGTTATAAAACACGTATAACACATGGATATTGACATTAGAGCAAAAATAAATATTCCAATATTTGTGATGTGTTTCAGGAAAACGAGTCATAAGTCGCAAAAAATAGATTTTGAGATATCATTATATTTGAAAAGATGAGGTCAAACCGATTCCAATGATAGTAAACAGTCTAATAAAATAATGAGTATTTCTAGATTTTAAGTTTGATATTTTTGTTTTTGAAAAAAAAGTTTCCAATATTTCTGGGGGTCACTAAACAGTAAAGTAACTAAATGTAGTCCATATGAGGACCTTTAAAACAAAAGGATATATTACATAGATTGTCCTGAAATTTGATACATCAATTGACATAACTACAAGTGACAAACTCTCCAAGAATCAGAACATTCCAATAATGTGATCTTGTGAAAAACACTTTGAAAAATATCAATTTTGCGACTTATGACTCATTTTCCTGAAACACATCCCATTTTACCATGACATGTTTTCTATAGCTTTTAGACTGTCCCATAATTCCAGGCGATCTGACCCTTATGGGTCAAGTTTTCTGAAAATGTACAATTCACCTTCACCAATCTTCTCAAATAACCCAAATTTCAGACAAAAATAAAGTTCAAATTACAGTTCAACTTAACCAAACAGATTGCTAGAATCAATACAATGCTAAATATACACGGATTTACCTAGTATTGGCCAAATTGCCGCCTAATTAAGCAGAATTGACTAAATATGTAGAGCTGCCAATTGTACATTTTCTGAAAATCTGACCCATATACTTCGCCCACATCTAGCTGCTGTGAATGCTATCAGAGCAAGTAAATTGGATTACCTCTCGAGACATGAATTGGCATTATCTCTTTAGTTAATACCTTGTATTTATGGTCCCAATAGGTCTAGCTCTAATAGTTCCGTTTGCAGAACTTGAAACTATACGATTTCCTAGTTCTTATGTGATGTGTTTCAGCGAAATAAGTCCCAAGTCGCAAAACTGATATTTTCCAAAGTAATTTATTCACTAGAACGCTTGCTTAGACTCTTATTATTTCTGGAGTTGTTGGAGATGCTGGAAGCATGAATACAAGTATCAAATGTCAAGGATGTGTATAAAATATATCCATTTTTAGTTCATCTTTTAGATCTAGCTACTTTGCTAGAAATGTATTTTCTTCAAGACATGTATTTGTCATCCTATCGTCCTAACAATCTAGGCTCACAGCCTCTAAGATGAGATTAGAATGGCATGTCAGTGATTGGACGCCTACTGCGCTAATAACCTTCCTGACCCTGGAGTAGGCGTCTTACTGATATTATAATGGCATTTTGCGGTTTGGAGCGAGATACTTTCCTTCATGCAATTTGGAGGGACACTCTCAACTCTAAATATCTTTTCGATTTCGAACCACTTTTAGATTCACATATATGGGTCAGATTTTCAGAAAATGTACAATTGGCAGCTCTACATATTTAGTAAATTCTGCTAAATTAGGCGGCAATTTTGCCAATACTGGGTAAATCCGTGTATATTTAGCATTGTATTGATTCTAGCAATCTGTTTGGTTAGGTTGAACTGTAATTTGAACTTTATTTTTGTCTGAAATTTGGGTTATTTGAGAAGATTGGTGAGGGTGAATTGTACATTTTCAGAAAACTTGACCCATATATAAATGAATTTTATATTGGATACATCATGAGGTAGAAGAAAAAGAAAAGAATTCATCCTGTAGTATACGTACCTCAGTAGTGAAACATATTTGTAGAATCCCCTCCACATTATAAGAATAAAGCTCCTCTTCTGTGGAACTGAAGAAAATTCTTTCTTTGAAAGTCACTATAATTATAGAATATTTATTGAATTTTCATTCAGTGCGATAGTTGTCTATCTTATTAATATTACCATGAGGTTCACATACATGGGTCAGATTTTCAGAAAATGTACAATTCGTTTTCACTAATCCTCTCAAATAACCCACATTTAAGACAGAAATGTGCTTAAAAATACAGATCAACATAACAAAACTGATACTTTAAATCAATGGGATACCAAATATACTCAGATATACCTGGTATTCATCATTTTTTTAGCCAAATTTAGCCAAATTTCCTAATTGTGTAGAGCTGCCAATTGTACATTTTCTGAAAATCTGACCCACATTCTGAAGTTTAATATGCTTTAGAGTACCTTCAGTTTGGTAGATTCTTCCGCCTTGTACTAGGTAGATTGTTCCTAGCAATTTAGTACTTTTTCCCATATAATATCGTCAGAAAATGAACAATTGGCAGATCTACACATTTAGGAAATGCTGCTAAATTAGGCTGGAAAATGGCCAATACTAGGTACATTTGAATATATTTGATATTGCCTTGATTTAAACGATCCGTTTGTTTATGTTGAGCTGTATTTTGAACCTCACTTTTGTCTTAAATTTGGATTATTTGAGAGGATTGGTGAAGACAAATTGTACATTTTCCGGCGATTTCACCCTTTATACATGTCTCAATCTCCTACTGTTATTTACTTGCATTACAGATTTTGGATTTGGATTTGGAAACATTTTTATTGTTCAAGGATCACTGTTGAAGAAGAGTCTCCAGCGGACGGGAGGTTTTTGGTCTCTACTTTTGATTTTACAAATGTGGTATAGGCAAGAAACAGTACCAACTCAGTCATAGACTGCTAGTTGGCTTCTTGCAATAGTTTACAGTTCAAAGTGACACTTCTCACTGTTGAGGGCTATATTATCGAGTAACGGAATTTCTACTTCATTTTCTAGTATTTGGTTCACCTTACCCTACCTAACTAACTACTGTGGATATCAAAACTCTAACATTCATATTATATCAGATATTTGGTAAGATAGTGAGCAAAATCGTTTTTGCATGCCATACAGATATTCAAACTGTCAGTTGGGTTTGGCATCTGGTGTTACATAATGCCAGGCTCGACCAAATGTTGTCCTGGGTTAAAGTTATTTATATATCTGACCACTTGGAGCCTGTAGCAGCACTGTTTCGTGGCATGACCATATTCTGATGGATTTGAAATGAATAGAGCCTTCTGACCCAGTCATTACACATATTCACTAATCAATGAATGAAAACGCAATGCTGGTACTCAAAACTTCAGATATTGCTATACATATCATATATGATTACACTGACAAAGTTTCACGAGATTTCATGACTACTCATTTTAATTATCTTAGCCACTTTAATAAAGAGTTCTTGTTGACAATATGACATAACAACCCATATCCTCATATTAATAACTCGGATGGAAACGGAAACTGAAGTTTATTGGAACTTTCCGCCTGATGTCATACAAGCAGCACCACACTCTTTAATATAAAGTTATTTTTAACATTAATTCTGAGTAATTACATTATTAAAACTGAATATAATTAGGTTTGAGTCTCCCTACACAAACGATATCTGCATTCATATTGAATACACAATACATTGATCAAATTTTCAGAATGTGTACAATTGGCAGCTGTACACATTTAATAAATTCTGCTAAATTAGGCTGCAATTTGGTCAATACTTGGTAAATTCGAGTATATTCGGCATTGCATTGATTATAGCATTCTATATGGTTAGGTTGAACTGTATTTTGAACTTTTTTTTCATCTCAAATTCGGGTTCTTTGAGAGGATTGGTGAAGGTGAATTGTACATATTCTGAAAAACTGACACATATATTGCTTATATAACTGACCTCTGCAGTGCATGGGATAAAATAGGACCTTGAATCATCAGCTGGAATCGCAGCCATTTACACTGCAGATAGACCCTAAATAGAAGGATAAGCTTTAAGCCAATTATTAAGAACGCATTAACAATCTGTCCGTAGCAGATGGTATCAGTTTTCATTCAATGCATGCCTCGCTTTTAGAAAGGGTTGTCAGGTTACCATCTATTTAACTCGATTTTCCAAAGGAAGCGGGTTAAACATTTTTGGAACATGCAAAGTTAATTCCAGTTCCATTTGTTTAATGTTGAGGAAGGATTTTGGTGTCCTTGAAAAATGAAAGAACCAGAAATGTGATGTAGATATTCTGCAGGGGAAGGAATGGAAAGAATTCCATCAATGTTTAGGAAATCATGTGTAAGGTATACAAAATAAACAACATACTTTAAGTAACCTCTGCCCACCAAATTGTGGACTCGAAGTCATTTGCAAAGGAAATTTTTATTATATACACGCATTGCTCTGAAAACAATGTATCTAGAGTGATTTGCACATAAGAAATCTTTCCTGAAACAAGACAAAATTGCGTAGAAATTTACGCACATTTTGTAATATTTTTTCTACGTGCAACAGCGCATTGGAATCACAAAATCTGGGGATTACGAAATCAGTCATAAGCGCGCCCATGTGGGAAAGCTTGTGTAGCTATTGTCTTAACCTATGGTTATATATATCACTAGCTATAACAAAGCATGAAGGTGTGGAAATGAATACACATTTCATTGATGAACGAAATCGCAGTGTCTGGTAAACGACATGTACACCATAACTTTTAAAAACTAGGTTCTAAACTATTTTGTGTATTTGGGCAAAACAATAGGAAAAATGTAAATTAGTTTATTCGTGCCTTATGGAGAACGCACTCTAAGATATAAACCTTCTGTATTAAAACTCTATATAGCTGAAAAATATAGCTGAAAAATATAGCTGAAAAATATAGCTCAAAATATAGCTCAAAATATAGCTGAAAAAGCTTCCCATTACTTCCAGTCCTTAGTATACGAACTAATGAAAGAAATGCACAATATCAATTTCACACGGGAAAAATAAAATTCCTTTTTATTTTCTCTACTCTTCCTCTCCTTTCCCGTCTGGAGTCAGGTGATTTAAATTGAGTCGAACCACTTGATTTCGCCGATAGAAATAATGTATTACAGAGAAACTAACCATCAGACATTCAGGGGGTTTTGTGATTATTTTTATATTCAGATTGGAAGCATTTTGAGGGAGCTATGAGCTATCTAGTAGAGACCAATATTTTTGAGTTTTTACAAGTTATTATTATTTTATTTATATCAATACAAACAACTTGATTCGGCTGACAGAAATAATTTATTACGGAGGAACTAACTGTCAGATTATCAATCTGAAAGCAAGACTTTCTTCCTGACATTCAGCGGGTTCTTGGATAAAAAAAGATTCAGATCAGAAGCATTTTGAGAGAGCTATGAGCTATCTAGTGGAAAGCAATATTTTTGAGTTTTTGAGCTCTGCATTCAGACTCATAAGTTGCACAGATATATCCAACAGATTCGGTGGTTAGGATGCTCGCTTGTGAACCTCAAGGCTCTCAGATCGAACCCAAGCATGGTCAACTATTTTTTCTCTATGTTGTAATCAGTGCTTCTGCACTAATGGCCGTCAGGAACAAATGGTCGCACCAGCTTTTCTGGCACTAGCTGGCAGCCTATTGGGGTCTTAGGGATTAGGAAACTTCTCCTAATCCTTTAGCTTTCTCAGGATATGATTTGCAATGTTAGAAATAATGGAAACTGATAGATCGGGCCCCTTTGAAGGACTATTTCCAATGTTTACTCGTAAAATTATAAAATTGGTGTTTAGTGGGTATTTTCCTAGTGATTTAGTTGGGGATGTCATGGCAACCAATCTGGGGTGTTTTTTTTAAGATTACCGGTAAAATTCAAATTAATGATTCGATTTGTTTCTATTTTCATGATTGAAAGCAAGTATAATAAAGCTGTTAACTAACTTGTTGGTTTCAGTGGCTTAGAATATCGAACTCGTTACTACACAACTCTTGCAATATTTTTTTTTTTTTTTTTGCACAAATTTTATTCAGGAAATAGAGCATGGCAACTGCCTATGCTGAATATTTTTTTACGGCTAGGGGAACCCTGTATTCCGCCGCATCCTGAAAGTCACAATTACATTTCGACATAATCTCAGTGTCACATATCATGTTTGATCAGTACCTATCTTATTTGCTTTTAGTGTAATCTAATGGGATTAATGAGATGAGATGGGATGATATTTATTGTATGAGAAAATGAATGATGGTTGGTATAATAGAGTGCTGTTTATCTGTTTTCTTTAATTATATAACTTCCTTGTTATAAGTTTCACGGTAATTGAATGTCTGCATGTGTAGCTAGTAGTACATGTACTTGTACTGGACATTTGTAACAGCAGTTGTATTAGTAATAACAATATTAATAATAATAATAGCAGTGAAAGGGTGTAATATAATATATATAATATATATATAGTATATTAGGACAATATTCATTTACATTGTCAGATCGATTTACGTGGTATACGTTGGCACTTGCCATACTTGAGATCGCATACAGGCTCGTACTTATTATTTTTAATTAAAGTATTCCTCTATGTATATATTTCCATTTAAGATTGTATTTTTTAGTCGATACTTAAAGTTTTTGACATCAGTTACTGACTTGTATATAATTCCTATATCATTCCACATCCGCACCCCTATATATGCTAACGATTTAGCATACAGCGTACTTAACGGTCGATATAGTTTAAAGTCCAACATCCTATCGCCTCTCAGGGCATAATGTACCTCGTTGGCCTCTCTCTCCACCCAGTTAATCCTGCAGTGGTGCTGTTGTTTGTGAAAAAATTTTACAACATTGAAATAAATTCTTTCTCTGACATTCATGGTTTTACTTTCCACATGTAATCTCTGCACATTATAGTGTCTGGGCTTTTTTAGGGCAAAACGAAGGGCTCTATTCTGTAATATCTGTAACCTATTAATTGTATTCTTCGCACAGTTTAGGTAGCAAACATTTGCATAATCAAGATGGCTGAGTACCATCGATTTAATCAGCAGTGTTCTCGTATTAGTATCTAGTGCATGTCTATTAATATATATATTATAGAGCCTCGCATTGGCCTTCCTCACCGCATTCTTAGCCATATCATCAAATTTCAGCTTATTATCGATTATCAACCCTAGGTATGTAAAGCTTTTAACCCAGTCTATGTCTATATCGTATATTTTTATACATCTTACAGGGAGGGTGTTGCTGGTTTCAGTATCGCATATTCACGCTCCTTCAACCAACTCGTTAGTTAAACTGTATATATGGGTGTTGCAGTTTAACATAAACAGAACTGATACTTTGAATCAATGCGATACCAAATAACTCAAATATACTTGGTATTTATCATTTTTCAGCCTAATTTAGCAGAAGTTCCTAAAAGAGTAGAGCATTGTACATTTTCGAAAAATCTGACCCATTTATAAAACGTTCCATATTCCATAGCAGATCGGACAGGTAACCAGACCAATATCAACAAAAAGAACTAATGTACAAAAATTACATATTGTAGACCCGCAAATGCCATTACTTCACAGGAAAAGAGAGGCAGATTTATTAGATTATCCTTTTAAATCAAATCAAAATCTTGATAACAGGAAAATCCCCCTAAGAAATTTTGCTTCAGGATAATCACTTCTAGTACCAGACCCCAAAACTAAAAAAAACTAAAAAGATCCCTGATATACCAAGGACCCGTTCTTTGAAACAGCATCCCAGACAATGCTAAGAAGTATGACCTTAGTGAGTATAGGACATTCCATTAGAGAATATATGGGTCAGATTTTCAGACAATGTACAATTGGCAGCTGGACACATTGAGTAGATTCTGCTAAATTAGGCTGAAATTTGGCCAATACTAGTATTGGTATACTAGTATATTCGGCATTGCATTGATTCTAGCAATCTGTTTGGTTAGGTTGAACTGTGTTCTGAGCTATATTTTCGTCCGAAATTTGGGTTATTTGAGAGAATTGGTGAAGGTGAATTGTACATTTTCCGAAAAGTTGACCCCTATGCTAAGGGAGTAGAGAAGACAAATCCCCTGAGTTTTTGTTTGTTTTTTAATTCGTTTTTATTCAGGTTGAGAGCTACATACATCATTCTTAGATTCAGTTCATTTCATAAGACAGCCCATCGGCTCACCATTGCGGTGATCTTCCTCCAATCCCTGAGCTGACAAAGGAGATTTGTAATTTTAGTAGTTTATTTTGACATTCAGTAAGACACTCGGTCCGAAAATAAAACCGTATATCCGTTATACATAATGTTTTAACATAATTATTATTATTATTCCCGTGTTTTAGATGTCCCACTAGATAACTTTCTCCTATAAAAGGTAACAGCTGGAAGAGTTGAGACACTCTCAGAAGCCTGCCAACCTCTTTGTCAGCCTATGTATTGTTTTTGACAAATAAAAGGATCAGATTTTCAGAAAATGTACAATTCAACCTCGCCAATCTTCTCAAATAACCCAAATTTCAGACAAAAATAAAGTCCAAAATACAGTTCAACCTAACCAGACAGATAGCTAGAATCAATGCAATGCCAAATATACTCGAATTTACCTTGTATTGACCAAATTGCAGCCTAATTTAGCAAAATTTACTCAATGTCTAGAGCTGCCAATTGCACATTTTCTGAAAATCTGACCCGAAAGCTTCCTCAATCTATCTATCTATCTATTCAGAGCAGATGACAGACATTTATATTAAAATACTCTTGCCTACTTTCAACGCTCATAATGGAATATTTCTTTTATAGACATTGTTATTGAATTGTGTTTTCATGATGTCATGATATTCTTAAGACTTCAAATGTGATGTGTTGCAGTCACAAGTCGCTAAAAACGGATCTTGAGATACCATCAAGCGGATTTCAATGATAGTAAACATTAGGACATCTAATAAGTATTTCTAGATTTTAAGTTTGATACTTTTACTTCTGAAAAAAAAAGTTTGCAATATTTCTGGTGGGGCAATTACCAGTAAGGTAACTAGATGTACTCCATAGGATGACTTTCAAAATACAAGGATGTGTTTAATGCACTGTCTTGAGATTTGACACATGAATTCAGATGTGATGTGTTCTTGTGAAATGTGGCAGAAGTCGCTAAATTGATATTTTTCAAAGTGTCTTTTTCACAAGATTTCCTTATTGGAATGTTCTGATTTGTAGAGGGTTTAGCACTTATAGTCATATGAATCCATGTAACAAATTTCGGGACATTGTATTTAATATATCCTTGCGTTTTGAAGGCCTTCATATGGAGAGTATATTTAATTACTTTACTGGTAATTACCCATCTAGAAACATTGGCAACTTTTTTTTCAAAAATAAAAATATCAAACTTAAAATAGAGAAAGACTTATTAGGTGTCCTAGTGTTTACTATCATTTGAATCGGCTTCATCTCCTCTGTTCAAATATGGCGATATCTCAAAATCCATATTTTGCGACTTATATGACTCATTTTCCTAAAACGGATCACAATTAGTAACAGCAAAATATTATTACATATGACTTCAGGCGCTTAACTCCCCAAATGTGAGAACATTGTACAATGAATTAAACACTTTGGAAAACCTCAATTTTGCGAGTTGTGACTCATTTGCCTGAAACACATCACAAATAAATTTTAAAGAAAGGTTTCATTGTTAGTAAGCACAATTATACATATTTCTAACAGGCATTTTGTTTAGACATATATGTGTTTGAATGCCACTCAACTCCAATGATTCTTCCGTGCCATTGCAAACCTCTGTAATGTGCTGCAAGAGTTGGGTGCCGAGAAAAAGGGAGCCAGTTAAAGGGGAGCCAGTTAAAGGGGAGCTGGGAAAAGGGGAGCAGGGAAAAGGGGAGCCAGGAAAAGGGGAGCCAGTTAAAGGGGAGCCAGTTAAAGGGGAGCTGGGAAAAGGGGAGCCAGTTAAAGGGGAGCCAGGAAAAGGGGAGCCGGGAAAAGGGGAGCCAGGAAAAGGGGAGCCAGTTAAAGGGGAGCCAGTTAAAGGGGAGCTGGGAAAAGGGGAGCCAGTTAAAGGGGAGCCAGGAAAAGGGGAGCCAGGAAAAGGGCAGCCAGGAAAAGGGGAGCCAGGAAAAGGGGAGCAGGGAAAAGGGCAGCCAGGAAAAGGGGAGCAGGGAAAAGGGCAGCCAGGAAAAGGGCAGCCAGGAAAAGGCAGCCAGCAAAAAGGATAGCTGGGAAAAGGGGAGCTGGGAAAAGGAGAGCCGGGAAAAGGGGAGCCAGGATAAGCCAGATATACCTAGTATCACATTTAGTGGAAATTGCGAAACAAAACTGGGAAATGATACATGTGTACTGAGTATATCTGCGCATATTTGCTATTGCCTTGCTTTTAAGAGTTGGTTTGATTATGTTGAGTCCTATTCTAAACCTCATTTTTGTCCTAAACCTGGGTTATTTGTGATGTGTTACAGGACAATGAGTTAAAGGTCGCAAAAAAAAATGGGTTTTGAGATATCATCATATAATTATTTGAAAAGATGAGATCAAACCGATTTTAATCATAGTAAACAGTAGGACATCCAATAAGTGTTTCTAAAGTTTAAGTGTGATGTTTTTATTTTTGAAAAAAAAGTTTGCAATACTTTTGGTTGGGGAATTACTAGTAAAGTAGCTAAGGATACTCTATAAGATGACCTTAAATTGCATGGATATATTTAATACACATTCTTGAAATTTGATACCTGTATCCAAGCTACTAGCATCTCCGCAAACTCTGGATATAAAACATTCTAAGGCTGTGATTCCACTGGCTCGATCTTTTGGTCCGCTCATGCCCCGCTCTTTTTATATCCCCAAGCACCTAACAAGCAAAGACAGAGCAAGACAAGAGCCGTCCAATAGAATCAATTATTGCGCATTTTATACACTCCTGAAATATGACATTGGCGCTCATTCTGGACGTTGCGCTTATATCTATTGCGTTTGATTTGAGTGCAACTACAATTCCACTCTTTCTGCCTGTTAAAGTAGCAAACCAACGCATTTGCTATTGATTTCAGAAGGAAACAAGCGCACCAGTAGAGTCGCTCTGCGCTTGTCTTGTGCTAAAAATATTAGCGGATGAAGAGCAAATGACAAGTGCACTATAAACAAGCGCAGCAAGAGCGAGCTATGAGCACATATACAAGCGATCCGGTGGAATCGCACCTTAAGCAAGGGTTCTAGTGAATAAATTACTTTGGGAAATATCAGTTTTGTGACACATCACATTTGAGGATGGCGATAGGTGAAGGTGAATCTGATGTAAGTGGAAAGTGGCAAACAATCATTCATATTTTTCAAATGATTTTTCCAGAGAGCAACTCGAGCGAATATTCTCAGTTTTAGAGTGCTGAGCACTTATAATACTGTTGGCATTACATGCACTAAATGTCAAGGCTATTTACTGAATATATATGTATATGCATTTATAAGGATACCCTAAGGGAAAATATAAACAGAACTAACCGCAGTGATGTATTTCCGATTGTTCTTCACCAAGTTGGAGGCGGGAGGATTCCCGAGGGTCGGAGTGTACCATAGACCCAATGGATTCCTTTGCCGGAAACGAGGTGAAGAACTGGAATCTTTAATTACGGTAACAAGTTGCGAGAAAAACACAGAGAGGGCGTGGCATGGTTCCATTTAGCACTTGAGTTTATGACAGCTGTTGTAACGTTGACGACTGCCGCCACAGTTTCAATGCTTAGCATAGGACGTAGCGTTGTGGCATGACTTGTCCCTATGACAACACTGGCCTACTTTCAGAATAACCAATGACAATGCAGAAGGATAAACTGGGTCATCTGTTTCTTCCCTATGGACAAATGAAACATATTTCTTCCCGCTTGCTCGCATATAACAATATGAATTTGTTTGCGACATGTGACTCATCTTTCTGAAACACATCACATTTGGTGGTGTGTGAAAATGTGTGATGCCTTAGACAAATGGATATTTTACTATACTACTTACACATGGTATAGAGTACATGTGTACTTAGACAAATGCATATTTTACTATACTACTTACCCATGGTATAGAGTACATGTGTACTTAGACAAATGTATATTTTACTATACTACTTACACATGGTATAGAGTACATGTGTACTTAGACAAATGCATATTTTACTAGACTATACCACTTACACATGGTATAGAGTACATGTGTACTTAGACAAATGCATATTTTACTATACTACTTATACATGGTATAGAGTACATGTGTACTTAGACAAATGTATATTTTACTATACTACTTACACATGGTATAGAGTACATGTGTACTTAGACAAATGCATATTTCACTATACTACTTACACATGGTATAGAGTACATGTGTACTTAGACAAATGCATATTTCACTATACTACTTACACATGGTATAGAGTACATGTGTACTTAGACAAATGCATATTTTACTATACTACTTACACATGGTATAGAGTACATGTGTACTTAGACAAATGCATATTCTACTATACTACTTACACATGGTATAGAGTACATGGGTCATTTTTTCTGAACGTGTACAAATGGCAAATTCCTAACTTGTGTTGGTTCTCCCACCCATTACAGTCACAATCTCGAATTCACATTAATGCAATATATCTCATCGTGACAAGAAGAAAATAAGCTTTCCAGAAATATATACTTTTATACGTCTATGCTAAAGACATCATATTCATTTTTAGGGTTGAAATGAAAAAAACATGCATTTTACAGGTTCTCCTCTTGATTTAAGAAGTTTGAATTTAATATTCAAACATGTGTTTGATCATTTATCTCATTTTATTTTGTCTTTCCATGTATAATTTGGGTCTACAACTCTATGGACGGGATGGTATGACCTAGGTACCAATGGTTATTTTTTTGGGGCCAGGAGAAATTTTAACCATTTTTAAACAAACGCCCATCATCATTAATATCTGCAAGTATTGAAAAATCAACTCAATATTTCCAATACTACAATTTACTTGAATGTATTAAGCAGCTCCTTTGTGAAAAAAAAGAAAAAAAGAAACAACTCTATTCCCATTTGTTAAGAAATAACAATGGATCTACAAAACCATCCTCAGTTTATACCAATTAAGCTGATGGACGTTTGCTGGACTAACCATGATAAGAAATGTGTTATCCAGGCAACACAAAACGTTTCAAACTCACTGCAATGAAGTTATATCTGAATGATATGCCAAAGTCAACATGGAAAATCCAAAATCCTAAATTCAAAGGGTTTTTGGATGATTTTATAGCAAGATTTTCAACAAGGCAAACGTCCATCATGAAAATAACGCCCATCATTGAAAATCTGTGCTGAGCTAGCTCTGCTCAGTAAGTTTACCTGCTTGGAGAATCAACTATAGTTGGAAACATACAGTGGTAAGTACCAGACATTTCTTGCACAAATCATACTTCATTTTGTCAAAAATAGTATGAAAAACTGAAAGTGGCATTTTAATTATGTGTGGGATAATGATTGATATACTGTAGGATCAACTGGAATGGTCAGAAAGTATAAAAGCTTTGTATATTCTGTGTCAATTGTGTTCAGAAATCAATGGCTGAACGATTTTTAGTCATTACACACAGCCAAATTGTTTAACTCATATGATTAGAACTGCACATGTTAGGTGTAAATCAGGCATAACGCCCATCATGGTAATGATAACAGTACAGATCTGTCTCTCAAGGTGCTAATAGTCAGTGGAAATATGATATTGTTGTGTTTGTAGTGTTGTATGACTTGTAATGGTATGCAAGAAATACTTTTTTGTGGTTGATCAATGCCCAAAGTCTAATTTTGCTGATACAAAATGAGGTTAATATTTACTATGACAAATGCCCATCATCAAAATGAAAATTAACTCAGTAAATTTGGCATATTGTCTGTGTTAATAACATGGAAATATGCCCCTGCAAGTATGTCATTGCATCCAATCTTTTAAACATGTTTTCTATATTCTACATTGTCATATTCAGTGGATTTTGTAATGTACAGTGTTTACATTGTTTTTCATGATGGGCGTTTGTGAATATAGCAAATTATATAGAGTGGGTCTAGCAATGGCCCTAGACATTTCCCAATGCCCTTCTTTCAATATTATGCCTTATAAGCAACTGTTTAATCATATATAAATGGTTAAGGGTGGAACTATTACTATACTTTAGTACAAGGGGCACCATTTCCATGATGGGCGTTTTCCAAAGTAATGTTCACCCTCAAAAACCAATGAAAGGTTCTTTCAACCACCACCAAATTTCAACCATAAATGCATGATTTTATGCTTTATGAAATGGCATTATAATCTTCCTGTTTTCGAAAAATATTTTTTCACATTTATGGGGCCTCACTATGTATTATATCTAATTTTCATTTCCAGATCAACATGGTTGGACTACCACCACTAACAAACTCTGAAAAGGCTGCTGCATGCACTAGGTGCTACTCGAGAAGAAAGGCAGCCTCCAGCTAGACCTGGAGTGCCCTAAACAATGAGTGGAAAAGGAAATAATGTTTGAAAACGAAAGTTGAAAATAGCCCATTTAATTAATTAAAATATTATCCTACTTGCAATATCTACCGTACAGATGTATGATATTGATGGAGCATTATAAACATTATAAATACAATAATTACACTGTCAAATAATGAAAATATTCTTAGTGGGATTTCTTGTGATAAAGACATTTGAAGTAATATTATTTTTGCGACTTGTTACTCAGTTTTCTTAAATACATCATCTATGGAATCTTGATAATGCAAATTACTGATGACCCCTATATAAACAAGTTTATTTCATTATGAAGCTAGTAGCAATGAATGTAGACTGTGCAACTAAATGTATCCATGCAATACGGAGGTCATCCTGAGCAGTAGATGAAGAAAGTGACCAGGACCTCTCTTAAGGAAACAAAGCCAAAGCCATACAGCAGCATGAGACATGGAAAGTTGCTGATGACTTTTAAACATTTCAGGAGTACAGACAAACATGTTGGGCATGTTTCCCGAAAGCATTGTTTCTGTATGGTTATTATTAGATTCCTTTAGATGATGTTTCATATCCTATCTACATGCACAAACGCCCATCATTGAAACCCAAACGCCCATCATAAGAAGTCTTTTATAAAGCCAGGTTGAGGGTTATATGATCTTTCTTTGATGGTTTAAATACTTCTTGTGTAATGACAGGTGACACTACTTCTCTGTTGGAATTTTCGGAGAGGAAAGTCTGTTTTCTGGTACCTTGAAGTCATGTGTAGCCATTGTCAATACTCAATGAACTAAAGTATACATTTTTGTATATTATTTAATTGAAATACACTTGTTTTGTCTTATCCTCAGTGGTTGATGATGTTGAGGCAATATTGAACCATTTCAGGTTCATTCATAATGAAATAGGACTGATAATGGGATTTTACTTCATTATGTATAATAGGCTATTTTGACAAACGCCCATCAGTGAAATACAGCACCTTTGGGATAGAGTAGTTTTAACACAACTATGTTTAAGGTTCTAGAACTTGGGGAAGTATTAGATAATGTATGTCTTATTACCTAGCTGCATTATTAAGGTTCAAGCCCTGTCACTCACTTTTTTACAAGTATTTGAAACCAAGGTATGGGGAAAAATTGATGATGGGGATTTTAAGGAAATATGGCCGATGCACTTAGCTCAATTTTGTCAGCAAATTATACTTCTTGGTTGTAATAATTTTTACACTAGATTCATTGCCATGTTGTCAGATGATGGTGTACTTTTATGCTCTATGCACAAATAAAATTAACTATAAGGGTTGTGTCTCATCTTAAATGAGTTATGATGACGGACGTTTGCCAATTTCTGAACCTCAAATTTTGACTTATCATAAAAACTGAACCACTGGGAGGAAATGCGTATAATGGGTATTGACAGAAACCTCTAAACCTGGACTAACGAGATATGTATGTTTAGAATTGATCTGGTGAACCTTCTGAAAATCCACACTTCTGGCTGAATTGTACACGTTCAGAAAAAATGACCCACATGTGTACTTAGACAAATGCATATTTTACTATACTACTTACACATGGTATAGAGTACATGTGTACTTAGACAAATATATATTTTACTATACTACTTACACAAGGTATAGAGCACATGTGTACTTAGACAAATGTGTATTTTACTATACTACTTACACATGGTATAGAGTACATGTGTACTTAGACAAATGCATATTCTACTATACTACTTACACATGGTATAGAGTGCATGTGTACTTAGACAAATGCATATTTTACTATACTACTTACACATGGTATAGAGTACATGTGTACTTTCTTGCGTGTGCATGCTGCGCTCGCATTATTCACCTATCAAAAAATGTATTTTATTTAAATATTGGTCACAGGGTGGCACTATTGGCTACAGGCCATGACTTTTAGTACTTCTTCTTTACTTCCTCAATTCATTCTTATCCTTAAACTAATCTATACTCTGTCCTATAAGTCATTGACACGGCCTAACCCAGCTTTTGTAAGAGGAGGGAAAAGCAGGGTAATTTTGACTTGAGATCTTTGCCCCCTGAATCACCATTTGTGATGACCATGGAGAAATATACAGCTGCATTGTACATGTTCCATACATGGAACATGTACAATGCAGCAGCTGTGTTTCCCCTTCCATGGAAGGAAGAGCTGGTTATACTGGCCCAGTTTCTCCATGGTTGATTGCGATGAGCGACTCGCAGGGCAAAGATTTGACAGGAACTTGTCATAAATAGAATTAAAAAATCCCCACTTTTCCCTCTTCTTAAAGAAGATGTTTAGGTCTTGTCAATTACTTATTGGACAGAGAATAGCCATCTAATAAGTACTTCTTGTATGCATAAAAAAAGTTAGCCTTGTATCTGGACGTTAGTGATATATCTTGATCTTGACGTCACTCACTGATAATATTGTGATGCGTTTTAGAAAAATGAGTCACAAGTGGCAAAAATGTATTTTGAGATATCATCATAATTGAAAGGATGAGATCAAGCCGATTCCAGTGAGAGTAAACAGTTGGACATAGATAATATGTAATTTCTATATTTTAGGTTTGATATTTTTATGCTTGATAACAATTTTAAGATATTTGTGGAAGGGCAATTACGAGTAAAGTAATTAAATGTACTCCATATAATGACCTTCAAAACGCTAGGATATATTTTATACACTGTCTTGAAATTTGGTATGTGAACTAAAAGTCAGATCTTGTGAATAAATCCCTTTGAAAAATATCAATTTTGGGACTTATGACTCATTTTACTGAAACACATCACCTATAGTAAATTAGTTAAATATAGTTAAATGTACTCCTCAGAAACATATAGATATATTCAATACAGAGTCTTATTTCACCCTCAATATGCTCTGCCCATAGAGATAACATAGGCTCTGGATATTGTTTAGCTGGTCAGTAACTGATGTGATATTGCTTATGGGCAATACACGGCCGACCTAGATTTTTTGCACACTGTGCGCATGCTTGCTTTCTGATCTTCGCCAGTTCTGGTACTTTTTCAGAGCCATGTTTTCGAAGCGAATCAAGCTAAAGAACTAATTATTTAACGATTTATTTCTCAAAATCGCTGTAGATCATGTTAATTTAACATTAGTTTAGTGTGTGGGGTGAAATAAACAACACAGAACAACCCTTGGACTCTCGGCGTTGTGAATATTCACCCATGACGGTCTTAGGGCTACCGCCCCTTGACCGTCATCGGTGAATATTCACTCACGCCTCGAATCCAGGGTAGTTCTGTATATTTGCAACTTGAAATCAAGGCAATATCAAATTATGTTGTATTAACAAGTATTGACCAAGTTTCAGCCTAATTCAGCAGAATTTACTAAATGTGTAGAGCTGCCAAAGCTGCACATTTTCTGACCCACAAAAACTGACCCATATATTCAAAACACAGTGTTGAAATATGATATAATGTATTCATGCTACCAGTAGCACTAAACACCTCAGATATGAAGAAATCAAAACACTTTGTGCAAGGGTTATTGCCAATAAATCACTTTAAAAGATATCAATTTTGCAACTTGTGACGCATTTTCCTGTAACACACCACAATTGTCCATGGTTAAAATGCGGTTTTGCCTTGCTCTGGACATTAATAAACCTAGCAGTAATAAACCTAGCAGTGCCTCTATCAAATACGAATAGAATAATCCGATATCTCTGAACACCAATCCTCTCAAATAACCCAAAATTAAGACAAGAATAAAATTCAAAACACAGTTCAGCCTAACCAAACAGATTGCTAGAATCAATGCAAGGCCAAATATACTCGAATTTATCTAGTATTGAAAAAGTTTCAGCCTAATTTAACAGAATTTACTAAATGTGTACAGCTGCCAATTATACATTTTCTGACAGTCTGACCCATTTGAAAAGCTGAGATTGAGCGAATTCCAATAATAGTAAACATCTAATAAATACTTCTATAAAATTGTATGCATCAACACAAGTTAGCCATTTTATCTTGATGTTAGTAATATGTCGATCTTGACGTCACTCACTATAGTAAATCAGTTATTAGTTATCATTATTACTTTATTTTTCCAAGTTTTGTTACATATGGTTACTTGGAAAAACGGGTCACATATCTCTGCATTGACAGTTCTTCCGACAGAACCTTCTACTTCACTACAACAATAACTTAAGGGTCAGATTTTCTGAAAATGTACAATTCAACTTCACCAATCTTCTCAAATAACCCAAATTTCAGACGAAAATAAAGTTCAAAATACAGTTCAACCTAGCCAAACAGATTGCTAGAATCAATGCAATGCCAAATATACTCGAATTTACCTAGTATTGACCAAATTGCAGCCTAATTCAGCTGAGTTTACTAAATGTGTACAGCTGCCAATTGTACATTTTCTGGAAATCTGACCCATAAGTGTTTCTATACTACATACAAGAAGAATACATATAAAACAAATCTAAATTAACATATCATGTCACCACATTTATTGTGGGGCTAGGTAGCCTTGCAGTAGGTTTTAAACAATTTTAAAGAGGGGGTAAGTCTTACAAGCTTACAACATGATGTGTAGGCAATGTACATGCCACCTCATGATTGAAATAAACACATGATTATACAATTAAAAGATTAAAACAACAAACTCCTGCAGCCAGGAGTGGGAGGCGACCCATAGTTCTATTTAAATGTATTCCTCAGAAACATATGGATATGTTCAATGGATATGTTGGCCCTTGTGGGTCAGATCTTCTGAAAATGTACAATCGGCAGATGTACATATTTAGTAAATTCTGTTAAAATAGACTGAGAAATGGTCGATACTAGGTATATCTGTGTGTATTTCACATTGCCTTGATTCAAGCAATCTGTTATGTTGGACTGAATTTTGAACCTTATTTTTGTCTTAAATTTGGATTATTTGAGAGGATTGATGTAACATGTCATACACCATATGGGTCAGATTTTCAGAAAATGTACAATTCACCTTCACCAATCCTCTCAAATAACCCAAATTTCAGACGAAAATAAAGTTCAAAATACAGTTCAACCTAACCAAACAGATTGCTAGAATCAATGCAATGCCAAATATACACGAATTTACCTAGTATTGCCCAAATTGCAGCCTAATTTAGCAGAATTTACTCAATGTGTACAGCTGCCAATTGTACATTTTCTGAAAATCTGACCCATATACCTTTTGTCAAACTCGGAGACCCTACTCTCAGGAGTATACCTGATCACCTCTCTCCGTACCATGTACTCAAATGTGACGTGTTTCAGGAAAATGAGTCACAAGTCGCAAAATTGATATTTTTCAAAGTGTTTTCATCACAAGATCCGTTGATTGGAATGTTCTGATTTTTAGAGGGTTTAGCACTTATAATCATATAAATCCATGTAACAAATTTCAGGACATTGTATCAAATATATCCTTAGGTTTTGAAGGCCTTTGTATGGAGTATATTTAGTTACTTTACTGGTAATTACTCATCCAGAAACATTGCAATTCGTTTTTGAAAAATAAAAATATCAAACTTAAAATATAGAAATACTTATTAGGTGTCCTAGTGTTTACTATCAATGGAATCGGCTTGACCTCCTCTTTGTAAATATGGTGATATCTCAAAATTCATTTTTTGCGACTTATGACTCATTTTCCTAAAACGAATCACAAATATTTTCGACATAACCCTTAGAACATATGTAGAGATAAATATATACATTATTCCTGTATAACTCATGGAATCTATGTTATATTCTCAGTAGAATGTAATGGATACTGAGGGGATTCTAATACTGAGGAGTACACCTTTACCTCACTTGGTACCATTTCATTTACCAAAAGTCCCAAAGGACTTAGTTAGTTTTACTATGTATGTAGTTTTACTTCTTATTGTATTTTATTTTACTCTTATTCGATCTAAAATTAAAATTAGATTTAACTTAACCCTTTCGGCCAAGGTAACGGCAGGGAGATCTGGAGGCAATCTAGAAGTCTGTTTACCTATTTATCACGTATTGTCCTATTCGATAAATGAAGTAGTTCTTATCTTATCTTATCTTATCTAAGGGGAGTAGGGGACTTGCATAGCCGCCATTTTGAATCTTGATTCGCATGGCATTATGGGACTAATGGCACAGTGTAAAATCTATAGAAAAGCATGTCATGTTCAGCATGGACTATGTATCAATGCTCTAATGATACTATCCATGTGTTATACATGTTACCATGACACAAGTCCCCATATTTCCTATCATGCATTTGGTTTTCATTGATGATTCATACAAGTTATGATATTGGTGAAAACATTCTTGCAATTTCCGATAAAAATGTTGACGAATATTTGTATGTCAGATTTGATCAGAATCCATCTCAGCATGCACTGTAATAGATATGCGCAGCTGATGGATTCCGCTAAATTTGGGTCATATTTTCAGAAAATGTACAATTCGCCTTTACCAATCCTCTCAAATAACCCACATTTAAGACAGAAATGAGCTTCAAAATGTAGTTTAACATAACAGAATGTATAATTTAAATCAATGCGATACCGAATATAATCAGATATACCCAGTATTCGTCATTTTTCAGCCTAATTTAGGAGAATTTCCTAAATGTGTAGAGCTGCTAATTGTACATTTTATGAGAATCTGACCCTATTAATGGATTAAGAATGGATAGCAGATCCCCCTCCACCCGCCCCCCCCCCCCCCCATCCTATTATATTCCCCCCTCCCCCATCTAAACACATGTCCGCCCACCATCGCATGAGGAAGAGGGTCAGATTTTCAGAAAATGCACAATCCACACTTCTACACATCTCTCAAATCCGGCTAAATTAGAGTGAAGATTGATAAATACTGAGTATATCTGAGTGTATTCTGTATTGTATTCATTCAATACATCTGTCTGGTTATGTTGAACTGTATTTTGAACCTGATTTTCGCCTTAAATTCGGGTTATTTGAGATGATTGGTGAAGACAAATTGTACATTTTCTGGCGATTTCACCCACGAAGCTAACATGGCGGCGGAGAATTAATATCAGGGTCAAATTTTCAGAAAATGTACAATTCGCCTTCAGCAATCCTCTCAAACAACCCACATTTAAGATAAAAATGAGCTTCAAAATGCAGTTTAACACAACAGAACTGATACTTTAAATCAATGCGACACCAAATATACTCAGATATACCCAGTATCCATCATTTATCAGCCAAATTTAGCCGAATCTCCTAAATGTGTAGAGCTACCAATTGTGCATTTTCTGAAAATCTGACCCATCAAAGCAGCAAATCCTTACTTTCCTCCTCCTGAAAAATAGTCATTAACTTCTTCTCCTCCGTCCACTTCTTGGAGCGGCGGGAGACGCTAACGTCACCAGCGTCTGACGTCAGCGTAATGGTCATGAATATGCATGTTTTACAGGAGGCAACTGCGGCGGGTAGAGAGGGAGGAGGGAGGAGGGCCTGCTGGTGGTAATAATTATCATTATGATCACTTGGGCTCCTACCAACCAATGCCACAACCCCGGCCTCCATCTTCCATCCAACCACCGACCAGCAATCCGTAGTAGATTCTGATAACAAAGGTTTAACGTTCAGAGGCTTGTCAAACTCTGAAATACCCACGCTCGTGGACGAATATTAAGGAGGAGGAGGTGAGGTTGGGGACAGTAACCTTGGTGGAGATTTATCGTTCTAGGGTCAATAAGTGTTATCCAAACTTGTGGGAGCTATTGAAAAGTCTTCAAGATAGAGTGAGAGAGTGTGTGTGTGGGGGGGGGGGGGGGGGAGAGGGAGTGGGAGGGAGGGGGGGAGAGGGAGAGAGAGAGGGAGAGCTAGGGAGTGGGAGGGACGGAGAGAGAGGCAGAGGGAGAGGCAGAGGGAGAAAGACAGAGAAAGAGAGGGGGAGGGACGAGAGAGAGAGGAGAGAGAGAGGGGAGAGAGAGGGAGAGAGAGGGAGAGAGAGGGAGAGAGAGGGAGAGAGAGCGAAGGAGAGAGAGCGAAGGAGAGAGAGGGAGAGAGGGAGAGAGACAGAGAGAGGGAGAGAGGGAGAGGGAGACAGGGAGACAGGGGTAAAGGGAGAGAGAGGGAGAGAAGGAGAGAGAGCGCTAGAGAGAGGGGGAGAGAGAGGGAGAGAGAGAGAGCGAGAGGGAGTGGGAGAGGGAAAGAGAGAGGGAGAGGGAGAGGGAAAAAGAGCGAGAGAGACGAGGGAGATAGAAGAAGGAGAGAGAGAGGGAGAGAGAGAGGGAGATAGAGAGGGAGAGAGAGGGAGAGAGGAAAGAGAGGGAGAGAGAGTGAGGGAGAGAGAGGGGGAGAGAGAAAGAGAGAGAGAGGGAGAGACAGAAAGGGAGAGAGACAGAGAGGTTAGAGAGAGAGGGGGGAGAGAGAGAGAGGTTAGAGAGAGAGGGGGAGAGAGAGAGAGTAACAGTGAGAGAGGAGAGAGAGAAACCGAGAGAGCAAAAGTTCGTTTACTCTTTATCTCTCCAATCCAATCCACACCGCTAGCTCTCATTCCATACTCTACCGCCCCCGCTCGCTCTGATTGCACTAGTTCCACTGCTCGCCACAGGTGGAGCCACTAGTCATAGAGAACTACAGGGAGGGGTAGGAGGAGAGCATCTAGGAGGAGTAGAGAGAGGAGTAGGAGCAGGTGGGAGGGAGGGAGTTACAGAGGGAGGGAGTTAGAGAGGGAGGACAGGTGTATAAAACCATCCTGCAGTTAGGAGAGAGTGAACATTTTAAGCCTGCATTGGGGCCTAGGAGAGAGACACGCGGACATACCATCACTTTCACTACAACCAGAGCCACACACACATCCACAGATAGAGAGAGCGGGAAGGAACAAACACTCGCACCAACTCCTGTTAGTTTATAATAGAAAGTTTGACATTGTAGAGTAACAACATGAAGCTTCACATAGCGCTCACATTACTGGGCCTGGCTCTACTTGATAGCATTGCCCAATCTCTAGCAGAAGAGACGGTGCCTGGGGCACCAGAGGCCGACAAACGCCGAGGATGGGGCAAGCGGTCTTCCGGGGACTTGTTGGAAGACATGGACAAACGGAGGGGTTGGGGAAAACGGGCGAGTACAGGCGATTCCGACTCCTCCAGTGTGATAGATAAGCGGAGAGGGTGGGGTAAACGTGACCCCATCGATGCCCTTGCCTCTGATAACATAGATACGGACGAGGAAGTTGATAAGAGGAGGGGTTGGGGTAAGAGAGCTGCCATGGATAATGAAGTTGATAAGCGTAGAGGTTGGGGGAAACGGTCGGATTCCATGGAGGAGGAAATGGACAAACGTCGTGGCTGGGGAAAACGCTCTGACGTGTCTGAGACGCTGGCAAAACGTCGCGGCTGGGGTAAACGCGCGGAGAACGCCGCCGCGCTCGAAGAGGAGTTCGAGAAGAGACGCGGCTGGGGAAAACGCGCTTCTGAAACTGACTCTGAAATGGACAAGCGTCGCGGTTGGGGCAAGCGCTCCTTCGAGGATGACCTTGAAGCTGAAATGGACAAGAGGAGAGGATGGGGCAAGAGAGACGCTGAGGGAGAAATGGACAAAAGGAGAGGCTGGGGAAAGCGCGGTTGGGGTAAGAGGAGCTCTGAGGAAGAGTTTGAATCTGAGGGAGGCATCAGAGAGAGAAGAGGATGGGGGAAACGTGGATGGGGCAAACGAAGCTTTGAGGAAACTTGCGATTCTCTTAAACAAGACGTAGTAACATACACCAAACTAGCCATAGAGGTAAGTCAACTTTATTGTATTTTATCCCTCGCATTTATTATGTATTTGACTGTTATTTTCTTTTACTATTTGTCATCTTCTAAAGGAAGATAGGAATTCAGGTTGTGTAGTAATTGGTAGGAAACTTTATACCACAGAAGCGGTTTTGCAATTGTGCAAAGCATAGAACGTTCATTGAAGGATATTTTTTATTATTATTACAAACAAAGGCCATACATTTAATCATAATGATAAAGATGCATGTCGACGTGGTCAATGTTTTCCTGCGTTGCCTAGCATTATACAAGAAGAAATGTACTAACTTAAACAGCAAAAGTTACTCATACTTATGATCCAACCAAAATACCAGAGTTGGGTAAACTTCAATAGAACATCTAAAAAAAATATCCAAGTAAGCATCAAGTTTCAAATTACAATAACTCTCCTCCCCACAGACTTACATAAAGTAGAGATTTATAATAATCGTCAAAACTAGTCCATTCAAACTGTCAAACACATTTCAGGACACACATCCTATCTGTTATAATAATTATGAAATGTATCACAAGGCATCTAACGTTTAGTGTACCAGCAAAGATATGATTTCAGTCAGAATAGAACAACGGAGTTCCATTCAGAAATTGTAGTATTAACTTCACAGAGGAAGGTTTTTTATCTATAAAGATGAGAACATATTTCTTCAATCGCCAATTCTAAGTATCATATGAGATGTTAATGGGAAGGTTCTTTTGGGATAGTATTGCTGTACAAGCTTCAGAACGATATGAGTTAATTAGAGAAAACTTTTTTAAAACAAACTTTATTCAATCTCTCAACAAATCCACACGGCCCAGGGCGATTAACACTTTGTGAATACAAAAGCCCTTCTTGTCCGGCTCAAGGGCACCTCATCATGATGAAAAATCATTTTTCAGTCAGCTTCTAAATATATCAAAATAATTCAAGCTGCTATATACAAGAAATTAGAAAAACTGGCCCCATAGTTAGAGAAACCTTAATACTCGTAACAATCATGTGGAGTAGGCCTTCTGCCAATAGATTACGTGAGGAAGGCTTTAATTAATTTTAATATGAAACCAAACTGATATCAAAACTTTCAAAAATAACCATCGCTTACCTTTTGATGGTTTGAATATAATTTACACCGATGACTATGGTATTATAAAAAAGGTTATATGGCCAAGCGAGTTGGTATATAAAATCGTTCTCGGTGCATGTATAATATTATGGTTCATGTATTTAGTTTACCATCACTATAGGGTTAAGAGCAACCTACTATTTATGAAATTTGTCTCGATGGGTGATATTCTTTTTACGATATCCCCCAGATATTACATATTCTTCCTTCCATGGAGCCTTTGGGCTGCCATTTGATAACCCAAAACAGAAAATCATACATATGGGCCATATGTGAAACAACAATATCGAAATACCAGATGGGATAGAATCCAATTATATCATCATTTAAATAACAGTACATGACAATCTAGCACCAGTATCCAAAACATACTTTGGAGTTTTGGTTTATCGTCTAAGTGATAGCTAAATGATCTAAAAATCTAATCTAATCATTCGCTAGCATTTTAAACTACCGTCCTTAGCATTGGCATATGAATATTGGACATCCATGGATAGTTTCCCCTCTTCACATTCCAGAAATATGTAACATTCCAGAAATATGTCACATTCCTTAAATGTGATGTTTTAGGAAAATGAGTCATGAGTCGCAAAAAATGGATTTTGAGATATCACCGTATTTGAAACGATGAGATCAATCCAATTGCAATGATAGTAAATATTAAGGACATTTAATAAGTATCTCTATGAATTTGATATTCTTTTTTTTTTAAAAAAAAAGAGTTACAATTACTAGTAAAGAAGCTAAATATACTCTATAAGATGACCTTAGTAATGCAAGATATATTTATCACCATGTCTTGAAATTTGGTACCTGTATTTATGCTACTAGCAGCTCCAACACCTCCAAGAATTAAAACGTTCTAAGAAAGGGTTCTTATAAATAATCTACTTTGAAAAATGTCAATTTTGCGACTTGTGACTCATTTTCCTGAAACACATTACAAATATATAATGACAAATAGGGGCGAATCACCTAGTAATTCAGGAACTAAATTAAATGAATAATCAGAGAAAATAGCACATGTCCAGATCATACATAGCCTGATACTAGAATGAGATAGGGACACTTGGTCAGTAAATCATATTACATTTAGCTAAGAATTTATCTAATAAATGACCCCAACGAATCCAATTCTTTACGATATAATGTAAAGATCTCCAAGAAATTATTCAAGAACAAATCATTTACGTTTTACTTAAATGATTACTGGGGGTTTCAACGAACAACCGCCATTCTGTTTAGCGCAACATACCTTCACAATTAGGTTTCAATTATTATAATTTGGATTAATGTTGAGAACGAGCTGTGTCATAAATCCCTTATAATGAGACTTCTTCGGATAACGTATGGAATGTAGTTTTAATTAGGTGGAATTCTGTTATTAATTGGGGTTAAGGGGTTTGATAAATACTAACCTATCATCGCCATATGGTTGGGGAGACCTCGAATATGTCCCATTAAAATAATTAGAAATACAAAATAATCATTCAAAAATGGAGAAACTTAAACACCAACATCTCGAATCTATCCTTGCATAAACTTACCTGATACCGAACCTAAAATTCAAGATGTTTTATTGAGTGAAGAATTTTTTGTCATTTTAAGTTTAATTATACAAAACCTTCTTACCTCTTTGATATCAAAACGACAAAAGACTCATAAAACGGGATTATTAATTGCTCGTTAAGGCAAAGCTGCTTTAATTAGTTGTAAAAAGTAATAGCCTCTTCTACCCAAAACATGCTGCCTGCCCGGCTCCCGTTCTCTCCCCTTAATAAGTCGGAGGGAGGGCCGTCGGCAGATAGATCACGAAGGGCAGATGTTTCGGATATGAGTCAGATTTTCAGAAAAATGTACAATTGGCAGCTCTACACATTTAGGAAATTCTGCTAAATTCTGCTGAAAAATGATGAATACCGGGTATATCTGAGTATATTTGGTATCGCATTGATTTAATGTATCAGTTCTGTTATGTTAAACTGCATTTTGAAGCTGATTTCTGTCTTTAATGTGGGTTATTTGAGAGCACTAATGAAGGCGAATTGTACGTTTTCAGAAAATCTGACCCATATATTGTCAGGTTATTATTTATCATTTGATAATGATAAAGGTTGTGGGTGGTAATGACTTTTTTAATAAAGTGGTCATGTATTCGCAGAATCCTTTTCTCCATACTCTGGTAGTTTCCAGTAAAGATCTTTTATCATCTATATAGATTTTTTTTTTTTTTTTTTTTTTAACGATTTTATTTCAACTGGGGAAGACATCTCCCAGTAAACTGGGTTATTCCAATGCGCCCAGCTTTTTGGGTAACAGTGATTAAGATTTTAGCAAGATAAATAGATGATCCGTTAAGTTGGTCAGTTACAAACTCATATGAGGGAATTTTTTAGGCAAACAACATATATACTCTAGTCTCAGAGACGAGAGAGTCCCTCCAAACTGAGGGGAAAAGCCTCTCGCTACAAGCCAGTCTAGGCTCAGAGATGAGAGAGTCCCTCCAAACTGAGGGGGAAAAGCCTCTCGCTCCAAGCCCGTCTAGGCTCAGAGATGAGAGAGTCCCTCCAAACTGAGGGGAAAAGCCTCTCGCTACAAGCCCGTCTTGGCTCAGAGATGAGAGAGTCCCTCCAAACTGAGGGGAAAAGCCTCTTGCTCCAAGCCCGTCTAGGCTCAGAGATGAGAGAGTCCCTCCAAACTGAGGGGGAAAAGCCTCTCGCTCCAAGCCCGTCTAGGCTCAGAGATGAGAGAGTCCCTCCAAACTGAGGGGAAAAGCCTCTCGCTACAAGCCCTTCTTGGCTCAGAGATGAGAGAGTCCCTCCAAACTGAGGGGAAAAGCCTCTCGCTCCAAGCCCGTCTAGGCTCAGAGATGAGAGAGTCCCTCCAAACTGAGGGGGAAAAGCCTCTCGCTCCAAACCACAAAATGACATTATACTCCCATTAGGACGCCTACTCAAGGTCCGGGAAAATCATTAGCGCAGTAGGCGTCCAATCACTTACATAAATTGCTATCTGATCTGAGAGGCTCTGAGCCTAGAGTGTTTATGTAAGAGTCAGATTTTCAGAAAATGTACAATTGGCAGCTCTACACATTCAGTAAACTCTGCTAAATTAGGCTTCAAAATGATAAATACCAAGTATATCTGAGTATATTTGGTATTGGGTTATTTTAAATTATCTGTGTTACTGTGTTAAACTGTATTTTGAAGCTCATTTATGTCTTAAATTCTGGATATTTGAGCGTATTGGTGACGGCAAATTGTACATTTTCTGACGATCTGACCCATAAATCGCGTCTCGTGTTGGACTGCGAAGAGTGTCGCACTTCCTGGAGTTGTCCCTCTGAGCA
Source organism: Sthenelais limicola (assembly GCA_942159475.1). NCBI lineage: Eukaryota > Metazoa > Annelida > Polychaeta > Phyllodocida > Sigalionidae > Sthenelais > Sthenelais limicola. The sequence continues at coordinate 150,154,074 of OW804094.1, read as the reverse complement.
TTTTGATTTGATTTGATTTGATTTGAAGATTTTTATTTCAATTAAAAATTGCATAAATGGGGCATTCTCCCGCTGGAGGGAAGTGTCCAAACCTCTTGTAACTAAATTACTGTATTTGGGTCAGATTTTCAGAAAATGTACAATTGGCAGCTCTACACATTTAGGAAATTCTGCTAAATTAAATTGAAAAATGAAGAATACTGGGTATATCTGAGTATATTTGGTATCACATTGATTTAAAGTATCAGTTCTGTTATGTTAAAATGCATTTTGAAGCACATTTTTGTCTTAAATGCGGGTTATTTGAGAGGATTGGTGAAGGCGAATTGTACATTTTCTGAAAATCTGACCCGTTTGGGTTTTTTTTGAGAAAATGACAACTCTCACCTCCGTCGATGACTGGAGGTGACCAACCACCATTCATTCAGGTCATTCCAGTCATAATCTTCGTTACAGTCATTTAAATGCATGACATTTGAGATGCGTTTCAAGAAAATGAGTCATAAGTCGCACAATTGATATTTTTCACAGTGTTTTTTTTAACAAGATATCTTTATTGAAATGTTCTGATTGTTAGAGGGTTCAGCACTTATAGTCATATGAATCCAAGTAACAAATTTCGGGACATTGTATTAAATATATCCTTGCGTTTTGAAGACATTCGTATGGAGTATATTTAGTTACTTTAATGGTAATTATCCATCCAGAAATATTGCAAACTTTTTTTTTATCAAAAATAAAAATATCGAACTTAAAATATAGAAATACTTTTAGGTGTCCTAGTGTTTACTATCATTGGAATCAGTTTGACCTCCACTTTTTAAATATAATGATATCTCAAAATCAATATTTTCCGACTTATGACTCATTTTCCTAAAACGGATCTCATTTGAGAATATCGTTTCTTGAGAATAATCATGATTGTGAATAGTACCGACCCATGCAAATCATTTGCAAGTCCAAAGACATGCATACAAGATATGTCAAATGATAACTGTACGGTGTCATATACCTGATATTTGATTAAATACATGCATAACATCTGCGTACGCAAAAGCAGAATAGTTTTACAAGTATGTAGTACACTATCCCAGATGTTTCATTAAGGGTGGTCTCCACTGGCTGCAGTAAGCTCTGCGGCAAGCTCTGCAGTAAGCCTTGCGATGGTGCTGTGTTGTTGTGGAGTGGCGAGGTCCTGCCTACATCGTTCACTGACCATGTAGACAAGGACCTCGTCATTCCCCTCCACCTACAGAACCAGCACAAACCATTGCAAGGCTTGCCACAGAGCTTACCGCAGCCAGTGGAGACCACCTTTAACTGAGTCAGATCGGCACAAAATATACCATCGGCATCTCTACACATTTATTAAATTCAGTTAAAATAAGCTGAAGAATGAGAAATACTAGGTATATCTGAGTATATTTAAAGATAAAAGATTATTCTGTTCTATTATATTTGGAAAGATGAAATCAAGCCGATTCCAATGATGGTAAACATTAAGGACAGCTTTTAAATGTTCCAATATTTTAGGTTTGATATTTTTATTTTTCCAATGATATTAAAGACACCTAAGAAGTCTTCCTATATTTTATGTTTGATATATTCATGTTTGAAACAACAGTTTGCAATATTTCTGGATGGAAATTTACCAGGAAATGAACTAAATCTACCCCATAGGATGACCTTTCAAACCAGATTTATATCGATTACACTGTCTTGAAATTTGGTACATGGATAAATATGACTAAAGCTGCTAAGCCCTTAAAGAATCAGAACATTCCAACAAAGGTATCTTGCCAATGAATCACTTTGGAAAATATCATTTCTGCGTCTTGTGACTCATTTTCCTGAAACACATCAGGCATCTAAAAAAACACCTTTCACTCACGATTCCTTTTTTCTAGTTTCGAACCTTATACGGCGTCCCTTTATTGGGCATGATTTCATTTGATTACTTTGGTTAAAATTGCCATCGGGGAAAGAAAGATCGGGTTTCACCAATAGTAGTTGCAATTAAAAATGTGGTTCCTTTCCCTCAAACTTCATTATTCATTATTAGTTTCACGGAGGAAAGTGTATTTCTTTGCGAAGGTTAACCTTTTGTAATTAATTGAAAATTGAAAACAACAATATTGGCCTTCAGATTTCATCCTTATAAGCGAAATCCTTATTAGGGAGCCTAGGGTCACGAATGGAAGCTTATATTCTCAGCGGCGGGGCATTTGTAGAGTATATGTGATGTGTTTCAGGGAAATGAGTCACAAGTCGCAAAAATGGTATTTTTTCAAGTGTTTATTTTACAAGATTACTTTATTGGAATGTTCTAATTTTTGGAGAGTTCATCACTCATAGGTATATCGATCGATGTATTAAATTTCAGGACAATGAATGGAATACATCCTTTCTTTTCAAAGGTCCTCATATGGATTACAATGAGTAACTTTACTGCTTATTGCCCCCAGACAGATTGAAAACGTTTTCTTTTCAAAAATGAAAATATCAAACTTAAAATCTAGAAATACTTATCAGATTATTAGACAATCGGCAGCTCTACATATTTAGTAAATGTTGTTAAATCAGACTGAGAAATGGTCAATATCAAGAATATTTGAGTATATGTGATATTGCCTTAATTCAAACAATCAGTTTGGTTATGTTTGACTGAATTTTGAACCTTATTTTTGTCTTAAATTAAGATTATTTGAGGGGATTGGTGAAGGGGAATTGTACATTTTCTGGCGATTTCACCCATACCTCACCTATGTCGAATTCTAATATCACCGTTATAGAGGAATTGCATAGCCGCCATCTTGAATCTTTATTCGCATGGAATTATGGAAGTAATGGTACAGCCTAAAATCTGTGTTCAGCATGGACTATTTATTGATGCTCTAATGTCAATATCTATGTTTTATACATGTTTCCATGACACATGTCTCCATCTTTCCCATCATGCATTTGACTTACATAGATCATTGATACAAGCTCTGATATTGGTGAAAATATTCTAGCAATTTTTTATAAAAAAATGTTGGCAAAAAATGTTGGCAAATATTTGTATGTCCGATTTCAACAGAATTCTTCCCAGCATGCACTGCATTAGACATGCGCAGTGAGACATGCAACTGCTCTATTATGATTTATCAGGCTGTCTAAATAGGCCATATTCTGATGATTGGCATCATTTCTTTCCTTTGTTAATGTGCACGTATACATATAATAATAATAAACAGCCCATATTCTGATTGTCCGTGTATAGCATACTCCTCCTCCTCCTCCTCCTCTTCCTCTTCCTCCTCCTCCTCCTCCTCCTGGGAAGAGATTGTACCTTCAGAGGATCAGATCTTCAGGAATTGTACAATTCACCTTCACCAATCCTCTCAAATAAGCCGAAAGTAGTGCAAAACTCAGTTCAAAACTCAGTTCAACCTAACCAAACAGATTGCTAGAATCAACCCAATACCAAATATACTCAAATCTACCTAGTATTGACCAAATTGCAGCCTAATTTAGCAGAATTTACTCAATGTGTACAGCTGCCAATTGTACATTTTCTGAAAATCTGACGCCTATACACCCACTCTCTCCCTTATTAACTCCCTATAGTAGAGTTATGCATCCGCGAGGTGCTCATGCCCTCATTAATGAGCTAAAGATTACATGTACGGCGCACGTACAAGTGCTCTCCGCCGCACGTCAAGCCTCTTATACGCGCCCCTTAATGAAGCGTTACGTAAGTGCCCTCCTCCCATAATGACCATGTAATATACATGTAGCGCATCCAGGCGTTCTCTTAATATGGACTATTGTATTATAAATTTTCTGTGCTTTGCGATTTTTTAAAGCAAATTTAGCAATTTTGTAATATACATGTAGCGTTCTCATAATATGTGATTTGTTTCAGCAGAATGTGTCGCAAAATTGATATTTATCATTTTGAATGTTTTCATTTTTGGGGTGCTTAGGGGTCAAATCGCCAGAAAATGTACAATTCACCTTCACCAACACATTCAAATAAACCAGATTTAAGACCAACAAAAAGAGTTTTAAAATACCGTTCAATATAACAGAACACATTGTCTGAATCAAGGCAATGTATACCAAGATATATATAGTATGATCATTGTGCGATTTGTATGCCAATTTTAGGCAAAGACTCCTTTACTTTATTACAACACGATCTGAATAATTTTAAAAGCTGGGCTGACACCAATTTCCTGAAAGTGAATAGCAATAAGAGTAAAATTCTTTTCATACGTAGCACGGTTGATCTTTATACAAGACATTTACCAATTGTATATATGAATGGCAGTCCGATTGAGTTTGTACAGGAGTTTCAGTATCTTGGGTTATGGCTTAATTCCACATTGTCTATGAGAAGACAAATTAACAATAATTATGGATTGGCTAGTTGCTACCTTGGCAGGTTAATCAAAGTTAAACATCTACTGTCCAAGGAAAGGTGTCTGTTGGTATACAAGACCTTCATATTACCGATCATTGAAAGATCCTGTATGTTTATAGATCTAGCTGGTAAAACCTCTTATATACGCCTTCAAAAAATCCAGAATAAGGCTCTTCGAATAATCTATGGTGATTTGTACAAACGTAGAGGTGTCTTCAATTTACATGTTCTGAGTAAGCTACTACCTATCTCCCTAAGAAGAGAACTCAGATTATTGTGTTTACTACCAAGAACCGCTAAGTTCATAAATACAACACATGGACATAATTTAAGAAATGGTAATGCTAGACGTATTGAGGTTTACAGGTGGAAAAAAACAGGGCTAAGTAGATGTACGTTGGCCAGAGGTGTAGGATTGTGGAATGCCCTGCCTGAAAATATACGTATTGAAAATGATCCTAAACGACTCAAGACTAGACTGAAAAATCTATATCAAGGTAACTTTATTAGAGCAGGATTAGTCGAATCATAAAATGATGCTTATAAGAAAACGAAAAAAAATTCGAAAAATGGATGAGAAAATTATATATTACGGTTAATGTTGTATTGCTTGTCTAAATTTGCATAGGTTGCTTCTCAAGGTATGATTTACACCTGTTACACCATGGTTGCTGGTAGTATTGATACAGCTGATCGCTTCTTGAAGAAATGTACAACTATTTGAAATTTATATGATTATTAATGGTTAATATGAAAGAGCGCGGCGTCGACACACTGTATACATGTATTTTAATCATCCTGCAACTTTGCATCACCTTATGTAATAGGAGTATGGAGACTGTTCTTATTTTTCGAGGTATTTGATTTATGTATATATATGTTTAAAAACTAGCTTAATTTATCAATCTTTCTATGTTCGATAGAGTCATAAAGCTTATAATAGTATTATCTAAAACATCTGTAACTTAACTCTCATTTGCTGTATTATGTAAAAATTTTTCTAATAATTCAGGCTTCCCTGAGAATATTTGTGCTTCTTGTATGAAAATGTCGAAGTTCCTGAATAAAATATTTTTAAATCTAAATCTAAATCTAATCTTTCAGGCAAAATTACTAGAATTTCATGAATGTGTTGTACTGCCGATTGTACATTTCTAGGTGATCTGACCCTTAACACTTTCTGTAGCATGAATAAATGTACTGAATCTCAAGACGGTGTATTAAATACATTTATGCATTCCGAGGGTCATCTTATATATTAGTTTATTTAGTTACTTTAGTAGTAAATGTCCACTCAAAAATATTGCAAACATTTTTTTCTATTGGATTCATTGGAATCAGTTTGATATCATTGCAAATATGATGATATCTCAAAATCCATTTCCTGCGACTTGTGACTCATTTTCCTGTAACACATCACATCTGGACTATTATATTATATATTTTCTGTGATTTGGGATTTTTTAAAGGAAATTTAGCAATTCTGTTAAAGCGACAGGGGTCAGATTTTCAGAAAATGCACAATCTACAGTGCTACACATCTTTCAAATTCTGCTAAATTAGAGTGAAAAATGATAAATACTGAGTATATCTGAGTGTATTCTGTATTGTATTCATTCAATAGATCTGTCTGGTTAAGTTGAACTGTACTTTGAACCTGATTTTCGTCTTAAATTTGGATTATTTGAGAAGATTTGTGAAGGGGAATTGTACATTTTTTTGGCAATTTCACCCACATTCTCAGTTAACATTGGTCAAAACCTACGGATTTTGTAGTTTTTGTTCCAACAAATCTAAAAAATCATTTGACCACAATTTCGGGAGTTTAGGTATGTGGAGACAGCTAAGTTATGGTATCGCTTCCCGGGTTAGATTTTCAGCAAATATACAATTGGCAGCTGTACACATTTAGTAAATTCTGCTAAATTAGGCTGCAATTTGGTCAATACTACGTAAATCGAGTATATTCGTCATTGCACTGATTCTAGCAATCTGTTTGGTTAGGTTGAACTGTATTTTGAACTTTATTTTCGTCTGAAATTTGGGTTATTTGAGAGAATTGGTGAAGGCGAATTGTACATTTTCTGGCAATTTGACCCATGGGATGGTGAGTAGTATGAGTAAAGTGGACATTGTGTAAGGTATCATGAATAGAATAGTTTTTAAGCTTCTTCAGTTAACTGTGAAAGCATCTTTAATATTTAAAGAAGGCTTCTAAGATATTACCATTAGGCGAAGTAGTACTTGCCTTACTTGCCTTACTTGCCTTATCAATCTCTGCAAGATAGTCTGATGGTAGAACACCATTCTCTGCCTGTTTTCACTTATTTTCGCTCATTAAACGGCAGTCTAAAAGCTACATGAAACGAACAAAGATAGTCCGAGGAACGAGCCGGCCAGTTCTGGTTAAACATACTTTCATTTCCTAGACTCAATATTTAGCTGTCTACAGACTTAAATACCGTTACCTATATCATACATTCATTATTATTTAGTATTCTATCACGAGTTAGTAGAGTATTGTCAATTCATACCAAGGTGAAGTTCAATGGAGTTATTCTAAATGCCAAATGTCCCAATTCTAGTTGCTTACCTTAAAATTACAATTGTGGTATAGGGTAAACCCACGAGAATATTTGAATATTTATTGGCCTTTAACAAAATATGTACAATCGGACTGATGAGAGGTTTCCTTTAACGAAATAAGTATTGGCAATTAACAAAATAAAATAAACCACTGCTACTATGTCCAGTGCTGTGCAGGCTCCTACATAGGCCTAACTCTGGCAAGAAAACTGCCCAGGTTTATATATAACTAAGATAAGATAAGATGAGAGGTTTTTTATTTTCTTTAGAAATGTACAAATATATTTTGCTTATGAGGAAGACAAACTGGTCGATATACCTTATGGGAAAAATCTGATGAATTGACCCATTTCTTCCGGCAATTACCGAAATTCACTCTGTTGCTGTAATATATTGCATAATTTAGTAAAAATATACCTCTGGGATCCGATGGAAAACCTTCACAGAGCGATCTGTAAACCCTCGCATCCTCAGCATGAAGACTAAAGACTGATCAGATTGATGAAATATTATTCATAATTGTTACCTAGAAATATTTTATGAAACGGACATAGTGATAGCGGGGATATGAGACCATTGACCATTGACCATTGACCATTACTGATAGTTAAAGGCGAACTGTAAATAATATTCATTATGATATTAAAACCCATACTTACACTATATGAAATCTACGGGAATCTAATGTAAATACCACTGTATATAGTAATGAAATTATAACTGAAGGTAATTGTGATCAGGCTACTTACGAAAATATGGTGAAAACCAGGAGATGTACCTGTTCAAAAGAAATGAAACGTTTTTAAATCAAATCAATCTGTAAACCCCAGTTAAAATGCAATCAATAAAACAAAAAAGAAGCAAGAGGAACCAATAACACACCTGCTCCAGGTAAAGACCTGCCACAGCCCCTAGAGCTACCTGAGCAGTATTAGTATTACTACCCTAATGAGGTATTACGTAACAGCATTGACGCCATTGGGACCGTCACCAACATGTTGACAAGTCCACATCTTCTCTTGGATCATATTCTCAGAAAATGTACAATAGGGGATTTGCATAGCCGCCATTTTGAATCTTGATTCGCATGGAATTATGGGAGTAATGGTACAGCATGAAATCTAAAGAAAACATGTTATGTTCAGCATGGAATATTTACCAATGCTCTAATGTCAATATCCATGTGTTATACATGTTTCCATAACCCTTCACGTCATTTTTCCCATCATGCATTTGGTTTTTATAAATCACCTATACAAGCTATGATATTGGCGAAAACACTTTTGCAATTTTTGATAAAAATGTTGCCAAATATTTGTATGTCCGACTTGAACTGAATCCGTCCCAGCATGCACTATGACAGACATGCGCAGTGAGACATGCAACTCCCCTATTGGCACACATTTAGCAATTTTTGCTATTTTTTTATGAAAAAAAGTTTTATTTGAATATTCATATGGATATGGATCCTGATGAAGGTCGAATGTCGAATGAAGACCGAAACGTAGATTGCCCCAACACATTAAACCTCCATCAAACACAAACATCTGTGTCCCTTCGTGTTATGAGTTGTCTCAATCACTTAGAATCCATATAAATTTTTTATGTTTGGGTTTGATTCCCAAAGTATACTCTTCGGAATGAATGGTTTCAATTTCTAATCCAAGAAAAAACATCCTGTGTGTCTTGACAATTCCCACTGTCATCCTAAATGACATTGAAGCTGATTCCATGTTTTGGTAGCAATTGGATTGAATTGGGTAAGATTCTCAGGAAATGTACAATTGGCAGCTGTACACATTTAGTAAATTCTGCTAAATTCTGCTGCAATTTGGTCAATACTAGGTAAATTCGAGTATATTCGCCATTGCATTGATTCTAGCAATCTGTTTGGTTATGTTGAACTGTATTTTGAACTTTATTTTCGTCTGAAATTTGGATTATTTGAAAAGATTGGTGAAGGCGTATTGTACATTTTCTGGCGACTTCACCCAGACAATCCCTCATAGGGTGCATTGCACTATATACGATACTCTGGTAAACTTCTTACAATTGTACAATTGGCAGCTCTACAAATTTAGGAAATCTTGCTAAATCAGGCTGAAAAATGATGAATACTGGGTATATCTGAGTATATTTGGTATCGCATTGATTTATATTATCTGTTATATTATCTGTTAAACTGCATTTTCAAGCTCATTTCTGTCCTAAATCTGGGTTATTTGGGAGAATTAGTGAAGGCGAATTGTACATTTTCCAAAAATCTGACCCATATACGATACTCTGGTAAACTTCTTAGAAGTCTCATAACTACCTCTTAGCAAAGGTTGCATTGCACTATATAGGATTATTTTCTGAGACTAGTCTGAGAGATCTCTGAGAGATCTCTTACCTCCCTCAAATGCATGAGTTTCAATGCAACAATTAACATGTATCACATGTAGTTGTAACTTTAAGAGTGTATTACGAGGCCTTTAAGACAAGATCTTATCGTGTATAGTGTAATGCACCCAATGAGGGGGAGGCATCCCAGTATCAATTCACCCTTCTTATTTGTGATGTGTTTCAGGAAAATGAGTCATAAGTCGCAAAATGATATTTTTCAAAGTGTTTTTTTCACAAGATCTCATTATTGGAATATTCCAATTTTTGGTGGGTTGATCACTGATAGCTATATCAATCGATGTATCAATTATCAGAAGAATCTATGTAATATATCCTTTCGTTTTAAAGGTCCGTATAGGGACTTCATTTAGTTACTTTACTGTTTAACGACCCATAGAAATATTGGAAACTGTTTTTTTTTCAAAAACGAAAATATCAAACTTAAAATCTAGAAATACTTATTATTTTATTAGACTGTTTACTATCATTGGAATCGGCTTGATCTCATCTATTCAAATATAATGGTATCTCAAAATCTAGTTTTGGCGACTTATGACTCATTTTCCTGAAACACATTTTATTTAGGCCTAAAGATTGTGATGAAGGGCACCAAGGTTACCATATGAACTAGAAATGAGACGCTGAAGATCATGAAAGTCCTGAAGGTCATGGGATGTTTGGCCGAAGTGAGTTCTGAAGACGTGAATAATTGAAGGTTTTTAATTGGTTTGTTAGTAACACGTGGGCAGGTTGTACCGAACATGATCCCAACATGAGTAAAAGTTGTTATTACATTTCGTCAAAACATAACGGCTTTCTCTCAATCTCGCTGTCAAGAAGGAGGACATTTCGTAATACAATGACGCCCACTCACAAGTTGACCTTGTGTGGCAAATTGATAATGCATTGTATGGAAATTATATGATTTGTATTTATTCATTTACTTTAGAATGTGATTTATTGTTAAGTTTTAAGGAACATTTCGGCCAATATCATATTTATAAGCATATTATCAAGAAATAACAGGGGTAGAACATGATCACACCCTCGGCACCTGCGACCCCAACTGCAGTTACCAGCATTGTTGTTGTTGTTGTTGGCACTGATGATTTTCTTTGAAATCGTGCTTAAAAATACTTTATATAATAAACTGAATCGATAGATCTCTTCCTTTTAGGTATGACACCATTATGATGGGTTCAAATAATGTACCAGGGTTGAAGTTTACTTGTATTTTGTACTTGGAATAACACGCTGTATGACCCCAACTGATTTCCACTACGACCGTAACTGTATAATGCAGTTACGGGTATACCACTCAATGTTTTTCACCTAGATTACACTGTAGTATAAGCCAGATACATGTATCTGATAACACTCGAACCTAAATGCAACTATAGTAAACACCCACAGAACATGACAGCCACTGAAAACGGCTTTTGTTAGGTAAAAACCAACATTGTTTGTTCTAATAGGAACCCACCTTCCACCATTTTGAATGCTGGTAACTGCAGTTGAGGTCGTAGGTGAAGAGGGTGTGATGATACAGTTTCAAATTGATACAATGTTTAGCCATCGAGGTTTGGGCTGATGGGAGGACAATTTTCACTGCTATGTATATTTAATATTCTAAATGAGATATTTTAGTTTTAACCCAATACCAAATTTTAATTCAACATAACCACATGAATCCTTTTTGAATCAACGCAATACCAAACAGTCAGACACAAATAGTGTTTCTTATTCTTTGTACCTAATTTACCAGAATTAACTAACTCTGTAGAGCTGCCAATTCAACATTTCTATAGTCTGTCCGAAAAGTAGTTTACACGTCTTTCCTCAGGTCCTTTGAGGGGAGGGAAAAGTGGGAGATTTTGTATTTCAATTCATGACAAGGACCTGGCAACCCTTTGCCCAGCGAGCCGCTTATTGCAAACAACCATGGAGAAACAGGGCCAGTATAACCAACTCTTCCTTCTGTCTAAGCAAAGCAACAGCTGCTGCACATGGAATAGAGGCAGCGCAATACAATACAGCTGGATATTTGGCCATGATCGGTCGCAAATGGCCATGGTAAGTCGCAAACAGCAATTCAGGGGCCAAAGGTTTGAAGTAAAATATCCCCCACTTTTCCCTCCCCTTAGAGGGACTAAGGAATCGCGTGTCAACTACCTTTCGGACAGACTATAGGTGATCTGAGTTATAAATATTAAGCAGACCCCACACTACCCAAATTTCCCATTTATTACACCCCTGTGCTGTTGCTTCCTATACCTTCAGCATTGTATGTCACACTTGGTCAAAGTGGTGCATAACATGTGAGTTATGTCACCCTAGGGACATACAACAAGTAGGTCCGCCCAAAACGTAAATTACTTCTTTTATTTTTAATTATTTATATTTTTTATTTATTAATGGGGTGTAATAAATATGGAACAAAGCTCGGGTGAAGTCTGTACACTGGTTAGTGACCTCAGGAGCACAGAAGATCTCGGGCTAACGCCCTCTAACTTCCCGCGCTCCCTCGGTCAATAACAAGTGTACAGACTTCCCCCTTGCTAGGTTCCATCTATGTATTGACTTTTACCTTTACCTTTTACCATTTCTGTCACCTGTTGGAATATATAGATGGGTTAGATCGCCAGAATATGTACAATTGACAGCTCTACAAATTGATCAAATTATGCAAAATTATGCTGAAATTGATACATACTAGGTATATCCGACTATATTTGATACTAAATAGATTCATAATATCAGTTCCATTAAGTTGAACTGTATTTTGAACTTCATTTTTATCTTAAACCTGGGTTATTTGAGAGGATTGGGGGAGGTGAATCACAGATTTTCAGGCGATTGGACTCAGATACGTAATGCCTAGGGAAGACCATGTTTTTTTCTTTTCTATTGAAATATCACCCGTGAACTAATAATCCTCATTTGTACATGGGTAAGGTTTTCAGAAAATGTACAATTAGCAGCTGTACACATCTAGTACATTCTGCTAAATTAGGCTGCAATCTGGTCAATACTAGGTAAATTCGAGAATATTCGGCATTGCATTGATTCTAGCAATCTGTTAAGTTAGGTTGAACTATATTTTGAACTTTATTTTCCTCTGAAAAGTGGATTATTTGAAAAGATTGGCGAAGTTGAATTGTGCATTTTCTGAAAATCTGACCCACACGAAAACCTTGTTCACAAATTAGGTACAAAGAATCACAAACACTATTTGTGTCTGACTTTTTGGTATTGCGCTTGTTCATAACTGTTTTTGTACTCTGTCTGCCTAGGTGCACCTGTCAACCTACGAATGGATTTGCTGTATATAAATTGTAAATTAAAAAAAAAAAGAGCAGGGAGATTAGAAGTATTGAAGGCAAACAAAGGTTTAAACTCGTGGCAAAAGTGAAAAAGTTGGGAGGAGTCAGCCTCATTGGCTGAGCCAGGAGTCTCAGTTACCCCGAATATCTTTTTTTTTTATTTGCAGCATAGAAATTGTAAATTGAAAAAAAGCTAGAGCAGGGAGATTAGAAGTATCGAAGGCACACAAAGTTTTAAAAACGTGGCTGTTAGGTGCAGTGCTGCTACTTCTCTTGCGAACAACCCATTGTATTATAGGCTGGGCGCATTAGAACGTCATGGACTTCCGAGAAATCTTACCCAAGTTAAAAGAAAATCTTAAAAAAAAAAGATGAAAAAGTTGGGAGGAGTCAGCCTCACTAGCTGAGCCAGGAGTCTCAGTTACCCCGAATATCTTTTTTTTATATATCTTTTATATTTAACTTATTCATACAGTCATTAGTGATAAGGATATACAATGCCCACGGGAGAAAAAAAAAGTTGGTAGGACTCAGTGACCTCTAGGAGAGGGAGCTGAAACTGAGCCTCATTGGCTGAGCCAGGAGACTGGTGATCACAGAATTACCCCAAATGTGATGTGTTCCAGGAAAATGAGTCACAAGTCGCCAAATTGATATTTTTCAAAGTGTTTTTTCCACAAGATCCTTTTATTGAATTGTTCTGATTTTTTTTAGAGCGTTTAGCCCTTATAGTCATATTAATCCATGTAACGAAGTTCAGGACATTGTATTAAATATATTCTTGCGTTTTGAAGGCCTTTGTATGGAGTATATTTAGTTACTTTACTGGTAATTACCCATCCAGAAACATTGCAAACTTCTTTTTTTTTCAAAAATAAAAATATCAAACATGAAATATAGAAATACTTATGAGGTTATATATATATATTAGTGTTTACTATCATTGGAATCGGCTTGATCTCGTCTTTTTAAATATTATGTTATCCTCGATGTATAGCTGTCCCGGAAGAAGATGACATTGTTGACAGATTGAATAAAAGAAGTTGTCGTAAAAGCAAAAAAATATTATGTTATCTAAAATCCATATTTTGCGACTTATGACTCATTTTCCTAGAACGGATCACAGGGACTATTATCTAGCATTGTCCATGATTTTCTACCAGGGGCTGTTAAGTGCAGTGCTACAACTATGGAAGGAAAGGAGCGGTGCATGAGTAATAGTAGTTAGTGTAAGAGGAAAGATGATAGTATGTTAATCTACATAATAGGATCAGTTATTCTGTCCAACCATAGAATATGATCATTAATATTTTGCGTGCTAATTGTCATTAACTTTAGAAATTCTAGTTATCACTATTTGGTAATGAATTAATAAAGGTTTGATATTATGTCATTTACTGATGGGTTTTAATGGATCATTTATACAAGCTATGATATTGGTGAAAACATTCTTGCAAATTTCAATAAAAATGTTGCATTATATTTGTATGTCACATTTCATTAGAATGCATCCCAGGATGTACTGTACTGACATGCGCGGTGGCACATACAACTCCCCTATTGGGGATGCAGAATTATAGTGGTAAGACATCGAGATTTTCAGAAAATGTACAATTCACCTTCCCTAATCCTCTTAAATAATCCTAATCTAAGAGAAAAATTACATTCAGACCGCAGTTTAAAACTAAGAAAGGGATAATTTTAATCAACACAATGCTTGGATATGCATAGCATTTGAGATGTGTTTCAGGAAAATGAGTCATAAGTCGCAAAAATTATATTTTTCAAAGTGTTTATTTTACAAGCTTGCTTTATTGGAATTTTCTGATTTTTGGAGTGTTTATCACTTATTGTTGTATCAATCGATGTATCAAATTTCAGGACATTACACATAATATATCGTTTCGTTTTAAAGGTCCACATATGGAGTATATTCAGTTACTTAACTGGTTATTGCCTCCCAGAAATATTACACATTTTTTTTTTCAAAAATAGAAATATCAAACTTAAAATCTAGAAATACTTATTAGATTATTAGACTGTTTACTATCATTGGAATCGGCTTGATCTCATCTTTTCAAATATGGTGATAACTCAAAATCCATATTTTGCGACTTATGACTCATTTTCCTAAAACGGATCACATTTGAAATATTCCACTCTAATTTGCCAGAAGTTACCAAATGTGTAGAGCTGGCGATTATACATTTTCTGAAAATCTGACCCATATACTAATTGATAGGAGCCTTACCCGACCCCCTCACTGCCATTCTACCCTTATACCGGTTATTAACGGGTTGATATTAGGGAGATTAAGCAACCACAATGCACCAACTGAACTGCCGCGATCATTTGTCTAATAAATTACCCCAACCAGAATGAAACCTAGTTGCGAATATTTGGATTTTCCACTATATATTTATAATGCAGGATTCTCCACTATGTATTCATGATGCAGGATTTTCCACTATGTATTCATGATGCAGGATTTTCCACTATATATTTATAATGCAGGATTTTCCACTATGTATTTATAATGCAGGATTTTCCACTATGTATTTATAATGCAGGATTTTCCACTACATATCCATAATGCAGGATTTTCCACTATATATCTATAATGCAGGATTTTCCACTGTATATCTATAATGCAGGATCTTCCGCTGTATATCTATAATGCAGGATTTTCCACTATATATTTATGATGCAGGATTTTCCACTATGTATTCATAATGCAGGATTTTCCACTATATATCCATAATGCAGGATTTTCCACTATATATTTATAGTGCAAAGATGTTACATTGTAGTTAGATGTCATATTTTACTGCCCGAGTACGCCATATAGGGTCAATTAGAAGACTTGCAGTTTGCAGAAATTGTATTCCTAGTTTCAATGTACATATACTACGATATACAAATCTACATAATTATATATACAAGGCAAGACCATTATATAGTTGATGTCAAAATGTTATCCAGTCGAAAGTATAAGAGCTCCCGAAGATTCTTGAGATTTTAGAGTAGCGGTTCCTGAAATTCAATTAGAAGATGGTTAGCAAATTATGCTTTTGT
Source organism: Sthenelais limicola (assembly GCA_942159475.1). Lineage (NCBI taxonomy): Eukaryota > Metazoa > Annelida > Polychaeta > Phyllodocida > Sigalionidae > Sthenelais > Sthenelais limicola. The sequence continues at coordinate 150,138,297 of OW804094.1, read as the reverse complement.
CTCGACGTACATATAGTCACATACATATACGTTACATACATATACTGGCTTGGGCAAATGTACATTTGGACAAATGTACAATGGGTACCTCTACATCTTTATCAAACTCTGATGAATAGGGGACTTGCGTAGCCGCCATTTTGAATCTTGATTCGCATGGAATTATGGGACTAATGGTACAGTGCAAAAATCTATGGAAAACATGCCATGTTCAACATGTAATATTCATCAATGTTCTAATGTCAATATACATGTGTTATACATGTTTCCATAACACAAGTCTCCATCTTTCCCATCATGCATTTGGTTTTCATAGATGATTTATACAAGCTATGATATTGGAATAAACATTTGCAATTTTCGATAAAATGTTGCCAAATATTTGTATGTCAGATTTGAATAGAATCCATCCCAGCATGCGCTGCAGTAGACATGCGCAGTGAGACATGCACACCCCCTATTAGGCCAAAGAAATGCTAATTTTGGTTTTAAATCTGGATTATTTGAATTTTTCATCTTCACACGCCTTCACCCATACCCATGTATGCACAAATGATTCAGAACGTCAATAAATATCCAATCGCTGGCTCTACACATTTAGTTCATTCTTCTAAATTAGGTTGAAAAATAATAAATAGAAGGTTAATCCGAGTAAATAATGGAATGACTTAAATTCAAATTATCTGTTTGGTTATTTTAAGTTGTATTTTGGACCTCATTTCTGTTCTAAATTTGGAATATTTTAGAGGTTAGTAAAGTTGAGTTGTACATGTTCTGACTATCTGCCCCGTATATTAAATACGGTTTGGCCTATTCATTTGAACAAGAGCATCCCCATTATACATATAGCAACATACTTAATGCATCCCCTTCCTCAGTTACTATAGCTCCGTATAAGCGGCAGAAATTCCATTTTCTCTCAATTACATTAAGCCATACACACATATTATACAGTGCTGAGCTATTGGGTGAAGTCACCAGAAAATGTACAATTCATCTTCACCAATTCTCTCAAATAACCCAAATTTCAGACGAAAATAAAGTTAAAAATACAGCTCAACCTAACCAAACAGATTGCTAGAATTAATGCAATGCTGAATATACTTGAATTTACCTAGTATTGACCATTTTTCAGCCTAATTTCGCAGAATTTACTAAATGTGTACATCTGCCAATTGTACATTTTCTGGTAATCTGGTCCTATTATTGTCGCTGACGAATGTCGGCTGAATGGTGGGTGGATGAAGTGTCCCGTGTCAGTAGAAATGAGGCAGTTTGTATTGCTTTAGCTAGATTGCCTACCGGCTCATGTAACAACATGGTTAAATTCAGACATGCATGGGTCAGATTTTCTGAAAATGTACAATTGGCAGCTGGAAACATTTAGCAAATTTTGTTAAATTAGGCTGCAAATTGGGCAATACTAGATAAATTCGAGTGTATTCGGTATTGCAGTGATTCTAGCAATCTGTTTAGCTAGGTTAAACTGTAATTTGAACTTTATTATCATGGGCATTTATTATCCTACAGCAGTGGGTGGAAGACCATGGTTATTCTTCATTGAATAGTAGGGGAGTTGCATAGCCGCCATTTTGAATCCTGATTCGCATTGAATTATGGGACTAATGGTAGAGTGTAAAATCTATAGAAAACATGTCATGTTCAGCATGGACTATTTATCAATGTTTTAATGTCAATATCCATGTGTTATACATGTTTCCATAACACAAGATTTCTCATTTCCCATCATGCATTTGGTTTTCATAGGTCCTTTACGCAGGTTATGATATCATTGTAAAGATCCTTCCATTTTTTTTGGATAAAAATATTGTTTAATATATGTTTGTCAGATTTGAACTAAATCCATCCCAGTATGCACAGTACTAGACATGCGCAGTGACACATGCAAGTCCCCTATGAACAGACCACAACTCTACTAAACTCCCCCAGTTCCTCTTTGATCATACCTTTCTTCAAAGATTTTATTTAAAGTGGCTACGGTCACTATTTGACTATGACATTTAGAAATATGTTTGTAGTTTTCGATGACCTGCACAAGTAAGAACATTTGTGTGGAATACCAACTCTATATATTCCTTAGATTAATTGATATTTGTTAACGAAGAATGTGGCAGAGATTCCATTGAGGAATTCAAATCTGAGAGAGAAGTAACTTGACCATGAGGTGCTGCCCTCAGTGCATGTTGAAGTAGGAGCGAGGCAGGAGGTACATAGTGACATATCTACCCTGTCCCATCCAGCTGGTATCACTTAACTCATTAAGATAAGAGGAGTCGGGGACCTTCCCTCACCAACCGAATTGGGTCTGGCAGTTGTGTAGGGTGCCTCCAGCACCCTACGAAATTGGAGTTTTAAACTCTTAAATACACGAAATATATGTAGTTCGTACATTAATGCTCCCGTGTATACATTACAAATATACTAATCTAGAACATAGTTGAAATTCAGGCAAACTTTCCCCAAATCGGGAGCTCAGTGATATGTGTCACTTTAATACAGATCACATTTTGGGGTTTTTCATCTGCCCCAAGTATTGGTTATTCACCATTGAAATAGAAACACATTTTTGTTTCTACCCCCGAGGGCTGAAAGAAAACTCTTCTATAATTTGCACGAGCTAATTGAAACACCCTGATGAGAGAACGCCTGGTGGTATCCCCGCATAGGGAAAAAGGCGGGAAAGAAAGAACAAATTGCAAGTATTGGATAAACCTAGTTAAGAAATGAAACAACACCACAACACAGGAGGAGTTGAATGAAAACACGAGCTTCTGCGTTAATAAAGAGGTCTTGCAACTGCTGATTACAGTCTTTTTGATGAAAGAACCATAATCTCTTTGTCACTTTTTGTCCTCGTTAACGAGCGTGGGGAGAGAGAGTGTCAGCGGTGGTGCAAAACTCTGCTTCTTGCATTGTGGATCTGCCTCTGACTTCTGGTTCGCCCCGTGGGGCGTGGCTAGTGGGGAGGGAGGGGTTTCAAGGTGTGACAGCCCCTCCCCCAATCATGATATGACTCTCGATATATGGGTCAGATTTTCAGAAAATGTACAATTCAACTTCGCCAATCTTCTCAAATAACACAAATTTCAGACGAAAATAAAGTCTAAAATACAGTTCAAACTAACCAAACAGATTGCTAGAATCAATGCAATGCCGAATATACTCGAATTTACCCAGTATCAATTGGGCAAATTGCAGCCTAATTTAGCAGAATTTACTAAATGTGTACAGCTGCCAATTGTACATTGTCTGAAAATCTGACCCATATAGTGGTGCAAAAAAGTACATTATGTTCATTCACCTTCACCAATCCTCATATAACCCAAATTTAAAACAGATTTGTGGTTTAAAATACAGTTCAACCTAAGCAAACAGAAAATGTATATCAACCCAATATCAAATATACTCAGATATACCGTTCATTTATAGTTTTTCTGTTTAATTGAGCAGAATTTACTAAATGTGTAGACCTGCCGATTACAAGTACATTTTCAGGCGATCTGACCCATATAATGATGTATTTATCTATTCCTTATACAAATCATCGATTCTAGTTAGATAAAGGACAAACTTCTCAGATTTAATTGCTCAAACCACCCGCAATCGACAGTAGAAATGTTTGTAAAATTTTAAAAAAAAGAAGTAAAAAGCAAAAGCAAAATGGCGGCTATTTTTGCCTGATTAAGGGTCTAACTGTCCGATATCCTGTTTCTGTCTTTCCCACCCTGCAGGCTACAAGCAGTACGTATATGATCGATAATAGAAGAAATGAGAAGCAGACCTGGCCTCTGCCCTAGGCATAAGATAGTGTACATGTCTATACGGGGGAGATGGATATATGGGTCACATTTTCAGAAAATGTACAATTCACCTTCACCAATCGTCTCAAATAATCCAAATCTAATACAAAAGTGAAGTTCTAAACACAGTTTAACATAACCAGACATATATTTGTAATCGACCTAATATCAATTGTATCAGAATATACCTAGTATTTATCATATTCTGCCTGATTTGACAGAATTTGATCAAAGTGTAAAGCTTCCAATTGTACATTTTTGGACAACCTGACCCACATATAGCCTTACTGTATAGCAATCATATATATTGATAACACATGTTGAATTTTCTTGAAGAAATCTGATTTAAGAGTATAGTGTTATTTCATGGGGGTTTCGTTTACATGCTTTTATTCAATCCTATCATTTTAAAGATTTGCAATTCTCTCAGACAAAGCTGAAAAAGTATTTTCATTAATACACATTAAAGCAGAACTCCACTAGAGGAAAAACGGCGGCGACAAGGTCTTTTGTTGCCCACTAACATCAGTTCATTTCATGTTTGCAATGAAAACACAAATGGAGGAGTGTCAGATGTGTTGCCACATTCTCTGGGAACTGTTGTTTCTGTATGGATATTTGTTGCAACAAATTAGTGGGCAACAACAACATTTGTCTGCGCCGTTTTTCTCTCTAGTGGAGTCGCCCCATTATACGATACAGTAAGGCGTTTCATAAGTAACGCAGCGTGCATTCGTTATGGTAGCGTAACTATGGGTCAGATAGCGATAAATTTAAGGTATGTTTGTTATAGTAATGCAGGGACTCCACTATGGGGGAAAACTGGAAAAAACGGCTGCGACAAATTTTTAGCGATGAAATATCTAATCAAGTTAGATATTTTGCAATTGTTGGCAACAAATAAATGTGTTGCTGACAACCTATTTTGCCCCTCTTCCACTAGTTATTTTTGTGCGCCAAATATTTAGGCATGTCGGCGACAAATTTTGCCTGTCGATGCCGTTTTTTTCTATAGTGGAGTCGCCCTATAACGCAATGTTAGTTGCCTTCAATTTTGGCTATGTTAAAATATGTCGTTCTTTATTTGGTAATGCTGCCTTACTTATGAAATGCGGCCCAGATTCTTGTCCAATCTCTCGCAATAGTTGTACAGTAAAATCTATAAATAACCGTTTCCATACTCATACCTACAGCCATTGTTATCACTATATGGGTCAAATTTTCAGAAAATGTACAATTCAACTTCGCCAATCTTCTCAAATAACCTCAATTTTAGACAAAAATAAAGTTCAAAATACAGTTCAACTTAGCCAAACATATTGCTAGAATCAATGCAATGCCGAATCTTCTCGAATTTTCCTAGTATTGACCAAATTGCATCCCAATTTTGAAGAATTTCCTAAATGTGTACAGCTGCCAATTGTACATTTTCCGAACATCTGACCCACATGAAAGATAATACATCTAACCATTTCATGGGTTATATAACACTGTACAGGCGTTAATATCAGGAGAGTCGCCATTTCATATTACTTGTTGTAAAGGATATTTCATACCCCCAACCAATCAAATATATTTCATATTTCATTGCTTTCTTAGCAGTTGAATTGAATTGAAAAATACTTTATTTGTCTTAACGTTAAGATTATACAGGTACATGTGGGTCAGATATCCTGAAAATGTACAATTTGTCTTCAGCAATCCTTTCAAATAACACAAATTTAAGACAATAATGATGTTTAAAATTCAGTTGAACACAACCAAACCCATCCTTTAAATCAACTCAATACCAAATATACTCAGATATACCTAGTTTTGATCATTTTTCAGTCTTAATCTAGCAGAATTTACTAAATATGTAGATCTGCCAAGTGTACATTTTCTAAAAATCTGACCCATGTATGAAAGTGAGACAAACAACTAACAAAGACTAACTAGAGAGGCTGGCTCAAAGACTCATATTAACAGGGCAAGAACAAGCGTAAGTTGTAAAACAAATTATCAGGTTATAAAGCAAGATATAAAACAGATAATAATATCAAAACTAACTAATATTATCAGTTCTTATGATACATAACACCGTCAGTTAATTATATTTACTTACACACAATTTATTCCATCAAATCCTATCTTTATCTAATATTTTAAGCATCAATATTTTCTAAATTCTTTCCTAGTTTCAATTTCATGTGCTTCTGTGGGCAGTGGCGTTCGAGGCTATTTTTGCTCTGTAGAGAAAACTATTTCTGGATAATGTAGATTTGGGAATACTAAGTATTAAATTTCTCCTATTTTTTTGCATGGCTTCTGGTCGAAAGTGATCTTTTATAATATGACCATAGCGATACATAAGCAATGCCTAGTTGATGAGATTGCACATATAAAAGCATGAAAATGAGTTCTATGGTAGCCAAACTTTTTTTAGTTGTTGATGCAAAGACGATGCAGCTACCGATAACCCTGTTTATCAACGTGTATTGCCGGCAATTACATCGTCTTTGCATCGTCACCATTTTGTCTGCTGGACCGCTTTATTCCTGCAGAAATCGTTGCCAGTGGTCGCTTCACTCATTATCGCTCACCGGCAGTCGTTTTCTCTTGGTCGGTTCGACTTCAAATTATTGTATACATGTATATATACAACAGCAGCGAAATATGGATGAATTTAGTCTCATAAGTCATACTACGGTCGTAGTTCACTAAACCAATTCTGGACCAAGCCAATTCTCAATTCTCATGTGATTCTCACAGAATCGCATGAGAATTGGCTTAGTGGACTAGGGCCTTATATATATATGATATATAATATATGAGTCTGATTTTCAGAAAATGTACCATTGACAGCTCTACAAATTTGGTAACTTCTGCTAAATTAGGCTGTTATATAATAAATGCTATGTATATCTGAGTAATTTTGGCATCGTGATGATGAAAATTATCTCCTTTGTGTTAAACTGCATTTTGAACGTAATTCTCTCTTAGATTTGGATTATTTGAGAGGATTGGGGGAGGTGAATTGTACATTTTCTGAAAATCTGGCCAAAAATGTTTTGTTGTAATAGCTAAGAATCCAGCTTTAATCAGTCTATACAGTTATTACAATCTTGTCAATGTATCTCTGGCCGAAGTAAAAGTCAAATACTGAGAGTGAAAGTAATGGATGAAACATCTGCTCTAACGTCATCCCTTGTACTGGCGCAAATCTAGAACTTCTAAAAGTAAAAGAATATAAAAGTTGTCGCCAGGTAAAGTTTCAATTACAATTTCTCTTGTTCTCCTACTTTCTACCTCCTTGCTTTGTAAGATTTAATAACTTCGTGACGCAGTATTTTATGTTCTTACTTTCATAATCTCTGTCTATTGTATTACTGACCATAACTTGTGAAACGAGATAGTTTGAATAAGGAACTATCGCCGAATACAATGAAGCAAAGAAAGTAAGAAATCTGATGAGATTAATTTTCTATGTTATCCTGTATTTAATGGCTGGTTTGCATTACTATTAACACCTTACAAGCATTGTTTGAAGAGAACAAATGTGATGTGTTCCAGTAAAATGAGTCATAAGTCGCAAAATTGATATTTTTCAAAGTGTTTTTCACAAGATCTCTTCATGAAATGCTCTGAAATGGAGAGGGTTTTACACTTATAGTCATATGAATCCATGTCACAAATTTCGGGACAATGTATTATATATATTTTTGCGTTTTGAAGGCCTTCGTATGGAGTATATTTAATTACTTTACTTGTAATTACCCATCTAGAAACATTGTCAACTTTTTTTTTCAAAAATAAAAATATCAAATTTAAAATACAGAAATACTTATTAGGTTTCCTAGTGTTTACTATCATTGGAATCACCTTGATCTCCTCTCTTCAAATATGGTGATATCTCAAAATCCATATTTTGCGACTTATGACACATTTTTCTAAAACGGATCACATATTTCAAGGAAAGCAGTATCGGCAACACAAGCATCCCATGTATTGCTAACTCTGAGGGAGGCCTGTACAATAGGGGAATTGAATGCATATATAAGTGTTTTTATTTCTAAATTGGAATACAATTACTTAGACTTCCTCCTCCTCTCTCTGGAGCTTCAGGCTCCCTTCCCAAACCCTTGCACCTTTCCCTCTCACACTTTCTCAATAGTTGACACCTCTCAACTGCACCTAACCCATTAACAGATCACTGAACATATATATCACGATCTGACCATTATATACATGAGTAATACGCAGGTTCACACCTTATAACCACACTAATAATATAAGATAAGGGCAGGTTATAGTTCAGTTGCTAGGTACACTGCGCTTTCAACCCAAGGATCTTAGGCTTTGCTCACGCTTTTCTGGGTGATTCTGAAAGCATCAAAGAGATTGTACAGTACAGTAATTAGGGAATAAAATGAACCTAAGAATGGGTCTGAAATGGGTACAGTGTATTCCACTTCATAATTATGGTGATGCCAATAGGGGAGTTGCATGTCTCACTGCGCATGTCTGTCAGAGTGAATCCTGGGATGGATTCAAGTTCAAGTCTGATATGCAAATACTTGGCGACATTTTTATAAAAATGTTTTCACCATAATGATAATGATCAATGAAAACCAAATGCATGATGGGAAAGATGAAGTCTTGTATGATGGAAAAATGTAAAACACATGGATATTGATGTTAGAGGACTGATAATATTCCATGCTGAACATAACATGTTTTGTTTAGATTTTATACTGTACCATTACTCCCATAATTTCATGCAAATCAAGATTCAAAATGGCGGCTATGCAAATCTCCTATTGCCGTGTATGTGTGTGTGCGTGGGGGGGGGGGGGGGGGGGCTGCATGTTTACCATCTTTTCTCTTGATTTATTTTGAATATTGGATGTTATGAATGTCATACACACAGACACTTTCACAGACATTCGATATTCAGTCTAGGACATTTATCAAAGGTCAAATGTTAATGGTTGAATAGGGGATTTGTATGTGCCACTGCCTATGACTATTTGAGTGCATGCTGGGGTATACTCAGGTATACTATTTCTATCGACAATTGAGGGATTGTTCTCAAAATCTATTTTTTGCGACTTGTGACTCATTTTCTTTAAACACATCACACTTTTTAAAAGAAACAGTGAGGTTCTGCAAGCAAACCTATCTCAATTACGTAACCATATCCGTATCTTTCTTGTGAACTAAGTCGCATTTTCCTAAAACTGATCACATTTATAATCAGTGAAATCAATCCAAACATGTGAATCGAAAGAGGAATGATATGTAAAATGCAATATAAATACTTCATTCAGATGAAGGGCACAAAGATAATGCTGAAATATAAATATAAGGACCTATTTCACCTTGAGGAGCAGGTCACAAACTGGCTATAATAGAGGAGTTACATGTGCGACTGCGCATGTCTGTTACAGTGCATACTGGGATGGATTCTTAAGAAACCTGACATACACATATTTGGGAATATTTTTTCGAAAATTGCAAGAATGTTTTCACCAATATCACAGCTTGTGTAAATGATCTATGAAAACCAAATGCATGATGGGAAAGATGGGGACTTGTGTTATGGAAACATCTAAAACATTGATATTGACATTAGAGCATTAATAAATAGTCCACGCTGAACATGGCATGTTTTATATAGAGATTTTAGACTGTACCATTAGTCCCATAATTCCATGCGAATCAAGATTCAAAATGGCGTCTATGCAAATCCCATATTATACTCATACAATGCTTGCTATGATGGAAAACTTGCCTGTACCTTAGAGTAAAAGGATGCACTTCATAGAGGGCTGAACATACAGTAATTTAGCTTGTGTCATTTTGAACGAACTGAGTGATTGATTACCATTCAGACAAGACATACAAAAACAATACTGAACTAGAATTGTAAGTACCCAATCGCCAGAAAATGTACGATTCACCTTCACTCATTTTCTCAAATAACCCCAATTTCAGACGAAAATAAAGTTCAAAATACAGTTCAACCTAACCAAACAGATTGCTAGAATTGATACAATGCCAAATATACTCGAATTTACCTAGTATTGACCAAATTACAGCCTAATTTAGCAGAATTTACTAAATGTGTACAGCTGCCAATTGTACATTTTCTGAAGATCTGACCCAATTCACCAAGCTAACAAAACATGGAATCAGCTTCAATGTCATTTAGGATGACAGTGGGAATTGTCAAGACACACAGAATTTCTTTTCTTGGAATCGAAATCGAAACCATTCATTCCGAAGGGTATACATTGGGAATCGAACCTAAACATAAGAAATCTATATGAGTATTTGACATTCTGTAGTAGATTATCATTAATTTTACTTAACTTGACATAACTTTTGTGTGTTATATTGTTTTTTATCCTTCTGGTCCAATGATTTGAATGTGATTTAAACTACAGCTAAAATTGTCCATCCTCTGCCGGCTCAGGGATCGGAAGGAAGACCACCAGTGGGTGAACCGATGAGCCACACTGTTAAAATTAATTAGATTGATCCTGATGTAGTGCTCTAACCGGAATAAAAATGATTTAAAAAAAATTCAAATAAAACCTTTAAAACAAATGAAAAAAGATATTCGTGCTCTATCGCTGCTTTAAGCAAAAGTTGAGTATTTGTAATCTCAGGAAAAAAGACATTTGAGATATGGGTGAAGTCGCCAGAAAGTGTACAATTCACCTTCACCAATCCTCTCAAATAAGACAAAAATGAGCTTCAAAATACAGTTTAACTTAACAGAACTGAAACATTAAACCAATGAGATACAGATTATACTCAGATATACCTGGTATTCTTCATTTTTCAGCCAAATTTATCAGAATTTCCTTACTGTGTGGCGCTGCCAATTGTATATTTTCTGAAAATCTGACCCATATAGTAAGAGGCATGCAACAACACAGACATTAGTAAATTATACAAATATCACACTATATATGTCTGGCATTTCCCCTGTCTGCATTCTGACACCTCTAGAAGTGAATGAAATGCCAGTCTCCGCCAAATGCAACCTCAAATGTCAAACGTGTTTCAAACGGAGGAGCATACTTTCATATCCCGTCAACAACAGCCAGTGGCTATATTTCCTTAATTACATCAGCAGTGGTCTTCCGCTAGTACCTTGGGGGAGGAGTTGAGATTGTATAGTTGTCCTGGGAAAGGTATAGTTGTCCTGGGAAAGGTATAGTTGCCCTGGGAAAGGTATAGTTGTCCTGGGAAAGGTATAGTTGCCCTGGGAAAGGTATAGTTGCCCTGGGAAAGGTATAGTTGTCCTGGGAAAGGTATAGTTGCCCTGGGAAAGGTATAGTCGCCCTGGGAAAGGTATAGTTGTCCTGGGAAAGGTATAGTTCCCCTGGGAGAGGTATAGTTGTCCTGGGATAGATATAGTTGCCCTGGGAAAGGTATAGTTGTCCTGGGAGAGGTATAGTTGCCTTGGGAAAGGTATAGTTGTCCTGGGAAAGGTATAGTTGCCTTGGGAAAGGTATAGTTGCCCTAGGAGAGGTATAGTTGCCCTGGGAAAGGTATAGTTGCCCTGGGAAAGGTATAGTTGCCCTGGGAAAGGTATAGTTGCCCTGGGAGAGGTATAGTTGCCATGGGAAAGGTATAGTTGCCATGGGAAAGTTAAAGTTGCCATGGGAAAGGTATAGTTGCCCTGGGAAAGGCATAGTTGCCCTGGGAAAGGCATGGTTGCCCTGGAAAGGTATGGTTGCCCTTGGAAAGGCATAGTTGTCCTGGGAAAGGCATATTTGCCCTGGAAAAGGCATAGTTGCCATGGGAAAGGTAAAGTTGCCATGGGAAAGGTAAAGTTGCCATGGGAAAGGTAAAGTTGCCATGGGAAAGGTATAGTTGCCATGGGAAAGTTAAAGTTGCCATGGGAAAGGTATAGTTGCCCTGGGAAAGGCATAGTTGCCCTGGGAAAGGCATGGTTGCCCTGGGAAAGGTATGGTTGCCATGGGAAAGGTATAGTTCCCATGGGAAAGGCATAGTTGCCCTGGAAAAGGCATAGTTGCCATGGGAAAGGTAAAGTTGCCATGGGAAAGGTATAATTGCCATGGGAAAGGTATAGTTGCCATGGGAAAGGCATAGTTGCCATGGGAAAGGTATAATTGCCATGGGAAAGGTATAATTGCCATGGGAAAGGTATAGTTGCCATGGGAAAGGCATATTTGCCATGGGAAAGGTATAGTTGCCATGGGAAAGGTATAATTGCCATGAAGGTATAATTGCCATGGGAAAGGTATAGTTGCCATGGGAAAGGCATATTTGCCATGGGAAAGGCATAGTTGCCATGGGAAAGGTATAATTGCCATGGGAAAGGTATAGTTGCCATGGGAAAGGCATATTTGCCATGGGAAAGGCATAGTTGCCCTGGGAGACGCTAGGCTAGCTATGGCCTAGCGTATGTGGGTGGGCCCTAACGTCCAGAGGTGGGTGGGCCTCGAACATCCAAAGGTGGGTGGGCCTTAGGGTCTGAAAGGAACATGGACTAGAGAAACCCAGCTATAGGACTGGCACTGGCACAATGGACACAAGTCATGCTCATTGATGTTGAATGCTTTATTGTCATAATATAGAAATAAAATGACAAAAATGATAAGAAAATCGAAAGAACACAACATGAGCTTCAGGACTTGAGCTTAGGATTAGAACATGGGGGCTCCAGACATTAGGGCCCAGATGCTAGGGCCCAGAAACCTCGGACGCTAGGAACATGGGCTTGAGAATAAGAACATGGCATTGAGAAACCCATCTATAGGACTGGCACTGGCACAATGGGCATAAGTCATGCTCTACATAGATACTATTTGTAACAAATAATGAGCTTGTTCCTGACACCACCAGGGGGTGTTCCCATGCTGCTATGTGTACAGTGGCGAGGAACCTCTGGGTATACGCGATGGACGAGTTTGTACTTGCACTGAAATGTAGCCAGATTCTGGCTCAACACGTGTTACTAACGTCCAGGGCGTATTTGGTGATACATGTGTCAAACAATAAATTGTGAAATGAAACATTTTGCTTGATATTAACGTTGCGTTCATCTCGCCATGTTTTGCTGAACTTCTTTCTTCGTTTTAACATATGTTTGTATATCAGAGATACGGATACGTTTACGTATGGGTTAGACTTGCTGAACCTCCTTAATATTTCCCGACTACGCAACATGAATCTGATTCATTTGACTATTCACATTGCATAGTCGTCTATTTATTGTTCTTATGTAATATTTATTCTCTAAAGGATGTGATTCTTTAAGGTATGTGATTCTCTGCCCACCTGCAAATTAGTTGAGTGAAAGCAGTATCATTCATTGCATCTCTAAAATTGATACTGTATCGTTTTGTTTGTGCCGTCACTTGCATAATTGACGTGAATTTAATTACAAAACAATTGTTGTGAGGGCCAGCATTGTGTTGTCTACACAGTGGTGCATTGTTACCATTAAACCTAAAAGAAAAATGTGTCCGGTAGGGCTGGAACTCCTCCCTATTTAGGGATTTTAGAACCCCCCCCCCCCCCCCCCGCCAGTGTCAATGGGTCAGATTTTCAGAAAATGTACAATTCACCTTCATCAATCCTCTCAAATAACCCACATTTAAGACAAAAATCAACTTCAAAATGCAGTTTAACATAACAGAACCGATACTTTAAATCAATGCGAAATACCCGGTATTCATCATTTTTTAGCCTGATTTAGGAGAATTTCCTAAATGTGTACAGCTGCCAATTGTACATTTTCTGAAAATCTGACCCCAATATCATTGGTAAACAACAATCTAGATCTATATATTTCATAATAATTCAGAAATGCCCAATATGAGAAACAAGCCTAATTCGATTCTTACAATCAGACACTTAAATATGCCTTTCTGCTACGAGCTGCTCTGGGACATCCATAAGCTGGCCTGGTTTTTGTGCTGATCATAAATGTTTTTCCAACATGCCTTAAGTCAGTTCATGGGAAATATTGGTGAGAACCGACATGTGTGGCCGGGAAGAAGATGAATCTGCTCCTATTGCTCTCCTCTATTAGTTCCCAGGCTGAGGATAGGGATGTAATTATGACACAGGGGTCAGAAAATGGAACTAATGTCAATCTCTATAAGGTCTCGATCTTCATTCTCATGGAGATCTATTACAGCTACAAACATCTTACCCCATGTACTCAGTGTTTGGCATATTGATATAGGGCTGAAATTAATGATATATAATGATATTTTGCTGTTACTATATGTGACGTTTTTCAGGAAAATGAGTCATAAATCGCAAAATATGGATTTTGAGATATCACCATAATTATTTGAGAAGATGAGATCAAGCTAATTCCAATGAGAGTAAACACTAGGACAGCTTATATCTATTTCTATATATTTGATATCTTTGATATCTTTATTTTTGAAAAAAAAGTGTGCAATGTTTCTGGATGGGTACTTACCAGTAAAGTATCTAGATATACTCCATATGAAGGCCTTCAAAACGCATGTACATATTTAATACAATGTTCTGAAATTTGTTACACAGATTTATATGACTATAAGTGCTAAACCTTCTAAAAATCAGAGCATTACAATAAAAAGATCTTATGATAAAGTCACTTTGAAAAATGTCAATTTTGCGACTTGAGATCTGGACTGAATTCATTCCAGCATGCACTGTCTCCCCTAGTGCAGCTTCTGTGATTCCCATGTGTCTGGGTTGTGTGGGAATTGCATTAACACAGTTAATCATATATATACGGGTCAGATTTTCAGAAAATGTACAATTTACCTTCCCCAATCTTTTCAAATAACCCAAATTTCAGACGAAATAAAGTTCAAAATACAGTTCAACCTAACCAAACAGATTGCTAGAATCAATGCAATGCCAAATATACTAGAATTTACCTAGTATTGACCAGATTGCAGTCTAATTTAGCAGAAATTACTAAAATGTGTACAGTTGACAATTGTACATTTTCTGAAAATCTGACCCTTTAAATATCTTTACAACTGTAGTAGTAAGATTGTAGATCTAGGAATACTTAGGTGTTCGCTTTAGTTCATAATGTAAAACTTAATGAAGTCAATAAACATGATCATGTTCGCTCGTTTCGCTCACCTCTATTTCGAAGCATCACATGGAAAAATAGCTTCAATTTTTAATTGAATCGTGGGAGGTGGGGGTGGTCCGATAGAGGTTTTTGATTTGTAAAAGGTGTATGTGAATATTGCAGTACAAACTTAGCCCACTGCTTTTTATTCGAGCCCACACCGTAGACACTCGGTTTTACACTCAAGTTTTTTTCTAAGAAAATTAGATTATGATGTAATGTGCATTCCTAGTTCCTTCGCTATGCCTTATAGCAGATAGAGCTTTGTTCATTGTTTGTTTTTTTATTTTCCATTGATACCAATAATATTTTCTGCTTCAGTTCTTTTTTAACGATCATCGTTATATAGCGTAGATTTTAGAGACAGGCATAACTCTAGATTGATGTTTTCAATTCTAACGGTCTCGTCCTTCGATATATATAAATATTTCTTGTTAGGCCTATAAGTGAGAAAGCATCAATATATAACATATTTACATGAAACCGTACAGCTTCAACTAAATTGTCATTCTGCATGTATTTATATACAGTAGCACCAATGCAGCCTGTCACTTACGTATGGGCAGAGTTAATTGGGAGGAGAGTGGAGTTTGTTTGAGGCACTTGATCAATGAGTTTACATGGCGTGCATAGGACAACAGGACATGCTGGGGCGGGGGTAGGGGGGTGGGTGAGGGGGGGGGGGGAGGGGGGGGGGTGAGGGGGGGGAGGGGGTGACTTCTGTATCTTCCACTTAGACCACAGTACAGCAGGTGACAGCTGTCTGTCAACCAGCTGAGGAGGCTGGTCATGTCAATTATATATGTCAATTATACATGTCAATTACACATGTCAATTACTCATGTCAATTACATATATGTCACTTACAGTGTCTAAGATAGTCTATATATGTGGAAATAATACATATAGGGAGCAAAAGTACACACTCAGCAGTCAGCAAATGAGCGTAAATTAGCCGCGCACAATCCCCATAGACTTAAGATTGCAGGTGATTTATACTCACTCCATACATCCCCCCATATACTTAACATTGCAGGTGATAAATATTCACTCCATACATTCCCATCAGAGGTTCATTTACTTCATTATATTCTTTTATTGTCATAGGCCCTTCAAACCCTTCAGACAATAATGATAATGATATTGATGTTAATGGTTTCTTAGACACAGAGTAATCTGGCTTTAACCTCAGCTTAGTGCGTTGACTTTAGCCCTGAAACACCTCAAGTATTTAAAACGACTTGAGGAGGCTGTGAACTTTCAATTCCTCGGGAAGAAAGCTCTAGATTCCAGTAGCAGATTCTCACCGTTCCTTGGTAGTAGATACACGTAGCGGGTTGCAGAGTGTGGGGGTGGGAGAGGTGGGACCACAGTTCCCTTTAAAAACCTTTAAGATCGTTAGGACCGTTTTATAACGGATATAAACATGTCCATATTTAGGATTTAAACGCAATAGGAGACGACTGGGATGTGCGTCATTATGTATTTAGAATGGAATGAAACTGTCAGACTGACTATGTCAGAGTAAATATTAGATTCCATAGACTGGGTCAGATTTTCGGAAAATGTACAATTATTGTCAGCTAAACACATTTAGTAAATTCTGCTATATTCTGCTGCAATTTGGTCAATACTACGTAAATTTGAGTATATTTGGCATTACATTGATTGTAGCAATCTATCTGGTTAGCTTGAACTGTATTTTAAACTTTATTTTCGTCTGAAATTTGGGATTTACAGACATATATGTTAAAACGAAGAAAGAGGTTCACCAAAACATGTCGGAAAAAAGTAACGTTAAATATCAAGAAAAATATTTTATACATACAAATGCGAAGTAATTCAGAAAAATGATACGGATACCGTTACGTAATTGAAATAGGTTTGTTTGCGGAACCTCCATGTTTATCATTGCTGTTATGCATATAATGATAATGCAATTCCTCAAGTTTTCCATCATACATTGAAGTATATTGTAAGATTATTTTCCTTGTTTTAGGGGACTGGATCCCCTGTACACCCCCCCCCCCACTCACTATACCACCCTTTTCCAAGCTACCCCTTCACACAACACACCTTCAAAACACCCCCAATCCCTCCTAATGCAACTAGGGCAATAGAGTTCCTTTCAGTTAGGGTCAGATTTTCAGAAAATGTACAATTAGCAGCTCTACACATTTAGTACATTCTGCTAAATTAGGCTGCAATGTGGTCAATACTTGGTAAATTCGAGTATATTGGGCATTGCATTGATTCTAGTAATCTGTTTGGTTAGGTTGAACTGAGTTTTGAACTTAATTTTTGTCTTTATTTTGGGTTGTTTGAGATGATTGGTGAAGGTGAATTGTACATTTTCTTGCAATTTCACCCATTGCAAGAAATGAAAAGTTTGTTTTACGCTGCCTGAGAAGTGGTTTCCCTTGGTCCTCATGGCGCTTTGTAGAATCTCCTCTTGATGTTAGAAATAAATAAGCACTAAAGCTCCAACCTCCACTTTCATTTGGATCAAAAATAAAATGTTCTAAATAAATGAATTATTCTTTCCCTGGCAATATGAAATCCACATTGCTCAACTTATAAGAAATTTTGTCAGGCTCTCTTTGATTTGCGTAGGCCAAAATTTGAATTTCAAACCAAGTCTGGAGGGTATAAAATGTGATCCGTTTCAGGAAAATTAATCATAAGTCGCAAAATATGGATTTTGAGATATCACCATATTTGAACAGAGGAGATCAAGTTGATTCCAATGATATTAAACACTAGGACACCTAATAAGTACTTCTATACTTTAAGTTTGATATTTATTTTTGAAAAAAAAGTTGGCAATGTTTCTAGACGGGTAATTACAAGTAAAGTAATTAAATATACTCCATACACAGGCCTTCAAAACGCAATGATATATTTAATACAATGTCCTAAAATTTGTGACATGGATTCATATGATTATAAGTGCTAAACCCTCTAAAAATCTGAGCATTTCAATAAAGAGATCTTGTGGAAAAACACTTTGAAAAATATCGATTTTGCGACTTATGACTCATTTTGCTGGAACACAGTCCATATTTTGCAACTGATGACTCGTTTTCCTAAAACGGATCACATTTGGTCTCTTAGGATATAATTTGTCTCGTTAGATTAAATGTATCAATAATCAGCCAGTACTGAGAACAATGTAATGCATAATGTCTAGCTGAAGTAAAAATCTTAAAACAAACAAGATGAGACTGCATCTTTAAAGCCACCAGTAAAACATTCACGTCACACGAGGCAAAAGTTAGATTTGCCTCGTGCTTTGTGCTCCTTAGGAACGTGTGTCTCAGCCCTACTTGATGAATCACTCACTCTTTTGTTACTAAAGACTAGACTCCACTCATGTGTTTTCTCCTCTGTGGTCGTTGTGAGTGAATGAGTGAGATTGGTTGCTTCACGCCCTTATCAACACATTTAATATGGTTATATCAAGGGCGGGAGAGCTGAGAGGGAGGTAGTTTATGACCATACCCAGGATATAGAGTTAGAGAAGAAGGGAGAGAGAGAGGGAGAAAAGAGACAGAAAGGCAGTTTATGGTCATACCCAGGGAGAGCTGTGGTCGTTGTGGTTGCATCCTGCAGTGCATTCTCAATGCGAATATGGGTCAGATTTTCAGAAAATGCACAATCTACAGTTCTACACATCTATCAAATTCTGCTAAATTAGAGTGAAGATTGATAAATACTATAACCCTGTCCAGCCTCTAAAGAACCGAAACCGCAATGCTAAACTATACCGGCACTCTTTGAAGTCTCGGTTCTTTAGAGGCTGGACAGAGTGTAGGTATATGTGAGCGTATTCTGTATTGTATTCATTCAATGAATCAGTCTGGTTATGTTGAACTGTGTTCTGGACCTAATTTTCCTCTTAAATTTGGTTATTTGAGAGAATTGGTGAAGGTGAATTGTACATCATCTGACGCCAACGCTCACCTCCAATGTATGGTGTATGTAATGAGTTTAGTCAGCTAATAAAATAATTAAATCATCTAATGTTCAAATTACACTTATTTTCCAATCGAATGCTTCAGGGTTTAGATTACTGACGCAACGACCTATAACAGATAATTCAACGTAAGAAAAAAAACAGGAACTCAGTGGCAAAAAGTACTTTAAAGCAATCCTCCCTCTCCCTTCTCCCCTTTTTATTATCGTTTATTTAACAAACCATCCAAAAACCGGTGACAACCAGACATCATAGCTTTTCGAACAATACCTTCATTGAATTGCCATCAATTATGGCATTTTATTTCAAGCTCTTCTCACTCAAAGCACAGCATTTCCACATGGATGTGACAGGGAAGAATTAATTAGAAAAATAAACCATCAGTCGCGGCTCCTCCTGTCAGATCTCACCGTTTGATCAACAAAGACGCGTTGCCCTGGCGTCTGTTATAAAGAGTCGGACACAAGTCATTGACATTGACAAAATGAGTGCGTGCGCACAACCGGGTACTATTTCCTGGTTTTATTTGCATATGCTCTGTCTTTCAAGTTCTTTTTTGCGCCCCTAGGCTGTATCGCTGTCTGGCTTGTATTGTTGTATTATATTTTACCAGCCTATTAGATATATGTGATGTATTTCAGGAAAATGAGTCACAAGTCGCAAAATTGGTATTTTTCCAAGTGTTTTTTTCACAAGATCTCTTTATCGAAATGTTCTGATTTTGGGGGGATTTAGCGCTTATAATCATATAAACTCATGTTACAAATTTCAGGAAATTGTCTTAGATATATCCTTGCGTTTTGAAGGCCTTCGTATGGAGTATATTTAGTTGCTTTACTGGTAATTACCCATCCAGAAACATTGCATATAGCTATAGCTAGCGTGCACACAATATATTAGCTTCTAAAAGAGTCTCCCTTTGTAAATGATGGTAAAATAGTTATAACTTTGAATGTAACTACTCAAGAAGCATTACCTTATTTACTATGTGGGTCAGATTTTCAGTAAATGTACAATTCAACTTTGCCAATCTTCTCAAATAACCCAAAATTCAGACGAAAATAAACTCCAATATACAGTTCAACCTAACCAAACAGATTGCTACAATCAATGCAATGCCGAATATACCTGAATTTACCTAGTATTGACCAAATTGCAGCCTAATTTAGCAAAATTTACTCAATGTGTACAGCTGCCAATTGTACATTTTCTGAAAATCTGACCCAAATGTGTTATGTATTTAATTTAGGAAGTGATATACAGACAGGTTAACTAACGAGTTGGTTGAAGGAACGGGAATTGAATTGAATTGAATTTGAAAATATTTTATTCATGACATAGACATTTCCATATTGCACGAGTTGCGTACAGCAACAAGTGCAATAATTGAGATGCGAGTTTGTTAACAGATTTATTATTATATGATTTCAATCATGAAAATAGGAAGAAATCGAGTCACAAATCTGAATTCCAGCAGTGATTTTAGTTAAAAAAAACAACCCCAGATTGGTTGAACACAACATAACTCACTAGTGAAATACGCACTATGCATAACTCACTCTAGATACATTGTTTTCGGTTTTCAGAGCAATGCGCGTATAATAAAAATGTATAGTATATTTGAACCACTACCACCAAGTGCCTAAACAATAGCCACATTCCTGCATCGACAGTAACACAGAACATAATGTCTGTGCATTCAACACAAAGCTAAGGAATAGGTTAGTCAGTGGGAAACAACAGGAAGGCGTTAAGTCTCGGTACGCATGCGCAGTGCAGATTTCTCTGGCTTCCGCCAAGCAGCCTCTCTGTGACCCTGGCTTTTTTCCTATCACAAGCGCTAATGCCTTTATTTCTGATGTGCTTTTGACAGGGAAGTCTTTCATTGTCTGTCAGAGCAGCAACAATGTCTGCCCCAGCCGCTAACAATACTGATACACATTTGATGAGTGTCACACAGAGTGAGAGGTGCTTTCTATAGACATGGGCTACCAGTAGTATAGAAGATGTGCAGCAATTGGGGCCTGTGTGAAATGGATATGTGGGTCAGATTTTCAGAAAATGTACAATTGACAGCTGTAAATATTTGGTAAATTCTGCTAAATTAGGCTGCAATTTGGTCAATACTAGGTAAATTCGAGTATGTTCGGCATTGTATTGATTCAAGCAATCTGTTTGGTTATGTTGAACTTTATTTTTGTCGAGAATTTGGGTTGTTTGAGAAGATTGGCGAAATTGAATTGTATATTTTCTGTAAATCTGACCCATGTATAGGTCTGAGGCTGCAAAGATTGGGGCCTGTGTGAAATGGATATGTATGGGTCTGTGGCTGCAAAGATTGATACAATTGCTTCAGGTTTATGCCCCAAACTGCATGCAAGTTCATCCCTGCAGCACTAGATGGGTCAGATTTTGGGAAAATGTACAATGGTCCGCTTTACAAATTTGGTAAATTCTGCTAAATTAGACTGGAATATTTTAAATGCTATGCATATCCAAGTGTCTTTGGTATTGAGTTGATTAAGAATATCTCCTTCTTTGTGTTAAACTGCATTTTGAATGCAATTTTTCTCTAAGCAATTCCACTGGCTCGCTCTTTTGGCCCGCTCATGGCCCGCTCTTTTTATTTCCCTGAGCGCCTAACAAGCGAAGACTGAGCGAACCCAGAGCTGTCTAATAGAATCAGTTATTGCGCTTTATATACCTCTTAAAATTTGACATTGGCGCTTCTTTTTGATGTTGCGCTAATATCTGACCTGTTTGATTTGAGCACAAAGTCTACACAACGCTCTTTCTGCCTAAAAAGTAGCGCACTGAGAGTGGACCAACAATCTTGCCATTGGCTTCATAAGAAAAGAAGCGTATCAGTAGAATCGCTCTGCGCTTGTACTGCGCTAAATATAAATGCAGACAAAGAGCGAATGACAAGCGCACTATGAAGAAGTGAAGCAAGAGCAAGCCATGAGCGCAGACACAAGCGGTCCAGTGGAATCCCACCTTTAGATTTGGATTATTTAAGAGGATTGGGGAAGGTGAATTGTACATTCTGGTGATCTGACCCATATTTGCATGGAGAATGCACTACAGAATGAAACCACAATGACTACAGAGGGGAAACACCTCAGTGTTAATGAATTTCGAAACCTGACCGATGAACTAAACAATACAGTCAACATGCATCCCCAAACAATAGGGGATTTGCATGGCCGCCATTTTAAATCTTGATTCGCAAGGAATTATGGGAGTAATGGTACAGTCTAAAATCTATAGAAAACAATGCTCAGAAAATCCATCAGTGGAGTCAATATCCTTTGGTTATACATATTTCATAAGACAATTCTCCATTTCCCCACCATGCATTTGGTTTTCATAGATCAATTATACAAGCTATGAAATTGGTAAAAGCATTCTTGCAATTGTCGATAAAAATATTTGTATGTCAGATTTTAACAGAATCCATCCCAGCATGCATGGTGAGAGACATGCGCAGTGGCACATGCGAGTCAGATATAGAAGATAGTATATTATGTACGTCAGTACGCTGTTTTGCGACTTGTGACTCATTTTCCTGTGACACATCACACATGTGATGTGTTATAGGAAAATGAGTCACAAGACTTAAAAAAATGGATTTTGAAATATCATATTTGAAAAGATGAGATCGAGCCGACTCTAATGATGGTAAAGGTTAGGACAACTTTATTACATAATTTCCATATTAATTTAAGGCTTGGTATTTCTATTTCGAAAATCTCATTTTTGCGACTTGTAACTCATTCAATATCAAATGTCAGTAAATATAATCTGGCTAGCGTCGGTAATCGAATTATTAAAACTCTAAATGTATTTAAAATATACACCTAAATGTTCTCTATGATTAATGTAACTTTTGTATAATTTCAGGAGTCTGTGCGAATATCAATGTAAACATCGAAAACATGCTCAATAACATTTCTTTAAAAAAAAATTGTCCTGTGACATATAACATAAAATTATATGATCCATGCAGCGAGTAGAGGCGAATATCCAGGACTACAAGTGGCATATGATTCGTATCGAAAACAATTGCCAACGTTAGCGCTAACGCTATTGTTCAGTTCAGTAAGAAAGTTTCGCTAGCTGCGCGAATGGTCCTATTTTATATAGCTGCCCCTGCTGCAGTAAGTGTAGTATTTTGTGCAAGCACGAAATTGTAGCGTCCATAAGAAGGATCATGTAGAGAGAAATATGTGTCGGTGGGAGGGGGATCTATGCTCCAACACTGTGCACTGTAAAGTGCAACATATAAACTCCTGTACAACAAGATATATCATATATAATTATGTGAGGGAAACAGGGACATTTAAGCTGTTGGGGACTTCAGCAAATTAACCTTAGAACATACTACTGAGATATTGAGAAGATCTGAGTATATTCATTTTATTCAAGACATATTTAGCACTCATAGGACGAGTTGATGCACGCAGCGTAAGTAAAGAACGAGATCGTAGATCGAGTTCTTTACTTACGCGTCTGTGCGGAAAACGAGTCCTATAAGTTGATTACTATACTGCCTAATTTTGCATGTAAAACGTGGTTGATTAAAAAGATAATAATATAATTTACCATATCTGGCTTTCGTACGAGATAACTAGATAACTACGAGATAACTACAGGTGAAACGATCAAGGAAGAAAGCACTCGCTCTGGCAAACTTGCGTCAGCAACCTGTAATGAGCGGCCGTCGGGGCCTCGGTAATGAATGCGTGTATACATAATAATAGAACATCAATTTGCATATATTCAAATTTTACCAAATGAACTGATTTCTTGGTAAGATTTTGGATTATATTATATTCATTGATTTCCCCAAATAATCTATGTTCTATACTCAATTTGAATCCCACATTCCCGAAGCCTTGTGTCACGTCCAGCAAGGTCAATGACACCTACCTGGCAAACTATTTGTTTGACCTTCAGGATCACCCTTCCCGGCATACCTGATATAGTTATTTGGCCAGTTACAGGATGTTGCACAAAGGGACAGTCGATCCTTGTAAAAGTTTCAAATTCCTTTCTGGAGAAAATTGAACTGCTATGAGATGGTGAGTTCAGATTGATGATGGATGAGAATTTCATTCAATCTAGAGAGAGAAGAGTTCCATTCCTCCCCTGCAATGAGATCTGAAACCTGCCTATGAATATTATTCATATTTGCCTTCATGAATAAAGCTTAAGTTCACGTAGCTTAGTGCAGGTGTACCTACACAGTGTAAGGGGGTCAGATTTTCAGAAAATGTACAATTCACCTTCACCAATCCTCTCAAATAACCCAAATTTCAGACGAAAATAAAGTTCAAAATACAGTTCAACCTAACTAAACCGATTGCTAGAATCAATGAAAAGCAGAAAATACTCGAATTTACCTAGTATTGACCAAATTGCAGCCTAATTTAGCAGAATTTACTAAATGTGAACAGCTGCCAATTGTACATATTCTGAAAATCTGACCCAAGTTCTCTTTGGATGACTGCACGAAACGTGGCCTAAGAATAAAGGGTATTGTGAAAGGTTTTTTCAATAACTGCATGAAACATTTCCTCGGAAGGAAGGTTGTTGTGAAAGTTTACTATGTAACCACTGCATGAAACACGCCCTTAGAATGAAGAATATTGTGAAAGTCCTCTTTCCGTTTCTGCATGAAAGGTGGTTAGAATGGAGGGGAGTGTTTAATTTCTCTGTTGATGACTGATAACGGGTATTGCGCAAGTCCTTTAGGAAGAAGAAGGGTAGTGTGATTAAATTAGAACATTCCATTCTAGGTCACTAAAGAAGAAGTATAGACTTGAAAAGAAATTTTTAATGATTTAATTAATGACCAGGCCAATAATCAAACATCAATTCTCTCCTCTATGTAGATTATCTGAAGAATTTCCTAATCTCTCTGGCAAAACATAAGGTTATTCTGGTTTTCTTCTTGACAAACCCAATCAATTGACGTGAGACGTTGCATAAATACCCTCATCAAGTGAAAAGCAAAGTAGACTTAGTGGTAGGGGCGGAAGAAGAAAGCGTTCACAGGGAAACAGAGAACATGTGTTTATTCTGTGTGATACTCCGCTCTGTATTGTTCACTTTAACCACTAGATGGCGGGCAGCTCAGAGTGACTTTTGCGCATGCGCAAGCTAGCTTTGTGTGGGTTAAAGATTATAGTGTGCCGTAGCTATTATACCTTCCTCTTAGAGGGAATAAAGGAGCAGTTGGGGGATTTATCATTCTAATGGGCTTCTATGTAAATTGGTTAGGGCATCAGAAAATGTACAATCAACAGCTCTGCACATTTAGTAAATTCTGCTAAATTAGGCGGGAAAACTATGAATACTAGAAATATCTAAGTATATTTGGTAGTTTGTTGATTAAAACATATGTTTGGCTATGTTGAACTTTGAAACTGGTCGTTGTCAGTTTGTCTTAGATTTCGGTTATTTGTAACTATTATGTATACACACATTGCTCTGAAAACAACATATCTAGAGTGATTTACGCATAGTGCGTATTTCACTAGTGGTTTACGTGGGGTTGTCATGTTAACCAATCTGGGTTTTTTTTGCTAAGATTACTGGTAAAATTCAAATTCATGATTCGAGTTTTGTCGATTTTTATGATTGAAAGCATGTATAATAAATCTGTTAACTAACTCTTTGGTTTTAGTCGTTCCTTCAACCAACTCGTAAGTTAACCTGTATTTAGATTCATGTGAATTATTATGCAAGTGACGGCACAAACAAAACGATACCGTATCAATTTTAGAGATGCAATAATGTTATTGCTTTCACTCAAGTAACTGTCAGGTGAGCTGAGAATCACATACCTTAAAGAATAAATGTTATATAAGTACAAAAGGACTAACAGACAACTGTACATTAATCAGTATACATATATATAATTCTATTCAAAGTTTGGCAAGTAAAGAAGCCTTGATACATACATAAAAAATCGTAAATAGCAAGTTATATTATTGCCCATTGTCAGGACGATGCACTTTACCAGATTATATACATACGCCTGTTTTAAACTGAGGCAAACATATTGCATTGTTTGAGGGTAAGATTTTCAGAAAATGTACAATTGGCAGCTGTACACATTTAGTAAATTCTGCTAAATTAGGCTGCAATTTGGTCAATACTAGGTAAATTCAAATATATTCGGCATTGCATTGATTCTAGCAATCTGTTTGGTTAGGTTGAACGGAATTTTGAACTTTATTTTCGTCTGAAATGTGGGTTTTTGAGAGGATTGGTGAAAGTGAATTGTACATTTTCTGGTGACTTCACCCATGAACTGTGCACTTTATTGTGCCTTAAAACATCAATGCGAAGCGCGCATCCTCCTGGGACTCTTTCCCTGTACAACAAAAAATGGGAGATATTAACAGGGCCTCTGCATGATATATTTCTCATATTTTTTTATTTTTTTTAAAAACTTGTTTATTCAGGTGAGAGATATTATGTTGTTATACACTTTTCTCAGTATTAGCTGATGGGAAAAGCATTACATAAAGTTCATTACAGCAATTCTAGTTTGACAAATACATATTTCGAAAACGTAATAATGATTTTTAGATATTATGATTTATACAAAATATGAAAATAAAATCGAGGCAAAACAATTGTGATGTGTTTCAGGAAAATGAGTCATAAGTCGCAAAATTGATATTTTTCAAAGTGTTTAATTACATGATCGCTTTGTTGAAATGTTCTAATCTTTAGAGGTTTTAGCACTTATAGTCATATGAATCCATATCACAAATTTCGGGACATTGTATTAAATATATCCCTGCGTTTTGAAAGCCTTTGTATGGAGAACTTTAGTTACTTTACTGGCAAGTACCCATTGAGAAACATTGCAAACCTTTTTTTTCAAAAATAAAAATATCAAACTTAAAATATAGAAATCCTTATTAGGTGTCCTAGTGTTTACAATCATTGGAATCAGCTTGATCTCCTCTTTTGAAATATGGTGATATCTCAAAATCCATTTTTTGCGACTTATGACTCATTTTCCTAAAACGGATCACAATAACCACCCGGGTATCATCATCGTTTTGCTACTATCCAAGGAGAGATTAATTAGTCCTATATAGACAACATATAAAAGAGTATTCCTGAGGCATTCAAGTCAGAATCAATGCATTCAAGTCAGAATCAATGCAATCAATGCATTCAAATTTATTTTTTTAAATGTGTGTATTGGCCTCAGACAGCTCTAAAAGTTATGAAATATTTGTTAAAGATGTTTATTTCTATAGACCTAATATACCGTTTACACTAGTAGTTTTAGTGTTCATATTTTGTGTTCATGTTTACGTTCATATTCGGCATCATCGGTTTTTGCCATTCCATGGAAACTAGAAGGTTTTTCAGACAGTTGGTGGGCGTAGTATCCTGGTCGTAGACAATGTTCCTAACAGAGCTAAGCCATTTGTATGATATATTATCATTAGACACATCGGGAAAACCCATAGGCGTCTAGTGAAAAACCTATCAGATAATATAGACCGATGGGAAGCTAGCTATAGATATGCCTGATGCGATTGACCAATCTGTGGTCACCCATTTTAAAAAGTAGCCTCCCTCATAATTATAATTTGCTATTGTTTAGAAATGAGTGGGTGTGGTATTTAGCGGATGAAGCCAGAATATAATATGAGTGAGAGTGAGTGAGATTGGTTGCTTTATGCCCTTATCAACACATTTAAGATGGTTATATCAAGGGTGGGAGAGCTGAGAGGGAGGCAGTTTATTATGATCTTACCCAGGAACTAGAGATAGATGAGAAGGGAGAGAGAGACAGAGAAAAAGAGACAGGAAGGCACTTTATGGTCTTGCCCAGGGAGAGCTGAGAGGGAGGATGTTTATGATCATACCAAGGATATAGAGATAGAGAAGAAGGGAGGGAGAGAGAGGCAGAGTTAGGCAGAAAATGGCAAATATTAGGTATATCTGAGTACATTTGATATTAAGTTGATTCATAATATCAGTTCTGTTATGTTGAACTGTATTTTGAACTTCATCTTTGTTTTAAATTTGCGTTATTTGAGACGATTGGTGAAGACGAATTGTACATTTTCTGGCGATTTCACCCTCATATATAGAGACAAACACAATTCCCTTATAATGAAACCAAATTCAAAGCCCATCAATTCAAATTCAAATTAATACTATTGTGGGGGAATATTTCTCTATTCACCTAAAAGAACACATCTATGAATACCGCCCTTTCAACATCAATTTGGAAGTTTGCAATGAAATGACATTGAAAAATAACAAGGCATTTCACTGTAGAATACCAATGAAGCAACGGTGGCTAGAATTTAGCAATACTTGATTGACAAATCATGTGCGATTAGTACAAACTGGCAGATTGCGTATGGATACTGTTGCCTGTCAATTAACGCTCAAGAAGTCTCAGTGGTCTCCCAAGAATAGGGGATTTGCATAGCCGCCAATTTTAATCTTGATTCGCTTGGAATTATGGGACTAATGGTACAGTCTAAAATCTATAGAAAACCTTCAATTAAAAATGGGGCATTTTCCAGTTGGAGGGAGGTTTTCTTGTAGCTAAATTACAGTATTTGTGTTTGAGTAGTTGACAATAGGGGAATTGCATAGCCGCCATTTTGAATCTTGATTTGCATGGTAATATGGGACTTATGATACAGTCTAAAATCTATAGAAAACCTGCTATGTTCAGCATGCATTTGGTTAGCATAGATCATTTATACAAGCTAAGATATTGGTGAAAACATTCTTGCAAATTTCAATAAAAATGTTGCAAAATATTCGCATGTCAGATTTCATTAGAATGCATCCCAGGATGCATTGTACTGACATGCGCAGTGGCACATGCAACTGTCCTATAGAGTCAGACCACCGTCTATGGCAGCTGAATTCTGTGTGGTCCTACCTGCGAGAACTAAATTAATTCTTCTGGGGTTTGGCTCCTTAATTAATTGCTGTGGATGACATGCTAGGCGCCTTGTAGATGCTGCTGGGTGAAGTCGCCAGAAAATGTACAATTCACCTTCACAAATTCTCTCAAATAACCCAGATTTCAGATGAAATCGATGGTTAAAATACAGTTCAACCTAACCAAACAGATTGCTAGAATCAATGCAATGGCAAATATACTCGAATTTACCTAGTATTGACCAAATTGCAGCCTAATGTAGCAGAATTTACTAAATGTGTACAGTTGCCAATTGCACATTTTCTGAAAGTCTGACCCTGGTGGATGGTAAGCTTAATGCAATAACAATAATCTATCTGCTCCAAGGAGTGGGATTGTTACGTAATGAAGATATTGGAATATCAGATGATGGCGGGATGTGATTAGACTTGTTTTCTTTGAAGAAATACTCTCTCCCAGCTCCAGATGTGTATTTACGTATATCTATATATATCAATATATCGCATTGGTCCTGGGTAAGACCATAAAGTGCCTTTCTGTCTCTTTTCTCTGTCTCTCTCTCCCTTCTCTCTATCTCTATTTCCTGGGTATGATCATAAACTGCCTCCCCTCTCAGCTCTCCCTGGGTAAGACCATAAAGTGCCTTTCTGTCTCTTTTTCTCTGTCTCTCTTTTTCCCTTCTTCTCTATCTCTATTTCCTGGGTAAGATCATAAAGTGCCTTTCTGTCTCTTTTTCTCTGTCTCTCTTTTTCCCTTCTTCTCTGTCTCTATTTCCTGGGTAAGATCATAAAGTGCCTTTCTGTCTCTTTTTCTCTGTCTCTCTCTCCCTTCTTCTCTATCTCTATTTCCTGGGTATGATCATAAACTGCCTCCCTCTCCCGCCCTTGATATAACCATATTGAATGTGTTGATAAGGGCGTAAAGCAACCAATCTCACTCACTCACTCAATATAGCGCAACATTTTCTGATATGGACTTTCCTTGGTGGAGAGAAATACTACCTAAAACGTAGGACAAAGAATAGTCAACTTCAAAAAACAGCCAAATCTCTTCTCTTAGACCTTTTAGTGATATTCTTCTAAAGTTTATTATATAATATATATATCATTTTGTACATTTTCTTACCTCAAGACCCATATATATAGATGTATGCATATCTATATCATTTATCCACATAAGGGTCACATCTTTAATAGACATTTACTGCTTATGCTATTTCTTTCTTCAATATGATATTATTGTTTCTTATTTATCAATATAAGCGAAGTGTCTATCTGTAGATCTGTGATCTACGAAAAGACAAAAAAGACAAAAAAACTTCAGTACTATCAATTACCTCAGTCCTATCTATAAAGAATATTTCATTTTCTGAGAGTTTGATGGGGCTGAGATACAGGACATCATGAAGCATAGTTAGATGGGGTTTTTTTTATTTTTTTTTAAGATTTTATTTCACCTGCAAGATATTATCATTTCCCGGACAAGCCAGGTTGTTCTAACGTACCCAGGTTAAATTTAGGAAATAATTACATAGGAGATTAGCTCCTTTGATACAAATATAACATTTAAATGAGCTCATAAGGAACATTGATTCAACTAAATCAGTTTTTTTGTAGAAAGGCTAGGACTGAAATGCAGTACTGTTGATAAACTTTGTCAGAACTTTGCCCACTTGAGCTAGTTCCTAACAGCAAAATAACTATCACTAACAAGGAACAAAGAAATTTAGTTTGTGTGGGTGATATGCTAGAATTAAATGCAGTAACGCAATAACATTTCATCAAATACAACTGACAATCTTCTAGTTTCCCCAGCTTGTTTGAAATTACCCGGTCGTAAGATTAGTATGTAATACAGACCGAATCATATATCGATTTCATTTCCAGGAATTTAATCTTTTTTCAATGCACAACGAATGTTGATAGTTGGACGTTTTCTTGGGGTATCCTTTGAAAAGTAATTGATATATCTTATACATTGAAATGTGTTAGATATATCAATTACTTTTCAAAGGACTCGCTAGCAACTTGTCAGCTTGAAACTGTTTGAACTGTGACATTTCATCCAATAAGGGATTTGCATGTGCCACTGCACATGTCTGTCACAGTGAATGCTGGGATAGATTCAGTTCAGGTCTGACATAGAAATATTTAGCAACATTTCTATCGAAAATAGCAAGAATGTTGTCACCAAAATCATAACTGGTATAAATGATTCATGAAATCCAAATGCATGATGGGAAAGATGGAGGCTTGCATTATGGGAACATGTATAACACATGGATATTGACATTGGTGCACCGATAAATATTCCATGCTGAAATAGCATGTTTTTATAGTTTTTACACATACAATATATAGCATATAACACCCATAATTCCATGCGAATCGAAATTCAAGATGGTAGGAATGCAAATCCCCCTATTATCTCCTGTTAATGCCATACTACATCAAGTGCAATCTACGCTGGCGGGCCTCTATCCAGACCATTTTTAGAAATACATTTGGCAAAACTTGACTTTCACAAGAAGGTAGTAATGTTTCAGGTCTAATGTAGAAAGTGTTATACATCTGTCATAGCAATGCCCCTTACTCTGGGAAAAGCAAAAACTAAACAATAAACTTTTTTTCAAAAGTAGACAGGTTTACTTTTGCATATATTTTGACTCATCAAAATCAAAAGCAACATTAAAAAAAAATTAAAAGCAACTAGCAAATACCCGTGCTATAACGGGATTTGCTAGTGGCACCGTTGGGCCCACATCTTCATCTCGCCTTGTTCCCTGTCCCGCCATCTTTCTCTTTCAACTTCTCTCTGTAACTTAGCACCCATATAAACATTCATATCACAAATGGGACCCATTTGTGATCAGTTTTAGGAAAATGAGTTAGAAGTCGCAGAATATGGATTTTGAGATATCACCATATTTGAAAAGAGGAGATCAAGCTGATTCCAATGATAGTAAACACTAGGACACCTAATAAGTATTCCTGCATTTTAAGTTTGATATTTTTATTTTTGAAAAAAAAAATTGGCAATGTTTCTAGATGGGTAATACCAGTAAAGTAATTAAATATACTCCATATGAAGGCCTTCAACACACAAGGATATATTCAATACGATGTCCCGAAATTTGTGACATGGATTCATATGACTATAAGTACTAAACCCTCTACAAATCAGAACATTTCAATAAAGAAGTCTTGTGGAAAGAACGCTTTGAAAAATATCAATTTTGCGACTTGTGACTTATTTTACTGGAACACATCACATTTGTTCTCTTCAAACAATGCTTGTAAGGTGTTAATAGTAACGCAAACCAGCCATTAAATACAGGATAACAAAACATTAATCTTATCAGATTTCTTACTTTCTTTGCTTCACTGTATTCGGCTATAGTTCCTTATTCAAACTATCTTGTTTCACAAGTTATAGTCAGTAATACAATAGAGAGAGATTATGAAAGTGAGAACATAAAAGACTGTGTCACGAAGTTATTAAATCTTACAAAGCAAGGAGGTAAAAAGTAGGAGAACAAGAGAAACTGTAATTGAAACTTTACCTGGCGACAATTCTCATACTCTTTTATTTTTAGAAGTTCTAGATTTGAGCCAATACAAGGGATAAAAAAATCTTGTGGAAAAAACACTTAAAAACTTTACTGGAACAAATCACATTTAAGACTCTTCTTTTGGTCACTTTTGCGCAACAGATACAGATTTAGAGGCAATGGCAGATGGATACAGAGTGCTTCAGATCGAGGCAAAGGAACAGAAATTAATAGTAGGCTATATAATGAACTAATGGGAATGGAAATGTGCACAGATTAGATTCTATTAGAGAAATTATGAAGGGAATGAACAGGAATATAGAGGCTTAAGTTCTAAACAAAATATGTAGGGATATAGACATATAGACTCTATTTGGGTCAGATTTTCCAGAAAATGTACAATTCACCTTCACCAATCCTCTCAAATAACCCACATTTAGGACAAAAATGAGCTTCAAAATGCAGTTAAACATAACAGAACTGATACTTTAAACCAATGCAACACCAAATATACCAGGTAATCATCATTTTTCAGCCTAATTTAGCAGAATTACCTAAATATGTAGTGCTGCCAATTGTATATTTTCTGAAAATCTGACCCATATGTTCCTATACGTACATATAGGTTACAATATATTAGATGCTAAATAAGGAATGTTTTTATACTGTTTACCGTCATGCAAATCACATAATCTATTGTGATTCCAGATTCAAAATGGCGTTCATGCTATATATATAAACAGTTTCGAGATATATCTATGACTAGATACTATCGTAGATGACTTATCTAGGAATAACACTATAGTGAATGGTCTGTCTATAACTATAAGCAGATAATGTCATATCTTATCTAGGAATAGAGTGTATTTCTATACAGGGTAGCTACTCTATAATTATCACACTATCTCAATATATAGTAAATAGATCTATGGGTCAGAGGATGTCAATTGTGCAATAAATTGGCTGAACGAAAGGGACAGAGGGCGATTTGCAAACAAGTCGTGATAATTATAATCTTGAAGATGTTTAGAAATAAATCTCTGAATTGATATCTTGAGCAGCAGTGTATAACACCAAATTTAATCTGCATAAATGTGAACATGAATATATCATGAAGCCGTATGACTGTGAGATATATGGGTCAGATTTTCAGAAAATGTAGAATTCAACTTCGCCAATCTTTTCAAATATCCCGAATTTCAGACGAAAGTAAAGTTCAAAAGACAGTTCAACCTAACCAAACAGATTGCTAGAATCAATGCAATGCCGAATACACTGGAATTTACCTAGTATTGACCAAATTGCCGCCTAATTTAGCAGAATTTACTGAATGTGTACAGCTCCCAATTGTACATTTTCTGAAAATCTTGCCCATGTACACTTTCTTGTTATCTACCCTCCCCTCCAAAATAAAATTGTCCAATGACAAGAAATTATAACGGAAATGACAATTAATATGAACATGAATATATCATGAAGTCCTATGACTGTGAGATATATGTACATACACAATTTCCTAATCTACACTCTCCCGCGCACCGTACCCGTGCGATACGGAGCGGCGAGTTTTTTCGTCTTCAGTGTGACGATTTTTGTCTACCGAGCACCGCGAACGCTACTGGTGAGGTGTGGTGACGAAATTGCCTGAACTTCTGAGACGAAAAACGGTGGTTTGAATCACGGAGACGAAATATGATATGCTCCGTATTCGCGCTCCGTTTTTCGTATTGAGTTTTGAGAACTACATAGGTTGCAGAAATGTCTAAAGATTTTTTTAGAAAAAATAAAATTCATTGAATCTCTACAATCTTTGGTGTACATATATGTAAAATAACTGCATAGGTGCTATCCGCTTGAAAAAATAAATCAACGAGGTTTACAAGTAATATAACCAGTTGGTTTTGATAAGTCAAGTCAAATAATATAATCATGCTGCCATCTGTATAACAGATTCACAGCACTCAGAGCATGTTGACTACATATAACATAATACTCAACTCTGTATCATAGCTTTTCTTTTAAATAATTACTTATATCCGACCATGTTTTCAACTTTATGTGTGGGGGATATTATTCTGCTCTTCCTCTCCTTTCCCGCCCATCTCTTTCTTACTTTCTTTCAATTGCAATCCTCCTGTCTGCCTCTCCCCTCTTTCTCTTTCTGTCCTTGTCTGCATTTCTCTCTCTCACACACACTATTATCATCCAGACTGATTCCTTTAGGTTTACTCACAGCTGGTTCTGTGGTGTAGTGGTTAGGATGCTCGCTTGTGAACCCCAAGGTTCTTAGATCAAACCCAAGCATAGGTAAGTTTTTTTTTCTCTGTTTGGCATCAGTGGTTCTACACTAGTGGCCGTCATGCACTAATGGTCACGCCAGTTTGTCTGGCACTGGCCGGCCGGCCAAATCCTAATCCTTTAGCTTTCCCAGGTACCCGTTGCAGGTACGAAAAACGCCGCGCGAATACGCTGAGACGAAAAATTTCGTATCAAAAGTGGGGACAAGAATTTCGTATCCAATTTTGTATCCCGCGGGTACGGTGCGCGGGACAGTGTATTGTATGTATGGTATTCAGTAATCGTAAAGCCTGGATTCCACTGCCATGCTACTTCTCCCGCTACTCCTGCCGTTTCTTTGGTACCACTACTTTAGAAGCAGCAGCAAGTAACGGGAAGTAGCCGCTTCAAATCAAACATGTTTGATTTGAAGCGGCTACTTCCCGTTAGTGGGAATAATTATATGACCACAATTAATAATTAACAAATTATTAAATAACATAATTATATGAGCCACAAATAGCTAAACTACACTATTTCTGTCAGAACATTCTTTGCTAATATAACTTTCTTTGCAAAACTGTATTAAAGGTCCAAACTAAATCCTGACTGACTTGTTTAATCAGTTGATATCAAATATTAAACTCAAATGTAGATACCCGTATATAAGAATAATGCCATGCATAAAGTGCTATGTAACATAAGGTAACATTGTGTAACCTCATTATATTTATACTAACTATTAATTATCACCCATTTATTATATTATCTCATTACTAAAATAGAGAGAGAACGATGATACGATTGGTATGAGCGAAGTCGGAAAATATATGTACTCTTTCTTGTTATCTACTCCTCCTATCCAAAATAAATGACAAGAAATTATAACAGATATGACAGATAATTAATATGAAGAACAATTGTCAATATTTTTACTCAATATGGCCTCATATAAAATACTTACTTCGGCAACCTTACTCAATAGCGGAGCTAATCAAGGAACCATCATAATCGATTACACCAAAAGCCAGACCTAATACCTTAAGAACAAGACTGACTAATTTTCATAGACTTTACACTCTATATTTATCATTAGTCCATACAGACATCCAGTACTACCATATACATAATAACTGAGTGAGTGAGATTGGTTGCTTTACGCCCTTATCAACACATTTAGTGTGTTTATATCAAGGGCGGGAGAGCTGAGAGGGAGTGAGTGAGTGAGTGAGGGAGTTAGTGAGTGAGATTGGTTGCTTTACGCCCTTATCAACACATTTAGTGTGTTTATATCAAGGGCGGGAGAGCTGAGAGGGAGGCAGTTTATTATCATACCATGGAAATAGAGATAGAGAAGAAGGGAGACAGAGAGACAGAGTAAAGAGACAGAAAGGCACTTTATGGTCTTACCCAGGGAGAGCTGAAAGGGAGGCAGTTTATGATCATACCCAGGAAATAGAGATAGAGAAGAAGGGAGAGAGAGAGACAGAAAAGAGACAGAAAGGTACTTTATGGTCATACCCAGGAAATAGAGATAGAGAAGAAGGGAAAGAGAGAGACAGAGAAAAGATACAGAAAAGTACTTTATGGTCATACCCAGGAAATAGAGATAACGGAGAAAGGAGGGAGACAGAGAAAAGAGACAGAAAGGCACTTTATGGTCTTACCCAGGAAATAGAGATAACGAAGAAAGGAGGGAGACAGAGAAAAGAGACAGAAAGGCACTTTATGGTCTTACCCAGGGAGAGCTGAGAGGGAGGCAGTTTATGGTCATACCCAGGAAATAGAGATAGAGAAGAAGGGAGAGAGACAGAGAAAAGAGACAGAAATGCACTTTATGGCCATACCTAGGGAGAGCTGAGAGAGAGGCAGTTTATGATCTTACCCATTAAATAAAGATAGAGAAGTCGGGAGAGAGAGACAGAGATAAAGAGACAGAAAGGCACTTTATGGCCATACCTAGGGAGAGCTGAGAGAGAGGCAGTTTATGATCTTACCCATTAAATAAAGATAGAGAAGTCGGGAGAGAGAGACAGAGATAAAGAGACAGAAAGGCACTTTATGGCCATACCTAGGGAGAGCTGAGAGAGAGGCAGTTTATGATCATACCCAGGAAATAGAGATAGAGAAGTAGGGAGAGAGAGACAGAGATAAAGAGACAGAAAGGCACTTTATGGACATACCCTGTATATCTGATATCCAGTACTACCATGTACATAATAGCCGGCGATATTAATATAGATGTTTTTATGCACTGGCTGGCCGAGGTAGTATATTGCCTGCAGTGGCAAACAGAGAGTAGCTCATACAGGCGGGGGGAGCACCTCCCAACACCCAATACACTAAATGGGTCAGACTTTCAGAAAATGTACAATTGGCAGCTCTACACACCTAGAAAACCTCCTAAATTAGGCTAAAAAAGGATGAATAACAGGTATATCTGAGTACATTTGGTGTCGCATTGATTTAAAGTATCAGTTCTGTTATGTTAAACTGCATTTTGAAGCACGTTTTTGTCTTAAATGTGGGTTATTTGAGAGGATTGGTGAAGCTCAATTGTACATTTTCTTAAGATTGGACTCACGAGCTCCTCACTGACAGAGCAACTCATCTACCTGCTCCTGCTGTTCCATCGTAATACATACAGCAACTGGTGGAGGGGATAGCTAGGGGTGGGAGCAGAACAGGGTGGGGCATAGCAGCCCCCTATGCCCTATTAGGCAAAAAGGTGTCTTTTACCTCAGCCCTTCTCATTGCACCGCAGCCTCCCTCAGTCCCTCTCAGTCCTCCTCAGCACCTCTCAGCCCTTCCCATTGCA
Source organism: Sthenelais limicola (assembly GCA_942159475.1). Classification (NCBI taxonomy): domain Eukaryota; kingdom Metazoa; phylum Annelida; class Polychaeta; order Phyllodocida; family Sigalionidae; genus Sthenelais; species Sthenelais limicola. Next base: position 150,100,793 of record OW804094.1, on the reverse strand, counting down.
CTTCAGTCCCTCTCACTCCCCCTCAGACCCTTTCAGCTCTTCCCATTGCACCTCAATCCCCTTCAGTCCCCCTGAGTCCCTCTCAGCCCCCCCCCCTCAGTCCCTCTCACTCCTTTCCATTGCACCTCAGCCCCTCTCGGTCCCCCTCAGCCCCCCTCAGTCCCTCTCAGTCCCTCCACAGCCCCTATCAGCACCTCTGACCACCCTCCCCCACCCACCGCCCCCACAGAAAATCAATCCATTCACTCCCTGACTAGTCTGATATGAGCACCTCAAATGAGCCCGTCAGTAAATCACCTGGCTAAACGGTTACCCGCCAGCCACTCCCGTATCTCTTACTACCCACTCCCCCCAAACTGACAAATGCTCTCTCCAGTGCAATAGCATACCAATACATGATCATTGCACAATTGGATCAGGGTGCCGAGTTGTATAGTAGGAATCACATCACCATCACCCGAGCCTAACAGCCTAAGTGGTTCCCATCCCAATTATCACGTACTTTTAGTGGGATGAAATAAAGAAGTGGTGGGGATGGTGGTATTAGTGGGATGAGTGAATGAGAGAGTGATTGAGTGAGTGGTTGCTTTACGCCCTTATCAACACATTTAGATGATTATATCAAGGGCGGGAGAGCTGAGAGGGAGGCAGTTTATAATCATACCCAGGAAATAGAGATAAAGAAGGGAGAGAGAGACAGAGAAAAAGAGACAGAAAGAAGATGGTGGGGGGGGGGGTATTAGTTGGGATTGCCTGTAAATGGTAGGTGGGGGCGGCGGTGGTGATCATTGGCTTAAATCTACATTCTCCACTAATATCCATCAAATGTAACAGATTTTCTCAATCTTGCGCCTTTGCCATTTAGTTTAGGTCCAAAGTTGAGAGGGTCCCTTCAAATGAAGGGAAAGCCTCACGCCTCAAACCGCAAAGTGCTATTATAATTCCATTAAGACCAACAAATGGCATTATATTCCCATTAAAAGGCCGAGTCCTAGGTCAGAAAACCTATTAGCGAAGTAGGCTGACATACCATTCATACCATCCCACCCTCTTTAAACAACATTCTCAGCTAATACAACAAAAGAAATGTTATCAAATTTATACAAATTATGACAAATAGGATTGAATTCATCTATATTCTGCTGTTGGTGTGTGTTTATGCTAGAATTTAAGAAGAGAGAAAACAGCCGCTCGAGAGCGATAATAAGTGAAGTCACCACAGGAAGGGATTCGGCCGGGTTCTCCAAATACAAATGGGGACCCTTGTCAGATGATATCTCAAAATCCATTTTTTGCGACTTGTGGCTCCTCACAAATAGGAACTATGTGCCAGATTACAGGGTGAGTGAGTGAGATTGGTTGCTTTACGCCCTTATCAACACATTGAAAAGTTATATCAAGGGCGGAAGAGCTGAGAGGGAGGCAGTTTATGATCATACCCAGGAAATAGAGATGGAGAAGAAGGGAGAGAGAGAGACAGAGAAAAGAGACAGAAAGGTACTTTATGGTCTTATCCAGGGAGAGCTGAGAGGGAGGCAGTGTATGATCTTATCCAGGAAATAGAGATAGAGAAGGAGGGAGAGAGAGACAGAGAAAAAGAGCAGAAAGGCACTTTATGGTCTTACCAAGGGAGAGCTGAGAAGGAGGCAGTTTATGGTCTTACCCAGGAAATAGATATAGAGAAGAAGGGAGAGAGAGAGACAGGGAAAAAAGACAGAAAGGCACTTTAAGGTCTTAACCAGGACCACCAGATTATTGGGCTGATCTGTACATTGTAACCTGCACCATTGGTGTAATACCTGAGAGCAATTGTAGCATTACAGGATTTAATTAGATTCATGATCATACCCAGGACATAGAGATAGAGAAGAAGGGTAGTAGACCGGGAGACCATCAGAGAAGACAGCTGGAGGAGGCGGTTGGTGCTCCCCTAGTGTGTCTAACCATTGCTGGTTGCATCATACCACCTGCATGATATTTATTGGGTTAGTGGGTAAAATCGCCAGAAAATGTACAATTCGCCTTCACCAATCCTCTGAAATAACCCAAATTTAAGATAAAAATCGGGTTCAAAATTCAGTCCAACATAACCAAACATATTATTTGAATTAAGGCAATGTCAAATATCCTCAGATATACCTAGTATTGACCACGATCTGGCCCAAATGTGAATTTATGCGGTGTGTCACAGAGACAATAGTCATAAAGTCCCTAGTCTCATGCGATTTCGCGCCGCAGAGGACACTTATCCCCTAATTCTGTGAGAATCGCATGAGAATCAGCTTAGTGGACCAGCCCCTTTTTTGGAAAATTGGGAAAGATTTTGAGATGGTTTTTTTTATTTTTTAAAAGGTGGGTGTGGGTGTAGTGAACCATTAGGGAGATATAGCAACCACAACGCACCAACGCATCACTAACGCATCCACTAAGTTTTAGTACATTATTACCGTTGTGGGGATATCTCGAGAGGCCTGCAATGCAGAAGCCCTCGGCCTAGCACACCTTGAAATATCCCCACAGTGGTAGTAAAGGTGTATCTTCACCAAGAGATTTTTCATTACGGCCCATCCGGTTATCACCTTACGGCTAATGTTAAACCAATGGTGCCAGATTAGAGAACCTTATCTGCCGCAAGGACGAAAACCTTGGTGTAGCCCTAGCATAATGTACACATATTTAGTGGATGCGTATGTGTTGTGTTGGTGCGTTGTGGTTGCTAAATCTCCCTATTATCAACCTTCCCCCACCGTGGCGACGGAGGGTCCCTCTCCTGGCTGGCAATGTGTCGTGTATAGCTGTAATTTAGCTGTGTGCATCTTTATTCTATCGGCAGCTGGATATAAGTGGTAGCATCGCCGCATATAACACTCGATGGAAAACTATCATGTAATATGTGTGTCATCATAATTAGGCCAAGGTAGGTCCTCTAATTTCATGGGTTCCCCCACCCATGCTATACCGAGCTTCGATATAGGTCAGATTTTCAGAAAATGTAGAATTAGCAGCTGTACACATTTAGTAAATGCTGCTAAATTAGGCTGCAATTTGGTCAATACTAGGTAAATTCGAGTATATTCGGCATTGCATTGATTCTAGCAATCTGTTTGGTTAGGTTGAACTGTATTTTTAACTTTATTTTCGTTTGAAATTCGGTTTATGTGAGAGAATTGGTGAAGGGGAATTGTGCATTTTCTGAAAATCTGACCCATATAATCTAAATGACAGGTCCATTTAGTGTTTTCCTATATAATTTTACATTATCAAATTAGGGCAAATGATGTTTAATGTTATACTGTTGATTCTGATGCACTGATAAGTTACTGTCTGAACTATTACAAAGCTAGGTGAACATGATACAAATGATAGAACATGATAGTACAGATTATTAGGAGCTGTACTATACAGATAATTGGTACTCCCATCTATCTAAAGAAAATATATATTATCGTTAGCATTATGCACACTAAATTAATTGTGGATTTACGACATTCAAGGCTCTGCACAAAGTTATAAAAGGCGTTTTACTGGCTGCATGTACAGGGCTCTAATTTACATAGATCTCAAGTAATGTTACCTGGGTATTGGTTTACCCCAAAAAGATTTTCAAGGAAGTGATTCTGAAGCTATTTCAATGCTATTCCATTTGGAAGATTGCACATTCTTCGACCCACTTATGGCAGTGGAGATTTACTGGTTTATTTTAAACTAGCAAAGTACCCGTCCTCCGGACGGTCACTGTCTCTCCCCACATTTCCCCCTCTCCCTCGTTTCCCTCCCCCTCTTCTCTGTCTCTCATACCTGTTTTTCTCTCCCAACCCCATCTCCGATTCCCCCCCTTCTCCCTCCCCTCTTCTCCCCCTCCTCGCTTTCTCTCCTTCCCCTCTCTCCCTTCCCCTACATCTTCTCCCTCCCCTATTTTCCTTCCCCATTTTCTTTCCCTCCCCCTCCCCTCTCCTATTTCCCCACCCTCTCCCTTTTCTTCACTCTCCCCTCCTACACCTTCTCCCTCCCCTCCCCTACTCCAATACCCCCACCCTCTCCCACTCCTCTGCATGTAGTCGGGTCCCCCTGGAAGGGAGGTAGTAGCTTATGGGAAGTGACATAGTATCTCACAGGGGCTTTCCCAGGCTATAAGAAGAGTGTGTAGATCCCAATTAAAAAAGGCTTCAAAATCACATTTCCACCCCAGATACCTTCACAAACCACATACGACGTCCTCCAGAGAGGGTGGACAGAACTCTATGAAATCGATACTGTCATTGCAACCTGTATAGCTCTCCTTAGACCTTTGGAAACCTGAATAATATATAAATCTGAACTTTCCTACTCTTTGTTTTATTCTCTCTACGAGTCATGTGTATGGGTCAGATTTTCAGAAAATGTACAATTGGGACGAGCCGGCAATAATCGAAAAATTATTAGACGAGATGCATCCGCATAAGCACAAAACCATAGGCAGAGTGCTTGTGTGGATGAACCAAGTCCAATAATTTTTTCATTATTGCAGGCGAGTTCCATTCTATATTTATTATATGGGCATAAAACTTGATGTGTAAAATCTGAAAAAGTAGCCGACTTAGTGACAAAGTAGTTCATATAGTATGCGTACTATATCAATATTTTTATAGTACCCCACTTATAGCACCTTTCATATGGAATGCACATATAATAAGGTTAAATATACTCTTTAGGATAACCTCAGATGACATGGATATATTCAATACACAGTATTGTAATGTGGTACCTGTATCCATGCTACCAGCTACACTAAACACCTCAGAAATGAAAGCATTCTGAGCAAAGGTTCTTGTAGAAAAACGCTTGAGGAATATCAATTTTGACTCATTTTCCGGAATCAAATCACATATGTGATGTGCTTTTTTTCACAAGATCACATTATTGGAATGTTCTAGTTTTTGGAGAGTTTATTGCTTATAGCTATATCAATTGATGTATTAAATTTCAGGACAATCTATGTAATATATCCTTTCATTTTAAAGGTCCTCATATGGACTACATTTAGTTACTTTACTGTTTATTGACACCCAGAAATATTGAAAACCTTTTTTTTTTCAAAAACGAAAATATCAAACTTAAAATCTAGAAATACTCATTAGATTATTAGACTGTTTACTATCATTGGAATCGGCTTGATCTCCTCTATCCAAATATAATGGTATCTCAAAATCTATTTTTTGCGACTTATGGCTCATTTTCTGGAATCAAATCACATATATACAGGTAGTCAGAATATATACTAATACATTGATACCAATGGCTCTTCATATGTATAGCTATTTCCCCTAGGTTTTATTACCTGGCAATCCTTTACTTGGTGGCTGAATGACAGGCCCATTATCCGTTTACCTATATCATTACATGTTATTAGATTAGGACAAATAGTGCTTGGGCGATAATACATGTTGGGCTTTTGATATACATACCACTGGGGGCGATGTTGATTGGCAATCATGCCTGCATCCTCCTGTTTCCTACTTCTATATTGCTGTCACTCAAATACCTCCCCCGACACTTCATAACCTGGCAATGCATTGGTACTAGCAGTCGCTACATGGGTCAGATCTTCGGAAAATGTACAATTGGCAGCACTACATATTTAGGTAATTCTTCTAAATGAGGCTGAACAATGAAGTATACCGGGTATATCTGAGTATATTTGGTATCACATTGATGTAAGGAATCAGTTCTGTTATGTTAAACTGCATTTTGAAGCTGGTTTTTGTCCTAAATGTGGGTTATTTGGGAGGATTGGTGAAGGTGAATTGTACATTTTCTGAGAATCTGACCCATATAAGTCGTTACATGGGTCAGATCTTCGGAAAATGTACTATCGGCAGATCTACATGCGTCGGATCACCAGAAACTGTACAATTTACCTTCACCAATCCTTTCAAATAATCCAAATTTAGGAGGGAAATGAGGTTCAAAATACAGTTGAACATAACCTAATAGATATTTTGAAACAATAATTCTGAATATAATCAAATTTACCTGATATTTCCAATTCACCGGATTGGTGTAGATTTTATGACACCCTCACCCATTTAAACACATAAAGCCCATTTAAACTGAGACACTGTTATCACTTGGCCTTGGCTTAAAACGGTTTTAGAAATGTGTACTGCTACATTATCAATGTCTAAAGAAACCTTGTGGATAAATGAGGCGAATTGTCTCCAATAGGGGAGTTGCAAGTGTCACTGCGCATGTCTACTACAGTGCATGCTGGGATGGATTCTGTTGAAATCTGATATACAAATATTTGGCAACATGTTTATCGAAAATTGGAAGAATGTTTTCACCAATATCAGAGCTTGTATAAATGATCTATAAAAACAAATGCATGATGGGAAAGATGGAGGCTTGTGTCATGGAAACATGTATAACACATGGATATTGACATTAGATCATTGATAAATAACCCATGCTGAACATGGCATGTTTTCTATAGATTTTACACTGTACCATTAGTCCAATAATTCCATGCGAATCAAGATTCAAAATGGCGGCTATGCAACTCCCTTATTCCAACCACTGTCTAGGTCGCCGATGATAAATCTTCTGCTTTCTAAAACAATCAATTTTATACCTTTATTTCATTTTTCATCTCAGAAAAGTGAACTTTACTTAATGTAATGTCCTGAGGAGGTGAGGGGAGGGATGCCTGAAATAGTGATGCTTACAACTTAGACACGCAATCGCGTTATCCTCTTCCTTATCTTAGCTCTGAGGTGCTCTTTCAGATTTCCATATCAGAGAGGAGCTTCTGGTGATTTGAGTCGGTTGTCTTCCATGCATATTACCTTGTACCATGCAATTTATTTATTGACTTAAAGTGCTTTTGTGAGACGAAGAATGAAGATTGATGGCTTTCAGGAGGTTTATGGGGACTTGAGTGGCATTGTCCTTACACAAGAGAGTGGGTCAGATCGTCAGAAAATGTACAATTCAACTTCACCAATCCTCTCAAATAACCCAAATTTAAGACGAAATTGATGTTCAAAATACAGTTCAACCTAACCAAACAGATTGCTAGAATCGCTATTGCTAGAATGCAATGCCGAATATACTAGAATTTACCTATGTATTGTCCAAATTGCAGCCTAATTTAGCAGAATTTACTAAATGTGTAGAGCTGCCAATTTTACATTTTCTGAAAATCTGACCCGAGTACATAAGGAGATGATAGGAGAGGAGGAGGAGGAGGAGGAGGAGTGAAGATTTTACCAAGTCGCGACTGATACTTCTTTTAAGGCTGCATTTTTCACTTAACGATTCTCGGTAAAAATCAAAAATAGAGATTTTCTAATTTTTGTTCCATTGTTTTCCTACCCATCTGAAAGTCCTTTTCAGGAGGATTTCAAACTAAGTTATATGTGTGATGTGTTACAGGAAAATTAGTCACAAGTCGCAAAATTGATATTTTTCAATATGTTTTATTCACATAATGTATGTATAGGTTTTTATTTCCGGAACACTTACACTTTCAATTTTTATTTCTGGAAGCGTACACTTTCAATAACATATGAAATTTAGACACCGAAGAAGAGGGTGGCTTTCCTCTATGAAACCATAGATCTTCCTGAGGGCCCCCTTTGGAAAAATGAAGTTAGGTTATCAAACAGATACAGTAGTAGTTAATAGATAGATGCAGCAACTACACTAACATGATAAACTAATATAGTAGTAATAACAACACAAAATAAGTTAAAACAATAAGCATTAAATTGGGCAACCTAGTGCCATGAAGCGAGATTAGGTATGGTATATAATCTCTTTGTAGAAATGTTCTCATCTGTAGGGTGTTACCGTTTGAAGTTGTATCCATACAAGAATCATTCTTCTCGTAGATCATAGAAGAGCTACAGACACTTGACTTAAACTAAAGCGGTTTTCAAGGTTATCTGCGCTGGTCTATAATAGATAAGAAACAATAATATTATATTGAAGAAAGAAATTACATAAGCAGTAAATGTCTATTAAAGAGATGTTACTACTATATATCCACTAAATGATAGGAGTGAGGGGAAAGAAGAAATGATAATGAATGAGAATACTAAATAGGCTGTGTTGGGGGAAATGAGTCACAAGTCGCAAAACTGATATTTTCCAAAGTAATTTATTCACAAGAACCCTTGTTTAGAATGTTTTCATTTTTAGAGTTCTCGGAGCTGCTAGTAGCATAAATACAGGTACCAAATTTCAAGAATGTGTTTTAAATATATCCATGCATGTCTAAGCTCATCCTATAGAGTATATCTAGCTACTATTGCTAGCAATTATCCACCCCACAATATTGCAATAATTTTCACAGAGAAATGAGTCACAAGTTGAAGAAAATGGATTTTGAGATATACTATCAGTTTTCAAAAGACGAAATTAAGTGGACTCAGGAAATCTATGAAGTATGATTACTGTATGATTTTCTTATGTTTGATAAAACATATTGGCAATATTCCTGAGCGGATGATTGCTAGTAAAGTAGCTAAATATACGCATTAGGTTTACCTCAGAAACACAAGGATATATTTAATACACTGTCTTGAAAGTTGATACATGGGTCAGATTTTCAGAAAATGTACAATTCGCCTTCACCAATCCTCTCAAATAACCCAAATTTAAGACATAAATAAGCTTCAAAATGCAGTTTAACATAACAGAACTGATGCTTTAAATCAATCCGATACCAAATATACTCAGATATACCCGGTATTCGTCATTTTTCAGCCTAATTTAGGGGAATTTCCTAAATGTGTAGAGCTGGCAATTGTACATTTTCTGAAAATCTGACCCACATGTTTACAAATAAATCCCGTAAAGAAACACTTTGAATAATGTGAATCTTGCGACATAGGACCAACTATTTTGTAACACATCACAAATGTATGGCTATGCAGGAACATTGATTGATTTTGATTTGAAAATATTTTATTCAGTAACAGCCTGATTTAACTTTTTTGTAATATCATTATACAATTTATACAAAGTGGGAATAAATATATATATGCAGAATCTGATAACCCTCATTTGAAGGAAGCAGTCCCTAATTTAATAACAAATATATGGTAACTAAACATAGAGAAATGAAAAAAAAGAGAAAACAATTCCACAATTAGACACTACCTGATGTAGTACAAATGTGGTACAAATACTTTGCGGTATTCTCTCATTTTTATGATATTAAACATTTTAAAAAAGACAAATGAGAAAGAATCAGTTGCAGTTGAATAGTTGGGTCAGATTTCCAGAAAATGTACAATTGACAGCTCTACACATTTAGTAAATTCTGCTAAATTAGGCTGCAATTTGGTCAATAGTAGGCAAATTCGAGTATATTCGGCATTGCATTGATTCTAGCAATCTGTTTGGTTAGGTTGAACTGTATTTTGAATTTTATTTTATTCTAAAATTTGGGTTATTTGAGAGGATTGGTGAAGGTGAATTGTACATTTTCTGAAAATCTGACCCAGTTGCACGGCAGTCTCCCTCTATGAGGGCCAGACTTTCAGAAAATGTACAAATTGCCAGCTGTACAAATTTGATACTTTCTGGCAAATTAATGTGGAATATTTCAAATGGTATGCATATCCAAGTATCTTTGGCATTGCGTTGATTAGAAGTATGTCTTTCTTAGTCTTAAACTGCATTTTAAACGTAATTTTCTCTTAGATTCGGATTATTTAAGAGGATTGGGGAAGGTGAATTGTACATTTTTAGAAGATCTGACCCATGTGTGCCGGGATGTTTTGAAGGTTTGAATTCACTGAATGATGGATAGGTTTACTTACAGTGAAGGTAATAATATCCCTCTATACAACTTACCATATTACATTATCCGAAGTTCCGATGAATGCAAAATTCATAAATTACCCTTTTAGAACTATCTGGTTCTATAAATAAAATATAGTTCAGCTCAGGAAGGTGCCTTAGGCCCACACAGTCTAGGCCCAAAGTTGAGAGAGTCCCTTCAAACGAAGGGAAAGCCTCTCACCTCAAACCGCAAAGTACCACTATAATTCCATTAAGACCGCAAAATGTCATTATATTCCCATTAAAACGCCCAGTCCTAGGCCGGGAAACCGATTAGCAAAGTAGGCTGACATAGCATTCTTATCTGATCTGAGAGTTTGGACCTAGAGTTGATTATCTTGGCATTTGTATGGATATACATTTGTTGAAGAACCCAAAATAAAGCTTCGCCAGATAGGAAATTATTCTACACAGAACCTGAAAATAGCGCTAAAGATTCTGCATTCTTCAGCAGAGTGGGTGGACCATGGGACCAACGCTCTGTGAATTTCCATAATTCACTTTTAGCAACATTCTCTGCTGAGAATACAGATTATTAGACATTGTTTCCAGGTTCCTAGGCCTTCTCAATGTACCTTGGGATAGTTCAAAAGCTCAGCCTATTTCTAGTTAAGATTCAAAATTCAAAAATGGGAAAATCTACTTTTTTCTGCCGGAAGAGTCATCATAGAAATGCCAGGACAATCTGTCAGTGTAACATATAATCCACCAATATAGGATTTTAAATGGTAAAAACTAATTAATCCAGTCAATCTTTTGGGTCTTAATTACTCACAGTGGCATAATAGATTCATCAGCACTTGAAAGCTAATTCTGCTAATTCTGGATTTCTTTAAAAAAAATAAATAGCGGAATGGTGCCCTTAATGAATTATGAAAATTCACATAACAGGGTCTGGTAGCTCACACACTGAAGAGTGTAGAATCTAAATTGCTATTTTAGAATTCTGTAGGATTATGCTTCTTTAAGCAAAGGTTCTTGCAACTTTTGAGGTTCTCCCCTGCTAGACAATTACTAGGGAAGTAGCTGAATATACTCTATAGAATGAGCTTAGAAATGGATGAATATATTTAATACACCGTCTTGAAATGTGGTACACTCATTCATACGACTTGGAGCATTAAATAACCCAAAAATGAGAACATTCGTATAAAGAGATCTTGTGAATAAAATACTTTGAGAAATATCAATTTTGCGACTTATGTCTCATTTTCCTGAAACACATCACATATATATATATGCCAATTATACATGTATAGACTACCTGTGCCATCTGGCTAGATGCAATGCTGAATATACTCAAATTTACCTAGTATTGACCAAATTGCAGCCTAATTTAGCAGAATTTACTAAATGTGTACAGCTGCCAATTGTACATTTTCTGAAAATCTGACCCATGAATAGACTACCTGTCCCGTCTAGCTAGATGATGGCAATGATGGTAAAGTCTGGTCCCTCTCTCCCTATACCGATGAGGCTTTAAGATTCCACATGTTCAATTCTCCAACACCTCAGTCCCTCAACCGAACTCTATCCTCCCTCAGACCGGCCTGGGCCCGCTGGTTATCCCGGGGATTGTCCCTCACAAGGGCCGGCAAATGCGCCAGGATTCGCCGGCCTCTCCCCCGGGGCCCTACCCTTGGGGCTGTGGTGCTTGCTGCAAAGGCAATCTGATTAAATGCTTGCCGCATACCAGTGTGGGCGTATTCTGCCTATGTAACGGGTGCTATTTGTCCCGAATAAAGCTTAAGGGTCAGATTTTCAGAATGTGTACAATTGTGATGTGTTTCAGGAATATGAGTCACATGTCGCAAAATTGATATTTTTCAAAGTGTTTTTTTCACAAGATCTCTTTCTTGAAATTTTCTAATTCTGATGGAGTTTAGTACTTGTAGTCATATGAATCTATGTACCAAATCTCAGGACATTGTATTAAATATATTCTTGCGTTTTGAAGGCCTTTGTAGTGAGTGTATTTAGTTACTTTACTGGTAATTGCCCATCCAGAAACATTGCAAACTTTTTTTCAAACATAAAAATATCAAACTAAAAATATAGAAATACATATGAGGTGTCCTAGTGTATACTCTCATTGGAATCAGCTTGATCTCCTCTTTTCAAATATGGTGATTTCTCACAATCCATATTTTGCGACTTATGACTAACCAAACAGATTGCTAGAATCAATACAATGCAAAATATACTCGAATTTACCTAGTATTGACCAAATTTCAGCCTAATTTAGCAGAATTTACTAAATGTGTACAACTGCCAATTGTACATTTTCTGAAAATCTGACCCCTATGTAACTGGTGCTATTTGCCCCCAATTGGTGACGATTGTGTTTATTCCGCACAGGAGGGTACTGAGGCCAAGAAAATGGGAATGTTTCTGGTTTATTATATCTCTAAGTCATATAGCCTAGTTTTACTCTTATATATTCAAAATTATGGTAACAGCCGGAGGAAATGTACTCCATGTAGTCCATAAAGGTATGTCGACCCTTCTGTCTGTTTATATAGTACTCGTTTGGTACTAATTTGTACTCAACGAAAAGACAAATAAAAACATCTTATCTTAAAGTACCTGAAACCTATAGGATTATTATGTATTTATCGAAACACTAAATGATCACTCATTTCTGTCGGAATTGTTATTTTTCGAAGTGTTTTATTCACAAGATCTTTTTGTTGAAATGTTCTGATGTTTTGGTTGCTTAACGCTGTTTGTAGTATTAAATGTATCCATACATATCTAAAGGTCATCATATAGAGTATATTCATGAATAGAAATATCAAGTTTAAAATATAGAAATACTTATTAGGTGTTAACCATCATTGTAATCGGCTTGATCTCATCTTATCAAATATGACATCTCAAAATCCATTTACCGCGACTTGCGACTGGTGCGACTTTTCCTGAAACACATCACATATATGAGTCAGATTTTCACAAAAATGTACAATTGGCAGCTCTACACATTTAGGAAATTCTCAAAAATTAGGCTGCAAAATGATGAATACCGGGTATATACCTGAGTATATTTGGTATCGCATTGATTTAAAGTATCAGTTCTGTTATGTTAAACTGCATTTGGAAGCTTATTTCTGTCTTAAATGTGGGTTATTTGAGAGGATTGGTGAAGGCGAATTGTATATCTTCTGAAAAGCTGACCCATATACAAATGCATGCTGAGAACAGAGGTAAACCTCTTAGATACGATCAGTGAAACTATGTATCTTTTACAAATGCAGCCTAACACTATATGAATTCCATACAGAATTTAGTATATATTTTTTTCCCCCAACGTTTGTTTTTTATTCTATTTTTATTCAGGCAAAAAAACTTACACTCTCACAAATCAATTGTGATTTTCTTTATGTCCTGAAGATGCAATTTCATTACATATAGTCGTTGCAGGGAAGTATTTAAATAACATTATTTCCTAACCGATTTAAACTAGCTTCTACAATATAACAAAAACAATTTATATGAAGTTAATGGTTTACATGGTGAGGTTTTTGAGTTTATATGAGTTACTCAATTATGAGATGAGATGGGTATGAAGGTTCCTGGCTATTGTTGTATAATATATACATTTAAGGGGAGTTTGGTGTGGTTGGTTGGTTATATGACATTTACAAGTTGATAATGTCTGTTGCTTCTCAGTTAGATGCAAGCTCACAGGAACTAAAACCCAGATACCGTAAATAAAACCCTTTATTGCGAAACACCACTTCTTAAAAGAAGAAGAATGTTTTGGAAAGTGGAACATTTCATCCAGTGCACGAGGATGATCGTAAGAAGGTCAGATTTTTAGAAAATGTACAATTCGCCTTCACCAATCCTCTAAAATAACCCACATTTAAGACAGAAATTAGCTTCAAAATGCTGTTTAACATAACAAAACTGATACTTTAAATCAATGCAATACCACATATACCCAGATATACCCAAATTTTATAATTTTTTAGCAGAAATTAATAAATATTTAGAGCTGCCAATTGTACATTTTCTGAAAATCTGACCCTAGAGCAGTTGAAATACGTTAGATAGAGAGTGTGAGGCATTGCTTTAACTGTTATTACCTTGGTCTTGTTCTATAAACACGAGAATATATCAAGCTGATACCGTTTCTCAGATTTGTAGAGTGCATTCTAGTTACCCAGCAACCCGGCGAGTCAGACTCAATCACGCCTACTGACCAAGGGCTACTTAATAACTGCAGTCCTACCAGTGAAGCCTATAGTAACCAAGGGGTAGTTAATAACTGGCTCAGATTTTCAGAAAATATACAATTGGCTGATCAACACATTTAGGAAATTCTCCTAAATTAGGCTGAAAAATTGGTAGATCTCCACTAAAGGGAAAACGTCGACAACAAGATTCTGTTGTTGCCCACTAGCAACAGTTCAGTTGATGATTGCAACAAAAACACAAATGGCGGAGTGTCGATGTGTTGCAACAATCCTTGGGTACTGTTGTTTCTGTGTGGAGATTACAACAAATTAGTAGCAAAGACACAAATTGTTGCCTCCTGTTTTCGCCGAGTGGAGTATGTTGGATTTTGGTGAGTTTTTGGCTGGCGGGGTTATGGCATGGATGGGTTTTGACTGGCCGGATTGATACTGGCGGGGTTCTGGCATGGCGGGGTTATGGCTAGGGGGTTCTGACGGCGGGGTTTTTGCTAGGGACGTATTGGCTAGGGAGTTTTTTGGAGGTTCTCAGATTAGACGTATACATATTGCTACAATATATATTGAGGATAGATTAGGAAATCAAAGGAATTAATTAAGATGCATTTTACGTTTTAGGGAAAGCGTTTACCCGTTTATTTCTGAATCATATCTGAACACAATGTGTCCAATATCATAGAGTTTGATTTCTTCAAACCGTAGTCCTATCAACAGACTTTAATTAATCAACTTATACTGAATATGTTTTTCCAGTAAGCTTGTTCCCTTTGTTTTCATTTTATCTTTAATGTATATATTAACCTTTTAAATGCTAGAATAACGCAAGTAAAAACTAAACATTTGAGTCAACATTATAATAAAGAAGCCTTTTAATATTACTTTTAAGGATCTGGGTTTTTTTTTAAAAAAAACGAGTGAAATAGTAAATCGTTAATAAATAATCTATGCTGAAGATCATTATTATTATTATTAAATATAAAGACATGATCCAATTAACTATGTTCCAAGTTCTGCTGTACCAAATTGATTTCGATGTGTTTTGAATTGTCTGTGAACATGAGAATATTAGTTGTCTGAAAATATTGTTTCGCAAATAAAACTTTCTAAAAAAAAAATTCTACTTCGGTAAACTACTTAACAATTCCCATGCCACATCCCTGAATACGGAACACGGTATTTCCACTTAAGAAATAAACATGTTTTTTTGTTTTTATACAATAAAAATAAACCATCACTTGGAAAATGAAACCTTTCTTTCAGGGAACAAACGCACTTTTTGTTATTCTAAACGTAAAACATTCTACATCCTAAATTCATCCCAAATGCCATAAATTCATATCCTCTAGTTCGCTTAACTTCCTTAACAATCGCAATAAAAACTCACTAAACCCCACGTAGGATTACAAAAGCGTTATAAAAGATTTCGACTTCAATTAAAACAAATCCAGCATGGTTAATGAATTGATGGGTAATGGGAAATAAGGATTTCCGACTTACAAACAGAGAAAAAAAAGTTAATTTGGGATGTGGTTGCAGCCTAAGATTTGAGGCAGGTTTGACAGGAGAAGGAAGGATACAGTTAACCACCGATTAACGAGGGAAGTAGGATTTTAAAAACAAAAAGAAACGAGGGAAATAGGTTTGGACTGACGGGATGACATGGAATTGTGATGCGTTTCAGGAAAATGAGTCACAAGTCGGAAAATTGGTGTATTTCAAAGTCGTTTACTTACAAGATGTCTTTGTTGGAATATTTTCATTCTTGGGTTGTCTAGTCCTTGTGGTTGTGTGAATACATCTACTAAGATTCAAGACTGTTCATTAATTATATCAGTGCGTTTCTTAGATCATCCTATTGAGTATATTTAGCTACTTTACTGGTAATATCCAACCAGAAATATTGCAAACGTTTTTTGTTTTTTTTTAAATAAAAATATCTAACTTAAAAGATAAAAGTACTTATTAGATGTCCTTAACGTTTACATTCATTGGAATCGGCTTGGTCTCATCTTTTCAATTATGGTGATATCTCAAAATCCATATTTTGTGAGTTATGACTCATTTTCCTGGAACGGAACACATATATTCCATAGGATGTACTTTAAAGCTCAAGGATATATTTGATACACTGCCTTGAAATTTGCTAATGTCTTCATGCGACTTACAGCACTAGATACCCCCAGAAATAAAAACACTCCTATAAAGAGATCTTGTGAATGAAAGACTTTGCGACTTATTTATCATTTTTCTGTAAGACAACTAATATATATATGGTTCAGATTTTCAGAAAATGTACAATTGGCAGCTGAACACATTGAGTAAACTCTGCTAAATTAGGCTGTAATTTGGTCAATACTAGGTAAATTAGAGTATATTAAATTTTGGCATTGCATTGATTCTAACATTCTGTTTGGTTAGGTTGAACTGTATTTTGAACTTTATTCTCGTCTGAAATTTGGGTTATTTGAGAGGATTGGTGAAGGTGCATTGTACATTGTCTGAAAATCTGACCCATATGAATAGTGAATAGCACTGTATGGGAAGCTACAGGTGTTACATTATATACATAGGCACACGTTGTCATATGCTACATCCACCATTGTTTATCATTATTACAACAGATTTTTAAACTGGCATCGGATGATATCATTTTGACTCCTTAATGTCTATGCTTTCATGGGTATCTGTGGCTTGCATATGTAAGTAATATGTATGTGAATATCACATGGGTCATATCGTCAAAAAAATGTACAATCGGCAGCTCTACACATTTGTAAAATTCTGCTAAATTAGGCTGAAAATGATGATAAATACTGGGGTATATCTGAATATATTTGGTATTGCATTCTAACAATCTGTTAGGTGCTGCGGAACTGCATTGTGTAGCTAATTTTTGCATTAAATTTGAGTTATTTGAAAGGATTGGTGAAGGTGAATTGTACATTTTCTGGAACTTCCTCCATAGCCAAGTATAAGGTAGTTCATAGGCAACTTATCAAAGGGAAAGAGAGGTACAATTATCTTGGTCTTTTTTTACCCGAGAGAAAAAGCTACCTTGAGAATGAGGTATCACCCTCAGAACGGTTATTTCCGTCGGTAGGTTATGGAATATTCATAAATGGTTTAATTACAAGATGAATTAAATCAAATTAATTGACCAAGACTGCCGACCCTGTGTTTTTATACCAAAATAATTACCATACGCCAACTCTGTATATTTATAAATACCAAACTAATCACCATACGCCAACTCTCTACATAGCTCAAATTTGTTCATAGGTCCAAAACCCTCAGATCAGACAAGAATGGCATGTCAGTGATTAGACGCCTACTTCGCTAATCGGTTTTCTGGCCTAGGACTAGGTGTTCTAACGGAAATATAATGACATTTTGCGGTCTTAATGGAACTATAATGGCAGTTTGCGGTTTGAGGCGAGATGTTTTCCCTCCGTTTGAAGGGACTCTCTCAACTTTGGGCCTGGACTGTTCATCTTTCAATATAACCCCCACCAAATCTTCTTTCAGTATAACTCCTACCTTCTCCTCTATCTCTATGTCCTAGGTAAGATCATAAACTGCCTCCCTCTCAGCTCTCCCTGGGTAAGACCATAAAGTGCCTTTCTGTCTCTTTTCTGTCTCTTTCTCTCGCTTCTTCTCTATCTCTAATTCCTGGGTATGATCATAAACTGCCTCCCTCTCAGCTCTCCCGCCCTTGATAAAAACCATATTAAGCAACCAATCTCACTCACTCACTCAACTTTGGGCCTAGACTGTTCACCTTTTAACACAGCCGCCACCGCATCTGTACAAACCACCCTCTGATTAAGCCACATATCTGAGCAAAACGCATTAGAGTCACTAAATACACATGCAAATAGAATAGGGGAGTTGCATAGCCGCCATTTTGAATCTTGATTCACATGGAATTATGGGACTAATGGTACAGTGTAAAATCTATAGAAAGCATGTTATGTTCAGCATGGGATATTTATCAATGCTCTAATGTCAATATCCATCTGTTATACTTGTTTCCATAACAAAAGCCTCCATCTTTCCCATCATGCATTTGGTATTCTATACACAAGCCACAATATTGTTGACAGCATCCTTGCAATTTTCCATAAAAATGTTGCCAAATATTTGTAAGTCAGATTTCAATAAATTCCATCCCAGGATGCACTGCAGCGAAGCAACTGATTTAATGAACTAGAATCCAACTACATATCTTCCTCCAGGATGTGGGTAAGGAGAAGGGGGCGGAGCCCTTACATAATACCTATAGCTTAGCATGAATAAGTAGACTTGCACAGTACTGGGTACCTAAGCATAATTAGCGATTTTCGTAATGAGATAATATAATAAATGGGTGATAATTAATATAAATGAGGTTACACAATGTTACGTAATGTTACATAACATAGGCATGCGCAGTGAGACATGCAAGTCCCCTATTCAACGAGAGGTGTCTTCAATAGAGTAGATCCCATTCCTTCAATTATAAATAAAATTAAGGATATAATTACGACAAAAAAATTACAGCGGAACCAAAGAAAATTGACAATAATGATAATGAAAATCCATTGTGGCCTAAAATCAAAAATGCAATTCAATGCGACTCAATTATGACCAGAAACAGTTACATTAAAGCACGTGTTTGCTGGGTCAGATTTTCAGAAAATGTACAATCGGCAGATCTACATATTTAGTATATTTTGCTAAATTATACTGAGAAATAGTCAATACTCATATATTTGAGTATATTTGATTTTGCCTTCATCTGTTAGGTTATGTTAGACTGATTTTTTAACGTTATTATTGTCTGAAATTTGGATTATTTGAGAGGATTGGTGAAAGGGAAAATGTCAAATTGGCAGATAAACATGTTTAGTAAATTCTGCTGAATTAGACTGGAAAATTTGCAGCACTTGGTATATCTGAGTATATTTTGTATTGGCTTGATTCCAACAGTTGGTTTGGTTATGTTGAACTGTATTTTGAACCTTATTTCTATCTTAAATTAGGGTTATTTGAGAGGATTGGTGAAGGTGAATTGTACATTTTCTGTCGACTTCACCCATATGCTGGATATTAATATTAACAAAACCAACAGAGGAAGTATTGTCAAGACGCAGTGAGGCTCGTCCCCTTTGTCAAAGGACAAGTACGGGAAGGCAATTAGGGCCAATGCGGTGGGAGAGATAGGGGGAGGAAATACTCGCTGCTTTCTCCTAATAGCTTAGCTTCCCTTTTTCCTGTAACTAATTCGTTCAATTTGCTCAACGGATCATGGCTTGTAATTGACTCCGTGTATGAATGGCGTATAATAGGGGAGTTGCATGTCTCACTGCGCATGTCTGTCACAGTGCATGCTGGGATGGATTCTGTTCAAATCTGACATACAAATATTTGGCAACATTTTTATCTAAAATTGCAAGAATGTTTTCACCAATAGTATTGCTTATGCTTATGCTTATTGCTTGTCATAAATGATCTATGAAAACCAAATGCATGATGGGAAAGATAAAGTTGTGTGTTATGGAAACATGTATAACACATGGATTGACATTGGAACACCAATGAATATTCCATGCTGAACATGGCATGTTTTCTATAGATTTTACACAGTACCATCAGTCCCATAATTCCATGCGAATCAAGATTCAAAATGGCGGCTATGCAACTCCCCTAATTGATAGGGTTAAGGCTGTTGTAGAATACCAATACCATATAATAGGGGACTTGCATAGCCGCCATTTTCAATCTAGATTCGCATGAGATTATGGGACTAATGGTACAGTATAAAATCTATAGAAAACATGTCATATTCAGCATGAAACAATTATCAATGCTCTAATGTCAATATCCATGTGTTTTACATGTTTTCATGTCACAAGTCCCCATTTTTCCCATCATGCATTTGGCTTTCATAGATCATTTATACAAGCTCTGATATTGATGAAAACATTCTTGCAATTTTCGATAAAAATGCTGCCAAGTATTTGTATGTCAGATTTCATCAGAATCCATCCCAGCATGCACTGCAGTAGACTTGCGCAGTGGCACATGCAACTCCCCTATTGATAGGGTTCAGGCTGTTGTAGAAAGTGCAATAGGTCAAGTCAGAAGCACCCGATTAGGCTTTGGTTAAATGAATGAAGAATCTTAAATAAAGAATTTATTCGAGACTCTGTTCAAAATCGTTACATGATTCTGAAAATGTTTTTTCCAGGTCTTCCAATAATATTAACATTTTGCAGTTTGATAAAACGGCAATATTATCATTTTAGAGTTTGATAGAATACAATATTATATAACAATACATACAACATTCATAAATCAACAGTCGTAAGCTATAAGAACCAGATCCAATATATTTAATATTTCACTTATGTTGAATACTATGGCAACAGCTTCTCAGAACCTTAGCATATTTTGAAAAATATACCTCTTCGTGTGTGATGTGTTTAAGGATATGGGTCAGATTTTCAGAAAATGTACAAATGGCAGCTGTACCAATTCAGTAAATTCTGCTAAATGAGGCTGCAATTTGGTCAATGCTAGGTAAATTCGAGTATATTTGGCATTGCATTAATTCCAGCAATCTGTCTGGTTGAACTGCATTTTGAACTTTATTTTCTTTTAAAATTAGGGTTATTTGAGAGGATTGGTGAAAGTGAATTGTACATTTTCTGAAAGTCTGACCCATATATTGCAATGTTACAGACAAGGCATACTTAACTATACTTTGGGAGTAGCAATTACAGAATTTAATTACTGTTAATTTAATGCTGCTCCTACCCGAATGCCTGCAGAGGCGTTTAGGGTAATTCAATCATGTTGTAACCTATTATCTCTAGGGCACGCCATCACCATTAGAAGGAGTTAATTGCACCTAAATGTCAACCCACTCTTCGTAAATATCAAATTCACTATATTTTGGAACGCCTCATTGAAAGTCATACACGTTGAACTGGTGCAAATTACCACACTACACCCGCCCATACAAATAGCATGTGGTACATGGGTCAGATTTTTAGAAAATGAACAATTGGCAGATCTACACATTTAGGAAATCTTGCTAATTTAGGCTGCGATTTGGTCAATACTAGGTAAATTTGAGTATATTCGGCATTGCATTGATTCTAGCAATCTGTTTGGTTAAGTTGAACTGAATTTTGAAGTCTATTTTCGTCTGAAATTTGGGTTATTTGAGAAGATTGGTGAAGTTGAGTTGTACATTTTCTGAAAATCTGACCCATCAACGAGGAGTAAGACTTCCTGTCCCCAGTAAACATAGCCATATAAGGTAAGCATAGCAATGTGGGAGTAAATCCGAATGTGGAACTCAGGACAATATTGCGTGTTTTTTCGTACCCAACTCACCTATCGGCTTGTGGGCCACAAAAAAACAAACATCTCAGACAGTGCAATCGTTTCCATTGTACCACATTCTCATCAGGTTCAATCCATTTTATCATTTGCAACTGAAGCTAGAATTATTAAATTGTTAAATGTGCAGAGCTGCTAAATATAGATTTCTATAGGTGATCCTACATCTGATCAACGAGAGTAAATTTTCAATCAGTT
Organism: Sthenelais limicola; assembly: GCA_942159475.1. Classification (NCBI taxonomy): domain Eukaryota; kingdom Metazoa; phylum Annelida; class Polychaeta; order Phyllodocida; family Sigalionidae; genus Sthenelais; species Sthenelais limicola. The sequence goes on along the minus strand of OW804094.1, from coordinate 150,079,179 downwards.
TTTTCCATTTGATCATATCTTCCGATTTGATTTGAAGCACCTAAAACATATCAATGTGTAGCCTAATGATTTCACCATCCATGGTCTCATGGTAATTCTTCAAATCAGATCGGAACAATGTTAAATGTGGTGATATTTCAATTTCTATGGCCTTTTATGGTCCTTTCCCCGATTTTCTCCACCAGACCCCTTACTGTGGTTCCCAGCAGGGTCAAACAAGCTCGGGTATAGCATCGGACATAGTTCCCACTCTCCTGTTCCATACTCGTTGATCTGATCAACCCAGATGAGTGTAGTACTCCCACCCCCACGAAAAACACGGACTGTTGGCAAAATATTAACAATTCCAAACTGTACGCAGTCAAAACAGTAACCTTAGCCACTTTAATATCAAATGTGCAGAGCAGCTAAATATAGATTTCTAGGTGACCCTACATCTGATGAACCCACCCACTACACTCACACCCCCACGAAAAACACGGAGTGTCGGCAAAATATTAACAATTTCAAACTGTACGCAGTCAAAACAGTAACTTTAGCCACTTTAATATCAAATGTGCTTTACTTGTTAGACTTGGCAGAACATGAGGTATATATTTCTTCTGATAAAAATAATTTCTTTCTGTAAACCATCGACCCGCCCTAATATAAGCACCTGAAACCTTCCTTCGTCTAGTTCCCATGCAATGATAGTGGGTCAGATTTCAGAAACTGTACAATTGGCAGCTCTACACATTTAGGAAATTCTCCTAAATTAGGCTGACAAATGAAGAATACCGGGTACATCTGAGTATATTTGGTATCACATTTATTTAAAATATCAGTTCTGTTATGTTAAACTGCATTTTGAAGCTTATTTTTGTCTTAAATTTGGGTTATTTGAGAGGATTGGTGAAGGTGAATTGTAGATTGTCTGAAAATCTGACGCTAATGCTTTTTGTTGTGAGCCCATGCCAACTGCACATTCCCAAACACATTGTGGTTCCTGACTTCCCTGTACTTGGGTGAAAACGCCAGAAAATGTACAATTCAACTTCACCAATCTTCTCAAATAACACAAATTTTCGAATGAAATAAAGTTCAAAATACAGTTCAACCTAACCAAACAGATTGCTAGGATCAATGCAATGCTGAATATACTCAAATTTACCTAGTATTGACCAAATTGCAGCCTTATTTAGCAGAATTTACTGAATGTGTCCAGCTGCCAATTGTACATTTTCTGAAAATCTGACCCACTACTGCTGAGATTCAGACATAGTGTTTTTATGGCTAGAGGAGGAAAGATCCTTGCCAATCATTATGCTAGGGTTTTGCAAACTTTATGGGTCAGATCGTCAGAAAATATACAATCGGCAGATCTACACATTTAGTAAATTTGGCTAAATTATACTGTAAAATGGTCAATACTAGGTGTATATCAATTCACCTGAGGTAGGTGAATTATAGAAACCGCTTCGCATCATGATGCTTAGAAACACATGGGAAAGAATACAGTGACCTGCCTGAATACAACCGATGTAGTGAAAGCGCTTCTAAGCACTGTCTGGGTGCATTTAAAAACCAATGATGGGTCAATGCTATCGAGGCTAATTCCTTACCATACCTGAGTGGTTTATAGTAGAATGATTGACTACATGGCTCAGATTTTCAGAAAATGCACAATCTACAGTTCTACACATCGATGAAATTCCGCTAAATTAGAGTGAAAATTGATAAATACTAAGTATATTTGAGTATATTCTGTATTGTATTCATTAAACACATCAGTCTGGGTATGTTGAACTGTATTTTGAATCTGATTTTCCTCTTAAATCTGGGTTATTTGAGTGGATTAGTGAAGGCCAGTTGTACATTTTCTGAAGATATGACCCATATTGTATGGAGTGAGTGTGGGGCTATTAGTGTGGTGAGCCCTGTATGAGGAGTAGATCGTCAGATAATGTACAATTGGCAGCTCTACACATTAAGCAAATTCTCCTAAATTAGCCTGAAAAATGATGAATACCGAGTATATCTGAGTATATTTTGTATCGCATTGATTGAAAATATCAGTTCTGTTATGTTAAACTGCATTTTGAAGGTCATTTTTGTCTTACATGTGGGTTATTTGAGAAAATTGGTTAAGGTGAATTGTACATTTTCTGACGATCCGACCCATATATGAGGAGTAGAAAGTTCTGTATGAGAACATGACAGGTATCACATTCTCTCTCTGCCCTCCTCAACTCATATGTGATGTGTTACAGGAAAATGAGTCACAAGTCGCAAAACTCCTATTTTCCAAAGTGATTTATTCACAAGATATCTTTGCGTGAATGTTTTCATTTTTGGGGTGCTTAACGCCTTTCATAGCATGCATACATCTACTAAATTTGAAGACAGTGTAGTGAATATATCTATGCATTTCTAAGGTCATCTTATAGAGTATACTTGGCTACTTTGCTAGTAAAATACTTCCAAAAATATTGCAAACTTCTTCTTTTTTATTTATTAGATGCCTTAGTGTGTACTATCATTGGGATCGGCTTGATCTCATCCTTTCAAATATTACGATGATTCGAAATCCATTTTTTCGCGACTTGTGACTCATTTTCCTGTAACACATCACATATGGCTGTATGATGTGGGTTGAGTAGTAGTTGGAGGCAGGTAAAAGATTCTCAGGTTACGTTAATAATAATAAGAGGCGGCTTTATTCGCTATAAAAGACCAAAAGATTGTCTTTCTTTTTCAAATTTAAGGCTCAAATAAACACAGCACTGTTGACACATTTGTGTTATGTTGTACTAAATAAAGCAAGATTTAAAAAAACAACAAACACGCACATCTCAGCAAGGTGCAGGGGCCTGTTGCATAAGCAAAAACTTACTTAAAACTCTCTTTGCTTGGCTATTTCCTTTTGCTTATGAAGGCCTTGTTGCTTAGGAAAACCCTACTGTAGGAAAACATTTCAACACAATCAGACAGATTTATTGAATGAATACAATACATAATACACTCAAATATCCCTAGTATTTATCAAATTCCTCTCTAATTGAGTAGAATTTGATAGATGTGTAGAACTGTAGATTGTGCATTTTCTGAAAATCTGACCCACATGATCCAGCCCATACTCCTCATATATACAGAGGTGAGAGGCTATGATGAGAGGTCAGACTAGTCCTGCTGTATTCCCGACCAGGAGGGATGGACAGTCATTGTATCCCTGCCCCTGCCCTCCCCCGGGTGCTGCCCCCTCCCGGCCCTTCCCTCCCCCGGGTGCTGCCCCCTCCCGACCCTTCCCTCCCCCTAGGTGCTGCCCCCTGGATGTAGCAGTCAGTGCAGACTGACAATAGCTTCATATGCAGTGTCCGAGTATAAGTGCTACTCTCTCTATATGGGTCAGATTTTCACAAAATGTACAATTGGCCTTCACCAATCATCTCAAATAACCCAAATTTAAGACGAAAATCAGGTTTGAAATGCATTTCAACATAACCAGACAGATTTATTGAATGAATACAATACATAATACACTCAGATATACTCAGTATGTATCATTTTTTACTCTAATTTAGCTTAATTTGAGTTATGTGTAGAACTATAGATTGTGCATTTTCTGGAAATCTGACCCACATATACCTCACTGTATGCTATCGGTTCTTTTGGCTCTAATCTAAACTTCTTCTGACGTCTATTCCCTTGCCTCTTTCTTGCTTCTTATAGTTTCTCCTGACTTTATTATTATTATTATAAAACTTGTATTCAATAAATATATACATTTCTGTTTTAATGCAGAACTGAAAAGGAATGGTCTTCCTTTATTCTGTTTATTGGCCTCCCCCCTTCTACTTCCTCCCTGCTCCCTCTCCATCCTCCATCCTCCCTCCTCCTCACCCTCCCTCCTCCTCACCCTCCTTCCTCCTCCCTCTTCCTCCTCCTCCTCCTCCTCCTCCTTTTCTCTCCATTCCCTCATCCTCCCTCTCACATTCCAACCATATGAAGTATGACATATTCTCTAGTGGTCTCATGAAAGTCTATTCAATTCTCCCCAGGGTTCCACCACCTTTCACCCAGTTCAACCTACTACTTTGAAGTCCAAACACCTTCCTTTACTACATGCGATAACGACCCGACCAAACATGAGTCCATCTCTTACCCACCAGGGTGTTTTGCGCCTGGAGACTATGATCTTAAGGCATTAATTCTGATCTAAAAGCTTATCTCTTGCGATCCCCCGAGATCCCGAGCCTCGCGCGGTGGTAACGAGAATGGACACATGGGGTCGCACCTCTGCAATCATATATGGGTCAGATTTTCAGAAAATGTACAATTCGCCTTGACCAATACTCTCAAATAGCCCACATTTAAGACAGAAATGAGCTTCAAAATGCAGTTTAACATAACAGAACTGATAATTTAAATGAATGCGATATCAAATTTATATACTTAGATACAGCTGGTATTCTTCATTTTTCAGCCTAATTTAGGAAAATTTCCTAAATGTGTAGAGCTGCCAATTGTACATTTTCTGAAAATCTGACCCATATACACTCATGCCGTCTGACGAGTGAACCATAAACAACCGGAAGTGTGGGGGTACATATAAATATGTGCGCATGGGCAGAAAAGATGGTATCTGTTAGATCAGTGTTTTAATAACTTCTTAATTTGTCAGTAACTTTGGAAATCAGATTTTAATAAGAAACCAGCCGAACTGACATGGTATCTGCTACTAATCTCTAAAATATTTTTTCTGGATGAACAATCACTCATAAAGTGGTAAAAGATATGCCCTTAGGATGCCCTTATAGTCCAGGCAATCTATCTAAAAAAAAACCCAAAAGGTAAAAAAAAACTAGAACAGAAATGCGGTTTTCACCATGCTTTTCTACACTGTTGAACATAGCAAATGAATGAACTTGGCGTCTTTGATGGGGTTTTCAGGTATGCCCAACACACTGGTGATATTTAAAACCATGTTAGACATTGCCTCATTACCTATATCCAAGATGGCCGCCATTGGAGATCTGAAAATATTGGAAAAGTTCAAAACTTTTGATTGAAACATGGTATAAGCCCAATTTTGGTGCCTTAGGGGGGTTTCAGGTATGCCCAATGCTGTGATAACATTTGAAAACATGTTAGGAATTGCCTGACAACTCATTTCCAAAGACATAAATAGAATCAGTCGTGAAATTTGGTTCATGCAACCCAGAGCACTAAACACCCAAAAGTGAAAGCATTCGAAGACTGGAGAAGAAATGGAGAAGAAATAATAAAAAGATGTGTGAGGCAGGTATTGCATGAGGTGAGAGACGGGAGTGTTCAAGCCCATCCTTCAGCTTGCCCTGTTGGGCCAAACCATCAGAAAATGCACAATTGGCAGCTGCACACATTTAGTAAATTCTGCTAAATTAGGCTACAATTTGGTCAATACTTGGTAAATTCGAGTATATTTGGCATTGCATTGATTCTAGCAATCTGTTTGGTTAGGTTGAACTGTATTTTTAGCTTTATTTTCGTCTGAAATTTGGGTTATTTCAGAGAATTAGTGAAGGTGAATTGTACATTTTCTGAAAATCTGACCTGGAGTGCACCAAAAGGTTCCCTACTTGCTACTGGAAGCACTACATGAGGCGAGACTCTAGATGTAAAAACTGGAAAACAAGTCATTGCGTGTAAGCTGCAATTTAGGCTAGGGCTTAGCACCTGCGGTGAGTAGGGTAGCGGCGAATTAAAGTGAGATGTCAGTGTTTTATACTCATGTCACATCTTATGTCAACAGATCTGAGTTAATGGATTTGTTTACTGATTTATTTAATGGATTTGTTTACAGATTTATTAATGGATTTGTTTACAGATTTATTAATGGATTTGTTTACAGATTTATTTAATGGGTTTGTTTACAGATTATTCCACAGAACTTGTTATGACTTTATTGCTTTTACCTGATGGTAAAATGGTTCACTCCTCAAGTTGTGTGATCTGCACTACAGTTTAAACATTTTCATGCTCATGCTTACACTACCAAAGATGTACACAGGTTGTTAAGGTCTTATAATGTTAATGAATGAGCAACTCAGAAGCACGAGTGATTGAATGGTGGTCCTCTATCCAACTGACTTCATATATCAGTACAGACTCTCACTTAACACTGGTGGAGAAACCGGGCACAGCTTGAATAAGTAGACCGGTAATTAGCGTTATCTGAGAATGCAGCTTTAACAAATACATTGGTTTCACTCGCATCTAGAACATTACTAGAGTTGGAAAGCAATACTTATCGTTTTTTGTATTTAGAATATTCAGAAAAGATCTTTACAAATGACAATATTTCTCCATTAATTTTCATGTTTGATTTTGTTTATGTTTGAAAAAAAAGTAGGCACTGGGTGGTGAAGGAGGACTAGATAATGTGATGTGTCCCAGGGAAATGGGTTAAAAGTTGCAACAATTGATATTCTTTTTATGGATTTTCCACAAGAAATCTTGGTCAGAATCTTTTCATTTTTAGTGTGTCGGGAGCTAATGGTAGCATGAACATATGTACCGAATCCCAACAATGTGTTTTGAATATGTTGATCCATATCTGAGGTTATCCTTACCTACTACCGTACTAGTCATTGGCCATTAAGGAATATAGCTAACCCTTTTTTCATGCATAACAAAAATGTAGAAATAATTAATAGATGCCCTACTGTTCACTATCATTGGAATCGGCTTGATCTCATCTTTCCAAATTTGGTGATATCTCAAAATCCATCCTTTGCGACTTATGACTCATTTCCCTGTAACACATCACATATAAGTAGTGTTTCTATAATTTAAGTTTGATATCTTTATTTTTGAAAAAAAAAGTTATTAATATTTTGGGGCGGATAATTACTAATAAAGTACCTAAATATACTCAATAATTATGATGACCTTAGAAATGCATAGATGTATTTAATACATTGCCTTGAAATTTTTTATACGTATTAATGTTACTAGCAGCATTAAGTACCCAAGAAATTAGAATATTCCAACAAGGATATCTAGTCACCTTGAAAAATGTTCATTTTCCTGAAACACATCACATTTCCATTCTAACTATCTTGTCTTGGAGGCACTTCTTTTTTCTTCCTCTTCACCAGCGAAATGTACTCGAAGTCCACAATCTATTAATAGCTACACATATAACTATTTCTTATTTTAGTAAAGGTTATGGATATGGTTTAGATACGAGAAAATGTAATTACATTTATGAAAATTATCCCAATTTCGTTCTAGGCTCCACAGATCTATGTATGGACTGCAATGTAATATGTGATGTGAGCTTTATGTCAAGTCTTCAATGTCAGGCCGTTAATGAAAAATTCCAATTTGATACTATTTAATAAATTGTGTCTAACATTGAATATTTTGGCCCGATGTCAATTTCTGGAGAGAAATGATAATGGTGCTATTATAGAATGTTGGAGGAGAGGATGATGGGAAGGGATGCACTGGTATCCAGGTGACATGATGTCAGGTGGGGTGGTGGGAACGCTCAGGTGTTGTATATGGAGGGCTAGAGGTTAGATAGATAGATTTTCTACCTTGAGGTGACGGCTGGACGACCTGGATATTATTCGGAAGCCTGGTCACCTATTGGTCTAATTTCATACCTGTATAACCTCAGACAAATAAATAGAAATAATAGAAATAAGGAGTAATTTTGTAAGAGTTCAGCCCCTACAACCCTCTCAACCCCATGGTCCTGGGTAAGACCATAAAGTGACTTTCTGTCTCTCTGTCTCTCTCTCCCTTCTTCTCTATCTCTATTTCCTGGGTATGATCATAAACTGCCTCCCTCTCAGCTCTCCCTGGGTAAGACCATAAAGTGACTTTCTGTCTCTCTGTCTCTCTCTCCCTTCTTCTCTACCTCTATTTCCTGGGTATGATCATAAACTGCCTCCCTCTCAGCTCTCCCTGGGTAAGACCATAAAGTGCCTTTCTGTCTCTTTTCTGTCTCTCTCTCCCTTCTTCTCTACCTCTATTTCCTGTGTATGATCATAAACTGCCTCCCTCTCAGCTCTCCCTGGGTAAGACCATAAAGTGACTTTCTGTCTCTCTGTCTCTCTCTCCCTTCTTCTCTACCTCTATTTCCTGGGTATGATCATAAACTGCCTCCCTCTCCGCTCTCCCTGGGTAAGACCATAAAGTGCCTTTCTGTCTCTTTTCTCTGTCTCTCTCTCCCTTCTTCTCTACCTCTATTTCCTGGGTATGATCATAAACTGCCTCCCTCTCAGCTCTCCCTGGGTAAGACCATAAAGTGCCTTTCTGTCTCTTTGTCTCTGTCTCTCTCTCCCTTCTTCTCTATCTCTATTTCCTGGGTATGATCATAAACTGCCTCCCTCTCAGCTCTCCCTGGGTAAGACCATAAAGTGACTTTCTGTCTCTCTGTCTCTCTCTCCCTTCTTCTCTATCTCTATTTCCTGTGTATGATCATAAACTGCCTCCCTCTCAGCTCTCCCTGTGTAAGACCTTAAAGTGCCTTTCTGCTCTTTTTCTCTGTCTCTCTCTCCCTTCTTCTCTATCTTTATTTCCTGGGTAAGATCATAAACTGCCTCCCTCTCAGCTCTCCCTGGGTATGACAATAAAGTGCCCTTCTGTCTCTTTTTCTCTGTCTCTCTCCCTTCTTCTCTATCTTTATTTCCTGGGTAAGATCATAAACTGCCTCCCTCTCAGCTCTCCCTGGGTATGACAATAAAGTGCCTTTCTGTCTCTTTTCTCTGTCTCTCCCTTGGTATGATCATAAACTGCCTCCCTCTCAGCTCTCCCGCCCTTGATATAACCATATTGAATGTGTTGATAACGGCTTAAAGCAACCAATCTCACTCACCCTCCAACTGCCCCCTAAGCCCATTCCTATGTTAATTCCTATATGTGGGTTAGATCGTCAGGAAACGTACAATTCACCTTCACCAATCCACTCAAATAACCCAAATTTAAGACAAAATGTGACGTTCAAAATACAGCTTAAGACAATGAAAAAGACATTGTTAACCAAAACAATGCCAAAATTACTCTGATATACACGTTATACATAACTTCTAGGTCTAATTTAGCAGAAGTTGTAGAGCTACCAAATGTGCATTTTCCTCACATCTGACGCATGTCCAGAGGATGTAATATACTGCCCCTAGTTACATTCATGTGGGTCAGATTTTCAGAAAATGCACAATCTACAGTTCAACACATCTATCAAATTCTGCTGAATGAGAGTGAAAAGTCATAAATAGTAGGTGTATCTGAATGTATTCTGTTTTGTATTCATTCAATAAATCAGTCTGGTTATGTTGAACTGGATTTTGAACCCAATTTTCTTCTTAAATTTGGCTTATTTGAGAGGATTGGTGAAGTTGAATTGTACATTTCCTGACAATCTGACCCATGTCCAAGAGGATGTAATATACTGCCCCTAGTTACACACATGTAGCCTTATCCACCTCCTCCACTACTGCTAAAGCCCACCTCTTCATGTCCCATGCCTTATAACCCTGTCCACAACCAAGACCAACCTGTTCACTACGCCTCCACTACCCAGAACATTTGTATTAATCAACAAATATATTCTCATATTTCCATATCACACACAGAAAATAAAGATATATTTATCTCTAAATACCTATGTATATGTGTAAATCTTCATATGTTTATAATCTATATTTATATATGTATTAGAAGAAACATTTATATAGATGTCCAGGAGGTATATGGGTGAAGTTGCCAGAAAATGTACAATTCGCCTTCACCAATCCTCTCAAATAAGCCAAATTCAAGACAAAAGTGCGGTTCAAAATACAGCTCAACATAAACAAATGGATCGTTTAAATCAAGGCAATATCAAATATATTCAGATTTGCCAATTATTGGCCATTTTCCAGCCTAATTTAGCAGAATTTACTAAATGTGTACAGCTACCAATTGTACATTTTCCGACGATCTGACCCATATATAGAGATGCAGGGGTTTAGGTGGAGAGATGTCTAGCCTCTCCACCACCGGGTCACGTGATGAATCCTACCTCTCAATGTCTCGCTCCTGCCTCTATAATATCGGAGACTTGCTGAAATCCTTTCCTACCTAGGTTTTATTTTATTGTTGCATTAAGACGCCTACTCTAAAGCCGGGAAGGCCTTTAGCGCAGTAGGTGTCCAATCGCTAACTTACCATTCTTATCTGATCTGAGAGAGAGGGTTAGACTAGACTGTGCCTAAACGGCTATGCTTTTGAGGTGAGGGACGTAATACGAGTGTACTTCAAATGTGTACCACTAGATTTGAGTAATTGAGTGAGATAGGTTGCTTTACGCCCTTATCAACACATTTAATATGGTTATATCAAGGGCGGGACAGCTGAGAGGGAGTGAGTGAGATTGGTTGCTTTACGCCCTTATCAACACTTTTAATATAGACAGAGAAAAAGGCACTTTATGGTCTTACCCAGGGAGAGCTGAGAGGGAGGCAGTTTATGATCATACCCAGGAAATAGAGATAGAGAAGAAGGGAGAGAGAGACAGAGAAAAAGAGACAGAAAGGCACTTTATGGTCTTACCCAGGGAGAGCTGAGAGGGAGGCAGTTTATGATCATACCCAGGAAATAGAGATAGAGAAGAAGGGAGAGAGAGACAGAGAAAAAGAGACAGAAAGGCACTTTATGGTCTTACCCAGGGAGAGCTGAGAGGGAGGCAGTTTATGATCTTACCCAGGAAATAGAGAAGAAGGGAGAGAGACACAGAGAAAAAGAGACAGGCACTTTAAAGGATAGATTTGAATGAATAGAATGTTTGAAATAAAATGTTTGAAATAAAATCCAGGCCTATCAATTAAAACATCCATTAAAGGAAAAGATATTTTCCAAAAGCTAAAATGTACCTGAACAGATGTTTTACCACGCAGTAAATGGGTCAGATTTTCAGAAAATGCACAATCTAAAGTTCTACATATCTATCAAATTCTTCTAAATTAGAGTGAAAATTGATAAATACTAAGTATATCTGTGTTTATTCTGTTTTGTATTCATTAAATGAATCTGCCTGGTTATGTTGAACTGTATTTTGAACCTGATTTTCGTCTTAAATTTGGGTTATTTGAGACGATTGGCGATGGTGAATTGACCAATATTGTTATTGACCAATATTTTCTAAAAGGGGCTCCTGTATTAGTTTTATAGGGTATTAGATACACTTATCAACAGAAAAACACAAAGAGGATAATTATGCCCCATTATTCACCATTGTACATTTTCTGAAGATCTGACCCAAAAAGGCGAGAATATAGAACAAGCACAAATAAGTATGTTCTGTTTCACAATTCCGAATCATTAATTCGCTGAAATGAAAGATTCACACCTTTTTCCGACTCAATCTCAGAAGCAGGGGATAAAATATTGCCTTTAGGACTTTGTTCGTTAGGTTTTACTACAAAACAGCTCTGTTTCCAGATTTTGCCGAGTTCCATCGGGATTAAATGTCGCTTGTTTTTCCGTGAGAGTATGACTAGGGTCAGATTTCCAGAAAATGTACAATTGGCAGCTCTACACATTGAGTAAATTCTGCTAAATTAGGCTGCAATTTGGTCAATACCAGGAAAATTCAGGTATATTTGGCATTGCATTGATTCTAGCAATCTGTTTGGTTAGGTTGAACTGTATTTTGCACTTTATTTTCGTGAGAAATTTGGGTTATTTGAGAGAATTGGTGAAGGCGAATTGTACATTTTCTCAAAATCTGAACCTGAAGTGTATGAACCTTGAACCTCGTCCAACCACATTGGAATAAACACAAAGCTTAAGCTTTTAGAACTGAGGTCTGTTTGAGAAATTCTAGCAATTCAGCAATACCTGACACCTAAACGATTTGAATATGGCGATTTAAATGGGCCAAATTTGATTTGAAAAATATGTTTATTCAGGAACAACGCTACAACGCTTATTGTATGGTCGATATACCGACAACACTGTTTTAAGACTGTTTAACTCTTTTAAGAATATTATGATATGTCTTTTGAACCTATATAGCATTGTTGTCATGTAATATTGAGGTTTTATTGTTAGCAATTTAAGAAGAAATTTTGGGATTGGCTCAATAGAAACGTAAATAGTTCTACCATTGAAAATAGGAAAATGGAGAATAGTTTAATAAGAGACCGACAGGACATTGACACTGAACTTTTATCCATCCACAACACGTCGGAGATCTCTTTGAATTAAATTAAATTAAATTGAATAGAAGTAATTAGCATGAGAAGTAGTATTGTAAAGTATATTATAGAACGGGGAAATGAGCCGGGGAATTATATTTACTCAAAAATTGTATTTTATCTGTCAAACAAAGCATCTCGATATCTAGTTAAACGACTAACGGGGATTAAGTATACAGGATCCCCCAGGAAGACCTCCATTGGAGAGGCTGGCGTCCTATTCTGAAATGATGTAATTGATTGAACCAGAATAAAAATATGATATATATATATATACATTTCAGCGCCAAGACGTTGATATTCTCAGTGTTGCCTGACTAGTATAAGCATAAGCCATAAGCATAACTAACAAGCAGATGTTACGACAAAAATTAATTCAATATGTGATATATAATATGTGATGTGTTCCAGGAAAATGAGTCATAAGTCGCAAAAATGATATTTTTCAAAGCGTTTATTTTACAAAATCACTTCATTGAAATGTGCTGATTTTCGGAGACCTTATCACTTATATATAGATCGATCGATGTATCAAATTTCAGGACAATGTATGTAATATATCCTTTCGTTTTCAAGGTCCTTATATGGACTATATTTAGTTACTTTACTGTTTACTACCCCACAGAAATATGGCAAACTTGTTTTTTCCAAAATAAAAATATCAAACTTAAAATCTAGAAATACTTATTGGATTATTAGACTGTTTACTATCGTTGGAATCGGCTTGATCTCCTCTAAAATCCATATTTTGCGACTTATGACTCATTTTCCTAAAACGGATCACATATATAATATGTAATGCATTCATGAGAACAAATCACAGAAAATCTATAAAAGCGTAAAGAACTGTAGCTGAAGCCTAAACAGTCAAAAAGAGATAATAGAGTTTAAAAACATCCACATTCGCGTCATGCTCTCACATACAGACCGTAAGACAATTAAGTAGTGAGATAAATGGGTCAGATTCTCAGAAAACGTACAATTGGCAGGTCTACAAATTTAGGAGATTCTGCTAAATTAGGCTGAAAAATGATGAATACCAGGTATATCTGAGTATATTTGGTACCACATTTATTTAGAGTATCAGTTCTGTTATGTTAAACAGCATTTTGAAGCTCATTTTCTGTCTTAAATATGGGTCATTTGAAAGGATTGGTGAAGCCCAATTGTACATTTTCTGAAAATCTGACCCAAATACATGATAGTTAGCAAGCTGAGGGAAACAGTTTGTAAGTGTAGGTATAATAAAGTCAAATAAATTAAAAACCAAGAAGTCAGAATATCTGTATTATGTAGAAATGTAGCCTACTCTTTTCTAATGAATAGGCTACAATAGTTTGAATAAAAGCATGTGAAAAACAACATAAACAGGAACGAGTTATAATATATGGGTGAAATTGTCAGAAAATGTACAATTTGCCTTCACCAATCCTCTCAAATAACCAAAATCTAAGACAAAAATGGGGTTCAAAATTCAGTCCAACATAACAAAACAGATTGTTTGAATCAGAGCAATATCAAATATACTCAGATTTACCAAAATAATATTGACCAGTTTTCACTCTAATTTAGCAGAATTTGATAGATGTGTAGAACTGTAGATTGTACATTTTCGGAAGGCCTGACCCATTATATTGAATTACAATCGCGATTGTCGTGATTGCTGCTGTGAATACGAATACACTTGACTCTTATATATATATATATTATTGATCTCATATTCATTGTAGCCTTATTGGCTTAGCAATAATACCACACGTTAATATCATCAGGGCAATTGACATGTATGGCCTATATTTTCAAATTTGTTATTTGGTTTGATTCATTTAACCCTAGTAGGGGAGTGGCATAGCCGCCATTTTGAATCCTGATTAGCATGGAACTATGGGACTTATCTATAGAAAACATGCCATGTTCAGCATGGAATATTTATCGATGCTCTAATGTCAATATCCATGTGTTATACATGTTGTCCTCATACAAGTCCCCATCTTTACCATCATGCATTTGGTTTTCATAGATACTTTACAAAAGCTATAATATTGGTGAAAACATTTTTGCAATTTTCGATAAAAATGTTACCAAATATCTGTATGTCTGATTTCATCAGAATCCATCCCAGCATACACTGTAACAGACATGTGCTGTGGCACGTGCAACTCCCCTATTGAACCGTAATTACAATGTAACTACATATTATGTTCATTTAGTTAAGAGAAAGTTGAGAGAATCCCTCCAAACTAAAGCAAAGCCTCTCGCTCCAAACCGCAAGATCCCACTAAAATTCCATTAAGACGCCAGGTTCAGGAAAGCCATTAGTGCAGTAGGCGTCCAATCACTAGCATACAATTCTTATCTGATCTGAGAGGCTGTTAGCCTGACTTGCCTAAGAACATGACCATATGTGGGTGAATATTGAATTATATAAGATATGAGTATACCTATATACCTAGTTCAGCTTTAATTAAAGCTGCCCTCCCAGTTACCGTCGGTCAAAAACTAAATATTTTTCACTTCTTGTTCCATTCTTTTCCAACCCATCTAAGAGTCATTTGACCACAACTTTGGAGGAGAGTGTCCATTGGTTTTTGTTATAGGACTTCAGAAGATTCCGAAGAACGCTTGGTGTAGCAAGCGAAGTGTCCTATTCTGCCATGTTTCCGTATGTCTATGAAAATAAAAACGTCTAAAAAAAAAAAAAAAAAAAATCGTCCTCATTTTTATTTGGAGGACCCACCGGAGTACTTTCCAATGATGTCTTCACTTATTATCGCTCACCCGGGGCCGTTTTCGCCGGACAGATTTACCTTCACATTCGTGTATAAACATATAACAGCATAGTATTAATGAATTCAGTCATATAAGTCATAATTAGAGTATATTTGCTAAGATTTCTTTGGTTGCATTAGTTGAGATAATTGCTTCTATAATTCAATTTATCAGGCACATGCACACACCAATGAAATTACCTTCACTATTCAAGACCATCTACCTTCTGGAAAAACGATCTCATAATTCCATATCATGGGTCAGATTGTCAGAAAATGTACAATTCACCCTCACCAATCCTCTCAAATAGCCCAAGACAGAAATGAGGTTTAACACAACCAAACATATTCTTTTAATCTAATCCATGCCATATTTATTCAGATAAACGCTGTATTTATAACTTGTCAACCTAATTTAGAAGAATTAACTTAATGTCTAGAGCTGGCGATTGTATTGTAATGGAGAATATGTTAGGTATATATCCAGTTGACACTGTTTTAAAATGCCATTCAAATGTTAACAAAGAATATGAAGGAGATAATGATAACTGGGGAATTTCCCATATAATAATTCAAGATATCAATGCTTGCGATTTCCGTTATATATATGGCTTTATCTCAATTTCCTTTAAGGCGAGCAACATAAATCCAAAAGAACATATATCTCACCGGAAACGTATCGCTTATCAAATCGTATGAAAACCAGCGAAAAGCATTTGGTGAAATCACTTTAAATTAGGTAAAGATCATACCACTTTAAGTCATCAAATCATATCACCTTTAAGTAGAAAAAGGCTTGCAATCTCTATCTCTCTCACTGTGTCTCTTTATCCCAATTGACTTAATATCGTCCTCTTGATATCTATTACATGGTGAAGTTGCCAGAAAATGTACAATTCACCTTCACCCATCCTCTCAAATAACCCAAATTTCAGACGAAAATAAAGTTTAAGATACAGTTCAACCTAACCAAACAGATTGCTAGAATCAATACACTGCCAAATATTCTCGAATTTACCTAGTATTGACCAAATTGCAGCCTGATTTAGCAGAATTTACTAAATGTGTACAGCTGCCAATTGTACATTTCCTGAAAATCTGACCCTACTATCTCTGACTTGATATTTTGTAATGAACGTCATCTCAAATCGGCATCAGCAAGTGCAGAAAGCCCACCGGGGCAGCAATCTGCTCATTTCATGGTTGAGTAACTCATTGGTGAGTTCTATGGCTTTTCTAATAGTCAAACGACTCACATACGCAAAGGCTTTATTTATCGCAATTCCATATCATTTCACCTGAATACTAATGAAATGAAGGAGACCTCTTTGAAAATATTTTATCATCGATTGTTGTGCGTTCAGGCATGGCGAGGAAGATAATATACTGAATGGCATTTTGTTGTCACATTCTCTGCAAGTTGCTCAAGTGAATGGAAGGAACATGACATTTTTCGTTGTTTTTTTTGTGCGGCATGCAGGTGGAAGGGGTGAGTGAGTGAGTGAGATCGGTTGCTGTACGCCCTTATCAACACATTGAAGGTTATATCAAGGGCGGGAGAGTTGAGAAGGAGGCAGTTTAGGATCTTACCCAGGAAATAGAGATAGAGAAGAAGGTAGAGAGAGACAGAGAAAAGAGACAGAAAGGCAGTTTATGGTCTTACCCAGGAAATAGAGACAGAGAAGAAGGGAGACAGAGACAGAGAAAAGAGACAGAAAGGCAGTTTATGGTCATACCCAGGAAATAGAGATAGAGAAGAAGGGAGAGGGAGAGACAGAGAAAGAGACTGAAAGGCACTTCATGGTCATCCCCGGACCAGTTCTACACATCTCTCAAATTCTGCTAAATTAGAGTAGAAATTGATAAATACTGATTATATCTGAGTGCATTCTGTATTGTATTCATTCAATTGAACTTTATTTTGAACCTGATTTTGGGGTTTGTGCAGATTGTCATCTTTCCTGTCATAGAATTGAAATCCACTTCACAGTCTAGGCCCAAGGTTGAGAGAGTCCCTTCAAATGAAGGAAATACCTCTTGCCTAAAATCGCAAAGTGCCATTATAATTCCATTAAGACCGCAAACTGTCATTATATTCCCATTAAATCGCCGAGTCATAGGCAGGGATACCGATTAGCGAAGTAGGCTGACATACCATACTTATCTGATCTGAGGGTTTGGACCTAGAGTTATATATTATTGTTATATACAGTAACAGATGTGGTGTGTCACAGGTACATGAGTCATAATTCGCAGAATAATGTGTTTTGAGATACCATCTAAGTTCCTTTAATAAAACATGATGAACTCATTATTTGGTGCAATATATATCACAAATCTTTTACCTGTTATCAGTGGCCACAGTCATATATATTGCTATTATTTCTAGGAGTATTAATTGTATCCCGAAGGATACCTGAGATTGTGTTCAAGTGTAATTCTATAACAATTTAATTGCATCGCTAAGGATGTCTGAGATGGTGATGAAACAGACATCAATCAAACTTGTGCTGCCTCCGTTTGATAGATTTAAAAATGTACGACTGTAATAACGGCCTAATGAGTACTTGGAGTGAAAAACATATGAAGCTTATAGATCTATGTATGATCAGGGTCTTGTTTCATAATTAGGGACATGGGAATTAAGTAAAAATATCCCATTTGGGATAAATTCCGTTTCGTAATCAAAGATGAGAATCGGAGTAGATTCGCAGTGAATTTTCTCTGTCCCTCAGTTTGGAGGGACTCTCTCACGTCTGAGCTTAGTCCGATGCCAATCCTCCGTGGTACATATGGATGAAATTACCAGAAAATGTACAATTCGTCTTCACTTATCCTCTAAAATAACTCAAATTTGAGACAAAAATCAGGTTCAAACTACAGTTCAACATAACCAAACAGACTGCTTGAATCAAGGCAATACTAAATATACTCAGATATACCTAGTGTTGACGATTGTTCAGTCTAATTTAGCAAAATTTACTAAAAAGTGGTGATTTACCAATAGTACATTTTCTGAAAATCTGACCCATATTTCCCTGATCGACCCCATATTTCGATCCCCCTCCACCCCACCCTGCACCATACGTGGGTCAGATTTTCAGAAAGCAGCCGCTCTACACATTTAGTAGATTCTGCTAAATTAGACTATAATATGGTCAATACTAGGTAAATTCGAGTATATTCGACATTGCATTGATTCTAGCAATCTGTTTGGTTAGGTTGAACTGTATTTAGAACTTTATTTTCATCTGAAATGTGGGTTATTTGAGATGATTGGCGAAGTTGTATTGTACATTTTCTGAAACTCTGACCCATGTATTACCTACATTCGATCTCTGAGGTCGATCTGTCTCTCCCCCTGTACAAGGCCTCTTACAGCAAACAAGACAAGCTCACTGTATGTTCAGGTGGCCACCAATCCATGACCTTCAATAGCTGACCTTGGACCTGGTGACCTTGGTCCGAATAACCTTGCAAGCAATCTCTTAGAACTCATGTATATGGGTAAGATCGCCAGTAAATGTACAATTCTCCTTCACCAATTCTCTCAAATAATTCAAATTTGAGACAAAAATAAGGTTCAAAGCTCAGTCCAATATAACCAAATAAATTGTTTGAATTAAGGAAATATGAAATATACTCAGATATACCTAGTGTTGATCAGTTTTCGAGTCTAATGTAGCATAATTTACTAAATATGTAGATCTGCCGATTGTACACTGTCTAAGGATCTGACCCACGTATGTCAGACTTTCAGAAAATGTACAATTGGCAGCTTCACACATTTAGTAAATTCTCCTAAATTTGAATAAAAATGATGAATACCGGGTATATCTGAATATATTTGGTATCGCATTGATTTAAAGTATCAGTTCTGTTATGTTAAACTGCATTTTGAAGCTTATTTTTGCCTTAAATGTGGGTTATTGGAGACGATTGGTGAAGGGGAATTGTACATTTCCTGAAAATCTGACCCACGTATGTATAGTGCTGGCTAGACAGACGTATGCTTGAATGAATTGAGATTTCAAAAGATCAAAACTCATCCCTTTCCTCTTTCTCTCTTTTCAGACGGAAACACTACGATTAAAGCAATGCGGAGGTTCTTCCTCAGTTCTAAACCAAGTACCAACAAAATCTTAAAGCCAAAAGGTAAGCCATTGATTCTATTCATATCATATTCGCTTTAATATAATATAATTTCTATGGGCTTGTATAGTATGCAGACCTCTCATATGTGATGTGTTTCAGGAAAATGAGTCATAAGTCGCAAAAAATGGATTTTGAGATATCATCATATTTGAACAGATGAGATCGAGCCGATTCCAATGATGGTAAACAGTCTAATAATCTAACAAGTATTTCTAGATTTTAAGTTTGATATTTTCTTTTTTGAAAAAAAGTTTCCAAATATTTCTGGGGGTCAATAAACAGTAAAGTAACTAAATGTAGTCCATATGAGGACCTTTAAAACGAAAGGATATATTACATAGATTCTCCTGAAATTTGATACATCGATCGATATTTATATAAGTGATAAGCTCTTCAAAAATCAGAACATTCCAATAAAGTGATCTTGTAAAATAAACACTTTGAAAAATACTATTTTTGCGACTTATGACTCATTTTCCTGGAACACACCACATATTTCACCTGATACTCTGATCAAAGTGTTTTACTGCACTGTTAAGAATGAGATTGCACAGAATCCTAGACAAGAATTAATTACTTTACCTCCTCTCAGTATTAATATATGTGCTGGGTTACAGGAAAATGTGTCACAAGTCACAAAAATGAGATTTTGAGATATTATCATATACATCAACAAATATATCTTGTGAATATAACACTTTGAAAATTAGCAACTTTGCGACTTTATTCATGACTCATTTTCCTGGAACACATCACATATATATATGGTGCATAAGGGACTATTTAGAGTACTCCTGTATCGTACATGTGATCGTTGACTCCGCCTGCCGAGAAAGAACGAGATTGTACACAATCCTAGACAAGAATTAATTATTTCACCTCTCAGTATTATGTGCTGTGTTATATACAGGAAAATGAATCACAAGTCGCAAAATGGATATTTTTCAGAGTATTATATTCACAAGATCTCTTTGTACGAATGTTCTCATTTTTGAAGTATCTAATACTTAAATACAGATAGCAGTGGTAAAATGATATTTAATCGAAGAGGGAGATATATGGTTATAAGACCCATCGAGATTATTTTTGGAGTCGAAGTTACAAATTTAAATTCTAAAATAATAAACTGGATTATCCTCCAGGCAAAATCATTCATATATAGACAGAAGTTGTTTGCCAAAGGTTGCATTGACATTTTGTCCACAATGTATGAACTTCGTATGAGATGTAATGTTGTTATATATGCCTTCGATTTTAAGAAAGTTAGTAGTGAGGAAAAAGAAATATGACGGCGTGTAGCCGAAGGTATCACAGAATACATTGAGGTGCTGAAAGGCAATTTTTATTCTTCCCATCTACGATACTCTTCAAACATGTTTTTAGAATTGTAGAAGCCCAGACGGCAGGTTACAGTAAATAAAGTCATTTGTAAAAACAAAAAAAAAGTATCTAATACTCCAGGTGTAAACATTTACTGTAGTGTTAGTTACAAGTAGAAGATAGAAAACAGGAAAGACATTTGAAGAGCAGACAGTGGAACAATTGTATCGGAATTACTTAATTAATACAGTGAACTGAATCACAGACAGCTCTCTAGAAACGAACAATGACAAGGCGTCAATAACAAGAACCATAATCCTATTTTTAAAAAAAAACTTCATGTAAGATCAAAATATTTGTAGGAAATGGATCTCTCAGGAAGACCTGCTTAGGCAGAGAGTAGTATCCAATTTCGGAATGGAATGTTACTGTCTGTTCTGAATAAAAATGCAATATATTATATATGAATACGTGTATCAAATGTTAAGACCGAGTATTGTATTGAATATATCCATACATTTCGGAGATCATCCTATAGAAAGTATTTAGTTACTTTACTTGTAATTGTCCCACCAGAGATATTGCAAACTTTGTTTTCAAAAATAAAAATATCAAACTTAAAATATAGAGATACTTACTGGATGTTCTAGTATTTACCATCATTAAAATCGGTTCGATCTCATCTTTTAAAATATGATGATATTTCAAAATCCATTTTTGCGACTTGTGACTCATTTTCCTGTGACACACATATATATATTGAATTTTTATTCCATAAGAATATACAGAACAGGACAAAAGCCTCAAAAGATTGATCTTCCGACGAGCCCTGAAACTAAGCATTACTGTCCCTGAATTTAATCTAAAACACTGCAGTTCGTGCATTATATATCTTCAACATGCTATAAGCATAGTATTGATACCTAAATTGTACACAGAAGTCTTCGCAACGTTAAGCAATTAGTTAGAAAATAAGAATGGAATGAAAGAACGTTATATATAAATATGGGTCAGATTTTCAGAAAATGTACAATTCGCCTTCACCACTCTTCTCACATAACTCACATTTAAGATATAAATGAGCTTCAAAATTGAGGTTAACATAACAGAACAGATACTTTAAATCAGTGCTATACCAAATATACACAGATATACCTGGTATTCATACATTTTCAGCCTAATTTAGCCGCATATATACTCAGGCGTTTCGCATCATCATACAGTCTCTAAGTTATTCTACCACAAGAGGGTGAAACCGCAAGAAAATGTACTATTCCCTTTCACCAATCTTTTCAAGTAATCAAAATTTAAGACAAAAAAAAGGTTCACAATTCAGTCCAACATAAGCCAACAGATTGTTTGAATCAAGGCAATATCAAATATACTCAAATATGCCTAGTATTGACCATTTCTCCCTCTAATTCAACAGAATTTACTAAATGTGTAGATGTGCCGATTGTACATTTTCTGAAAATTTAAATTATAGAGGTAATCATAGTAAAAAACGATTGGTTGCCATGACAACCCCACATAACTCACTAGTGAAATACGCACTATCCGTAACTCACTGCAGATATGTGTGCCATATCACTGAACACCCGGGAACTGAATCATAATACAGTTAGAGTCTGGGTCATTAGGAGAAGGTACATGAGGCTCATAACGGATATTGCATAGTTAGTGCGGGGCCCGGGTGGGGGCGGGGCAAACAATAGCTGGGTCACGTGACCAGGGGAATGTGAGACGGGTCAGCAGGAAATCTACATGTGCAATTAGGAGCTAACTTTCAATACAAAGTCTCAACTTGCAATCCGAACACGCAATGGTCATTGTCAGGATAAAAAACGCATTCTGTATTTTCCATCAGATAATATATATAACAGATATATACTATTGATAATAATTATTTAGTCATAATAGCTGAGAATCTAAATGTAATGTGTGCATGAGGGTGAAATCGGCGGAAAATGTACAATTCGCCTTCACCAATCCTCTCGAATAATCCAAATTTAAGATAAAAATGAGGTTCAAAACTCAGTTCAATATAACAGAACAGATTGTTGGAATCAAGGCAATGTCAAATATACTCAGATATACCTATTATTGACCATCCTTTAGTCTAGTTTAGCAGAATGTACTGAATGTTACATCAGAAGATCTGACCAATGAGTGAAGCCAAATGGGCAAAATCGACCTATTAATCACCTAACCCACAAGTCCTCCTCCTTTCAATGATGCACTGCGGATCATAATGCAAATCCTCTATTGTTCGCAAGGAACTATGGGACTAATGGTACAGTCTAAAAGCTATAGAAAGTTTACATGCCATGTTCAGCATGGAATATTACCGGTCCTCCAACATCAATATCCATGTGATTTACATGTTTCCATGACCCAAGACTTCTTCTTTCCCATAATGCATTTGGTATCCATTGATCATTTATAAAAGCTATGATATTGGTGAAAACATTTCTTCAATTTTTTATTAAAATTTTGCCATGTATCTGTATGTCAGACTTGAACTGAATCCGTCCCAGGATGCACTATGACAGACATGCGCAGTGAGACATACAACTCCCCTATTGTCCCAATCCAAATGCATGACGGGAAAGATGGAGACTTGTGTCATGGAAACATGTATAATACATGGATATTGACATTAGAGCATTGATAAATAGCCCATGCTGAACATGGCATGATTTCTTCTATTGATTTTATACTGTACCATTAGTCCAATAATTCCATGCAAATCAGGATTCAAAATGGCGGCTAGGCAACTCCCCTATTGTTCCAATCCTCTCACTCATTACTAGAAACACTATAATCACTCAAAGGCCTTCATCCAGGCGCTCAATTAAATCCAAACAAAACCAATTGGTGGATGGGTGGATTTGAAATTTTAATCCCATGTAAGCTATTCACCCGCTGGAAAAACAGGACTTGACATGGAATACCCATTCACTCCGCCACCCCCGTCTCCTCCACCCGTCACCACGCCAAACACTACCCAACTTTAGACAGCTGGGAAAAGGTGGATAATTATAACAATTGGACTTTAAGAGAGGGGCTGGTATTTTATATGGCGATTAGTCTGTTGTTTGTTTCAGTCTAGGCTCAGTTGTTGAGAGGATCCCTCCAAACTGAGGGAAAGCCTCGCGCTTCAAAACGCAGAATGACATTAGAATCCCATAAGGATGCGTAGGTAAAGCCATTAGCGCAGTAGGTGTCAATCATTGACATACCATTCTTACCTGATGTAAGAGGCTGGTAGTTTAAACGGTTTTCGCCTAGTTTTAGGACAAAGCAAGATTTCAAATGATATGTGATGTGTTTCAGACAAAATTAATGAGTCACAAGTTGCAAAAATGATAATTTTCAAAGTGTATAATTTACAAGACCACTTTATTTGAATGTTCCGATTTTGGGGGAATTTAGCACTTCTAGTCATATAAATCTATGTAGCAAATCTCAGGACATGAAATATATTCATTCTGGTCATTCTCTACAGTATATTAAGCAACTTAACTTGTAATTGTCCACCCAGACATAATTATTGCAAACTTTTTTTTCAAAAATAAGAATATGAAACTTAAAATAAAGAAATACTTATTAGCTGACCTAGCGTTTACAATCATTCTAATCGGCTTGATCTCATCTTTTCAAATATGATTATATCTCAAAATCCCATTTTTTCGGCTTAAGTTGTGACTTATTTTGCTGAAACGTATCACGTATGTGGCCCACTTATTTCCTGAGTTGCAGCCTTTTCTCTCTATACCTGTTGGGGTCGATATATCATAATTATTATTACCATGACCGTTATGGTTGTTTGTATGGGCTATATCTAGTGTTTATCTTATTACAGGGTCTCACATATCTAAGGTAATAGGGGATTTGCATAGCCGTCATTTTGAATCTTGATTCACATGGAATTATGGGACTAATGGTACAGTATACAATCTATAGAAAACATGTTATCTTCAGCATGGAATATTCATCAATGTTCTAATGTCAATATCCATGTGTTATACAAGTTTCCATGACACAAGTCCCTATCTTTCCCACCATGCATTTGGTTTTGATAAATGATTCATACGAGCTCTGATATTGGTGATACATTCTTGCAATTTTCAATAAAAATCTTGATAAATATTTGTATGTCAGATTTCATCAGAATCCATCCCAGAATGCATTGTGACAGACATGGTCATTGGCACATGCAACTCCCCTATTAAACATATTATATTCTTTAACCATGAGTTAACCCAAATCAAGACACATTTCATATCAGTCAATTCCTTCTCTTATTAATTACCACAGTCTGATTGATATCGAAACATTTCTAACAATGAACCGACAAATTAAAAGGATAACAAATATAGACGGATGCAGATGACCCCAAATCATAAAACCTTAATCTCTTTCATCGATCATAATAATCTAAAGGTCTCGTAAAAAAACATATGAAAACCCACAACTAATTATTCCTCTCCAATATTCATTCAAATATAATAAAAAAATGAACATAATAAACAACCCATCAACGACTCATTATTAAGCTATCCATCATCAAGCCCACCAGGGTCAGATTTTCAGAAACTGTACAATTGGCAGCTGTACACATTTAGTAAATTCTGCTAAATTAGGCTGCAATTTGGTCAATACTAGGTAAATTCGAGTATATTTAGCATTGCATTGATACTAGCAATCTGTTTGGTTAGGTTGAACTGTTTTCTGAACTTTATTTTCGTCTGAAATTTGGGTTATTTGAAAAGATTGGCGAAGTTGAATTGTACATTTTCTGAAAATCTGACCCACCAATCCCCCATCCTCAACAGGGGATTTGTTTGTGCCACTGCGCATGTTTCTTACAGTGCATGCTGGGATAGATTCAGTAATTGTCACTAATCGGCGGCCATTTTGGCTCGGCCGATTCAACTTCAGGTTCTTGTATAGGCTTGGCAACAGTCAGGTTAAAAGTACAGGGAACAACCATAACAAGTTTTGTTGCAATTTGCCTGGGGGTTAAATCGTATATTGACTACATACAACAGTAGCAGAATATGAATAACTGCTGTCATATAAGTCATAGCATGGGTAAATCTGACAAGAATGTCTTCACCGTAATAGTTGAGACTCCAGTTCTCATGTCATCGAATAACTCCAATTCAATTTAAATTTGATACATCCACACTTCCTTCACATGCAGGAATGATATTATGTTAGAAATCCTGACAAGAAGACCTGTTTAAAAATCAAATGCCATTTATGAGTGAGTGAGATTGGATGCTTCACGCCCTCATCAACATATTTAATATGGATATATCAAGGGCGGGAGAGCTGAGAGGGGCGCAGTTTATGATCTTACCCGGGAAATAGAGATAGAGAAGAAGGGAGAGAAAGACAGAGAAAGACAGAGAAAAAGAGACCGAAAGGCACTTCATGGTCATACCCAGGGAGAGCTGAGAGGGAGGCAGTTTATGATCATACCCAGGAAATAGAGATAGAGAAGAAGGGAGAGAGAGACAGAGAAAAGAGAAAGAAAGGCACTTTACGGTCTTACCCAGGACCATCAAATGTCATTGACCAAAGTAATAATGTCTAAAATATTAAGACTGTAGGAGACATAAGAGAAAACCTCCCACCAGCATGAGAAACGCCCACTTGTTGTTGCAATCTAAGTACCGTATTTAAATGAAATGTTCTCATAACCATAATGGTATTAGCGAATTCCCAGCCTCTCCTAATGCCTCGTATTTGTCCTTGTACATGTTGAAAGGCTGACTATTAATATGATAATAGTAGTAATGGGTAAAATCGCCAGCAAATGTACAATTCGCCTTCACCAAACCTCTCAAATAAATCAAATTTAAGTCTAAACTATAAGGTTCAAAATTTAGTTCAACATTGTTTGAATCAAATCAACATCAGATATACTCAGATGTACCTAGTACCATTTTTCAGTATAATTCAGCAGATTTTACTAAATGTGTAGATCTACTGATTGACACAGTGTCTGATGACCAGACCCTAATAATGTATTTGGGTCAGATTTTCTGTAAATGTACAATTCGCCTTCATCAATCCTCTCAAATAACCCACACTTAAGACAAAAATAAGGTTCAAAATACGGTTTAACATCGGAAAACAGATATATTTTTAAAAAAAACTAAATCAGATATACCCGGTATTCATCATTTTTCAGCCTAAAGCCGGCGCCACACTAGCCGATGTAAGGGTTGCCATAGGCTTCGCAACAGGCTTTCACAATAGGCCTGGCTATTGCAGAGACCTATCGACAAGGCCTGTTGCAAACGTCGTCACACTTCGGCATTAAGCTTTGCAATTGATCGCAATAGCATGGTGACGTCTGTGATGCAATGCTTATCGCCAACAAATATTAAACATGTCTGATATGTCTGCGATAGACGGCGAGGCATTTGTTTAGCGTGAGGCCTGTTGCAAAGGCTATTGCAGAGGCTGTAGCAAAGGGGCCCACATGTCTGTGATACACTGCAGTTCAAGATTGAATATTTTCATTTCTATTGCAGAGGCCTGTTGCAAAGCCTATTGCAAGGCTTATCGCGGCTAGTGTGCTCCCACCTTAATTTAGCAAAATTTACTAAATGTGTTGTTCTGCCAATTGTACAATTTCTAAAAATCTAACCCATTTTCTGTATTGTTTCAGGTTAAAGACATCTTCAACTTGTAACTTGTCCTCAGCAAAGACCTTGCTCCACCCAACCCCATCAAGCACAGAGAGAGAAGACACCAGGGAAGAAAACAAACACAGGGATTTACCAATGCTGAGCATCAAACATCACAGACTATTCACATATCGCGGACAGGAGGAAAGCGATGACATATATAGTGGCGATATATTTTCTTCGATAAAGAGAGAAAAAAAAAGTGCAAGGATAAAAAAAATAGCAGCCGCAGCATTGATGTGATGACCATCAGTATCCCTTCTGTACAATAAATGATGAAAATATTGTTTCTATTTCTTCCCGAAATACTCTCGATGTCCCAGTTTTGCTCAAATTCTTTGACCTGGGACAGATAGATATACAGATGTACATTATCAAGTTGATGGCCAAATTTGTGTTTCTTTTTATTTTATTCGGAAAAAAACATGAGGCAGTGGACCGGAGGTCGGGAGAAAGTTCCAGTTGTTCATGACTATCACCCTATGGTGAGAAAACTAGCATAATTAGGTCTGCATTTAATTAAATAACGCCTCAAAAAAGACTTATTGCCAATGAAAAAAAGTACTGTTCTATACACATGCCTACATACATCATTCGTATATTTTGTCGTTGTATCATATGCTTGCAAACTGATGATATCGTTCGAGCAACGGTGAAAAAGTGAAAAAATGAACTGAATATTATATTTTTATCGTGTTTCTCAGATCATATAAAAGGAAAAAAAGACAAAATATTCACCGGGGAATTTTCTTAAATAAAAGGGTATATGTACCTGCCGGTGCCACTATGTGGATAATAAGCTAAACTAATCTAAATATATTTGCATATTACCCCGACGTGTACATTGAATATGCAAATGTATTTATGAGGACTCTATGATGAGAATTGTTGCCATTTGTAATAAAGGGGATATAAACTACATCAGCATAATTATACTTTTGTTACTTGGCGAGTTGTGTGTTCTTTCTTGCATGTTGAGTTGTTTTTTTCAATGACTCCTCCCAGTGGAGTGGAGTCTTTCCCAATTTGCATATTTCTCCAAATTCCCAGTCCTACTAATAGTCCTAATAAGTCTGGATATTTATTATTAATAGATTTACAAATATAGTTTGCCAGTTATTATAGCAAATGGCACGATGGAGGGTTCAAACTGATCAAGACACATCAGAAAACGGGATGAGCCCGAAGGGGTGAGTTCCCATTTTCTGATGTGTCAAGATCTGTTTGAACCCAAACAGAGTGCCATTTGCTATTTATTACACACTTAATATGGATGTTAAAAAGTAAATTTAACTTGTTTAGCCTAAATTTCGCTCGAGGAACCTCAATTCACTGCAACTTGTAGGCCTTCATAAGTTACGCAGTCGGGGACAACGTCATTTGTTTCAGGTTTGTAGGTCAGGCCTATGCTGTGCCAATGAGATTGCATCATTTAGTCATGTGTTACCATGGAAGCCCAAACTGTTCACATGAACAGTTCAGATCAGCCAAACTGCACCCCCGAACTGCACCTTTCTAACTGCTCACATGTGTAATAATGGGATTTAAAGGACCTCTCTCTTTTCATCTTAATTACCACTCTCACCTCCATCTTGATATTTGTCTCCAACTGTTTGCTTTAATTCTCTCTCTTCAGTTTCCTTTCTTTTCCGTATTCTTCTCTCCCTTCTCTCCATTCTCTCCCTTCTCTGCCTTCTCTCCCTTCTCTCCCTTCTCTCCCTTCTCTGCCCCCCTCCCCCTCCCTCTCTCTCTACCTTTCTCTCTCCTTATCCCTCCCCTTCTCTCCCATTCTCTCTCCCTATCTCTCCCTTACTCTCTCCCTCTCTCTCTCCTTCTCTCTCCCTTCTCTCCATTCTCTCCCTTCTCTGCCACGCTCCCCCTCCCTCTCTCTCTCTACCTTTCTCTCTCCTTATCCCTCCCATTCTCTCTCCTTCTCTCTCCCACTCTCTCTCATTCTCTCTCATTCTCTCTCATTCTCTTTTCCACCATCTCTCAGTACCTCTATCTTTCTATCTTTCAACCCCCTTTACTCCCCCCCCCCCACACACACACACACCTCATTTGTGATCCGTTACAGGAAAATGAGTCATAAGTCGCAGGCATATACGCAGGCATATATTCAATACAATATCCTGAAATTTGTTACACTGATTGATACAACTATGAGTGATAAACCCTCTAAAGATCAGAACATTTCAATGGGTATATCATATGATAAAAACACTTTGAAAAATATCAATTTTGCGACTTGTCACTCATTTTCCTGAAACACATCACACTTCACATTACTGCAGCAATAAGCAATGGTCATAACAAGATCTTAAAGCAACAAGACAATCGCCTTCGGCGTCTAATTGATTAAATGAATCATATAGATATGGCTGCAGGGATATTGGTGCACCTGCGCTACTGGATTAAGCAAAGAGCAGCTCAGATTAAACAGAATCAACTCTCACCCATGTCTAGTACATTTTATCCATGCAATAGCACCTTCCATTTATGGGTGAAACCGCCAGAAATTGTACAATTTTGAGATATCACCTTATTTTAAAAGAGGAGATCAAGGTGATTCCAATGATAGTAAACACTAGGGGACCTTATAAGTATTTCTATATTTTAAGTTTGGTATCTTTATTTTTGAGAAAAAAAAGGTTTTTAAAGTTTCTGGATGGATAATTACCAGAAAAGTAACTAAATATACTCCATACGAAGGACTTCCAAACGCAAAGATATAATTAATACAATGTCCAGCAATTTCGTACATTGATTCATGTGACTATAAGAGCCAAACCCCCTAAGAATCAAGACATTTCAATAAAAAAGATCCTGTCAATAAAACACTTTAAAAAATATCAATTTTGCGACTTATGACTCATTTTCCTGGAACACATCACATTTCATTTGTAAACCGCAGTTACTGGATTAAGCAAAGAGCAGCTCAAATTAAACAGAATCAACTCTCACCCATGTCTAGTACATCATTTTAGCCATGCAATAGGGTCAGATTTTCAGAAAATGTACAATTGGCAGCGAGCTACTCTTTTAGGAAATTCTGCTAAATTAAGCTGAGCAATGATGAATACCGGGTATATCTGAGTATATTTGGAATCGCATTCATTTAAAGTATCAGTTATGTTATGTTAAACTGCATTTTGAAGCTCATTTTTGTCTTAAATGTGGGTTATTTGAGAGGATGGTGAAGGCGAATTGTAAATTTTCTGAAAATCTGACCCAATAGCACCTTCTATTTATGGGTGAAATCGCCAGAAATTGTATAATTCCCCTTCACCAATCATTTAAAATGATCCAAATTTAAGACTACAATAGCACCTTCCATTTATGGGCGAAACTGCCAGAAATTGTACAATATTTCTATTTAAAGATTTCTATTCAGCAATAGAACATTATGTAACAGTTACATTTTTCTCAGGACGTGCTGATTTTACTTACAAAAAGTAACAAAATATTGTGCTAATAATATTAATTAGATGACATTTTATATAACTTTAATTTTGATACAGATACTAATTCCCCTACACTATTTTTTTTAAATGATCCAAATTTAAGACTACAATAGCACCTTCCATTTATGGGTGAAATCGCCAGAAATTGTACAATTCCCCTGCACCAATCTTATGAAATGATCCAAATTCAAGAGAAAAATAAGGTTCAAAATTCGATCCAACATAACCAAACAGATTTTTTATTTTTTTATTTGATTTTTGGATTAAGGCAATGCTGTCATGTCAGATTATAAAAGTAAATAACGCCATTATATAATATTTCAATGAATTTGCCAAATAGGGACCACTATTGAGGCATTGACTCAATGGTGGATTGTGTCCTTAATTTTCATTTATAAACTGCAGTTGCTCCCACCTGGCTTGAAATCCTCCCATTTGCAGGGAGTTAGACCCATTGACATGTCTCTCTTATCTGACAATAAAAGTTAAACAAATAACAATATCAAATATATTCAGATATACAGTATTGAGCATTTCTCTGTCTAATTTAACAACATTAGCTAAATATGTAGATCTGCCAATTGTACATTTTCCGAAGATCTGACCCATATGACGTTGTCTTCAGAATAGCACAATGTGCCAGAGATGGAGGGTATTTTCATGCAAACGCATGTAAACGCATCTAAAGAGGTCACTATGTCAAGTTATGCATAGGTAATATTTTAAATGTCTGGCCTGTAAGCGAATAAAAAAAAAAAAAAAAAAAAAAAAAAAGTAATGAACACCAACCCTGCGGGATTAATCTAAGAAGGGCCATCAATACCGTTGGATTCCCTATCCTCTTCTAGGCAAATTTGTCAAATTCATCCCGCAAATTATGGTTCTATTTAAAAGTTTAAGATGTTTTCTGAGTATCTGAGTATCAAATTCCTATCTAAATAAGTTTTTTCAATGCTAAAATGCCCAGTTTACTACTATCTGTTCAGCGAGGGCCTCTACCGAGATTGAGACCGCTATGTAGGGGTACCTTAGGCTCCGAACCTAATGCAGGGGGATAGTTTTCGGTTAGCATTGGGAGATGCATGGCGCTTGCCAGAGTGTGCCAGAGAGGAGACGTGCAATCCAATGCTGTCATCACAAAAGCGCAATGCACCAGAGAAAAAGTGGTAATTTTGTGCAAACCTTGCTGTGGTCAAAGTAGAGATAGAGAGGTAACTTAGTACATATAACTATATTGAATAAACTCACATTCTACGTTCGGCTTATTTCATCCCTACCATTGATGAGTGGCGGCGGGAAGAGGGGGGTGGGGGTGGGGGAGGCATCTTCAATCCCTACTGCATGAAACAATGCTGAACTGCAAACTCATTGTGCAGTGTATGGGTCAAGTTTTCACCAATCCCCTCCAATAACCATAATTTAAGACGAAATTCAGGTTCAAATTACAGTTCAACATAACCAAACAGATTTATTGAATGAATACAATACAGAATACACGCTGATATACGCAGTATTTATCATTTTTCACTCTAATTTAGCAGAATTTGAGAGATGTGTAGAACTGTAGATTTCTAATTTTCTAAAAATCTGACCCATATTTAGTTTTGTTAGAAATCCATAAAAACACTCATTTTATGCAGTAGAATCTGTATGACCCATATATTCAAGGACTATATAATTATAGACCTTCCAGTAGTTATATTATATTCAACGACTGGTATACCGTATTTATTTCATTCTGAATATGGAATGTGTTCCTTAGATCTCAATCTCACATACAACTCCCACGCTTTGTTCTTGGCTGAAGTTGTACAATTCACCTTCGCCAATCTTCTCAAAATATAGATAGATGTTTTAATATATAATGCTTGATTTCTAAAGGTTATGAGTCGAGGAATGTGATGTACTTATATAAACAGATGTTTTAGTAGCAAATTCAGGTCGCGTGAATTGGATGATGAAAAAAAAAAAATATTGAGTTAAACTGTATTTTGAACTTTATTTTCGTCTGAAATTGGAGTTATTTAAGAGGATTGGTGAAGGTGAATTGTACATTTTCGGAAGATCTGACCCATACATTCAAGGACTATATATATATTCCGGTAGTAATATTATATTCAACGACTGGTATATCGTATTTATTTCATTCTAAATATGGAATGTGTTCCTTCGTTCTCACATACAACTCCCACGCTTTGTTCAACCTACCAATTGTACATTTTCTGAAAATCTGACCCATACAACTCCCACGCTTTGTTCTTGCGTGAATTCGCCAGAAAATGCACAATTCAACTTCACCAATGCTCTCAAAGAACCCAAATTTCAGATGAAAATAAAGTTCAAAATACAGTTCAACATAACCAAACAGATTGCTAGAATCAAAGCAATGCCAAATATACTCGAATTTACCTAGTATTGACCAAATTACAGCCCAATTTAGCAGAATTTACTCAATGTGTACAGCTGCCAATTGTACATTTTCTAAAAATCTGACCCATAAGCAACAATGCTGTTTGCGGCTTGCCCGATAACCGGCTCAATATAGAATATAGATTCAGACTACATTTTTGTAAGTTTTCTGCAGACTAGAATACACTGTGTTTCAGAAAAATGAGTCATAAGTCGCAAAAAATAGATTTGAGATACCATTATATTTGAAAAGATGAGATCAAGCCGATTCCAATGATAGTAAACAGTTTAATAATCTTATAAGTATTTCTAGATTTTAAGTTTGATATTTTTATTTTTGAAAAGTAAAGTTTGTAATGTTTCTGGATGGGTAATTACCAGTAAAGTACCTGGCCATTTTGGATTTTGATTCAATGATAATGATAATGACCTTGAAACAGAAAAGTGACCTCAGAAATGAATTCCTCATACCTTAAAACATACTAAAAGTGGTATTATACATAGATCTAGTACAAAGAGGAGCTGAGATATGATATTTACTCTTTCTAGGGGCAGCCATCTTGGATTTTGACCTAGAAATGACCTTAGAACTCAGAAGTGACCTCAGAAATGAATTCCTGATACTTTAAAACATACTGAAATAGGTATTATACATAGACCTAGTGCAAACAGGAGCTGAGATATGATATTTATTTTTACCTGAGGCGGCCATGTTGGATTTTGACCTTGATATTGCCCTTGAAACAGAAATGTGACCTCAGAAATAAATTCCTCATATCTAAAAACATACTAAAAGTGGTATTATACATAGATCTAGTACAAAAAGGAGTTGAGATATGATATTTACTCTTTCCAGGGGCAGCCATTTTGGATTTTGACCTTGAAATTGACCTTGAAACAAAAAGATAAAGTTGGAAATAGATTCCCCATACCTTAAAACATGGTCAAAGTGGTATTACACTTGGATTTAGTGCTAAATGGGGCTGAGATATGACATTGTTATGTCCCAGTGGCAGCCACTTTGTTTTTATGCATAACGGCCACCAGGGGGCCACCACATTCGGTTTGCACGGAGTTTTGAAAACCTAATACCCATACCTAACACCACGCCAAATTTCAAAAACTTGTCACCAAGTGCACAATTTTTTCGAATTCCCTCCCAGCTATAAATATACTCCATACGAATGTCTTCAAAACGCAAGGATATATTTAATACAATATCCCGAAATTTGTCACATGGATGTATATGACCATAAGTGATACACCCTCCAAAACCCAGAAAATTCCAATAAAGGGATCTTGTCAAATAAACACTTTGAAAAATATCAATTTTGCGACTTGTGACTCATTTCCTTGAAACACATCACAAATAACAATTCCGCAAGAGAATAAAATAGCGAGTTCATCAGTCAGGTATGGACCAAATAGGTCGATCAAATCCTCATACATTATTATCACACAATAATCCGAATAGGTCTCCAGATACAGACTCATTTGAGATAGCCAGGACTACTATAGGTTTTTTAATTTAGATTTATAAATATGTTGATTCAGGAACAACAAAATACATTTCAGCGACGATCGTTGATATTCTCTGGTTGCCTGATTGATTAAGGCAAAAAGTGCATTAAATTATACTAACTTTATGCAAATGTCATAGCATGATTGTTTTTGATAATAACATAACTAAATATTCCACAATAATAATACAACTTTTCTAAGTACATAATTGTGATGTGTTTTAAGAAAATGAGTCACAAGTCGCAAAATTGTTGTTTTTCAAAGTCGTTTACTGACAAGATCTCTTTGTTGGAATATTTTCATTTTTGGGGTGTGTAGTCCTTGTGGTGGTATGAATACATGTACCAAATTTCAAGACTGTTTATTAATTATATCAGTGTGTTTCTTAGATCATCCTATTGAGTATATTTACCTACTTTACTGGTAATTATCCACCCAGAAATATTGCAAACGTTTTTTTTTCAAAAATAAAAATATCTAACTACAAAGATAAAAGTACTTATTAGATGTCCTTAATGTTTACATTCATTGGAATCGGGTTGGTCTCATCTTTTCAAATATTGTGATATCTCAAATCCATATTTTGCGACTTATGACTCATTTTCCTAAAACGGATCACATATCTTAGCGACCGAGAAATCATCTGCTTTAGACTAGGCCTAAGCATACTATGAGAAGTTGTAATAAGTTTTAATACATGTCTTTTTTTTTATCCCAACATTTCCGGAAACCGTGTAATGGCATTCAAGCCAGGTGCGAGGTGAAAATCATGCATACAATATATGTGTATGATCCTCGTTTGAACAGGGATGGCAAAGGCCAAACCCTTTTGTAATACCTGGAAAAATAAAATAATTAAAAAAAACAACAATAATAGGATAATTCGCGTCGTGCTCTTACATACAGACCGTTGGATATTACACTGTAGTTTCAAAAAAATAATTACTTATCACTAACGCGAATCATACTCTTGAATGAACATATATGCTAGGTCGCAAGAAGGTCTTTCAACACCGTACAAAAACAGTCAAGCTCTACAATTAAGAGCACAAAGAAAAAGAAAGTGAAGGAATATATATTATCACAATTATCATACAGGTTGTTACAATAGGGCAAACTGCGGGCGATAAAGGTTAGCCATGGTTACTGAACGTCCAGAGAGTTAACCGCTGCAAGTTGTGTTTATTTCGGGGGAAGTAAATTAGTTATATTTCACCAGATCTGAATGCCTAATATTGTTTTTATATTTAGCTGAATAAAGGATCATCGAAATAACAGCCATCGCAAGCCGGGAGTTTCCCGGCTACTAAACTATTTCTATAACAGTTCAGCATATGAGTTGTCAGGCATTTTGCCATGCAACTCTCCAAGGTCTGCAGCCGTCTTGCAGGACGGCTGCAGACAGTTAGATTTTAGCAGAAGAATTTATATTTCATTTGCTTTTCAATGGAATAAATTATAATCGCGGATTTCTCTACCTGCAAAAAAAGCCTATGAGCTTTGTTTTTCTGATCGGAGGGCTTCCTCAGCCTGCCGCTGTATGTCCCCATTGTGCGCATGGTCACATGATCGCATTTGATTGGCTTAGAGCGGCAGTGGCTCTCCTCTGGTTGCTCTTCCATCTACCTTTTGTTTTGGCGGCCATTTTGAACTCCCCTCGCTTCGAATACGCATTTTGTGATAAGTTTTAATTATTCATTGAACGAAATAGTTTTCCATTTGAAAGTTGCTCCACATAACACAAGCTAGCTTCTGGGATCAGTTAGAAAGTTCCAGCCTAGGAAATAGTATGAAAACAGGTTGATCATAGGGTGGTTCGGGTAATATACCTTTTTATCCTCTGGTCAGGGCACCGGTCACATGACTCGTTAAAGATAGCCAAGACATTTAATAAAGTTCGGATTTAATTCACTTTGTCTACCATGGATACTTTCAAGTGTTTTCTTGGACATCCTCCTATTATTCCCCCCACTACCCCTGGGGTAGGGGTGGGTGATGCAATTGACAAGTGCATAATAATATAGTCTGTATAATCTGTACTCTGATTGAATCACGCTAGGAGAACAAGGATCCTGTTGGGCTGAAATCCTGGTACAAATCATCAGTAACATATATATATATGATTTTTATTCCGAATAGACAATCAGAAATGAATACACCCTCTGCGCCTATATAGGACAAGCAGGTCTTCCAGGCAAACCAAACATAGTAAACACAAGGTGAATGAATATATAATGCTAGTAGTAAATAAAGTTAATTGTTGTTAAACCAATGGATATAATGTTTGGAATCAAAGAATCAAACATACCGTCAAAATTAGTTAATTAACTGGATAATACTACACATCAAAGCCTTTATATATAGGCAGCAACTGTTTAATGAAGGTGTAATCGATTTCTTGTCCACCCTTTACGAGCTGAGAATGAGGTGTAAAGTAGTCTTATTTTCCTTTAAAATCAAAATCAGGAAAGATGATGAAAAAAAGATGTGGAGAAGGCTTTATGGTGACATCGAAGAATTGATTGTTAAATTAAATATTAAATTAAATAGCTTTCCAGACCTTACCTCCACCCTCCTTTTAAGGTGATAAGTCTTACAGCTCACACTATATTGCTAAACACAATATTTTCCTTGTTTTTCTATTATTTTTTATTCCCATGTTCTTAGAATTGTAAAAGCCAAGAAAGGCAGGAAATTTAATTAAGTCTTTGCAAAAACAAAAACAAAAACAAAATAAAATTAATTGTTATGTTAATACGGCTCATCTTATACTTGAGGCCTTTGACATTGCGTTTTAAAGAATATTACATGCAGGCTGTTAAATATTAGATTAGATTAGATTAGAAAATGGTTTATTCATCACTGAGTTATACAAGTACAGAAACAAAGAGTGACAAAAAGGTCGACTAGCTTATGGAATGAAAGATCCCATGTTTTCCCGCTGTTACCTTTTTGGGGAGGAAAAAATAAGAAGACTAATAGAGAACTACACATGAGTTTAAATACAGGGTATTGGCAAGATATAAAATATGAATACACAATATATGACTAAGTCCATTACAGTTCATATCAGATCGGTTGGACATTATATAGAGGTTTTTTGGGTACAGAAAGGTACCTACAGCTTCATTGTTCAGTTCAATGATAACGATTACAATAAGAATAAAAACTAAGGTACTGATAGTAACCAGTGATGATAATAAATACATCATTGGGACACCCATTTGGTTAACAGGTAGACGGTGTGTACAGGTGTATACATCATTACAGTTTTGCGAATTCATGTCCATGCTCCACTCCATGGTTAACCTGTACTTGTTGGAGAAAACTATGGCAATACAATCAACACATTTTGTAGTAGATTTTAATCATGTTACGATGGCACGACTTTAGTTAAGCATAAAAAACCAATGCACACAGGGTGGACCATGCTATTCTGCCTGGGGCTAACTCTATTGTACATGGGTCAGATTTTGAGAAAATGTACAATCGGCAGCTGTACACATTTAGTAAATTCTGCTAGATTAGGCTGCAGTTTGGTCAATACTAGGTAAATTCGAGTATTGTTGGCATTGCATTAATTCTAGCAATCTGTTTGGTTAGGTTGAACTGTATTTTGAAGTTTATTTTCGTCTGAAATTTGGCTTATTTGAGAGGATTGGTGAAGTTGAATTGTACATTTTCTGAAAATCTGACCCACATATACTTACTATTGAGTGCTAACTAATACATTTCACTATGGAAACAAGATTTAGGTAGAGAGAGTGACATGGAGATATTTATCTACGATCTATTCTCTGATTAACTAAAGTTGTACCATTTTAACATGATTAAACTGATTATTACTGCCTATAAGAAATACTCAGTATGCTAGTTTATGCACAATGTTACATCTACCAACCATTTGTGATCTGTTTTAGGAAAATGAGTCATAAGTCGCAAAAAATAGATTTTGAGATATCATTATTATTTGAAAAGATGAGATCAAGCCGATTCCAATGATAGTAAACAGTCTAATTCTAATAAATATTTCTAGATTTTAAGTTTTTGAAAAAAAAAAGTTTCCAATATTTCTGGGGGTCAATAAACAATAAAGTAACTAAATGTAGTCCATATGAGGACCTTTAAAACGAAAGGTTATATTGCATAGATTGTTCTGAAATTTGATACATCGATTGATATAGCTATAAGTGATAAATCCCAGAAAAATTAGAACTTTCCAATAATGTGATCTTGTGAAATAAAACACTTTGAAAAATATCAATTTTGCGACTCACGACTCATGATTTTCCTGAAACACATCACATATATCTACTATTTATTCTATTATTAACTAAAGTCGTACCATTGTAACATGATTAAACTGATTATTACTGCCTATAAGAAATACTCAGTATGGTAGTTCATGCACTGCTGCCTTGCTAACCTTGGGAGATCTTGAAAACAATAGGCCGCGTAAGTGTCATGGCGGCGTGGTGCGAATTAATGAAATTTAAGCGCGTAGTTGTACCGATGTGTGGACCAGAAGTAAATAATTCCCATAGAGTTAGCATTGGGGCAATAAATAATCACTCTATACATCGTCCCGGTAACAGTTTGACGATTATGAAGGCTGTAGTTGAAATTGTTTGCCTCAAAAGATGGATATATGTAAGTTAGAACTCATAAAACTATATGATCGATGAACAAACAGAGGTTATTTATCTCCGCAATGATGAGGTTATGGGAGCTTTGCACATGTCCATATGACGTCATGAAACTGCTACAGTAGCGCGACTCAAAAAATCGCTGCCGTGGACTACTTACGTGCCCTATAAAATGTTACATCTACCAACCATTTTTCAAACTCAATAAAAGAAAAGTCATGGTCAGAATTCTTAATACACACCAGCTGGCCCCCTCAGGTAGCTCGGGTGCGATAAGAATATCCATGTCTTAATCGTTACTAACGATAAGAATGACGAGAGAGGATCATATCTGTAAAAGTGTTGGAGGTGTTCCAGAATTTGGTCTTGCTTGCTTTTTGCCTTGTTTAAAAATACAACCCACATTTTTACTTTCAAATTCTAAGTGATCGAGAACTCAAAACATGAAGGGACTCAGATGTTCGTATTTGAAGGAGGTTTAATGTGTTAACGTTAATGATTAAGTCACGCCGTTAATATATTTTAATGTGTTAACGTTTCGGTCTTACATTCGAATCAGGATTTTACTTTCAAAGTTGTCCAAATGTGGCAACATTGCATTAATCAATTTTACCATTATAATTAATTTACGATTAGTTGAAATTACGATATGAGGGGGGCCAAAGGGCCTCCTTCCATGAGGGATGGATATTATTACAATGTAACCTTGCATAAAGACCACCTCTCTATAGAGATCACCTCTCTATTAAGACCAGTTTCTCTTAGTCCCTATAAGCTTATAGCGCTATAAACTTGGGCTATAACTGCTATAAACTTGGCTATAGTTGCTATAAACTTGGGCTATAACTGCTATCAACTTGGGCTATAACTGCTATAAACTTGGGATATAACTGCTATAAACTTGGGATATAACTGCTATAAACTTGGGATATAACTGCTGTAAACTTGGGGTATAACTGCTATAAACTTGGGATATAACTGCTATAAACTTGGGCTATAACTGCTATAAACTTGGGCTATAACCACCCTAAACTTGGGGTATAACTGCTATAAACTTGGGATATAACTGCTATAAACTTGGGCTATAACCACCATAAACTTGGGCTATAACCACCATAAACTTGGGCTATAACTGCTATAAACTTGGGATATAACTGCTATAAACTTGGGGTATATCTGCTATAAACTTGGGCTATAGTCGCTATAAACTTGGCTATAGTCCCTATAAACTTGGCTATAACTGCTATAAACTTGGGCTATAGTCGCTATAAACTTGGGGTACAACCACTACAAACTTGGGGTATAACCACCTGTGGCTAAGACTAAAAGGATTAAAAACCTCGAGTTTGGGCCGGTTGGTGCACCTTTTGTATATATGTTGTCTTTGCCTTGGGATTATACACCAAGCAGTGCACCACAAGCAGACCCTCACTGTAAGTCATTAATCTAGCAATAACTATGGCAACCATACAATTCCCCTATAATCTAGCAATAACTATGGCAACCATACAATTCCCCTATAATCTACCAATAACTATGGCAACCATACAATTCCCCTATAATCTACCAATAACTATGGCAACCATACAATTCCTCTATAATCTACCAATAACTATGGCAACCATACAATTCCCCTATAATCTACCAATAACTATGGCAACCATACAATTCCTCTATAATCTACCAATAACTATGGCAACCATACAATTCCCCTATAATCTAGCAATAACTATGGCAACCATACAACTCCCCTATAATCTAGCAATAACTATGGCAACCATACAATTCCCCTATAATCTAGCAATAACTATGGCAACCATACAATTCCCCTATAATCTAGCAATAACTATGGCAACCATACAATTCCCCTATAATCTAGCAATAGCTATGGCAACCATACAATTCCCCTATGGCTAGTCTGATATTCACAGAGGACACAAGCTACCCAGGCTCTCACGTGACATTATTATGTTTGATGATATGACAATAAGTCTCCATCGCTACACCACAGCACAGGGCATCAGCAGCAGTATTGGCTAGCAGCAGCTATTGTATGTAGCCATGCTGCACATGGGTCAGATTTTCAGAAAACGTACAATTGACAGCTGTACACATTTAGTAAATTCTGCTAAATTAGGCTGCAATTTGGTCAATACTAGGTAAATTCGAGTATATTCGGCATTGCAGTGATTCTAGCAATCTGTTTGGTTAGGTTGAACTGTATTTTGAACTTTATTTTCGTCTGAAATTTGGGTTATTTGAGAGGATTGGTAAAGTTGAATTGTAAATTTTCTGAAAATCTGACCTACATGACTGTATTGGTTTGGCTTGGTAAACGTTTATTGAAGAAATCAGGGTTACATCTCTGTCTCTTAGTGGTTTCAACAGCATCCCTATAGTTCCTTCAGTCAACAGCATCATTTAATGTACAATTCAGTAGCATAATAACATTTCTTTTTTTTATTATTTAGAATTTGTATACAGCAAATCTTCTGTAAGACTGCAACTGTAACATCTGTCAGGATTATAAACTAGCATGCACAATTTACGATGAAGTTGCAAAAATTAATTGAGGACATTTACATTGAGATATTGGCTCACGGGTCAACCCATATCAGTTCAGAATAACCATGGTCTTCTGCCCACTGCTGTGTCTAGCTAGGCCTAACCCTATGGACTAAATCCTATCTTATTCTGAAAGATAATTTCAATATACATGGCTTGGGTTATATTGCATATTTATGATATAAAAAGGTATATTTATTTTGCATCATATTCATAATAGAAAATTGTCTTCATTCCCATACATATGTATACAGACTAGCCACTTATATTTTGACATTAAGCTGCTAACTAGTACACAGTAAACATATATGAGGCCGGGAGTACATCCGGCCCATACTGGCGGCAAAAACTGGCGTGTGGGGGAGAGGGAGGGAAAGAAAGGATGGGAGAGTGAGTGAGAGGAAGAGGCTGATAGATTTCTATCTAACAGGTCCTACCCATTCTTGACCATACCGGTAATAAAGAACCTACCGGTTTTAGAAAATTTTAGAAAGATAAGCAGTAAATATAATTAGGACATTATTCATACATTGAGTTTCATTAATTGTTTAAGGTTTAACAAAATCCTTCTTAGTTTAAACAATCGAAATGACATAGTAAATGGCACGGTCAGACATTAAGTCCTTTCATGTTCGAAAACACAAGAAGCGCGACACAGCAAACAATTTACAACAACCTTTTTTTTAGTATATTTTTTGGCCTCCTATGAACATAATTATTACAGTTCGCTTATTTAAAGATCTTAGCCGGCTTAACTATGCTAGAGCATTATGAAGGACATACAGGGATGCTTCTACTTCTACCTAGCCATATATTGTGTACTCAACATATAGATCATATCATATTCATTAACATATTTCTCATTTGTGATGTGTTACAGGAAAATGAGTCACAAGTCGCAAAAAAGATATTTTTCATAGTGTTTTTTTTCACAAGATCTCTTTCTTGAAATGTTCTGATTTTTAGAGGGTTTATCACTTATAGTCATATAAACCCATGTAGGAATTTCGGGACATTGTGGTAAATATATCCTTGCGTTTTGAAGGCCTTCCTATGGAGTATATTTAGTTACTTTACTGGTAATTACCCACCCAGAAACATTGCAAACTCTTTTTTCAAAAATAAAAATATCAAACATAAACTATAGAAAAACTTTTGAAATGTCCTTCATGTTCACGTACTATCATTGGAATCAGCTTCATCTCCTCTTTTCAGCTATGGTGATATCTCAAAATCCATAATTATTTTGCCAATTATGACATATTTTCCTAAAACGGATCACATTTTAGTCCATTTAATGCTTATCTTCACCCATATGTATGGTGAATATTGCTTGGAAGCAATATGATTATAAATCGAGACGCCAGGTGGCGCCACTGGCTGGTCGCCAGAATCACGAACTAAGCAGTGTATAGCTAGCTGTTCAGCAGTCGTCGACGGGACGGAGAAGGAGATAGACATGCAAAAAATTTTCTCTCACTAGTTGAGATACAAAAAAATTGCAAACAGTATGTCTATGATAACTTGTTCTACCTGTGGGAAGCGCCATGCTCGACCACCATGTTCTATGGCTGCTACCGTTCCGAAAATCGAGAAAGACGACTCTCAAGGTGCTTCTGGTGGGGTGCCGGCAACCGAGCTAACTGCTGACGAAGCGGCTGGCTTGTTGGGTATTCTACCGGGAGACGTGCCCGAGCGTGGTTCGGCTGCATATGCTAAGAAGCTCGAAGAATTCATTAAACAGCAACAGGATGCTATTGACGGGATTCATGAGAAACACCGTATCATTTCGCTGGAAGTAGAGGCAAAGGCATTGGTGGCCAGGCTTGGTAATTTGCATCTAGAAGCTCCAAAGAAGCCGGTCGTCGATACAGAGAGAAGAGAGTCATTCCGCGGGTCTGGTCGGCCATTGCCGGG
Source organism: Sthenelais limicola (assembly GCA_942159475.1). Classification (NCBI taxonomy): domain Eukaryota; kingdom Metazoa; phylum Annelida; class Polychaeta; order Phyllodocida; family Sigalionidae; genus Sthenelais; species Sthenelais limicola. The sequence continues at coordinate 150,035,498 of OW804094.1, read as the reverse complement.
TCCCTTCCAGCAAGGTAATCCTAATGTTCTTGATGGTTTCTCAATTGATATGGCTCGTTTACGACCAGAATTCTATTCGACAAACAAGAAGGTGTATTCCAAGCTTACCACGTATGAACTGTTATATGGCATGATTAAAGTTTGTCATTTGTCGATAATATGGGATATCTGAGTCATCTTGCGTACATTTCATTCAAGGCGTCCCTCGGACAATATTTAACTGAAGGACTGATTCTGTACGAACGTAGTGTAACTACAAGAGTCTTAGAAAATGAACTTTCCGACTGGCAATCTTTCGATAGAGATAGTGATGGCATGTATTTAGGTACTGAATTTACTGTAGCCTATCGTAAGTTGATCAAGAAATCATTCACCGGAAGCGGAAGTAGTAGTTCTAATTCAACTATCGGAGATAGGCTCTATGATTTGCCAAGCTGGCCACGTAATGTCTGCTGGATTTGGAATAACCCTGAAAATAAAGATGGAAAGGTGTGTAATGGCTGCTGGCGAAAACATGTTTGTGGTTTTTGTCAAGGTAGCCATCGTGCCGTGGAATGTAAAACGAATGTAAATTCTGGGTCAACGACATCCTCAGAACCCACCGGCGGACCGGAAGTGTAGGGGTGTCATGGCGGCCATAGTGAGGAAGAAGCGAGTTTTGACTGTATTGATATGCCTTTTTCGTCTGATTGTGTAATATCTGAGCCCAAATTTTCCAGATTATTGGACCATGCTAGCAGCTTGAATGATTCGTCAACCTTGGAAGGTGTCAGATATCAGCTAAAGCCAAAAGCCTGGTCGGAATGGTTAAAACAAGGTGTTCGTTGGGACCGTGATAGCCATTTCGTATTGGATGGAGTCACGAATGGTTTTCGCATGGTTGACAAAAATGCTGCTATACCTAAATACAGTTGTAGTAATTATGCCTCTTGTTTTCACCTTGATAATGAAAAAAAAATGTCTTCTGTTCTTCAAAAGGAGGTGATTGCAGGGAAACTCGCCTATACGGATTGTCCACCACGCTGTGTGCACGCCTTAGGAGCTATTCTGAAGCCAACAGGTGCTGTTAGACCCATCACGGATTGTAAGCGACCCTTGGGTCTATCAGTGAATAATTTTACTGAGGAGGTTTGTTCAAGCTTTTCCTTTGTAACTATTGATAATGTGACTACAGAACTCTCGAATGGTGATTTTATGAGCTCCGTTGACATTCAGGCGGCTTATAGATCTGTGATCATTCACCCTTCAAATAGACAATTCTTTGGGCTCAAATGGAGAGTTAATGGCGAGGAGAGATATATACATGATAACTTTATTTGTTTTGGAGCCAGATCTGCCCCTTTTATTTTTTCTCGTATTACTGACACTGTCTCGCGGATGATGAGATATCAAAATATACGATGTTTTTCATATTTGGATGATTTTATTTTATTGTCATCTAGTTATGAAGAAGGGGTAGTGTCTCAACGTATTCTCCTGAAATGTTTACGCCAGCTGGGGTTTTACATAGCATGGGAGAAGGTAACATCGCCATCGCAAATATGTGTCTACCTTGGTATAGAAATTAATTCTCTTAAGATGCAGCTTCGTCTTCCAGACAAAAAGATCAATAAGCTAAGGAAGGAGTTGGATCTGATGAGACCATTGAAACAACTATCCAGGAAGCAGCTGCAACGACTGATTGGTATCTGTATACATGCTTCAAAGGTAGTCAAGGGAGGGAGGCCGCACTGTGCTTCTCTATTACAGGCCTTAAAATCAATGGGTATCAGCAACATTGTGAATATGAATCATCCTATGCTAGATGAAATAAATTGGTGGAGAGAGAAGGCTGTGGAATTCAACGGTGTTAAGATAATTGATGATCATGTTGACTCTGCTATTCTCTTATCCACAGAAGTGCCAGGAGGATTCTGCGTGCATTATTCTAGTGATCGTGAGGAGGATCAGGAATTATGTGGTGTTATTTCTCCTTCGGATGATGACCTGTATTATGAAGAGTTTATATGTAACTCGCGCAAGTTTGTTAGGCTGTCTGTTCCTAACTATATGAGAAGCAAACCTACTTGTATGTCAGTTGTGTTTTTATGGATGGCCCTGAAGAGTTTTTCTATCAGAAATGTGACTGTGGAATATTTCTGCCGTACACTCTCTTCGGTGAAACACATAAATGCCCAGTCTTCTAACTGCCGGAACTGCTCATCTTTAATGATGGACATGTTTTGGTGGAAACAGCGATTTGACATTATAATCTTGCCTCGATTTTCATTTGGTTTCTTCTGAACAGATCTGCAGAACCTTGATGTGTTGGTGGAGCGCTTCAAGTTGCAGGCCTTTGCTGCGAATACAGTGAGAACGAGGATGAGCCAATGGAACTCTTACTTCAACTTCTGTCTGGGTCATGGTATTGAGGCAATTCCTGTGAACAGGCAGAATTTTTCCAGGTTTTTGGTAAGCTTGGTGGACAGGATGAAATACACGTCTATCAATAATATGTTTTCTGCCATTAACCATCTGTCACAACTTCATGATGGCGGAGATCTGCGAGAAGACTTTGTATTAAAACTGATTATGAAGGGTATAAAAAGACATCTGGGATGTGTACCTTCCTTCAAAGACCCTCTTCTGCCATCGGATTTACAACAGATATTTCTGGAGGTTAATCAGGAAAATGAGGAGGAGTTTGCCTGTTGGGTTGGTATTGTCGCTTGCTTTCGCACCTTGTTGAGAAAAAGTCATTTCTTTTCCTCAGGTAGCGATGACCATTTGTTATCCAGGAAAGATGTACAGTTCACCAAGTGGGGCGTATTGGTGACGGTGAGAAGCTCCAAGACGAATCAATTCCAGGAGAGGGAATTTTCAAGCCCTGTCGTCCGTAGTGATGGTTCATGTTTGTGCTTGGAAAAATGGTTACGACTTCTCTTCACGAGGTTTCCTGCTTCATCTTCTGCTCCATTGGTATCTGTATCTGCTGGGAGGCCTGTTATCTATGAGAGAGCTCTGTCTTTCTTGAAGCGATGGGCTAAAAGTGCTGGTATTGACAAAGATATCGGACTTCACAGCCTACGACGGGGATCTGCGACTTACATGCATATGCATGGGGTGCCCCTGTGTGATATACAAGCTGCTGGAGACTGGCAAAGTCTGAGTGTTCTCCGCTACCTAAGTACCCCTCTACAACATCGAATTGATATAGACTCTCGCCTTGCTTCGTCATTTGGAAAAAAACAATGATTATTGGGTCTGGGCCTTTTTGGCAAGCTTGGTTGGTAATACAATAAAGGAGACCAGCCACAGTTTTTGCAGTTGAAATATATATTAGCTCTGCCTTCATGACTTATTCTTGTTACGAACCAGAATCGACGAATTTATGGTGAATATTGCTTGGAAGGAATATGATTATAAATCGAGACGCCAGGTGGCGCCACTGGCTGGTCGCCAGAATCACGAACTAAGCAGTGTATAGCTAGCTGTTCAGCAGTCGTCGACGGGACGGAGAAGGAGATAGACATGCAACAAATTTTTTCTTTTTTTTGGAACGGAATAAAGGCCTTTTTGGCAAGCTTGGTTGGTAATACAATAAAGGAGACCAGCCACAGTTTTTGCAGTTGAAATATATATTAGCTCTGCCTTCATGACTTATTCTTGTTACGAACCAGAATCGACGAATTTATACAGTTCACAATCTCTGAACAATGGTTAATATGAGTGTATACATATAAGTAAAGACATTATTAATACATACTGTACACTTATATAGAAGTATACTCTGAATTGCAGTGCAGCACAGCTTACACAAAACATGTATATCGCTAATGTAAGCGAAATCAAACCTGTTAGACTTCGTACAGCAAGAGAATTACAATTTGTCAAAACAAACGTTCAGGCTATAAGGTGGGTTTCTTTTTCATTTGTGATGTGTTTCACGAAAATGAGTCATAAGTCGCACAATGGATATTTTTCAAAGTGATCTATTCACAGGTTATCTTTGTTGGAATATTCTAATTTTTGGGGTGCTTAATGCTGCTAGTAATATTAATACATACATGTATGAAATTTCAACGCCCTGTATTAAGTATATCTATGCATTTCTAAGTTCATCTTATGGAGTATATTTAGGTACTTTATTAGTAATTATCCAGCAAAAATTATCAATAAATTTCTTTTTTTTTCAAAAATAAAGATATCAAACTTAAGATATAGAAACACTACTTAGTCCATGATGTTTACTACCATTAGTGTCGGCTTGAGCTCATCTATTCAAATATGTCAAAATCCATTTTGCGACTTGTGACTCATTTTCCTGAAACACATCACATTTGTGCTATATTCCGGAATGCAGGGCTAAGAGGGGGACCAACATTTAAATGTCCAAATCCTGAGTTTTGTCGTAAGAATCAGATTAAACAACTATTTAGCTATTTTCAACAGTTTATTCAAACAAAATCCGGCCAACGGTTCATATTTTACAGCTATGGTTGTTTCGGGGCAATTTCAACAAGAAGTACTTGATATTGGGATGTATATATTATCTTTCTTGGTCAAAATATGTAAGAATTAAGAGTTCCCTGGAAAGTAATATCCATACTGAGATATAGGTCAGATTTTCAGAAAATGTACAATTCAACTTCACCAATCCTCTCAAATAACCCACATTTTAGACGAAAATGAAGTTCAAAATACATTTCAACCTAACCAAACAGATTGCTAGAACCAATACAATGCCGAATGTACTTGAATTTACCAAGTATTGACCGAATTGCAGCCTAATTTAGCAGAATTAACTCAATGTGTACCGCTGCCAATTGTACATTTTCCAAGAATCTGACCCATATAATTATGGAAAAGAAATTTGTTATTATGTATTTTAAGCGGCAGAAAACACTAAAAAAGTAATCATACTCTATATTCTACAGTGCATTTCTATATGGGTCAAGTCACCAGAAAATGTACAATTGGCCTTCACCAATCCTCTGAAATAATCAGATTTAAGAAGAAAATTAAGTTTAAAATACAGTTCAACATAACCAGACAGATTGATTCAATGAATTTAATACAGAATACACTCAGATATACCTAGTATTTATCAATTCTGACTCTAATTTAGCAAAATTTGATAGATGTGTAGAACTGTAAATTGTGCATTTTCTGAAAATTTGACCCACATAGTATACATACAATCTCATCTCCAATGAAGCGAGGTGAAAGGAAATTGTTGATAAAGTAATATCTGAATTTTGTAATTTAAACGAATTAATTTGTAATTTAAACGAATTAAACGTCAGGTTTGCTACATTGAAATGTATAACCTATGTGAAATTTGTCACGAAATGAAAACTGTTTAAGAAAAAGGTTTCCGGATAGAGGCGCAAAATTTAATGATTGTAAATACCGGAGTTGATTGTATGAGAGCTGTACCCATTATACCCGTAGCGGAAATTACTTGCCGTCTCAAAGAATAATTACATTTTGTCTTCACAGCTGAGAATACAGCTTTAATTCAACCTATTTCAAGCTCCCAATCTATGGGTCAGATTTGTAGAAAATGCATAATCTAATCTTCTACACATCTCTCAAATTCTGCTAAATTAAAGTGAAAAATGATAAATACTGAGTATATCTGAGTGTATTCTGTATTTTATTACACCCCTGTGCTGTAGTTGCCTGTACCTTCAGCATTGTATGTCACATTTGGTCATGTAAACTATGTCACCCTTGGCGCATACAACAAATAGGTCCGCCAAAAACTGAAATTACTTCTTTTATTTGTATGTATCTATATTTTTTATTCACTAATGGGGTGTAATAAATATGGAACAAAGCTCGGGGGAAGTCTGTACACTAATTAGTGACCTCGGGAGTGGGGAATATCTCGGGCTAACGCCCTCTAACTTCCCGCACTCCCTCGGTTACTAATAAGTGTACAGACTTCCCCCTTGCTATGTTCCATCTATGTATTCATTCAATAAATCTGTCTGGTTATGTTGAACTGTATTTAGAACCTGAATTTCGTCTTAAATTTGGGTTATTTGAGGGGATTGGTGAAGGTCAATTGTACATTTTCAGAAAACTTGACCACTCTATTGCCCCCCCCCCCCCTCCTTGCCTCCTCGCCATTGAAGAAAGAGAAGATTTAAATGACTGCTCTATTCCCCAAGAAGTTGTGAAGGAAGAATTGGTATTCATTAATGGGTCAGATTGTCAGAAAATGTACAATTGGCAGCTGTACACATTTAGTCAATTCTGCTAAATTAGGCTGCAATTTGGTCAATACTAGGTAAATTCGAGTATATTTGGCATTGCATTGATTCTAGCAATCTGTTTGGGTAGGTTGAACTGTATTTTTAACTTTATTTTCATCTAGAATATGGGTTATTTGAAAAGATTGGCGAGGTTGAATTGTACATTTTCTGAAAATCTGACCCTAATAAGTGAAGACCTTTGCGTGGGTCCCTTCACTTCATCCGACGGCTCCTCTGTATAGACGAAACAACTTTTCTCAATATCTCACTTTTTTCCTCTTAGAGTTTGTTTTTCTCCATTTAGTCCTTCGACAAGTAGTTTTTATTCTCCCTGAACTTCAAGTAATGCACTCTCAAATATTAAAAAGTGTTTCTATGATAAAAGGTGGTGCATTGCCTCGCAGATTTCTTATGAAATTGTTTCGGAGCAATTCTGTATACATTAGGTCTCACCTCAGGCCTTATGTTGGCGTATTGTTTTAATGATAAGTACTGCAAGACATCTCAAAATATAAAAAAAAGGAAAAAAAGTTATAATAGGCAGACGAAGCGTGTTACACTTAACCTGCAATCATTTTCCCCTCTTATATGGGTCAGATTTTCAGAAAGTGTACAATTCACCTTCACCAATCCTCTCAAATAGCCCACATTTAAGACAGAAATGAGCTTCAAAATGTAGTTTAACATAACAGAACTGATACTTTAAATCAATGCGATACCAAATATATCCAGATATACCCGGTATTCATCATTTTTCAGCTTAATTTAGCAAAATTTCCTAAATGTGTAGATCTGCCGATTGTACATTTTCTAAAAATTTGACCCATAAGATCTTTGGACCAGCCTTACACATAATGCACCAGCTCTCATCCAGATCGAAAGGAGGCGAAAAGAATTTAAAACATACAAAGTATAAAAAGTTGTTATGATCATAATCTTATTTCGTAATTAATTGATGTATTATTATACATTTAATCAACTTTCTGATTTAAAGAGCCAAGTAAGAGACTAATACAGATTTATAAACTAGTAATTTTATCAAATTAGCGAATGGTTTAATGTCATGTGTGGCATGCTTGATATACCATTCATAATAATCTGGAAATGCAACTTGCTAGATATAAGGCGTCAAAAGCCTAATTTTGGTGAATATTGCTCAAAATATATTATTGTATTATAATTTAGTCCGCAGTAATTAATTGCCGTGTACGACATAGCAAATTGTTGTTACCTTCTGTAAGTACAGAGCTGTAACTTTTGGTATGGCTTACTTGGGTCAGATTTTCAGAAAATGTACAATTGGCAGCTGTATGCATTTAGTAAATTCTGCTAAATTAGACTGCAATTTGGTCAATTCGATCAAGGTAAATTCTACTATATTCGGCATTGCATTGATTCTAGCAATCTGTTTGGTTAGGTTGAACTGTATTTTGAACTTTATTTTCGTCTGAAATTTGGGTTATTTGAGAAAATTGGTGAAGGTGAACTTTACATTTTCTGAAAATCTTACCCTTATATCCTTAGCGGTTACGTAATTGATAGGTTTGCTTGCAGAACCTCCCTAATAAATGATTTCCGGTAGCTTAGGCCACAATGTATAATTATTTTGCCTATTTGAATGTATTGTATTATATGGGTCATATTTTTAAGAAAATGTACAATTCACCTTCACCAATTCTCTGAAATAACCAAAATTGCAAAATACAGTTCAACCTAACCAGACAGATTGCTAGAATCAATCCAATGCCGAATATACTCGAATTTACCTAGTATTGACCAAATTGCAGCCTAAATTAGCAGAATTTACTAAATGTGTACAGCTGCCAATTGCATTCTTTCTGAAAATCTGACCCACATATCTATGACTGAGCCTCTTAATTCTTAGACAAGCTACAATATCTGAAAAGGGCAGTGGGTGGGACGGTTTATCTTAGAGAGAGTGAGGGGGGGTTAACCCCTCCTATACCCCCCAGACCCCTGGAGGTTAGCAGAAATAGAGGATTGTGTCTAGAGCTATCCACCTTTAACCCGCCCCCAGGCCGCTATCCCATACTCTAACATCGCCTTCACCGCCTCCACCTACTCCGCTTTCTCAAGCTCCATTCATAGGCAAGCCTTCAATTTGATTAAATCCTGAGTATTAGTCTCACCGGACAGTATGGCTTTCACTCCGCGTCGCGAGATGGAGTATTGTAATTTAGGGTTAATAAAACCAACAAAAAGGCCACTGCCTCCTGGATATCTCAACTATCTCAATCTGTGTAACTAACACCCACTTTGGAGAGTGGCTCTCTTACCAATGAGCTTGCCCCATTGTAAACACATATAAGGGTCAGATTGTCAGAAAATGTACAATTCGCCTTCACCAATCTTCTTAAATAACCCATATTTGAGACAGAAATTAGCTATAAAAGGTTTAACATAACAGAACTGATACTTTGAATCAATGCGGTACTAAATACACTCAGATATACCTGGTATTCATCATTTTTCAGCCTAATTTAGGAGAATTTCCTAAATGTGTAGAGCTGCCAATTGTACATTTTCTGTGAATCTGAGCCATAAGAGTTGCTCACCACCCACCTGACCTGGCCTGAGTTTACTAAAGGCAGGGAGGAAGGCAGGGTGAAGAGGTCTCCGCCCATTCACTAAGTGTAATGATGTTGGCCTCGCCTCAAAATATGGCCATTTGTGCCAATATGGTATTAATCTGATCAGATTGTGGAAAGTGAAATTAAAAGCTATTTTTGGATATGAATATATATATGTGAGGTCTCTATTTATGTGAGATGTCTTAGGAATAGTGAAATATCTCAAGAAACGTTCTATTAAATTAAGAAATATGTGAGTCACATAGTTTTCAGTTACCTCAGGTCTGCATATTTGGGTCAGATTTTCAGAAAATGTACAATTGGCAGATATAATTCTGCTAAATTAGACTGTAAAATGGTCAACACTAGGTGTATCTGAGTATATTTGGCATTGCCTTGATTCAAACAATCTGTTGGGTAATGTTGAACTGAATTTTGAACCTGATTTTTGTCTTAAATTTCGGTTATTTAAGAGGATTGGTGAAAATAAATTGTGTATCCTGTGGCGATTTCACCCATTTAGAAATCAAAGCTGCATTCTCAGTTAATGTCGGTCAAAAACTGAACATTTTCTACATCTTATTCCTTTCTTTTCCAACCCATCTAAAAGTCATTTGACCAACATTTTTGAGGATTTTTTCCTGTTTATTTTTGCTAAAGGGCTTCTAAAACGTCCTCATTTGTATTTGGAGGACCCACTCGAATCCCTTCCTATGGTGACTTCACTTATTATCGCTCTCCCTTGGCGGTTATTAGACTTCGAATTCGTGTATAAACATATACCAGAAGCAGAATATTGATATATTCAGTCCTATACGCTGTAATACGAGTGAATTTGGTAAGGTTTGTTTTGTCGTTATAGTTGAGAATGCAACTGTATGTGGGTCAGGTTTTCAGAAAATGTACACATGGCAGCTGTACATATTTAGTAAATTCTGTATAATTAGGCTGCAATTTGGTCAATACTAGGTAAATTCGAGTATATTTGGCATTGCATTGATTGTAGCAATCTGTTTGGGTAGGTTGAACTGTATTTTGAACTTTATTTTCTGCTGAAATTTGGGTTATTTGAGAAGATTGGTGAAAGTGAATTGTGCAATTTCTGGTGACTTGACCCATCTGCTAAAGTAAGCTGCAATTAGGGCAATACCAGGTAATTTCCAGTATATTTGGCATTGCATCGATTCTAGCAATCTCTTTGGTTAGGTTGAACTGTATTTTGAACTTTATTTTCGTCTGAAATTGACCAGATTGCAGCCTAATTTTGCAGAATTTACTAAATGTGTACAGCTGCCAATTGTACATTTTCTAAAAATCTGACCCTTATATGTTTATACAAAAAGGTTATTTGAGAAGATTGGCGAAGTTGAATTGTACATTAATTTTTTGGAAATTTAACCCATGTTACTCAATTCATACAAATATGCGTACACCTTATTTAATTTCAAATATGTAAAACGAAATAAAACACTTTCAGATTTGATCATTTCTGAGTACAGAGAATATTACAAGAACGGGAAGTTATACAATTACAAAGCCCAGAAGAAAGACTGTTTCTGCTCGTTTTACACGCCCCTCCTCTCATTGATACAAACGAATTAAATATCAATTTTTAAATCAACTCGAAATAAAACTAAGAACAAAAAAATCACCCGGTTTGATGATTGCCAATCAAAGAGAATATTTGGTAAAAGAGAGTAAACAAGAGTTAGTAGAGGGAGGGTGCTTTATATCACTATAGGTGCAAGTTGTAGATCTAATCTAGCATATATGCGTCAGATTTTCAGAAAATGTACAATTGGCAGCTGTAGACATTTAGTAAATTCTGCTAAATTTGGCTGCAATTTGGCCAATACTAGGTAAATTCGAGTATATTCGGCATTGCATTGATTCTAGCAATCTGTTTGGTTAGGTTGAACTGTATTTTGAATTTTATTCTCCTCTGAAAATTGGGTTATTTGACAGAATTGGTGAAAGTAAATTGTACATTTTCGGAAAATCTGACCCACAAACTAATGGGCACTTCACAGAATTATATATACACTGAACATGAAGTGAAGTTGTTATTTCTTCTATTTCCCATGAGTTCAAAGAGTTATGTGAGGAATAGAGCTGTCTTCATTTCGCAATCCTTGCAATCCTTGCAGTCACTTGTCTATCCCTTCTCCTAAAAGTGGGTGAAGTCACCAGAAAATGTACAATTCATCTTCACCAATCCTGTATTTTGAACTTTTTTTTTGTCTGAAATTTGGGTTATTTGAGAGGATTGATGAACGCGAATTGTACATTTACTGAAAATCTGACCCTCTAGCTTATGGAGGCAGCGATGAAGGTGTATTTCTGATATTTCTCAAAGGTTGTTTTCACGGGAATCCTTGCTCCAAATATGTTCAGTTTTGGAGTGTTTAGCTTGCTGCTATCATGTAAATTTATGTATTAATGTTCGTGCAGTGTTAATTTTCGCTATTTTAGTGCACCGACCTTTGTGCGCGAAAATAAATCCGATGAGAAAGGTTTGGTAAAACATAAACAAGGTGGGAGGCTTCCTTGCTGCGGGAAACGGTGTCAAATTACTTAGATTTGATTAGATTTGAAAAGATATTTCAGTCAGAAACAGATACGTTTCATCAGAGATGACATTCTCCACATAGCCTGATCTGATTAAATGATAATAATGCGTGGGAATGTATCCGCACGAAAATAAATATGTTTACAGTTCATGTACCAAATTTCGAAATTGTATATTCATTGTAATCAAGAATTGTAATCAAGATTGTAATCAAGGAAGTTCGCTTTTAAAACTTTGTTTATACATAACAATTATAGAAATACTTTACCATTATTGAAATCCGGTTGGTCCCATTTTCTCATCCTCATTTTTGTTTTCAAATATGATTATAACTCAATATCCATTTTTTGCGACTTGTGACTCATTTTTCTGTGACACATAACATTTGTTGTTAATTCTTGTTAAATCACCATATTTATGCAAAGAAAGATACATTGTTTTGGGGTTTTTTTAGAAAACTTTATTTGGACAAAGTTTCACAATGGTGATAATTCTCATAAATTTGGCAATTTTTTTTTACAAGGCAAGAGGTCTGTGATCAAGCCAAATCCGGCTTTAACCTGCCAACCGTTTACATCGACTGACTCCCTAATTGTCTGCAAACCTTCTCCTGTACTCTTGATCTCGACAAATAAAAAACTCCTTATCTTATCTTATCTTATCTTATCTTATCTTAACCCTAAGCCATCTTGTTCTGCTAAAACATTGCTCGCATTATGAATCGGAAACAAAGGTTGAGTAGCAAATGATAGAAATCCTATTGACTTAGATGTAAAAACAACTTGCTTCTTGTCTGATTATGGAGATGAAACGATGTCGCAAAAACAAAAAAAAGGGGGGAAAAATAAACAAAAAAACATTGCTTATAATCATTTCCACAATATTTTGATATTTTACCCACCTACGCATCTCGATTCTCCCGATGGAAGTTATTTCTTTTTCTGTGGATAGGCATTAGGCATTGGGTATTGGTCGATATACAATGTTATAAACATTGGAATCAATAACAACTCATGCTAGTGAAAGAGGTTTTTAATTAATCGATTAATTTGGTTTAGCCATTTATATCTAGGGAAGTTGTTTTGATGCTTGCACCTCAAAGGGATGACAGGTCGCATTTATTTCAATGACTTCAAATTCTCAATACAAAAACAAATGAACAAAATTCACTTAAAGCTTCTCAGCCATTTATGACAAAACAAATCTTATCTAATCTACTCATATCATGATCTATAGGACTGGATTTATCAATATTCTCCTGCTGTTATATGTTTATACAAGAGCTACTCATATTATGACTTATAGGACTGGATTTATCAATATTCTGCTGCTGTTATATGTTTATACAAGAGTTACTCATATTATGACTTATAGGACTGGATTTATCAATATTCTCCTGCTGTTATATGTTTATACAGAGCTACTCATATTATGACTTATAGGACTGGATTTATCAATATTCTACTGCTGTTATATGTTTATACAAGAGTTACTCATATTATGACTTATAGGACTGGATTTATCAATATTCTACTGCTGTTATATGTTTATACAAGAGTTACTCATATTATGACTTATAGGACTGGATTTATCAATATTCTCCTGCTGGCATATGCAAACATTTGAAGTCAAATCGGCCAAGAGAAATGGCCGCCGGTGAGCAATAATAAGGGAAGTCTTCGTAGGAAAGGATTCGGGCGGGTTCTCCAAATGCAAAAAAAGGTTTGATAAGTCCTGTAGCAAAGATAATTAGATGGATCTGAACGAGAAGTTAGAACTACAAGTGTGATTCAATGGCTCATGTTTACACTTTATTTTGCATCCAACAAGTGGCCACAGGTCACATGTTGAATGCAAAATAAAGTGTAAACAAGAGCCATGGAATCACACGAGTAGTTCCTAACTTCGAGTATAGTTCCTTCTTTATAATATGACTTGGAAATAATAGAAAATAATAGAAAATCGTCATTCTTAAACTTGTAATAGGCTGGCAGAAGCAGTTCATGACGGTCATGTTTTTCTTAATGTGCCTCCCTACTGAGTAAGCTCATCTCTGATTGGTCTGACGTCATCAATGACTGGGGTTATGAACCAATCACAGACACGCTTACATTTCTAATTCTATTTCTTTATACAACTCTACAGAAATGAACAAACTATTAAATGGGCGTATCCTGCCCGCTCAAAGTGAATAATCCATTCAGTCGTAGTATAAATTGGCAATATCCTCTAAAATTTTGATCATAGATGGGCTGGAAAAAAAGAAAATCTTTAGTTATTGACCAACATTAACTGAGAGTGCAGCTGCACATATTCTTTATCTTAGGTATGTATTTTTTTTTAGACAATTTTATTGGTCAAATTTTCACATACGTGATTATTTTCATTTGCCAATTTACAAAACAATATATCAATCAACTTTATAGACATCTAGACAATTTTACCTTTTAATTCTAATTTTAATTCGTTTGATGATAGTCATTTTATACAATTAAGGTATGCTGCTCAGGTGGCCTCTATTGTCCAAAGTTCAGTTTTATAAATATTATTTTCTTCCTGGTTGAATGGCCAAGTGTCTGCTCCACCACCCAGGTTCATTGGCTCCCGGCTCACTATATCTATAGGCGCACTCTGCCTTCAGACCGTTCCACCTTATGGGACAAGCAATAGAGATTTGTGATATGTTACAGGAAAATGAGTCACAAATCGCAAAATTGATATTTTTCAAAGGGTTTTACTGACAAGATGTATTCGTCAGAATTTTTTCGTTTTCGGGTTGCTTAACGCCTGTCGTTGCATAAATGCATGTGTCAAATTTCAGGACAGTCTAATAAATATATCCATGTATTCCTAAGGTCATCTTATACAGTATATTTAGCTACTTTACTAGTAAATGTCTACCCAGAAATAGTGCAAATTTTGTTTTCAAAACTAAAAAATTTCAAACTTAAAATTTATATAGAAACATGTATTAGGTGTCCTAGTGTTTACTATCATTGGAATCGGCTTGATCTGATCTTTTCAAATATGATGGTATCTCAAAATCGTAAGACTCATTTTCTGGAACACACCAAATTTGTGATGTGTTTCAGGAAAATGAGTCACAAGTTGCAAAATTGTGTTTCAAAGTCGTTAACTTACAAGATATCTTTTTTAGAATATTTTCATTTTTGGGGTGTCTAGTCCTTGTATGAATACATCTACCAGATTTCGAGACTGTTTATTAATTATATCAGTGCGTTTCTTAGATCATCCCATTGAGTATATTAAGCTCCTTTACTGGTAATTATTCACCCAGAAATATTGCAAATTCTTTTTTTCAAAAATTAAAATATCTAACTAAAAATATAAAAGTACTTATTAGTTGTCCTTAATGTGTACATTCATTGGAATCGGGTTGGTCTCCTCTTTCCAAATATGGTGATATCTCAAAATACATATTTTGGGACTTATGACTCATTTTCCTGGATCACATCACATTTGGAGTGTATCATGAGTGAATGTGAGGTATAGAGGCAGCGGGGAGTGGGAGGCAGTATAGTATAGTGTTGCACTGGTTCTTCTCTATCAATGTATACTATATGCAGTAAACCTTTATGGGTCAAGGTGTTAGAATATGTCCGATTGGAAAGTCTATTTTTTTTTACAAATCCTCTCAAATGAACCAAATTTACGACGATAATAAAGTTCAAAATACTATATTGACGGAACAGACGTATTATCAAACTTATTATCAAAGCAATACCGAATATAATATTGAGATATTTTTCAGCAAAGTTTAGCAGAATGTCATAAAAGTGAAGGGTGTTGAGTGTAAACTCTCTGACGCCGTGACTCATATATTATATGGGTGAAGTTTATGGAATATGTACAATTGCCTTTCGCCAATCCTCTTTAAAAACCCAAATTTAAGACGAAAATAAAGTTCAAAATTCAGTTCCACCTAACCAAACAGATTGCTAGAATCAATGCAATGCTGAATGTACTTGAATTCACCTAGTATTGACCTAATTTAGCAGAATTTACTAAATGTGTACAGCTGACAATTGTAAATTTTCTGCAAATCTGACCCATTATATGTATAGAGTAGACGGCTATATGGGAGGGGTGAAGGTGAATGCTATCATTCTCAGAATGGTTGAGATCCATTCTCAGACACTATATGAGTCAGGGCTTGGGAGGGGGGGGGGGGTCATAAAAGAAATTGTAATCTTATATTTTTCAATATATACTTGTATATGTTTATATAAATTTGAGGTAGGCCAGAGGCGCCACCTAGAGGGATTTCCCTTCTCTACATCACACACTCACTAGGTTTCTGTCACTTGCTTCATAGCTCCTGATCTGACCACACGCCTATACCTCTGACTGTGGAAAAAAATCTTTAATAAATAGGGCGGTCCGTTGACAGCCGGCCATCAAGGCATATCGCTTGTTACTTGTTTTTCCACTCATCTATTTATATATATGTACAAATGTCTTATATGGGGACCATGAGGTTGCACTTATGTGTCACGCATTTGAGTGAATTAAGCTAAATTCCAGTGCAATATGAAGGTAATGCGCCGATGATAAATATTTATTCTTCGAAATGACTACAAATCATGTCTATTTAATAGTATCTAAGTGTGTGTGTAAAAGATATTTCATGAACATATATTTTCGTCTGGGTAGGTAGGCATACCCAACAGGTAGGGGTGTAATTACAAATAGAAAATGTAATTATTTGGAGTATTGTTTGACCTGGTGGTGATCGTTTTCATAAGGCTTTGAATATTTTCTTTGAAAAAGGAGCGATTTTAGCATGTTTATTGCCCATAAAATATTTATTTTAGACACACAAAACTCTACCTCCCCTGAGAGCCCTATCCACGCTGCAGCTGTTAATATAACTTAAATGTGTCAGATTTTCAGAAAATGTGCAATTGGCAGCTGTATACATTGAGTAAATTTTGCTAAATTAGGCTGCAATTTGGTCAATACTAGGTAAATTCGAGTATATTCAACATTGCATTGATTCTAGCAATCTGTTTGGTTAGGTTGAACTTAAAATTTATTTTCGTCTGAAATTTGGGTTATTTGAGAAGATTGTCAAAGTTGAATTGTACATTTTCTGAAAATCTGACCCAAATGTGTACTTTCAACACCGCTCAATATATCAGCCATTGACCCTGGGGAGAGCCTGTGGGCGTATTTGTCCATATAAATTGAACTCATATCCTTCTCATATATGTTCTTCCACATGGACATATATATTAAGCTTGAATAGAAGCCAGACTAAAGCACAATTTTAATCAAAATATATGATTGAATAGAAGCCATGTTAATGCACTGTTTTAATAAATAGAAGCTTGACTAGAAGCCAGGGTTAGTAATGGGGGACAGAAATATAACCTTTTTAGTAACTCTTTGGAATTAAATGATTTGGGGCTTGAGAATCCATTGAAGCCCGGGGTTATAGGGTTCCAATGACCAGTAAAGCTATAGTTGCCCAGGAAGGCTTCTGCCCATGCAGTCAGTGTTAGGATATGGGTCAGATTTTCAGAAAATGTACAATTGGCAGCTGTACACATTTAGTAAATTCTGCTAAATTAGGCTGCAATTTGGTCAATACTAGGTAAATTCGAGTATATTCGGCATTGCATTGATTCTAGCAATCTGTTTGGTTAGGTTGAACTGTATTTTGAACTTTATTTTCGTCTGGAATTTGGGTTATTTGACAAGATTGGTGAAGTTGAAGTGTACATTTTCTGAAAATCTGATCCATATATTTGATTACCCTAATCTTGCCTCACCCTTAACTTGTACTTCGCTCTCAGTATCAGCTCTGTTAGCATTTTTATTGTTATTATATCATATTTCATATGTCTTACTAAATGCTTTAAGTAAGGATATATTTGATTACATTAACTTGCCTCTCTCTTAACTTGTATTTTTACTCTTAGTATCAACTCTGTTAGTATAGTCCGCTTTCCACTATGAGGTGGCGACTGGGAGACCTGGATATTATCCAGAAGTCTGGCCACCCATTTGTCTTATTTCCTTATGTATAACCCTATAGACAAATAAAGTATTTTTCAATTCAATTCAATCGTGTACAGGTCATTGAGGGCTGAAGTTGTCCAAAGATAGACTAAACGAATTAAAGACCTCCATTTTGGCAGGGATCGGAACCAAATGAACTCAATCTACACAAGACTGGACTGTGACACTGGACGCTGTACATGGGTCAGATTTTCAGAAAATGTACAATTCAATTTCACCAATCCTCTCAAATAACCCAAATTTCAGACGAAAATAAAGTTAAAAATACAGTTGAAACCGTACCAAACAGATTGCTAGAATCAATGCAATGCCATATATACTCGAATTTACCTAGTATTTTAAAAAAACAGATTGGTTGCCATGACGACCCCACGTAAATCACTAGTGAAATACGCACTATACATAAACCACTCTAGGTACGCGGTTTTCAGAGCAATGCATGTATAATAAAAGGTTGTTTTAAAAAAGTGGCGAATAATGGGTGTAAATGTGAACATCCTATCGGACATTTATAAATCCTGCTTATTACCGGACATATATATTACTACCCAGCCCAGCCCTGTGCCATCTCCTTCCCCACATTACAAAGAAACTATCTGTACACGCTCTTGTGCTGAGGTCTCCCTGTTTGGAGAAAGTCCCGGATGAGCCTGAGGAATGCCTGGAGGCATCAGATATGGGGAATACTTTCTATTGAGTTATCTTAAATGTTTGTGGGCGGAACTTTTGCCATAATGTGATTTTCTAGTTCACATTTGATGTAACAAAACTGGAAAAGGCTCACACATCAAAGGCTCTGTTTCTGCCAGGCAATATATAGCAATTAGCTCAATTAGGCGGGTTTAGGATGGTGGAATGATTCCACAGCGTATGGATGAGGACTAGGACATAACCATATTTGTTCATGGATTTGAACTTGATATTAGGATATTACTCTGGCCCAAAAAGAATAAGTGTGTTCCGATTTATCTGGCTGAAAACTAGGTAGGGGTGGTAACTTTTTTTTAAAATGTTTTTAAAGGAAACCACCTCCCAGGAAGTGAAAAAAAAAGATGAACGGTAGTTGTTTTAAACTTGGAAATATGCTTTTTGACAATTCCGGGTTCCTGTTTTGCTGTTTTATAAGTTTTTTTTGTCAAAAAATCCGAAAAAAGTAAGGTATGGTCAAAAGGATTTTAGGTATGGAAAGATTTGTCTAGGTAGGGGAGGGGGGGGGGGGTCAATCGGAAACATACCTAATTTTATTTATGTTTCCTCAGAGAAATGATTTACTTTAGATAAATTTATGCGTGAATATAATATTATCATGTGATTGGTTCTGGTGCAATCAGTCCTATCTTATTTCACGCCACTCTGAGTAGGATTCAAAATTACCTTTAAGACTATTCCAATAATATGCAGATATAAGGGTGAAGTCGCCAGAAAATGTACAATTCATTTTCACCAATCCTCTTAAAAAACCCCACATTTCAGACGAAAATAAAGTTCAAAACACAGTTCAACCTAACCAAACAGATTGCTAGAATCAATGCAATGCTGAATATACCCGAATTTACCTAGTATTGACCAAATTGCAGCCTAATTTAGCAGAATTTACTAAATGTCTACAGCTGCCATTTGTACACTTTCTGAAAATCTGTCCCATATTATAGCTGTATTCTTAGCTAGTGTGACAGAGAGTGTAACCTAATGTATACATTGTTTAACCTATCATGTAGTAGGTGAAGATGATCAAGGCATTTGCTGCCGGCAAGGTCTGCTCTCTCGCTGGAGGAGGAGGTAAAGGTATAATGTCTGTGCCTATTCTAAACTGAATTTCCGGTGCATCCTCCATATCTCGAGGCATCTCATATGAGCTGTGTTTCAGGAAAATGAGTCACAAGTCACAAAATTGATATTTTTCAAAGTGTTTTTTTCACGAGATCACATGATTGGAATAATTTTTGGAGTGTTTATCACTTATAGCTATATCAATCGATGTCTCAAATTTCAGGACAATCTATGTAATATATCTTTTCGTTTTAAAGGTCCTTATATGGATTAAATTTAGTTACTTTACTGTATATTGACCCACAGAAATATTGGAAACTTTTTTTTTCCAAAAACGAAAATATCAAACTTAAAATCTAGAAATACTTATTAGATTATTAGACTGTTTACTATCATTGGAATCAGCTTGATCTCATCCTTTCAAATATGAAGATATCTCAAAATCTATTTTTTGCGACTCATTTTCCTGAAACACATCACATATGCATTTTCCTCAAATTCCAGCTGTCATGGATTTGGTGTTGTAATCCTGCCTTCTTTCCCTTCTCTGTCGTCTTGTTACTATTGCTTGCGGCCTCGCCGCCAAACATCCTACCGAGTTCCTCAATCTGTCGAACAATGGAATTTTAGAGGAACCATCCATACAGTCTAGGCCCAAGGTTGACAGAGTCCCTTCAAATGAAGGGAAAGCCTCTTGTTCAAAACCGCAAAGTGCCATTATATTTCCATTAGGACAGCAAAATGTCATTATATTCCCATTAAGACACCAATTCCTAGGCCAGAAAACCGATTAGCGCAGTAGGCGTCCAATCACAGACATACCATTCTTATCTGATCAGAGGGTTTGGGCCTAGACTGCATAGTCCATACTCGCTCATTTTTGTTTTGAAACAAATTAATTCAATTTCTGTGAAAACTACCAAAATTGATGTAGGGTTGTCCACCAGTGTTAAAGGTCTTATAATGTCTTCATAAAAAATAATCTATAAGCAACTCGGAGAACACAAGTGAACGACTGGTCAAGATCTATCCAATTGTTTTATTCATGTATATGGTACAGACTCTCACTGGGATAAATATTATACTGCTATATATCTAAAGAAAGCTTCAGATACCACATAGACCATATACTCAAGAAAACGCGCGATAATAAGTGAAACCACCGCAGAGGAATTCGGGGGAGGGGGGGGGGCACCATTATGAAAATGAGGAACCTTAAGAATCAAATTACTAATATATAGATGTGTAATGATCCAGGGTTCTCTTAGGAGGAGAATAAATAACACACAGACAAGCGTCCAATATTATTACTCTGGTTTTTAGAGAGAGAGAGAGAGAGAGAGTGAGAGAGTGAGAGAGTGAGAGAGTGAGAGAGAGAAGAAAGTCCTGACCATTCTGGCCAGTCACATATAGAAGATAGAAGTGTGTACAATTTATAATAGAGAGATTTAGCAACCACAACGCACCAACACAACACAACACTAACGCATCCACTAAATAGGGAGATTTAGCAACCACAACGCACCAACACAACACAACACTAACGCATCCACTAAATAGGGAGATTTAGCAACCACAACGCACCAACACAACACTAACGCATCCAAGCTATGTGTACATCATTACCGTTGTGGGGATATCTTGAGAGGCGCTAGGCCGAGGGCCTATCGAGATATCCCCACAGCGGTAATAATGTACAAATAGTAAGTGGATGCGCAAACTTGTGCACTATGCGTAACTAACTCTTGTACGTTGTCTTCAGAGCAATGCATGTATAACAATAACACATGTATTATGGCATATCTAATAACATCAGTTTTGAATTAATTAATATCCTTTTCGATTATTTACCTTGGTAAGCTCTTCCTCAAAGGGATGCCAGGTTTCATTTATTTTAATTCAATTTATTTAAATTGGTTTGATTGCACATATTCTTTAATCACAGTGAAGAGGTAGGCACATCAGTGCAATCATGTTTCTGAACACAGATTGTCAGTAAAAACTTATGGTGTTGAGAGTTAATAAATCAATATGCGCAGCCTTTTCTGACTAACATCAAAGACATAGGCCAGTATTTGCAGTACTAATTACATCTTGTCATCACAACCTGTTATATGGGTCAGATTTTCAGAAAATGTACAATTCACCTTCACCAATATTCTCAAATAACCCAAATTCTCGACAAAAATAAAGTTCAAAATACAGTTCAACCTAGCCAAACAGATTGCTAGAACCAATGCAATGCCGAATATACTCGAATTTACCTAGTATTGACCAAATTGCAGCCTAATTAGCAGAATTTACTAAATGTTTACAGCTGCCAATTGTACATTTTGTGAAAATCTGACCCATATTGTTTCTTCACTAAGAGAAGCCTATTGTGTCCCAGATGCTCTGATTGTCTCTTTGTCTTATTTGTACTTGTCGCAATATGTGCCAAGTCCTCTTCTCTTCACTCTCCTCCATCTCTATCGGGATATGAGTCACATCTTCAGAAAATGTACAATCAGCAAATCTATACATTAAGTGGATTCTGCTAAATTAGACTGAGTAATTGTCAATACTAGGTATATCTGAGTATATTTGGTATTGCCTTGATTCAAACAATCTGTTTGATTATGTTGAACTGTATTTTGAAGCTTATTTTTGTCTTAAATTTGTGTTATTTGAGAAGATTGGTGAAGGTGAATTGTACATTTTCAACCATTCACCCATGTGGTCTGTGTAAACTGGGCTTCACCAGTTCTACTCCTAAATAGTTTTCGAATTAGTGTGGTGGATATATGGGTCAGATTTTCAGAAAATGTACAATTCAACTTCACCAGTTCTACCAAATAACCCAAATTTCAGACGAAAATGAAGTTCAAAATACAGTTCAACCTAACCAAACAGATTGCTAGAATCAATGCAATGCAGAATATACGTGAATTTACCTAGTATTGACCAAATTGCAGCCTGAGTTAGCAGAATTTACTACATGCATACAGCTGCCAATTGTACATTTTGTGAAAATCTGACCCCTAAACTGCATGTGGGTGAGATCGCCCAGTAATGTACAATTGCTCTCAGAATGGCAATTTTAAAAACTTCGTAAACTAATATGTTATCTGATCTTATTTGTGATCCGTTCTAGGAAAATGAGTCAATAGTCGCTAAATTTTGGATTTTGAGATATCATCATATTTGAACAGAGGAGATCAAGCTGATTCCAATGATAGTAAACACTAGGACACTCTGATAATAAGTCTTTCTATATTTTAAGTTTGATATTTTTATTTTTTGCCCCAAAAAAGTTGGCAATGTTTCTAGATAGGTAATTACCAGTAAAGTAATTAAATATACTCCATATGAATAAAAAAAAAAGGCCTTCAAAACGCAAGGATACATTTAATACAATGTCCCAAAATTTGTAACATGCATTTATATGACTGTAAGTGCTAAACCCCCTAAATATCAGAACATTCCAATAAAGAGATCTTGTGAAAAAAGCACTATGAAAAATATCAATTTTGCGACTTATGACTCATTTTCCTAAAACACATCACATTTCATAGAGTACATCTCAAATTGTAAAATTGATTATAAATTATACTAGAATATTTCAAGTTGTTCAGGTTTTTTTCTGGGCTGAATTAATAAGTAAATGCGGTTTTTCAGCTTTAATTAATTAAATTAATTAAATTCAATTAAAAATATATACCCTCTCCACACATACGATGATAAAAAGTAAAATAAGCCCGGTAGTTTGCCATAGATATGTGTCAAAGTAAGTTTAATGGTCAGTGAGTTATCTGATAAAGTTTGTGTGCATAGACATTTCATTTATTTCATCTCTAAAAAGCATGATTTGATAAAAACTTCACATTATCTAGAATGTTTATGAGTATTTATAATCAAAACAACCAATAACTATTTTTTTTAGTAACCAGATTGTATGAAAATACAGCAAAATGGCCGTTTTCATATGTTTGGCCTGGACCAAAGGGGCTTTGAACTTCAAGAATAAAATACCAAGTGTATTATTTTTGTAAATGTGTTGTGTTTCAGGAAAATGAGTCATAAGTCGCAAAATTGATATTTTTCAAAGTGTTTTTATCACAAGATCACATTATTGGAACGTTCTAATTCTTGGGGGGTTTATCACTTTTGGCTATATCAATCGATGTATCAAATATCTATGACAATCTATGTAATATATCCTATTGTTTTAAAGGTCCTCATATGGACTACATTTAGTTACTTTACTGTTTATTGACCCCCAGAAATATTGGAAACCTTTTTTTTCAAAAACGAAAATATCAAACTTAAAATCTAGAAATACTTATTAGGTTATTAGACTGTTTACTGTCATTGGAATCGGCTTGATCCCATCTTTTCAAATATAGTAGTATCTCAAAATCAATTTTTTGCGACTCATGACTCATTTTCCTGAAACACCTCACAAATGACATCCACCTTCTAACATCTGTGCTGCTTTGTGAACTCACTAACCACTGTTTGGGGTTGACATTTAGCTTTAAAACTGAGCCCACACTCCCATTGTATGGGTGAGCCAAATTAGGTGTGAAAGCAAAGTGTCACATGCATACAGGTCTGTGTGACATTGGGGCTGTACTGGCTTCCTGAAGTCAGACAGGCCTGATTTATCGCACAGAAAACGGCTACTATATGTTGATATTAAATAATGACAGATTAGCCACTGTTATAGAAGAAGAATCATTATTTATATCCTTTGTATTGTTTTTAGCCCTGTGTCCCAACAGTGATGATATTTGTAGAAAACTCCTCAGTCAGAGACAAATTCGCGCAGACCTCCCGTTTTTTCAGATTCATTTAGGCCACACGTAAGAGCTTTCACTCATACTTTAAATCGACTCTAACAAAGTCATTTTCACCTAAAATAATTAAGAACATCTCTTATTGAAAATACTATTTCGTAAATATTATTTAATTGAATTATGAATCCTTGGTGTAATAGAAAAATTAGGATAGCACTCGTTCAATGGCACATGAAGGGGCTACTAACAAAATGCACAATTAATCGTGTTTACTCCAAATTGCTAAATGTTGGACATCAAAACTCAAAGATTTTTAAAGAAAGGAAGTCAGAAATTAAAGAGAACACTCAAGGGAAAAAATTGTTCCGTTTTCAAATATTCCATTCTACAACACAAAGGATTAATGAAAGAAAGAATTGGAGAATATTTTTTAATGATTCAGCTGGGAATACTTTTGGCTTTATTATATGGGTCAGATCGTCAGATAACGTACAATTCATCCTCCCCAATCCACTTAAATAACCCCAATTTAAGAGAACGTAACGTTCAAAATACAGTTTAAGACAATGGAAATAACATTGTTAATCAAAACAATGCCAAAATTACTCTGATATACACGTTATTCACAATTTTTCAGTCTAATTTAGCAGAAGTTAGTAAAAGTGTAGAGCTGCCAAATGTGCATTTTCT
Organism: Sthenelais limicola; assembly: GCA_942159475.1. Classification (NCBI taxonomy): domain Eukaryota; kingdom Metazoa; phylum Annelida; class Polychaeta; order Phyllodocida; family Sigalionidae; genus Sthenelais; species Sthenelais limicola. The sequence goes on along the minus strand of OW804094.1, from coordinate 150,010,813 downwards.
GAAAAATTGACCCATAGGGCTATTTTTGTTAGAGGTGACCGAGGGATAAGTCTTAACATTATGACCCATTTGTATAATGCCATAGTGTGTGGGATATCATGACCGCCATTGAGGGAAATTAGACCTCCATAGGTGTATGGGACTGGCCTTATGGGGCCTGGTTGGAATTGGGTGGCTCAAATAGCTCATATAAGCAAATTGGGATCCTATTTGGGTGGAATCGCGAGAAAATGTACAATTCGTCTTCAGCAATCCACTCAAATGACCCTGACTTAAGGCATGAATGAGGTTCAAAATACAGTTCAACCTACCCAAACAGATTGCTAGAATCAATGCAATGCTGAATATACTCGAATTTACCTAGTATTGACCAAATTGCAGCTTAATTTAGCAGATTTTACTAAATGTGTTCAGCTGTCAATTGTACATTTTCTAAAAATCTGACACATTTATAGCTTTGTTTTTTCTTAATCATTAACCCTAAAGTCCCCCTCAAAGAATCAGCTGTGACCGCAGGTGTGGAACAATTAAATTTGTATTATTATAAAGTATAATATTTTATAATATTTTAAAGATAAGAAGAGCAAAGAGAGAAAAAATGAAGGGAAGTGGGTTTTTTACAGAGGTAAAATATAATGGAATAGACTAGGCAAAATCCACCTAAAGATCACTCTTAATACTCCTATGTAGGGGCATTCTTTAGTACAAAGGTGCATCAGCTTGTTTCTGGCTAATTTGGTTGGGCTGAAGACCAAAATCACTGTTGCCAAGCTGACTTCTGATTCCTTCCTTGTCCGAAAACAAAAACAAAAATGGCTGCCATTCAGTTTTTAGAAAGATCATAAAACACACATATATAGTCGTATGATACCTCAAAATGATCGAAATTGAGAGGAAAATTCATTTGACATTTGCCCGAGGCCCTTTGTGTTTTTATAATGAATATTAAAGGCTGAGTAGAGGCTTGTGCCAGAAATGGTATAGAATAAAACCTGATGTTTAATCGATATAACTTCCAGAGATATAAATTTATATGACGCATGCCGTTTACTGTTTGGGTTATGTTTCTTGTTTGGAATAATTTTGAGCATATGTGATGTGTTCCTGGAAAATGAGTCATAAGGCACGTAAATTGGATTTTGAGATATCATCGCTGATATCACCTCACTGATTCATCTGTTTCTGTACGTGTGCTGGGCATGTTGGAACAAGCCGGTGACTCTTGGAAATGATCACCCAGCTTAAATAACATCTGCAAAAAAATGTATGTGAACTTATCTTTCCTTTCCTCCACCACCATACACTGTCCCACAATGCGATGGCCACACACCGTTTGAAAATGATATTTGGTAGACAGTTTGTATCACAATGTATATCGTAGCTCACCGTATCCCCGTCTGCGGTCGTAGTGGCCCGTACCCCCACTATCATTTGAAAACAATACATGTCGTCACCTGCCGTATGACACAAAGGTATGGATATTTCCCTTAGTTGACAGCAAAATCAACTGGATGGGTGGGGAATGTCTGCCAGTGCCCACTCTATACCTTGGTTACGAAGAGAGTTTTGTTGGTTTCCAGTGGGCATAGGCTTGGCTAAGTTAAGATCTAAAGTACAAACCTCCCCCCAATATATATCCACAAAGAGTGTCACCTTTGAACCTGACAGGGATTTAGCACCTCTATATCAACTATTGAGGACTTGTTGGAATATAGTTCTACCTATTGTTTGATAGTCTCCTCAGTATAAATGTTTAAGATAAGATAAAATAAGATAAGAAAATCTTTTATTTGTCAAAAAAGTTCGAGATTACATGTATACAGGAGACAAATGGGTTGACATGTCTTTATGAAATTAGCATTCCATTTCTACTGACAGTTACCTTAATTTTGAAAGTGTCTTGTACTAGACTGAGAAAAATGACAAATAAAATGGTATAGGTATAATATAATGAAGTGCTAGAGAGACAGTATAAATATATCAGAAGGATCCTAAGGCTATACAACATTATCTCAAATTATTTAAGATTTGTAAAAGGTTAATTACGATATATTGAATCATCTAGTTACATTAAAAATGGCTTGGATATACTTTTGTTTAGTAAAAATCTCAGATCATTATTGTTTAAACCACCTGCCTAGAATCATATTATGAATACATTGGTTCTATATACATGACTACTACACATATTCTTAATACTAAATAAATCACAATGCATGTTATTATTATTATTATTGAAACTTTATTTTTCCAAATTCTTTTTTTACATATGGACTACTCGGAAAAATGGGTCACATATCTCTGCCTTGACAGTTCTTCCGATAGAACCCTCTAATTCAATTCAATTCAATTCAATTCAGGGATTCTTTTATTTGTCGATGTTATTACAAAATCAGGTCGTTCGATGTCTGATCGCAAGGACAAGCCCTTGTGATCAGTTCTTCCAAAGAGTGCCTTAAGTTTTATACCTTGAATATTTTTATGTTGCAACGATAACAATAACAATAAATTGATGATTATGAGGAGTAACAGAATATGGTACAGATGTAAAGTCATGATAATATCCAGTAGCTAGGGTTTTAGGTTTTAACAATACAATACAAAGCTTCTTCGCTTAAGTTTGATACACTACATATATAGGGTTTTAACAATACAGAGCTTCTTCGCTTAAGTTTGATACACTACATATATAGGGTTTTAACAATACAGAGCTTATTCGCTTAAGTTTGATACACTACATATATAGGGTTTTAACAATACAGAGCTTATTCGCTTAAGTTTGATACACTACATATCTAGAAAGATATACAGGGATTAATGAACTGTGTGTGCATTCAAGGAAGATGTTGCACATGAGTTATTTGATGAAGTTAGCAACATCCTAGCTAGTGCTAGAATTATAGGCATTCGCGTTCTATAAAATAATCTCCTGTAAAGTTCGAGTCAAGATAACATTTCAGTTGTGGGTTATGACTATTTGATTTAAATACAAGAATGTAAACACATAACTGCTTACAATACAATGCTAGAGTGTTTACAGTCTATATTATTCAGGGCAGAGTACATTTGTAACGTGATTGATCAACAGGGTTTTTAGTTCTGGTAGTTTCCAGCAATCAAAGGATGCATAGGTACCAAAACAGGTTACCTTGTTCATCCATTGAGGCTTTCACACCAGCTTTGAATCACATGCGGAATGTTATACAAGTTAGTAATACAGAAAATTGATGATAGATAGTTACTGATTAAAACGGATTTAGGAGCTTATCAGTATACTTTTTAAATGATAATTTGTCTGTGATTCGGTGAGCTTCGGTAGATAAAGCATTCCACCTGGTCTGACATTTGTACAGTAATGAGTTATTGACCTTTGATAGTTTAGAGGATAATACCATCAGATTTCTCCTCCCCTTGGCGTGACTTCTGGTGCCCAGACTCCTATTGTCTAAATTATTGGGGTTTTGGGAAAGATAGAAGGAAATATCAAGTATATGTTTATTTCTCCGCTGTTGAAGGGGCCAAATATTAAGGAGTTTATGTTCACGATCTACATTGTCAAATTTAGATTTATTATATATAATTCGGAGGGCTCTGTTTTGCTGTGACTGCAGTTTCTGTAATAACGAATTAGGGGCAGAATCATATATGAAGTCACAGAAGTCGAAATTAGGGAGAATGGCCATCTTATAGAGATCGTGTTTCGCTTTGGATGTAAGGGAGTTTCTGGCTCTGAACAACAGCCCAATTTTTGCAGAAACTAAATTTAGGGTTTTTTGGGTGTGAGTCTTGAACGTTAAAAGGTCATCTAAAGTAAAGCCAAGGTATTTATACTCTTGAACCTGGTTTAAGGATTGGGAACCAAGTCTTATGTCAAGGGGGGGGTTGATGGATTTCCTTTTCGCAACGTGACTAAGGGCAAAAGACATTGTTTTGCATTTAGATATATTTAGAGATAATTTGTTAGCTAAACACCATGTATATACCCTGTCTAGATCTTGTTGCAAATGTTCATACAGTTGATTGATATTTCGGTTGTGGTAGTACAGAACCGTATCGTCGGCGTAGTGCTGGAGTTGTGTACGTTGTATAACAGATTGCAAATCATTGATATATATCGTAAAGAGTATGGGCCCCAATATTGTACCTTGGGGCACGCCATAAGTAACTAAACCTTTACTAGAATTATTTCCATTTATGCGTACATATTGCAATCTATTTGATAAATAATTTTGGAACCACAGGTGCTCCATTCCTTGTATGCCGTATTCGGATAATTTATTAAGAAGAATTTGGTGATGGACGGTGTCAAAGGCCTTGCTGAAGTCTAAAAATACTGTTTTATTGGATAATTTGTTATTTAAATTTGTGTAAATATTTTGAAGAAAGTCAGTTTGGGCTTGTTGTATAGAATGATTTGCACGAAAGCCATATTGAGCGTCACTGAATAAATTATTTGATTCGAAATGGTGAGTTATTTGAATTTGCACTGCTTTCTCAAGTATTTTCGCCGGCAGGCTGATACAAGAAATGGGCCTGTAGTTATTGCAAGTCATTTTTCCACCAGTCTTGTAGAGCGGTGTGACTTTGGCAATCTTAAACACAGACGGAATTTTCCCTAGCAACAATGATAGGTTAATGATGTGGGTGAATTGATGACATAACAATAAAAGGCAAGTCTTCAGGATTTTTGAGGGCATGTTCTCAATTCCTGAGTTCTTGGTAACATCCATCTTAACAATAATATCATGAACTTCCTTAGAAGTGACCTCGATAAACCGAAAAACAGGTCTTGACACGGAGGTGATGTGAGTCATATATGAGAGAGGATCTGTGTCCCTTTGAGGTAGATTGTTGGCCAAGTTAGGGCCTACGTTTAGAAAGTGGTTATTAAAAGCGTCAGGGACCTCAGTTGGGTCTAACATACGATTATTTACCTCAAGGTTTATTGTTTCTGACTTTTTTGATTTTTCAGGACTTATAATAGGTCGTAAGAATTCCCAGTATCTTCTGGGGTCCTTATCGAAGAACTCGAGGTTTGATTTTACATAAGCTGCTTTCGCAGCCTTGCAGTCACGGTTTGCTTTATTACGCAACCGTTTAGCTTGCGCAAGCATTTCTATATTATTTGTTTTCTTGGCCAGTCTAAAAAGTTTATCTCTCTCATTCATGGTAGTTATTAGATCGTCAGACATCCATTTAGGTTTGGAACGCACCCTTCTAAACTCTGTTAGAGGACACATCCTGTCCAGATATAAATTTATGGTATCCAACATGGATGTCCAACATGCTTCCGGATCAGAGTTGTTGTAAAAGATACTCCAATCAAGATCTCTAAGAATGGCACAAAGTACATTCAGATCGAGATTCTTCGTGTTTCTTGCCCAAAAGGATTCCGTGCAATATCTATTTCTCGGCTTTTTACGCACTACAAAAATTGGAAAATGATCAGAAAGATTTATCATTATAGTACCCGCTGAACTGATGTAAGGACTATTCGAGTGGAAGTGGTCTATTATTGTGCTTGACTTTAGGGTGGTTCTGGTCAGTTGTTTGATGTGTTGGTTAAGTGAATAAGAACTGAAGAGGTTTCTAAGCTCAACAGATAAGATGCTTTTTGATGATTCAATTAATTTAAAGTCTAGGTTAAAGTCTCCCATTAGGTATAGTTCATGGGACGTATCTATTTTTGACAGTATGTTTTGTAGATAGTCGATGAAGGATTTAGTATTGCCTCCTGGAGGCCTGTACAAGTTTACCAAAGTGCATTTTTTGGCAAACCCTTTCTTTATTTGGACCACCTGAACTTCAATGTCATTATTTGACGTATTTAGAAGTTTATAGTGTTCTGAGTCAACCACCAGATTGTTTCTCAAAAACATGCATAGACCACCTCCTCTCTTTTTGTTTGTCCGATCTTGTCTGTAAAGGCTAAATTCTCGGAGTTGTAACATATTATCATGAATCGAATCATTCAGCCACGTTTCACAGAAGCAAAGTACATCAACGGAGGTATCATTGGTTAAAAGCTCAATTTGGTCAAAGTGTTTAAATAAACTTCTTATATTCCATGAGATCATTTTAATACCTTTCAGATTGTTTAGCTCATTAAAAGATTGTAGCGCTAGGCTGCTATTACTCGAATCCATAGTTTCCACTGTTCTATGGAAGGGAGCGAATAGTAATTATGATAATAATAGGGTTAAACATACCACACAATAAGAACATCAAAATTTTACACTCATTCCTTTTAACAGTAAGGAGAAGTAAGTCGAGTACTCAAACTCTGTAAGTTATTAAACATATTTAACAAGCGTTGTACATACTTAACAGATGTCGCATATTAATGCTAATTTAACAGTAAATGATTCGAACAAATGACGTAGTGGCAAGGCAGACTGGCGGGCTGGTTGAGTACCAGAACAGGTTACCCTTCCTACCCACCAGGTACCTAGTCACATTGACAAATATTCAGGAAAAAGGATTTCAAGATTGTAGGCTCATATCAGATACATAATACATGGCATTGTAACATTGCAGTCACAGAGATAATACTCGATATAGTTGCAGGCTTATAGTGTAGTGTAGTGGGGCCAGTGAAGACAGACCAAAGGGGCACCAGAACAGGTTACTCGCTTCTGGTGATATCCAATGACCCCTACTACCTCGTTCACTATGGATACTGTAATAATACCACCATACGATTTAACATAATATTGTCTTATCAGCAGGTCACTATGTAATGTGATTATTACACCATCATTCAAAATACCATAGTAACGATTTAATTATTGAGTTAGTTGTATGATCATTACCCATTTTGGGAGCATAGCTTTACTGGGCAGTTTGAAGGGACAGCTTATTAACATCAAGACACTTTTTGTTTTAGTTGATATACTACAAGTTGGACCTTATTCACAGTACGCTATAAATATCCATTTGAAAACACATGTTGACAGTCAAGTGCCAAGTGGGAAGCATTATAAATCAGTGAATTATTTAGAAGGCACTAATTGATGATAAGTAGCATGTATTAGATTTTAGATTTAGTTACTAAATCCAGAGCCATTAATACTAGAGTTGGGAAGCCCCAGTACATAGCTGTTTGCGCTGCCTATCTCGGGTAATTTAGTTCACTCATAGCATGTAAGGTGGCGCTAGTGGCGGCGCTGGTAGCGCCCCTAGTGACGTTTTTGTGCAAGAGTGGAACTCTCCTGCGTCGAAGGACAGAAATAGGCGCCGCGCCGCGCCGCACCGATGTTTTCACAAGAGCCTTTGGCATTTGGCTCTTGAGTACACAAGAAAACCGTCAGGAAAACAGACAGGTTTTAAAAAATGAATTATGAATGAATACACGTTATTCTAATGACGTTATCAATTAATTAAATCATTTAGAATAATGGCGGGACCCAAGGGGTAAAGATTTTCTATTAATATGCTTTACTATGTTATATACTGTACATACAACCCTATTTTCTTAAGAGAAATAAAGACAATTATAGATAATCATAAAAAATGCCTCGTAATGTAAAAAAAAACCCATCTTTATATCCTTATCATTCACTCATTACTCTGACAATAATTGTGAAAGTGCACAAACATCTCAGAGAAGGCGTCTTTAATATTATATAGAATTATACAGATATATCCAAAGAAGGGTTATTATTGCAGTGCAAGAACATTACAAAAATCGAAATCCTACATGTGAGAACATAATATATACGTCATTTTATATGAACACTATTAGTTGATAAGTTATAAACAGTTTTAGTAGCTTAATAGCTGAGCGTGACGTACAGTGACGTTTTACTGTATCAAACACCCCTGAGTCAGGAAAATGACAAAACCTTGTCAATATAATGTTTATGATTTAACCTAACCTGTATTTCTACTGAATATCCAGAACAATACTCTTATTCTTTAGCCTCTAAATTGTGAGGATAGGTTATTGGTGTGACATACGATGATGCATTTAACTTCCCCAATCAGAAGGCTTGCATTTGGATAATCTTTTAGGTACTTCCCCTAAATATTACTGCAAATCTGACATAGGATTACGAAACTATGTGAAAAACGCCACTTGATAATGTATTAGATTTATATAATACCTTAATATTTATTATTGATTTTTATAAGCACATAAACAAGCGTCATGTACAATGGATACCAAAAACCCAAAATGTACACTATGGTAGGGGGGTGTATTGACTAATTGAAAAACATCAGAACACTCTAAAACTAGTCTATTCCTCTCTTCCCACACCATATCCTAACAACAAAAGAGACCATTTAGCTCTAGAAGCATTCACATTTTCTTGGGTGTGACACAAAGTATTGGTACTGAGATGGCCGCGGCCTCACCGCCCCAGCAGTGGTAGTGATAATATGTTGAAATCAACATTCCCTGACAATACATATGCATATATTCTTTCAAAATTTAGTTTATTTTATGATTTGGTACATGAAAACGATTCATTTGGTGGTTCATTTATGCAAATCTATGAATTATTAATGAACCTGGGACATGTTGCGGCCTGCGGCCAAAAATTTTGGGATACCAAAAACCCAAAATGTACACTATGGTAGGGGGGTGTATTGACTAATTGGAAAACATCAGAACACTCTAAAACTAGTCTATTCCTCTCTTCCCAGCCCATATCCTAACAACAAAAGAGACCTTGTAGCTCTAGAAGCATTCACATTTTCTTGGGTGTGACACAAAGTATTGGGACTGAGATGGCCGCGGCCTCACCGCCCCAGCAGTGGCAGTGATAATATGTTGAAATCAACATTCCCTGACAATACATATACATATATTCTTTTAAAAATTAGTTAATTTTATGATTTGGTACATGAAAATGATTCATTTGGTGGTTCATTTATGCAAATCTATGAATTATTAATGAATCTGGGACATGTTGTGGCCTGCGGCCAAAATCTTTTGGATACCAAAAACCCAAAATGTACACTATGGTAGGGGGGTGTATTGACTAATTGAAAAACATCAGAACACTCTGAAACTAGTCTATTCCTCTCTTCCCAGCCATTATCCTAACAACAAAAGAGACCATTTAGCTCTAGAAGCATCCAAAATTTCTTGGGTGTGACACAAAGTATTGGTACTGAGATGGCCGTGGCCTCACCGCCCCAGCAGTGGCAGTGATTATATGTTGAAATCAACATTCCCTGACAATACATATACATATATTCTTTCAAAATTAGTTTATTTTATGATTTGGTACATGAAAACGATTCATTTGGTGGTTCATTTATGCAAATCTATGAATTATTAATGAACCTGGGACATGTTGCGGCCTGCGGCCAAAATTTTTGGGATACCAAAAACCCAAAATGTACACTATGGTAGGGGGGTGTATTGACTAATTGGAAAACATCAGAACACTCTAAAACTAGTCTATTCCTCTCTTCCCAGCCATTATCCTAACAACAAAAGAGACCATTTAGCTCTAGAAGCATCCAAAATTTCTTGGGTGTGACACAAAGTAGTGGGACTGAGGTGGCCGCGGCCTCACCGCCCCAGCAGTGGCAGTGATAATATGTTGAAATCAACTTTCTCTGACAATACATATGCATATATATTCTTTCAAAATTAGTTTATTTTATGATTTGGTACATGAAAACGATTCATTTGGTGGTTCATTTATGCAAATCTATGAATTATTAATGAACCTGGGACATGTTGCGGCCTGCGGCCAAAATTTTTGGGATACCAAAAACCCAAAATGTACACTATGGTAGGGGGGTGTATTGACTAATTGAAAAACATCAGAACACTCTAAAACTAGTCTATTCCTCTCTTCCCAGCCATTATCCTAACAACAAAAGAGACCTTTTAGCTCTAGAAGTATTCACAATTTCTTGAGTGTGACACAAGTGTTATCATAATATATACATATATGTTGGATCTTATATTGGAGAATGAATAGGTGATGTCTGACTCTGAAGATCAGTGTAGAGATTCTTCTATGTTGCTATAGGTAGATGTATATATTCTAAGTCTAAACTAACTATCAATGACAAGACAATTAGTTCAATTCCATAGTGGTTCTGTTTTTTTTATTGGAACTAGCCCCTATATATCATATATGGAAATATCATAGATCATATGCACAGATGAAGAGGTGGAGTCCAGTTTACAATGTATTCCTGAGTATACATACCCTCTCCCCCTATCTGTATATATAACTCCCATTGACCTGGTGTGACGTATCTCTTGGCTATAGATCTGAATGCTGTGTAATGGACAATTCCACTCCCATCACAAAACAAAGGCAGGCCCACATACAGAATGAGCGTAGTGGTTGCCTGAATTGTTGGCAAGATTATCAATGGTTATCAAGCACAAATCACTTTTATTTTGTCCCTCTAAACTGCCTGCAACATTCATAAACACATAACTCAATCCTAGTACAAGTAATTCATCAAACCACCGTAGTTGTTCTCTTGTTTGTGGCAGAGAAATGAAGGCGTTTCCAAAACCAAGATGGCGGCGATCCAAGATGGCGGCGCGCGCGGTAAAGTCGCGCAAAATCTCGCCGAGAACGAGAATAGTAGCTATCTGTATTCGTTTCCCAACCCTTTGGTATAATGGCCCTGCTAAATCTAAAACTAGGAAGGAACTTGGTCGACCAGTCCAGTTTGAGAGAAATTATAATAGGTTGTCTACAGTTGGTCAGTTCATTCAGTTCATTCAGGCATTTTAATATTAAGATTAGAGATTAGTAGAGTAGACTTTCACTATGGCTTTCGCCCAATAGTCCTGTAACACTGGGGTCAGATGACAACCATCTTCAGAGAGAGTGGTGTAATTATGTGTATAGGACTTATTATTGCAGTGATATCGATGTGTGAGTCTTTGCGTCCAAGGTGTCAGTTCATCGTGCCCTATGTTGAAATTTTTTATGATTCCTACTGCTTGTTCAATCTGAGTGTTTAGTTGGGGCTGAAGGGGGTCTACAGGGACATCTTCAGCGATTACTAACCCTCTACGGATATCACGTCTAGCATTAAACTGGCTGATATTCATGCCAGTTATAGGTGCAAATGATACGTTGGTAAGCCTGTTGGAGTGGTTTGAGACATAACTATGCGAGGTTTCAAGGTCTCTGGCTAGGTGTTCCTCCATTGCCCTATCTTCTAGGTGTCGAAGTGTGACTGTACCTGTCTCACGACTTTTGATCGTCAAGTTGCAAAGGCCCGCAATGACGAACACTTGATGAGGGGAATACCGATGTAGCTTCCCAGTTGCAGCTTGGACTGATTGGAGGATGGTGGAGCCAGGTAAACATGATGTTACTACTTGAACTGAGTCGCTGAGTCGTTGTCGTAGAGAGGGAGCGATGGGGCCAGCTCTCGAATCTCCGATTACCATGATGGTATTCATGTTGACATGAGCGATATTACAGAGTTTGTAGGGTGACTCGGGATTCAATAACGTATTGGTTATTAAAACTTACTGCGAGCGTGACTATAGTTATAGTCGATCTACTTCCGTCTTGACCTTGGTGAGAATATTTCCACATATGTTCTTACCAGTGAAAACTGCCGATTTTAGAGTAGAACGCTGTCCGTCTTTTGTTAGGATTCTCGGCAGGTTCATACCCGTGGCCCATTTCCGGTCCGGAGTCATCTCGTAGAAGTGAGACTGGGGCAATGCGGAGAGTTTCATTTTAAGATCGCGGTTTTGAGCGAATTTCTCTCTGATTATTTCCTCCAGTACTGTCTCCTCTACTTTGGTCCATTCCGGCGATGTTTTCAGTTTCCTTCTAGCTTTACTTTTGACATCGTACGGGTTCGGTTGTTTCCGTAATTCTTCGGCCAACTCTGTCTGACCTAGAAACAGCGCCTTGCTTGATTGGAAAGCATGTTCCGCTGAATCATAGGCCAGACCTTTATAGACAAACTTCGCGGGATAGAAGTTGGACAGAAAGCAGTGTTCACTACGGAACCCAATGCCTTTTCCTTCGTCAACCAAGACTGATCGTGCTTCAGCTGGTTTACATTCTTCTGGAAGTTCGGAGAGATCCCTTATTGTGTACGCTAGCGGCTCAGGAGACCAGACAACCAGGTGGCTGCCCCTATGATCTGACTTGACATTATTTAGGCGCATCAGCTGATGGCAGTCTCGTAAAAGATTGAACTCGTGCGATGGGACTCGAAGGCCTTGTGGATTTATCTCAATGTTGGCAAATCTGACATCAGATCGCTTGATCTTAGGAATATTATCAAATATAGCGGACAATATCTTCTCTGAATTGGAGCGCACATAGACCGGCCTCGTGACTATATCGTTCAACAGACCTATTCTGTACACAGCGACTATTTCCTTGGTATTAAAGCCCGGATCCGAGAGTTTACAGATTGTGTGAACTGTATTTATTATATCGTCAACACCTAGCTCAGTAATGTTATCAATGACTAATACCTTGCGAGATTTTGGAGTAGTTGGGGCATTTGTACGGGGCCGACGTTGTGATGGAACTGTTGACGGGCCCTGTTGTTGCATAGGCGGTGGACCTCGCCACTGCCTGCGAGGGGGACCTTGATGCCAAGGCATCGGTGGACCATGCCACGGCATGGGGCCTGCAGGAGGACGTGGAGGACCATCTCCTCTAAACCCATCTCTCATGTAACCGAATGGCGGGAATACATCATCTCTTTGGATGGAATTCAACTTGAAATCCGTGAATTCCTTCAGTTCATTCAGAGATGTAGTAATATTATCAGTGTTCAGCTTGTTGTGATCGTTAAGCAGCTTTAGCTCTGATTTTATAGCTTCCACCGAGAACTGATTTTCATCTACAACTTTGGAGGACGATAAAGTTTTCTCTAATTGTGAAATACGAGCATCAAGTAATTTTGAGAGACTAGGTACATCATTATGAACTTTCATTAGATCTGAGCGAAGAGAAGATATCGACGTATCAAACAGGAGTCGCGTGTCAGACATCTGTGACTCGATGGCTGAGGATATTATAGGTGTCAGTCTGTCACAAATAGCGCTAAGTAGACTGTCATGCTCATGGCTGTTGTGACTCGGGTCCTCCGGTTGGGGGACAGTGGGAGAATCAATGCGAGAGTGAAAGTCAGTGCCGGAATTACCTACTTGAACAGATGTAGTCGAGATGGGGTTATCTAAAGCATCCCCTTGTGTTTGAAGATTATTGAAGTTATCATGGTTCCCCATATTATCTTCAAACTTTAGCTCGTCATCAGGTTGCGGAGGAGGGCTCTCGTCGTCATCAGAGCTCAGATGACTTGAGTTAAGTTGTTCGCCGCTGATATGATCGTTGTGATCTAACTTTGGGTTATCATTAAGATTCAAGTTTGGAGTGATATCTAAGGCTTTACGCAAGAATGTGTCCTCATAATCATCAAAACTGCCCGAGCACGAGTGGATAGTTGCCATATCTTCGTGGCTGGCTGACATTAATCCATGAACTTTAGGAGGACTCATGTCACCAGACTCGGATCGATTCATCTCCATTCGAACTGGAACAGGTGTATGAGGGGGTGAAAGCTTAACAGTCTTGTCAAGTAATATTGGACTAGCAGGTAGGTCGGCATTTACTAGATCTTTGGTTGTTGAAGCAAATTGAAAAGCTATTTCAGGGTCAGTCGAGAGGTGTGGTTGTTGGCTGATGCTGTCATCGAGGTCTCCAGAACTCCCAACTGGGGTAGAGGTTAACAATTTATCTTCGGTGGAGGGCATTAATCCAAATAGCCCATTGAGCATATTTGACACAGTTGATCCCTGTGACATATTTGTAAAGATGTCTGTTATAATGTCTAGTTTAAATTTAGATTCAGTATTGTTATTTGAGATTTTCACTTCGCCGCCTTGAGCGATAATACGTCAAGGGCGACGCCGAGTCCGTCTTTGATCGCCCAACGCGAGAGATCAAAGGTTGAGAATTTTTAAACAGCGAGCTTTTGGTACTTGCGGCCAATGCAGAGAATGTGAGTCGGAAATATTAATCCATGTTTCACGATTGTCCTATACAGTCTTTTGATGGGTTGTGTGGCTAGCCTAACCCTTGCAAAATGCAATTTCAGCGCAGGAGCGACGTGGACGTCATGTTCAGCGCGTGAAGATGTTGTATTCACTACAAGAACATAAGTGTTTCTATAATACATACAAGAGAAATACATATAAAATAAATCTAAATTAACATATCATCTTACCACATCTATTGTGGGGGCTATGTAGCCTTGCAGTAGGTTTTAAACAATTTTAAAGAGGGTGTAAGTCTTACAAGCTTACAAAATGTTGTGTCGGCAATTTACATGCCACCTCATGATTGGAATAAATAATCATGATTATACAAGTTACAGATTAAAACAACAAACTCCTGCAGCCAGGAGTGGGAGGCGACCCAGGAAGTACCTTCCCCCCTGCCCACTATTATTCCTTCAGCATATAGTCCTTAAGATAAGTTTTGAATTCCTTTAACTTATAGAGTTTTGGATTGGTTGGTATGCTGTTCCAAAGGGTGGGTCCTTGATAAATGAGGGATCTTTTGATTTTCTCTGTTTTCGGATTTGGTACTAATAAGGTTTTTCCCGAATCAAGGCTCCTAAGGTTAATTTTCCTGTCATCGATATTTTCCTCATTTTGACTTAGTTTAAAAGCATATTCCAATAAATGTGCCTCTCTCTTTTTATGGAGTAATGGTAATTTTAGTGTTCGGTGTAAATTTTGTTTTTTTATCCAAACCCTCAGATATCCTCAAAGCTGTGTTCTGTATGATCTGCAGCTTGTCTAGTAAGTTCTTTGGAGCAGCATTGTATATGGTGTCTCCGTATTCAAGAATGGGACTTATGGTGACCTTGTACAGCATTCTAATAGTTTCTGGTGAAGCTATCCTTTTTAATTTTGACAGGTAATAGATTTTGTTTTTGGCCCTATTAATTTTTTCCTGAAGGTGATCTTTGAAAGTTAGCTGATGATCAATATTTACACCTAAGTATGTGTAATTTTCTGTTCGTTCTATTTCGTTCTTTCCTATAAAGATTTTTGCCCCTTCTAGACTTTTTTTGTTCCTGGCTGTCATCAATGTCATAATCTTACTTTTCCCCACATTTAAGGAGATTTTGTTTTGCTTGCACCATAAATCTATTCCTGCTAGGTCTTTCTGAAGGTGTTCCTCAGCTAAATCCCTATTTGAGTCTGATGTATACACCACTGTATCATCCGCAAAATGTTGAACTCTACACTTTTGCACCACTCTATATATGTCATTTATGTACATTATAAAAAGCAGTGGTCCCAATGTGGTCCCCTGGGGCACCCCACAAGTAACCTTTCTCACTCCTGATATACACCCATTTGCCACCACCCTCTGTTTCCTGTTGTCTAAGTAATCTACAAACCACTCGAGTGCTCTGTCATTGATGCCAAATTTGGCCATCTTCTGAAGCAGGATCTTATGATTCACTGTATCGAATGCTTTTTTAAAATCTAAGTATTATAAATATATCATGTTTCAATTTCATTCATATCTTGCCCTGTACTGGGTGAGGCCTAAATCTTAATTTTCTGGGCAACACAGCCCCTATATATAGTGTTTCAACTGTCAGGTCTGAAGCTGCTTTGCTGAACTAGATGGGGTACTCTTGTCATGCCTGAACTAGACAGGCTGCAACCACCCTCTATATAGTGTTTTCAACAGTGTCAACCCTGAACTAGACAAGCTGAACATGATGGGGGACTCTAATTACGGTGCAGTACAGTGGTGAACGGGCAGATTGTAAGCTAGTTTTACTGAGAACGGGCAACTACGACACACACCGTTATATAACCAATGGTACTTGTCAGCATGACTATGTGAGGGCGTCACGCAACGGTCCAAAATAACAGTGTACTGTAGTTTGTAAGTTATAATGAGCCTGCTATGAAATGAAACTATTTCTAGATAAGGCATCTTATATTTCCCCATGGTGTATATATATATAGTAGGTGGTTTGATTGAAATCGTCTGGTTTTAAATGCGGCTAGTACACGTGTTTTAATAGCATCCTTTTGCAATACAGTTGTATTGGGGGGCTAGCTGGTAGATAGACAGGGGAGTCTAGTAGAAGGAGAAGGGACAGGAGGACACACAACTGACTCCAAGGATTTCGAAATCTAGACTGTTTATTTGTTACTCATTTGGAACCCCTCACAGGAGAAGCTCACATGCTAACTCCTGGAGGGGGCGGGGCTCTATCTCTGATAGGCCCCTCAGAATACATGAGTCATGGAGGGAGGGGCAATGGCAACTCTAGCTGTATAGCATTACCCCATCGCTACCCATTGACCACCCTCCATGACACAGGCATGTAATGAACAGATACAAAACATACAAAATAAAGAAATACACCTAGATCTGTATGGCATTACATCATAAAAAGTCTAGTTAAATATTCCTAGGTTCCCCTAGAAGTATTTTTACAATAAGTACATTTATTTTTATTTTCTTCTTGCTTTGTTGCGTTACATATTAAATTTTTACATATTACACATTCAATTACACATGAACCAGGTTAAGGATTATTCCTTCACTTTATCCCCTCCTTCCCCCGCAGGGGGGTCTCTGCCCAAAACATCTGGACACAAGTACAAACAATTTATGTTGACACACCCTATTGACAACCAAATTAAATACAAGGGACAAACCCAAGACAACCACTGCCAAACAATTCCAAACTGTATATGCCACTCGCCATCACAAAACATTGACCAAGCACACACAATACCATGTAACCACACAATATCAACAAGTGTATAAACCTAATTTTTGAGAGATAAGAGAAACTCATTCACATTCCAACACCAAATCATGTAAGCACAAATTTATAAAATTTTGGCTTTACTGGTAACTTGAAAAACAGGAGACTGGAGTGAAAATCTAAGAAATACCTTTTTTTCATGACAAATGCAAGACAAAAAAAAAATAAATATAAATATCACTAGATAAAATAGGTAACACAAATGTCTATCTACTTGATTCAGTTAGACATTTGTTTCACACGATCTCCATCGTCCAAGTGGAGAGTGGCAAGAATCTGTTTAATAGGGCATCTTGGCTAGTTGATATATAAGGAAATTTAGAGAAATCAAATTACATTCTCTAGCATCAGCATGGACGCTCAAATGAGTCGAACGGTGAATTAGGTCACCAATTACTAGGGCAAAAAGATGAAATAAGTACCTCCACCTGTAAGCCGCTGAATTCTAAATAAATATTTCCATCTTTAAGCCCGAGACCCTGTGTGATTGTGGTCTAATAAGAGGGTCCTTAGGGCAGGGCCCATTACTTGCCTCGTCTGGGGAGAATTGGTGCAGTACTAGAGCTGGCCGCGTCCAGATTATGCATGTCAGGGGGGTTTCTACTCAGCCCCCAACACACAATGCTGGCTCAGTAGGCGACCCAGACCCATTCCATTTAAGGAACACCAAAGATGGTCTAAGGATCATCTTTGGGAACACTAGAGTAGGGGTGCACAATGCACTGCGGCTAATCCCTCTCTAGCAATGGTACCTACGACTGTCCGAATCCCCCTTTAATCCCATCAGAGGTGAGAGCCCTCCTTTCGAAGCCACAAGCAATATAAACCACAAGGGAGGAATAGAATCTAAAATCTCCGCTTCATTTGGCTCACGAACATACTCAAATGGTGATGAAAAAGAAAGTTTCAAGAAACGGTTATCAAAGGTCATAATACTTCAAAGAATAATAAAAGTATGAAATATTTGTAAATAATAGAATATAATGTTTCATAAAAGTACAAGATTATACAGTGAAAACATACACAAGAAAACAATAAATACACTTGCAATTGTCATTCTATAGAATTCAAAGAAATAATCCAGTTTCCCCAAATTTAAACAATATAAAGGGGTCTAAACATTGCTCAATAACTTAGGAGCAAAATGTGGTGAAGGTATCTCTGCACAGCAAGGTCCAAAACTACATGATAAATATGACACCAAGACACCTGATTAACATGACAGCAAAGGACACGCCCACCTGTCATGCGTTCTAGTGTTAAACACCCTCCGAGACCAAGGACCTCTCAATATGAAAAATAGAATAGGATACATATAATAATTCTGAATAGCTAGTGTGCCAAGTTTGCAGTAGGGATGGCCAAACGACCAAGATGCAAAGGCTTGCAGCTTCTTGGCAGCTATGAAGTTTCCAGAAATATAAATAAATAATTAAAATAATGTTCCAAAGGCACGCAGAAAGGCATTTGTTTTCCCTGAATTAAAACATCTCAAGATTCTTGTTCTCTAGGCAGTGTCTAAAATGTCATACCAATGCCAGATGCGGTGAATATAAGTTAGACACAAAGCCAAGTCTCTTGGTGTGTGGTTGTCATAGCAACGAGGAAACACGGCCGGCCATGCGGCGTTGACAGTAAAATATATTTAAACATCAGATAGAGTGAATCGGCTAAGGTTTGAAACCCGATAAGATTCTGCCGCTACCGCTGATAGGTGACCTCACGCCGGGTGACTGATAGCGGTCTTTACCCATGCGCCCATATGGCATATACCAGCTGTTGTTATACGATACATGAAACCAATTATAGGAACAATGACAACAATATAGCAACACCGCGTTTCTGACGGTGAAAAACAAACCTTTATATCAATGTTAATATCAATATCAATCTCCAATCAAATTCACGCTATTTTAGCAAAAGACTGAGTTGGCATTAATTAGTCAATTCCAGTATACAGGCACATACACACAAACAACCCTCCTAGAGAGAATCTTCCACAAACACAATCGGTGAAATCAACATGTATAAATCCATAATTATGATGACAAAATAGCGATATATTATGGGCACGAAATAGTAATACAACAATTTTAAAAGAATTCTCACATGTGAGTTGCTAAGTACACAGGCAGTGTCTGAATACTAATGACTCATTGTGAGTTCTTGAAATGTGATGATCATGAAAGAGAAGTAACATACATGTATTCAGGGATTAAGTTTGCCCACTCAGTTTCCCTATGGCGGCGGGAGGGGCAGGCAGAGGTGGTGTTTCGTTCGCACTCCCCCACCATCTTATGTGCATGCACCTGTCTGTCTGCAAATGCTGGGGTTTTCCCGGCGGCCACGAACCTGGCATGAGTTTCCATATGGCGAGGGGCAATCGCTAAGGGATTGAGAGATAAGCCCCCATGCATTTAGTAACCAGAGAAATAATCGAATAATGGTGCCGTACATATCTTACATACACATGAGAAATAAAAATGAGCAGACATTGGACACATGCAAGAAATCCCTATTATTGTATACACATTTTAGGTGCCCATATGTAACAGAAATAGACAAACATACATGGCAAAACGGAATCCAAAGCATGAGAAAATTGGAAAATCATATCAATGAATACAATGCCACAACACAATCATAAACAATGCATGGAACAGACATATAATTCCCTAGACAATTCCACATGATCGCAAATCGACGTCGAGACATAAAAGAAAAGTTCAAATCAAAGTGGTATATCAATCGCATAGTCAATTAAATATCCGGGGAGAGGAAGATAGGCTTCCCTGGATACAAAGATGTACTGCTATACATATCAATGTCACAGTCAGATTTTTCAGTGGTGAGGGGTGATGATAAGTCCTTCTTATCTACCCACGGGGGTGTGAGGTGGGGGTGTGGGGTTGGTGGGGGCATGTGAATGGCATGCGTATTCCATGATGGAATTTGCAGGGAGTATCCATATCAAGGGGTGGTGGTGCCAGCATCGACAGAATGTGTCCATATGTGGTTTAATTTCATGCCCATTCCGCTGAAGTATTTTTATGAGTGGGCATCGTCCAGCGTCCAAACATGATGCTATGATGTGACTCATCATGGAGGAGTAAACGGAAACGTCCCAACACAGAACAAAGGGAATCGGTGATGGTAGAATGTCCAAATTCAGTTGGCAAAAGTTTATAAATGTTTCAGATTGAGACAAATAAAAGTACATGTAGTAGAAGTCAAAGTGGTCTGGTTGTCTCAATTATAGAGAGGCTATTACTTGCCTGCACTAGCATGCAATGGGAGGCGGGGGAGGGTGCACTCCTCACCCAGCATCCTGACCAACGCCATGCAATTAGCAGCTCGGAATAAACACCAGTCGTCTATACAATTGTTTAAATTTAATCCCACTTGTTCTTGTTCTTGAAGAATGCATGGTAATCCAGGGGGTGTAGAATCAATAAAAAGGTACAATAATAAGACAATCCAGGCCGGCGACTGTAGAGTCCCATAATTATGACAAATATATCGTCCAAATAATGGTGAATCCAAATGGTGTATGGTATAAATAAAGTCCAAATAAGGCAAGAATACAGTCCAAACATGGATATGGTAAAAGAGTAAAAATAGGTAGATATGTCCTATATGTGGTTGGGTATTAATCCTTGGTTACAGTTTGAGTCACTTCCCTCCGGTATCACTCCTGTATGAAAATTCGAAAATTGTTTTTCCTTCTCCTTTATGAAATTATGTAGATGGTAAATGTCCGAAAAAGTTTGCCCGAGTTCTATCACCAGTGCAATACAGTTGTATTGGGGGGCTAGCTGGTAGATAGACAGGGGAGTCTAGTAGAAGGAGAAGGGACAGGAGGACACACAACTGACTCCAAGGATTTCGAAATCTAGACTGTTTATTTGTTACTCATTTGGAACCCCTCACAGGAGAAGCTCACATGCTAACTCCTGGAGGGGGCGGGGCTCTATCTCTGATAGGCCCCTCAGAATACATGAGTCATGGAGGGAGGGGCAATGGCAACTCTAGCTGTATAGCACTTTTCTGCCGAGAAAACGTGGTTTGGTTCTTTAGTTTATTTCCGCTTAAAGTGTAAAATGTGGCTGTATTGTGTTGTACTTTTTTTCTATTTGATGATTTTTATTCAGAAAAATACATTATGTAACGAGTTCATTGTCCTCAGAATTTGCTGATCCTCAGATTTACAGAAATGTGATGTGTTTCAGGAAAATGAGTCATAAGTCGCAAAATTGATATTTTTCAAAGTGTTTTTTTCAAAAGATCACATTTTTGGAATGTTCTAATTTTTGGAGGGTTAATCATTTATAGCTATATCAATCGATGTATCAAATTTCAGGAAAATCTATGTAATATATCTTTTCGTTTTAAAGGTCCTCATATGGACTACCTTTAGTTACTTAACTGTTTATTAACCACCAGAAATATTGGAAACTCTTTTTTTTTCAAAAATTAAAATATCAAACTTAAAATATAGAAATACTTATTAGATCATTTGACTGTTTACTATCATTGGAATCGGCTTGATCTCATCTTTTCAAATATAATGCTATCTCAAAATCTATTTTTTGCGACTTATGACTCATTTTCGTGAAACACATCACAAATGACTACAGTAAAGAATAAATGATTATTATTATTATTTCTGCTCCGAATTAGAAACGATGCTCCTAGGACTGTTGTAATAGGACGATGCCCTAGGTGATGGTGTATATCTTGTGTGAATCTCAACGTTACATGTTATATATGTCTTATAATAATTCTAAAACTTCTGTGTGACGATCGAAAACTTTTTTGTAACATTTTTCTCACAAACCAGCTTAGAATGAGAATAGTGTATATGGGTCAGATCTTCAGGAAATGTACAATTGGCAGCTCTACACATTTAGTAAATTCTGCTAAATCAGTCTGAAAAATGAAGAATACCAGGTATATCTGAGTATATTTGGTATCGCTTTGATTCAAAGTATCAGTTCTGTTATGTTAAACTGCATTTTGAAGCTCATTTTTAGCTTAAATTTGGGTTATTTGACGGGTTTGGTGAAGGCGAATTGTACATTTTTTGAAAATCTGACCCATATACTAGATAATTTCACTTTGCTGAATAAACATCTTTAAAAACAAATGTTTGAGATAGATACATTTCCTTTTAAAAAGGCAACGTTTGAAAACATCAATGAAAAAGAATACGTCTTTCTCTTTGTATTTGTGATCTGTTTTAGGAAAATGAGACATAAGTCGCAAAATATGGATTTTGAGATATCATCATATTTGAAAAGAGGAGATCAAGCTGATTCCAATGATAGTAAACACTAGGACACCTAGTATGTATTTCTATATTTTAAATTTGATAATCTTATTTTGAAAAAAATAATTGCAATGTTTCTGGATGGGTATTTACCAGTAAAGTAACTAAATATACTCCATAAGAAGGCCTTCAAAACTCAATGATATATTTAATATAATTTCCTGAAATTTGTTACACTAATTCATCTGACTATAAGTGCTAAACCCTCAAAATATCAGAACATTTCAATGAGGAGATCCTGTGATAAAAACACTTTGACAAATATCAATTTTGCGACTTATGACTCATTTTCCTGAAACACAATACATTCGAATATTATATTGGCCATTGAACTTAGAATTTGATAGGATAAATGTTTTTTGGTCAAATTGATTAAAATAATTGGTATTCGATCAAATTGGATTGATCGATTGAAAATAGTTATGTAGGAAGAATAATATGATGAATACATTTGATGAATTGAATTTTATTATCCCTTTTTTAATTTAAGAATCATACACAAAATTATTTGGCTCTGGAAGGAAAATGTTGAGCCATTTTTACATTCTGGAAACAGTATATACACTTCCCTTTTATCTCTCTATATATCCCTATATGGGTCAGATTTTCAGAAAATGTACAATTCACCCTCACCAATCTTCTCAAATAACCTAAATTTCAGACGGAAATAAAGTTTAAAATACAGTTCAACCTAACCAAACAGATGGCTAGAATCAATGTAATGCCTAATATACTCGAATTTACCTAGTATTGATCAAATTCCAGCCCAATTTAGCAGAATGTACTAAATGTGTAGAGCTGCCAATTGTACATTTTCTGAAAATCTGACCCATATATATTTGTATTTCTCTTTTTTTTTGTTTAAGAATTAACGTTTTTCGTGGTATTGACAATATGAGCAATATTTCTGAATCTTAACAGTAAACATTTTTGATACACTTCAAGAGGTTAACCTGTACTGTACTGTACCTGCACTGGTTCGACCTATTAGATCACCAAGGAGTCAAATGAACAATTATTGGTCTTATAATAAGTCTTATTTTTACCTCACAACTGACAATAAGTATTGATCAATGTCGTGACATTTACTACTGTATGTCACTACCTCATTATCGATTAACAATGTAAGCGATTTTGCATCTTGATATAATTAAATTTAATTAAACAATTACATTTTAGATTTGACTAATTATAAGGTCTGGTATAAGTATGGATACAGAGTATGTTCCACTGAAAACAAATGTTACCCAGACATATTGTATGCAACAATGAAGTGTTTCTTATAGAACTGTTTTTCCTTGTCTGTACAAGTTAAGTATGATGCATTGATGAGTCAGATTTTCAGAAAATGTGCAATTGGCAGCTGTACACATTTAGTAAATTCTGTTAAATTAGGCTGCAATTTGGTCAATACTAGGTAAATTCAAGTATATTCGGGATTGCATTGATTCTAGCAATCTGTTTGGTTAGGCTGAACGAGATTATACTCACACAATGGATCTGTAGGGTCAGATTTTCAGAAAATGTACAATTGGCAGCTGTACACATTCAGTAAATTCTGTTAAAAGATACTACTACTATTTGGCATTGCAGAGATTCTAGCAATCTGTTTGGTTAGGTTGAACTGTATTTTGAACTGTATTTCCGTCTGAAATTTGAGGAGATTGGTGAAGTTGAATTGTACATTTTCTGGCACTTCATCCTTATAGTCCCTCATTAAAAGGATCAGTCTCAACTGCTTAACAATGTTGAATAATTTAAAGCTACGACTTCTATTTATGACGAAAACGCTGCTGAATATGAATCCTATTGATCTGAAATCTTACTCGAGGTGAAAAGCAGGTAATATAATTGGGTCAGTTTTTCAGAAAATGCACAATCTACAGTTCCACACATCTCTCAAATTCTGCTAAATTAGAGTGAAAAATGATAAATACTAAGTGTATCTGAATATATATCCTGTATTGTATTCATTTAATAAATCTGTTTGGTTATGTTGAACTGTATTTTTAAACTGATTTTCGTCTTAAATTTGGGTTATTTGAGGGGATTGGTGAAGGCCAATTGTATATTTTCAGAAAACTTGACCCAATTATTTGTTCCTCATAGTATATACAGATTTCCATAATCTAAAGAAATTTAAATATGTAAATTATATCATGACTTCGTTTGTTACAATGTCCACTACACGTAGATCCGCATATTGTATTTTGTATTTTGTTTGCAAAAACATGAAACCCAAAATTTTCTGCAAAGTGGGTTTGCGGAGACACGAAGGTCTCGATGCATGTGGGTCAGATCTTCAGAAAATGTCCAATTGGCAGCTGTACACATTTAGTTAATTCCCCTAAATTAGGCTGACAAATGATGAATACCGGGTATATCTGAGTATATTTGGTATCACATTGATTTAGAGTATCAGTCCTGTTATATTAAACTGCATTTTGAAGCGCATTTTAATGTGGGTTATTTGAGAGGATTGGTGAAGGCGAATTGTACATTTTCTGAAAATCTGACCCATTTAAACAATGTTGGGAGGAACAACAGAACAAGGTCATTCCACCATTCGGGTCAGAGTTTCAGAAAATGTACAAAGTCTCTACAATTTTGGTAACTTCTGTTAAATTAGACAGAAAAATGATAGATAATGGGTATATCAGAGTATCTTTGGCATTGTATTGATTAAACATATCTCTTTTATTATGTTAAACTGCATTTTGAACGTCACTTTTCACTTAAATTTGGGTTATTTGAGAGGAGTGGTGAAGGTGAATTGTACACTTTCTGACAGTCTGACCGATTTAAACATAGTACACAGTTGTGATGGAATACCCCCCCCCCCCCCCCCACACACACACACTCAGCGGTCAAATGTGTACACATGACTGTTCCAGCATTTGAAAAGTACCCCCATACCGCAAATTTTCAAGGCATTTTAACCCCACTTTTTGTGGCAAAGCGCGGACAATCTTATGCCAAAAAGTACGGCTTTTTATGATTTCAAGGAGTCTTGTACAACAATATAACATTTTACCCCTTTTGGTGCAAAATGCGGAAAATTTGTATGATTTCCAGGAGTCTTGTATCATATAATACTATTTTCACAAAAATGAAGAAATATTCCTTGTAAGGTTGACTTGAGGCGGATTTTCTGTCAAACATAGTATGCTATTCTGTGCCACTAATTGTGTCAATAATATCTATTGCATTAAAAACGTTCCCTTCTTCAGCATTTTGTGGATATCAGTTGCAGAATTCATACCTTTATTTCAGATTTCACAATCTGCAGATATGTGTGGAAAAAGATCCCTTTCTCTGCGAAATTTGGAATGATCATTTGTACACATTTTGTGGGTCAGATTTTCAGAAATTGCACAATTGGCAGCTGTACACATTTAGTAAATTTTGTTTAATTAGACTGCAATTTGGTCAATACTAGGTAAATTCGAGTATATTTGGCATTGCATTGATTCTAGCAATCTGTTTGGTTAGATTAAACTGTATTTTGAACTTTACTTTCGTCTGAAATGTGGGTTATTTCAGAGGACTGGTGAAGTTGAATTGTACATTTTCTGAAAATCGGACTCTTAAAGGTGAAGGGATTGAATAACTCTATGCTGAGACGTACTACCCATTGTCGACGGGGGGCATCTAGTTTCATTATTAATATGTGAGAAATTGTAGCATGCAGCTGCTGTACCATGATCCTATATATGGGTCAGATTTTCAGAAAATGTACAATTCGCCTTCACCAGTCCCCTCAAATAGCCCACATTTAAGACGAAAATAAAGTTCAAAATACAGTTCAACCTAGCCAAACAGATTGCTAGAATCAATGCAATGCCGAATATACTCGAATTTAACTAGTATTGACCAAATTGCAGCCTAATTTAGCAGAATTTACTAAATGCATACAGCCGCCAATTGTACATTTTCTGAAAATCTGACCCATCTAAAGAATGTATTCATCGTTTCAAATATGAAGTATGAACCCGATATTTATATGACCTGATTTTTTTTCAGGGGTAGTATGTCCGTTACATTACCAGAATAGTAACAACAGAGATGTTCATCCGAAGAAATAGAAGATCTACGCCCCGGAATTATCTACAAAATTATGGAATGGAGCCATGTGAGCTTGGCAAAATATATTAGATTTTAAATTTAATATTATAGTACAGTACTATTAGGATAAGATAAGATAAGATACTACTGTAGTGGATATGAGGATCAGCGCAAGTCTAGTATAGCTTGCTGTTGTTTTAACTCTTATATAACCGGGTCGGCCTTCAAGGTCAAGGTTGGAGCTCCGCTCGCTCAGCCTTTCAAGCCTTTCAGATCTGTTCCGTTTTTACCTTGAATGAAATGTTAAGCTTTACCCTAGTTACAGATTACCTTTCATCTTTCTGCATTGACCAGAATACGTACTGTATTGCATAACTGTGATGTATTGTGTATCTCCTGTATCACTTATTGCTGTACGAAGAACATCTTGCCATTTACTTGTACACACCTTGTTATTGTACGGATTGTATTTGTGACTATTCCGGAAATCCTTTCCGTCAGATGTCTTGGTTAGCCCAGCTGACCATGTACCTTGTGATTGCACTGTGGGGGAAATAAAGCTACGGAAACAGAGATCGTTGTCCATGTTTTACTTTCCCTTAGTCGAGAGGAGAATCGAACCTGGGTTGTCTAAGTAATAGCACGAAGGTTATCGCGGGCTGGATAACTAGTGTCACCATTTACTGATAAACTACCTGTAGGAGAGCCTACAGCCCCGGATTGGTAATCGAGATATCCGGGGGTTCACTACAATTGGTGCCGTGCCAGTTCTCGACCTCAGTGCTTTCAGTCCGTTGGTTGTCCCAAATTTCTTCCCGGAAGGAATTGAGACTGCGGTGGCAGTCCGTGACGTCTCCGAAAGATGTCGTATTCTGATTCTGCGGCGCAGACGGAAGGAGGTCGTTATGGAACGAAATCGAGGAGAGAAGATTTCGTGGGTAGAGACCCGGGGCCGACAACCCCGAGGAGTCTCCCCGCGGATTTCGAGTCACCTTCCTCTGACCGTGGTGCCAGAGGCGGAGCGAGACCAAAATATTCCGGAGGGAATTTCGTGCAGTGGAGAGGCCCGCCGAACGACACGGAAGATTCTGACCTTCGTGAGAAATTCCGGCAGTCGATCGCGGAAGAGCTCCAAACCCAAGTCCGCGAGCTGATGGATGAGAATTTTGAGCTCCGTAAGAGAATAAATACGGAATCCGTGGACAATGGTCCGGACGGGCATTTACTTGAAGATCATGTAAAGCCCTCCCTAGAGACAGGGACCCCGCAGAGACGTGAGATGACAGCTCTGGAGTCGGAGTTGCTTGAGATGATCCAGGGGATTGGGAAGCAGAATCCTACCAGAGGTCCCGTGACATCCACGTTTATGGACCAAAAACCGGCTAGTGAGCCAACGGCAAATGATCCGTCGATTGTGTCCGATCAGGGCGGAAGAGACCGAGATCACCGCGGTGTGACGTTCTCTCGGCATACGATGATGACATCATCTCCGAGGCGAACACGTAAGAGACATGATGACTCTCAGTGGGGAGAACCTGATCGCAAACGACAGGGAAATCATGGCAGAGAGCATGGCCGAGGGAATAGTCCTTCTCGTCATATAAGTCCTGCCGGAGGGCATGCGCGTTCGGCGTATGTTACCGCATCCCCGTTGTTTCCGCAGAGGCGTTCTCAGGGGGACTCGGACAGTTCTGACGAGGATCGACGACAGAGGTCGCCTTCCCATAGATCCCGTAGAACCAACCGGTCCCTAGTCCCTGGTCTTGAGTATGATGGACCAGAGGAATCTGATGAGGAGTTCACGTTTGTTCACCGTGAGGAAGTTGAGAATCACCCGCCGAAGGTCCCGCCGGTGAAGATGTGGGATGGCAAAACCGCGTGGCGGACCTACCTCATGGAGGTAAAGGTGATCGCTGAGTCGCACAATTGGACATCTGCTCAGTTGCTTCTACAATTGAGGTGCGGCACACGCAAACAGCTGGCAGAAATGGGTGACCTGCCAGTGGACGTCAATCTCCGGCAGTTCGTTGAGCACATGGATGCGAACTACGGAGAAAGGTCCAAGTTCCGGTTGCAGGCTGAGTTCTACAACTGTAGACAGACCCCAGGACAAGCCGTTCGCTTGTTCGCCAATGAGGTGGCACGGAAGGGCCGAAAGTCGTTTGGTCGCATGGACAACACATTGAGAGCTGTGTCCCTGCGCATTTTTTTGCAAGGGGTCACAAACGCTGAGATGTCCGCGTGGCTGCGTCTAAAGCAACCACGGGACTTGCAAAGCGCTGTAGATTGGGCGGAGGTATGGGAATCTTGTCAATTGGATTCTCGCTCAGTTACGACCATCAATGCAGCGGAGGCTGCCCTGGTTGTTCCGGAGATCCCTGCACCCAATAACAGACCTTCGGGAAGAGCATCGCGGAGAGCGATTGTCCAGGCTACAAGCGCAGCGAGTGCTTCAGATTCGTCAGATGATGGTCTGCAAGCCGCTGTGATCCAGGTCTTGCAAACTTGGAAGGGCGGACAGGGACGCAACGGGAGCGGAAGGACTTCCGGTAGTACTTCTCAGTGGAGAGGGAAATCGGAGAGGCCCCGCGGAAGGTGCTATGCTTGCGGACAGGAAGGGCATTACATCGCCAACTGTCCCAAGAAAGCAAAGAAGGGAGATTCCGAACTCAAGGTGATTACCGACGGGAAAACCTCTGAGTCGGAAAACTCCAACCGGACCGCATAGAGCGCGAAGTGCGATCCGGGGAGTCGATGGCGCTCCGCAGTACTACAATTCGTGTGGTATCTGCACAACACGCGGAAGATGGGAGTGAGGCTCTGACGCCCGTGTGTAGGGAAGCAGGTAGAGTAATACAAGATAGCTGCCCGTTACCGAAAACGGATACTAGTTGGTCGTCTGATGAGACTACTCATCCAGGGATCGGAGTTGATCCAGTGGATAGTTTTGCAGATAGCGATCCTGACGTGCTATGGGGTCGTGCAGAACTCCGAGCTGTTGTCGGTCAAGTGTTAGTCGTGGAGGAAGGTCCCGACAACCTTGCCGTCGTTCAGCAGGTTTCCGGTGATGAGCAGAGAACGCTGAAGATCCGTGATGCATGCATTGCGGAGAGATGGTACGCGACTGTATCTGTGAACGGAGATATCGGTGAATTTCTGTGGGACCAAGGTGCGACGACTAGCCTTGTGACAAAGAGATTCTACGATTCCCTGCATCAACAGCCGCCGATGGCTCCGTCCCGGCTGGCGTGCATGATGGGAGGTGGTTCACAGATAACTGTTCACGGATGTGCCTTGATTCCCGTGACGTTAGGGAAACGGACGTATATGATTACGTGTCTGGTAGTAATGGGTCTTGCCGGCCCCGAATCCGGGATCCTAGCTCAGGATTTTGCTTTGTTGCACTCATGTAATATATATACTGTTCAGGGAAGCTTGCGTTGAGCAATGGCGCTGATGCTGTGAAAATGCACCATTGGCGCGGATCTCGACCGTTGCGGATGAGTCCCTCTGTGAAAACGATCGAAGCTAAGGAGACTGAGGATGGGTATGAAGTAACACTCCGGGAAGCGGTGGTTATCCTTCCTCGATCAGTCACACTTGCTAAGATTGACGTTCGCAGGTGCTCTGACACATCAACAGGTTTGATGTTCGAGCCCGATCAGAGACTGCTGAAGGAATATTCACTGGGATGCCTTAACACTTATGTGACGGCGGATGAAAAAGCAGTGATAGCCTTCAGTAATCCGTCCAGAGAGTCCCTACGTCTAGAGACTGATGTGGTGGTCGGAAAAGTGAGTGAGGTGACGCTGCAATCGTCCCCTGCCACTTGTCCGGAGGGGGTAGATCCGGGGATTAGAAGAGCTATCATTAACTCGATACAGATGGTGGAGTTGCCGGCCGTAGTCGATGATGACCTGATTGCCCCTGACATTCCGGTGCCACCGAGTACGGAATGCCCGCTAGCGAAACTAGTGAGAGAGACGCACTTGACTGATCAGAGTGAAAAGTTGCAAGTTGCGGAGCTCCTGACTGAGTTCCGTGAGTGTTTCGCGTTACCTGGCGATGAGCCGGGCCACACTCACGTTGTCAGACATGTGATTGACACTGGTAATTCCAGACCTATAAAACTCTGCTATAGGCGGATTCCAGTGGCCAAGCGTGACCTAGCGGAGGCTGAGATCTGGCGGATGTACGAGCAGGGACGCATAGAGCATTCTAACAGTCCGTGGGGAGCACCCATCGTGATGGTTGGTAAAAAGGATGGCTCACAGCGTTTCTGTGTCGATTACCGCCAGTTAAATTCCGTGACTGTGAAGGATAGCTTCCCACTCCCTCGTATTGACGAATGCGTCGAGGCGTTAGGCGGAAACCAGTGGTTCTGCACCCTCGACCTGGAGTGTGGGTATTGGCAGATCGCGATGGATGAAGAGAGCAAGCAGAAAACTGCTTTCCTGTCTAGCGCAGGGCTGTTCCAATTCAAAGTAATGAGCTTTGGATTGTGCAACGCCCCTGCCACTTTTCAACGTATGATGGATCGTATGCTAGGCGATCTCCGTTGGAAAGCGTGTCTGGTATATCTGGACGATGTAGTAGTATTTGGGGAAGCCTTTGCGGAGTGCCTCCTAAATCTACGCCAAGTGCTCGAGAAGATCCGGGAGTTCGGATTGAAATTGAAACCCAAGAAATGCGAACTATTCCGCAGAGAAGTGGAATACTTGGGTCGGATTGTGTCACACAAAGGCATCTGTGCAGACCCAAAAAAGTACAGAAAGTCCGCGACTCAGATGCAGGAGTTCGGTCTGGATCAGAGCATGATTCTCCATCGAGCCGGAAAGAAACATGTGAATGCTGACGCCCTTTCTAGAGTTCCGACTCGGAAGTGTGTCCGCGTTGACTGTGCAGACTGCGGAGCGCATGATGCAGTTGTCGCAACGGCAACAGTTAGTCTAGCGCCGCAGGAAGATGTGATCCAGAAAGCCCAGCAGAGCGACCCCACGATCCGGCCCCACGAATGGCCGGACGGACTTGATGATGACTTGATTCCTTGACGAACGGAAATGGGGACCCCTGATGTCACTGATGTAACCGACTCTTGATGAATACGGATGCCGGACTTGTCACGGATGCTCTGATGCTAACTGCTTACCGACCCCGGACCCCCCGGAAAGAATTTTTTTCCGTGCGGAAAGTGAGAAGTTTTTCCAGCCTAAAGGTTATTACTTTACTTGACATATTGTACATATAGCTGTAGCAGGTCTACTGAAGCTCCTTCTTGTCAAAGGCTGTTTGAGTATGTTGAATCCGAATGATTCTCATGCTGTAATTAGAGATGTCGCGATTATTGTATAACATGCGCGGGTCACTATATTGCTCCTGCCTGTACTTTTGAATTCGCATTGTTAATTCTCTATTGGTGCTTTACTTCTTACTTATTTTATATCCACATTGCCTTATAATAATTTACATATTGTAGATTGTGTTACTCCGTTGGGTTAAAAATCTATAAATTATGGAGGGGGTATTGTAGTGGATATGAGGATCAGCGCAAGTCTAGTATAGCTTGCTGTTGTTTTAACTCTTATATAACCAGGTCGGCCTTCAAGGTCAAGGTTGGAGCTCCGCTCGCTCAGCCTTTCAAGCCTTTCGGATCTGTTCCGTTTTTACCTTGAATGAAATGTTAAGCTTTACCCTAGTTACAGATTACCTTTCATCTTTCTGCATTGACCAGAATACGTACTGTATTGCATAACTGTGATGTATTGTGTATCTCCTGTATCACTTATTCCTGTACGAAGAACATCTTGCCATTTACTTGTACACACCTTGTTATTGTACGGATTGTATTTGTGACTATTCCGGAAATCCTTTCTGTCAGATGTCTTGGTTAGCCCGGCTGACCATGTACCTTGTGATTGCACTGTGGGGGAAATAAAGCTACGGAAACAGAGATCGTTGTCCATGTTTTACTTTCCCTTAGTCGAGAGGAGAATCGAACCTGGGTTGTCTAAGTAATAGCACGAAGGTTATCGCGGGCTGGATAACTAGTGTCACCATTTACTGATAAACTACCTGTAGGAGAGCCTACAGCCCCGGATTGGTAATCGAGATATCCGGGGGTTCACTACACTACTTTATTTATCAAGATTCACAATGTACATTAAATTTAAATTTAAATTTAAATTTAAATTTGGATTTAAATTTTATTGTTTTTAATTTCGACTACTACCTGCTACTCGCAGCTATTAGCTTTGTAACTGTTGTAACCTACGGGCTACCCAAAAACCACTGTTAAAACTTGTTAATGGAATTCATATGTAGGCACTCATCGGAGGAAATGATATTATTTATCATCATTGATCGAACGACCTAATTAGTAATTTCAACATCCTTGCAAATAAAGAATTCTTGAATTTGAATTTGAATTTGAAAACAGGTATGTCGACATCTAGATAAAATCCAGCTCTCCCAGCCACTACCTTTACAGCCACTACCTTTACTCAATACAAAGTGTTGTAATTTAGAATACGAATCAATTAACTATTACATCATCTCATTACTAGTGGTGATGTATTTTGTATTTAAAGATTTTTATTCAGACAAAAGCATTGTGTACAAGTACATTATATCTCAGAATTTGCTGATTTTCTAATATTTCATTCTTTTCTAAATTCTCAAAATTTTAGTGACGTATTACAGGACAATTAATAAGTAATTAATATTAATAATTTATAAATATTAATAATGGTATGAGTTTGCTGCCACTCTGAAACAGTGTTACTACTATAAGGTTCCTACAACATTCAATATTGTTGTGAAAGTTTGTCTCAGGGTTTGACATATGTGATGTGTTTCAGGAAAATGAGTCATAAGTCGCCAAATTGATATTTTTCAAGGTGTTTTTTTCACAAGATCACATTATTGGAATGTTCTAATTTTTTAGGGGTTGATAACTCATGGTTACATCAATCGATTGACCCCCAGAAATATTGGAAACTTTTTTTTTCAAAAACGAAAATATCAAACTTAAAATCTAGAAATACGTATTAGATTATTAGACTGTTTACTATCATTGGAATCACCTTGATCTCATCTTTTCAAATCAAATGGTATCTCAAAATCTATTTTTTGCGACTTATGACTCATTTTCCTGAAACACATCACATATATTTACATTTAGAACTATACAAATGCTAGAGAAACATTTTCACAAGATGAGATGAGATGGTCTTTATTATACAGGATGATTATATATGATATTAAACTCAACTGAAACTGATATGTGATGTGTTTCTGGAAAATGAGTCATAAGTCGCAAAAATTATATTTTTCAAAGTGTTTATTGTACAAGATCACTTTATTGGAATGTTCTGATTTTTGGCGAGTTTATCACTTATGGTTGTATCAATCCATGTATCAAATTTTAGGACATTATATATAATATATCTTTTCGTTTTAAAGGTCCACATATGGAGTATATTCAGTTACTTTACTGGTTATTGCCTACCAGAAATATTACAAACTTTTTTTCTCAAAAATAAAAATATCAAACTTAAAATATGGAAATACTTATTAGAATATTGGACTGTGTACTATCATTGGAATCGGCTTGATCTCCTCTTTTCAGATATGATGATATCTCATATCCCAATTCATATTTTGCAACTTATGACTCATTTTCCTAAAACGGATAATATATGGTTCATTTTCTAGTAAGTCATTATCATTACACTCTTAGGTATCAAATATATCAATTATTATCAGTTGTGTCAATCTATTCACTATTATTGTTGTAGATATATCGCTTTTAATCTTCTTTTAAAGACTACAATGTCCATTTCTTGCCTTATATCTGCATGGTTGTAAATTGTTCCATATATTGGCACCTTGGTGCAATGACTGACTACTTGAAAAAATATAATTGACACGACATCTCGTTATATAACAACTAAAATACAAATTAAATTAAATTAAACTAAATTACCAATGACGCAGTGACTGTTACATCAATGCAAGTTCAATGCAAGGTCGTATATCTAAATGCGAAACAAGACGCAAATCCTATGTTTTTATTGGCCGCATACGCTGTGTGAAATCTGATCCCATCAAATTCAATTAGGACAAGCGTATTTGTTGTACGATCCCATCTCAAGGGGAAAAAAGCCAGCGAGTTGGGGACGAAGCTCTTGCTCAGAATGTAATAGTTTCCCCATTAATTCATTTCACTTTTAGTCGACATAATTGAATCAGAGTCAGCGATTTTCCAAGCAGCTCGAAATAATGAGTGTGCATTTTCCTAATTCAGTCAAAGAGTTGAAGGTATTTGTTCATCATGTGACCGAAGTTATTTGTTAAAACTATTTCCATGGCAATATATAATAATAATTTGGGGAAATTCTTTTTTTTATTATAAAATAATAATATAATATATATTAATGCATGGAAATAACTGGTTTTGGATAAGGTGTGTTTTTAATTTCCCCAAATGTCTCGAAACTTTGGGGAAAGATTTTGAGGTAGCTGTAAGCTTCTTGTGATTGGAAACAGTAATTGGATATGACGGTAGAGCACCGTTACCTAATGATAGAAAACAATAAAGAGATTTAGCAACCACAACGCACCAACACAACACTAACGCATCCACTAACTATATACATTACTGTCGTTGTGGGGATCTCGAGAGGCACTAGGCTGAAGGCATCTGCATGACAGGCCTCTCGAGATATCCCCACAACGGTAATAATGGTGATAATGTAATAGTTAGTGAATGCGTTAGTGTTGTGTTGGTGCGTTGTGGTTGCTAAATCTCCCTATTATCATGGTTTATCAAACCCTGGTGTAATATAGTCCCAGGCTATTTTATCTCAATAAAGTGAGACAATGACGGCCAATGATATTTAGCAACAAGGAGGTTGTTTAATATCAGTTGCTAACCGGCACAAAGTGGTGCTATTTACCGTATTTCACCGATAGAACGCCGGGTCCCAAATAAATGCCTGCCCTGAAAAAGCGCCGGGTCTTTTAACGTCATGAAATAAATAAACGCCGGCCCCGAATGAACGCCGGGTCCTGATAATTAGATTCTATTTCTTCCTGTTTTTACCCTAATAAATGGAGATAAAGCTTAATAAGCTGCTAGGAAGGGATATCTCACTGTTGCAGCATGGGTATTCATTAACCTAAAACAATAAACGCCTGCCCCGTATAAACACCTGCCTCGAAAAAACGCCGGGGGTAAGAGTGGTCTGAAAAAAATAAACGCCTTGGCGTTCTATCGGTGAAATACGGTAGTATAGGCCACTACTTTCATTTAAATCTCCTTTACCACTGTGATACTTCATTATTTACTCCACGTTGATGTATGTACCACATGCTATTTGTATGAGTGGGAGTAGTGTGGTAATTTGCACCAGATCAACGCGTGTGGTATGACTTCCTGTCCCCAGTAAACATAGCCATATAAGGTAAGCATAGCAACGTGGGAGTAAATATAGAACCTAAATTTGAATGTGGTACTCAGTACACTATTACACTATCCTTGATGTTTTTGTTTTTTTCGTAACCCACTCGCCTACCGACTTGTGGGCCACGAAAAAAAAACACATCTCAGACAGTGCAAAGTGTCCCTCGTACCACATTCTCATCAGGTTCTATCTATGTACTACACCCATTGATGTGTATGAATGGTTTCATCAGTTCTCTTTATGTATTTTGATTAAACAGATTACTGATAGAATATACGAGTTATGTTCTTATTTCTCCTCCTTAAGGAAACAAGAGTCATGACCGATCTATTTGACCTCTACATGAACTTTGTCTTCCTTGGGTTCCATGACTAGATGGGTGAAGTCGCCAAAAAATGTACAATTCACCTTCACCAATCCTCTTAAATAACCCAAATTTCAGACGACAATACAGTTCAAAATACAGTTCAACCTAACCAAACACATACCTAGAATCAATGCAATGCCAAATATACTCGAATTTACCAAGTATTGTCCAAATTGCAGCTTAATCTAGCAGAATTTACTAAATGTGTACAGCTGCCAATTGTACATTTTCTGAAAATCTGACCCAGATATTGATACCAGGACTGGACTATATTTGGTCCACTTGTCTATATCGACTAGCGAACTGTTAGTATAAAGAAAGACTGCTAACACAGGCACATGGGTAAGATTTTCAGAAAATGTACAATTCAACTTCTCCAATCTTCTCAAATAACCCAAATTTCAGACGAAAATAAAGTTCAAAATACAGTGCAACCTAACCAAACAGATTGCTAGAATCAGTGCAATGCCGAATATACCCGAATTTACCTAGTATTGACCAAATTGTTTCCTCATTGCGCCAATGAGGGCGCATTGGTCGGGAGGTGCAGGAGGAACTTCCGCTTCCGGCATCTAAGACAGTACTCTTCCTCACTCATCCTCCAGACCTCATAGGGTATAGACGTATCGCTGCCGAGCAGCCATATACAAACACGTGGTACCTCACGACCAACGATAGTATGAATACCAGACGTGCACGTGGACGAGGAGGGGCAAGACAGCCCCTACAGAATAATGAACAGAACGAACAGCAGAATAACGAGCAGAACGGTCAACAGAATAATGAAGAAGAAGAAAATAGAGACCAACAGAATAACGACCAACAGCAACAGAATAACGACCAACAGCAAGGCGATCAAGAAAACCCTCAGCCGAACCAGGAGGGACAGGTCCCGCAACATAATGCCCGGGGCAGGGGCAGGGGCAGACAGAGGAAAGTACCCCCTCGCACCCCAAGAGCTCCTAAAAAGCCCCCACAACAGGAGGAGATACCTGGGGGCCAGAACAACACATTACAAGACCGTACGGCTAAGTTGGAGGAGAATGTACTGAGGTTGGTGACGTTAATGTCTCAAAATGCGGAGAGAGAAGCAAAACTGGATAATAAGCGCAGGAGAAGAGCCTCCATTTCTCCTGTGAGGGATACACCTAATCCAAAACGTACGGCCAGCTCCCCTCCACAAAGGAGAGATGATCTGGATATGCAGATACCAAAGAAAAAGGATGT
This sequence comes from Sthenelais limicola, assembly GCA_942159475.1. Taxonomy (NCBI): domain Eukaryota; kingdom Metazoa; phylum Annelida; class Polychaeta; order Phyllodocida; family Sigalionidae; genus Sthenelais; species Sthenelais limicola. The sequence goes on along the minus strand of OW804094.1, from coordinate 149,973,573 downwards.
CCAGCCTCCTCCACCGGAGGATATACTAGTCCAGGAGGAGGCAAAGAAGGAGTACCGGAGGGCGATTAAAGACCTAGCATCTCATTTCAACCAAAAACCAGGTAAAAATTGTGCTCATGCGTGTAATTCAGATAACTCGACTAAGCAAAAGGATATACTCAAGCCCTACCTTCCCAGGGCCTCACAAAAGAAAGCTAAATCCTCGGAATATAATCTCACAATGGCGGAACAGATTACCGCACTAGCAGGCCTAGCCTCCGAACCAGGGGACCCTGAGACCACCATGGCCATCTTGACACACATACGCCAGGTGGCGGAGGATGCGATATCATACCCCTGGAGCAAGGTGGGTGACTGGTCAGCCACCATAGTGGAGCAAGTGGCCGAGGAGCGCTTGGCGTGGACAGACACGCACATGATACAAGCGGAGCGCATGAAACTATCATGGTCCCCATCTATGGAGAGTGCAAATGTGATTACCAACATATGTAGGAAATTCAATTCAACATCTTGTGAAAAACGCTCCCCACATATGAAAGAGGGAACAATGATGCAGCACCTATGTGCGGTATGCTACTATGTACATGATAAAAGCCTCCCACACAGTGGAAAGAAGTGCAACCACCTTAAATCACGTGATGGAGGACATCACGATGGTAACAAGAAGAAAGATTGGAATAAAAAGAAGCACGATAATGATAAGAAAAAGGATTCATCTAAGAAGAGAGATGCATCCGATTCAGAAGATAAATAACTTCTTGCGGCCGGGGCTACAACACGGCCCCAGGCCACAACACCCAGTGAGCATGGAGAGACGAGTGAGCGAGAGTCAGAACAAGTGGTAGAAGTATCCCACACTGACTCTAAAGAAGGCAAAATGCCGGACTATACCCTGTCGGAAATCCCTCAGGACTTATCTATGTATATTACAAATGTGGATGAACAATATCTTCTCTCAGAGACGGAGTTACAGCTACCTACATCGACACAGGCAGAAGTAAACAACACCACGTGTGGCCCATCGGTAAACATAAACAACATGATACGCGCATGCGCAGAAGGACAGAAATTCCCCGACTGCCTATGCCAATACACACAGTACGTCATCAACGCGTGTGTACACAAGTGCCCACAGTTTAGTGTCAACAAACAGTTCCCGAACGAAACAAACATTGGATTTTACCATCATGACTTTAATATAATGAACAGAGGGAAGACAAACACCTTCTACCCATCTGTTAAACATGATCACGAATCGGAACTGTGGAGCATATATAAGAAGGCCAGACAAGCAGGCCTCCCAAATGTTCTCGGAGCTCGTGTGGCTCTCCCCACGAGGCTAGACATCAAATACTGGGAACAGATATCAACAAAACATGACGACGACTACTGGCTCCTTCAGTGCCTTAAATACGGATTTCCAATACAGTATACAGGTACACCACTTAATAATAACAAAGTGAACAACCACCCATCAGCCAGATTCAACCACAGTCATGTGTCAAACTATATCGACACCGAGCTGTCAAATGGGGCCCTACTGGGCCCATTCAACGAAACGCCATTCGTTGAGTGGAGCAACATTTCTCTCCTCATGACGAGAGACAAGGCTTCATCCACGAGCAAAAGAATAATTGTGGATCTATCATATCCAGACGGCTTATCAGTGAATGACAGTGTGGTTAAGGGCTCAGTCTTCGGATTTAAAGTTCTACATAGCCTCCCGAACATCACGATGGCAGTCAACATAATATCAGAACTGGGATTTAAGGTAAAGCTAGCTAGCATTGATATCCAGAGGGCGTACCGTAACTTTGCGGTATGCCCACTTGACTGGCCCTTGTTGCTTATTTCTCACCAAGATAATATATATATTGACACGGCCCTACCATTCGGTACCAGGACCTCCTCGGTATATATGCAGCGCTTAGCGTTGTACATACTACGACACCTTAACACTCTAGGAATAACGGGACTGTTCTACCTAGATGATCTGTTGTTGATTCACAGGGATAATGAAGATCCGTACACACAGTTCGCAACAGCACACAGTGTGTTCAGAAAACTAGGACTGCCGCTGAGTTATGGAAAGATATGTGATCCCTGTGTCTCCATAACTTGGCTTGGAATAATAATAGACATTGAAACAAAATTCATAGCAATTCCAAAGAAGAAACTCGATGATTTCTTGGCAGCAGTCAGACCGATAATCGGGAGAAAGTGTATTACTAGGAAAGCTCTGCTTTCATTGATTGGCAAGGTAAACCACTTTGCGCAGGTCATAAAACCAGCGAGACTTTTCATCGCAAGGCTCCTGGCAGTATACAGATCAGGAAAACATAAAGTGATACGACTCAACGACCAAGCACTGGCTGATCTGAAATGGCTAGTGAAGTACACGACAACATGCAACAACAAGACTCTAATAGACCCTCCTCCCCCGTGCAAGACTATATATGCTGACTCTTGCCTAGAAGGGGGCGGGGCACATGACGACATACATTGCTTCTCCATCCAGTATGCAGAAAGACAGATCCGGGATCACCACATCTCTCAGCTAGAGGCTATTAACTGCCTGGCAGCGCTTAGAACTCTAGGAGAAGACGTTCCACCTCTCTCACACATCAACATACGTTGTGACAACTTGTCCAGCATCCAGTTGTTTACATCACATAGAGGGAGGGACCCAGTGATGAATGCAGTATCAAGGGCACTCTGGTACTGGGCATACTACCGCCAAATACACCTGTCTTTCACACACGTGCCAGGGGAGAACATGGTGTTATCTGACGCCCTTAGCAGAAGGGGCAAGGGGCTTGAGTACATCAATATATCAAAAAGAATAATAAAGTCACAAAACCTCAAAGAAATCGAAGTAAATAAATCAGCTTTTAACTATGATCATTTCTTGTAGGTGAGGATGAGTCACTGGCGTTCCTAATACAAAGAGCGACGGCGCGCCAGGACATGGTGGTCAGACCAGGCACGGACATGAACAGAAAGGTCTCGCTTAAGCTGTTCATAGCGTTCTGTACCAGATATGGCTTAAAGTACAGATCCCCTGACCACGAAACACTGTGTTTCTTCATAGAATATCTTGCTATATTCTTCAAATCACCATCATCGATAAACAACTACATAGTGAACGTGAAAACCCTACTCACTAGAATGCACCTGGATACGCAAGCATTCAATCATTTCAAGGTTAAAGATGCCCTCTCAGCCATCTCTACCAACATCAGGCATGTGCCAATGAAAGCCCTGCCAATAACATTCGACCACTTAATAAAGGTCACATCCTACCTTCAATGTGATGAAGAGGGCCCAACTATTGTGTGTGCAGTGCTAATAATGTTCTACACGTTGATGAGGCAATCGAACGTGCTCATTCGTGCGAATGACACATTCGATGCTACAAGGCATCTCCTTCGTGGAGATGTGTCCATCCAAAATAATATGATGATAGTGGCCCACAAATGGGCAAAGAACCATCAGAGGGCAGCAGAAATGGATTCGTTTAAGATCCCTGCCCTGAAAGGATCCATGGCATGCCCAATCCAAGCATTCGAGAACATGGTAGCCCACAGACCAGCCAACCCAGGAGCTCCCCTCTTCCTGGTGAAGGGAGGAACCCCGCTGTCATTACACTACATCCTGGCAGCCTGGCACGCTGCACTTAAAGCAGCAGGTCTAGACTCCATCGGCTACACACTGCACAGTCTCCGCAGGGGCGCCGCCTGCGCCATCCAACCTCACATGCAAGAAGATCAAATTAGAGAATATGGGAGGTGGCGCTCAACTGCGTTCAGAGGCTATATAAAAGATAAGGCTCAGTCATCGGCTGCAGCAGCATTTATCGAACTAGCAAGTAGTTAAAGGATTGGCTAAATAAACACTGCCGAAGCCTTATAGACTAGTGACAATATCACACCACTACTTCATAAAATTTAATACATCAAATTTTAACCACATCTGATAATTTGTTAATATGTCAACGAAAGGTGAATAAATAATTATCAATACCAACTCCTGTTTTCTCCTGTATCCAATGGTTTCCTCATTGCGCCAATGAGGGCGCATTGGTCGGGAGGTGCAGGAGGAACTTCCGCTTCCGGCATCTAAGACAGTACTCTTCCTCACTCATCCTCCAGACCTCATAGGGTATAGACGTATCCCACCCACCCACGCCTACACAAGAGACAATGGGAGAACAAGAGACTGTCCCCCACAGAGGGCTAAATAAACACTGCCGAAGCCTTATAGACTAGTGACAATATCACACCACTACTTCATAAAATTTAATACATCAAATTTTAACCACATCTGATAATTTGTTAATATGTCAACGAAAGGTGAATAAATAATTATCAATACCAACTCCTGTTTTCTCCTGTATCCAATGGCAGCTTAATTGATCAGAGTTTACTAAATGTGTACAGCTGCCAATTGTACATTTTCTGAAAATCTCACCCAAATACTGGAAGTCCTGACCCCGCTCAAGAGTTCATGACCTTTGTGTACCAAAACCTCAGTCAAATAACAAATATTTTAATTCAATCTAAGGATGTTACCACAATACATTCACCTTTTTATTCTACACACATTGCTCTGAAAACAACGTATCTAGGGTGATTTACGCATAATGCGTATTTCACCAGTAATCTACGTGCGGTTGTCATGGCAACCAATCTGTTTTACTACTAAGATTCCTGGTTAAGATCAAATTTATGACTCGATTTTTTTTCTATTTTCATGATTGAAGGCATGTATAATAAATCTGTTAACTAACTCGTTGGTTTCAGTCACTTAGAATCTTGCAGTCGTTGCTACACAACTCGTGCAATATTCGCGCTCCTTAACCAACTCGTTAGTTAACCTGTATGTATTTTATTGAAATACTGATGGGTTGCATTTCTGTTACTCAGCAGATTGTCAGAAAATGTACAATTCACTGTCACCAATCCTCTGAAATATCGTCAATTTAAGGTGTAAAGTAGGTTCAAAATACAGTTCAGTATTGCCAAATCCATTATTTAAATCAACACAATACCAAATATACTCAGATATAGCTTAATTTAACTGAAACAGATATAGCTGAATTTAACTGAATATAATGAATGTGTAAAGCTGTCAATTGTAACGTTACATGGGTGAAGTTGCCAGAAAATGTACAATTCACCTTCAGCAATCTTCTCAAATAACCCAAATTTCAGACGAAAATAAAGTTCAAAATACAGTTTAACCTAACCAAACAGATTGCTAGAATCAATGCAATGCCGGATATACTCGAATTTGCCTAGTATTGACCAAATTGCCAAATTTAGCAGAATTTACTAAATGTGTACAACTGCCAATTGTACATTTTCTCACAATCTGGCCCACAATCTGACCCATATCACAATCGTATATGGGTCAGATTTTCAGAAAATGTACAATCCAACTTCGCCAATCTTCTCAAATAACCCAAATTTCAGACGAAAATTCAAAAGTTCAAAATACAGTTCAACACAACCAAACAGATTGCTAGAATCAATGCAATACCGAATATACTCGAATTTACCTAGTATTGACCAAATTGCAGCCTAATTTAGCAGGATTTCCTAAATCTGTACAGCTGCCAATTGTACATTTTCTGAAAATCTTACCCATATATGTCTATTCATGTCTAGACATGTGCACAATTCTCCTCACGAGGCAAATAATGTCCTTATTAAAGCGTGCCACGAGAGTAGAACTGGCTGTACAACTTCTCATGCCCAGAATAGATTAGTTAAAGTAGCTTTATTTGACATTTAATGTACCACAACGGTCTGTTAGCAATTCACAGTCCATTTAAGTGACTAATGAAAGTCTCACGATCCTTACAATTCCTAGAATGAATTAAATATGATACAAGTGTTAGATTTTTATGTATTTTACTAGAATGGTTAAATCCAGGTTTATGACGGATATAAGAGGTTAGTCTAGAATTAAGTTTTGTTTTTAAATGCCTGTTTTTATTGCTTATTAATTGAGGTGATGATAGCTACTGTGAACTTGATGATTTGTATATGGGTCAGATTTTCAGAAAATGTACAATTCACCTTCGCCAATCCTCTCAAATAACCCAAATTTCAGACGAGAATAAAGTTGAAAATACAGTTCAACCTAACCAAACAGATTGCTAGAATAAATGCAATGCCGAAGATACTCGAATTTACCTAGTATTGACCAAATTGCAGCCTAATTTAGCAGAATTTACTAAATGTGTAGAGCTGACGGTTGTACATTTTCTGGAAATCTGACCTATATGCGTCTGAAAGGACTATGTCTAAAATTATGTGACCACCGAAAGAGTTTGAGTGGGGTTGAAATTATGGAATGTGGGTGAGGTGTTCTATTTGATATAACTTGTCGATTTGAATTGGTGTTTGAGTTTTCCATCTATAAATATAATCAGAATTTGTAAAAGAGAATTATAATATCTGCTAAGTTTATATTTGATCTATGATAATTGATATCTATGATCTTGATATCCTATATAACTTGACTGTCATTGATACTGGTATTTTTAACGATGTAAATGTTTTGCCTGAAATGTAATGAAAAGAATTGGGGTCATTTGAGAATAATGGTGAAGACAAATTACTGTACATTTTCCGGCAACACCTTTTCACCAATATCAGAGTGTGTCTAGATGATCTATGAAAACCAAATGCATGATGGGAAAGATGGAGGCTTGTGTCATGGAAACATGTATAACACATGGATATTGACATTAGAACATAGATGATTATTACATGCTGAACACGGCATGTTTTCTCTAGATTTTTCACTCTACCATTAGTCCCATAATTCAATGCGAATCAAGATTCAAAATGGCGGCTATGCTAATCCCCTATTCACAAGTAGAGTTTAAGTTGTACCTTATGTTTGACCAATGAAATGAGAGAAAACGTCAGAAAATGTATATAGATCTACATATTTAGTTCCTGCTTAGATGGAAAATAATTAACATACAGGTGTTGATTTTAGCAAATCTAACTGTATTTTAAATCTAATGTTTGCATACAATTTTCGGTAGAAATGTTGCCAAATATTTGTATGTCAGATTTCAATCAAATCCATCCCAGGATGCACGGCAGTAGGCATGCGCAGTGAGACATGCAACTCCCCTATTGATACACTGTTTCTCAGCACAAGCTGATTTAATCATATTAATATAAAAATGAAAAATTCATATCAAAATTACACAATTAGCAACTATTATTAAGGTAAAGCTATTGATGTTATAACAAGGTCATATGAAAAATCAGATATGATAATAAAAGAATTAAGAACGCATTTCATTACAGAAAGAACTATAAAATTAAGACAATTTAAAACCACACACCCGGGACAGGGTCCTATGCATGACAAGCCATTTAAACGCTAAATGATACAAAAATTCACAAAATAAACAACAAAAATTAAGTCTTCCTCGTTACGTGTGTTCCCAGGCAGACTATTCCACATTACATTGTTACATACAAAAAGCTACTACGAGTTTTTTTATGTTTTGGCTCTTGGCTCTTACATTTTTATCTCAAAAGTTGCACTAAACGAAACCCAGTTCCATCCATTTGTATTGCAACAAAAATTGGTTCACATTTTATTTATAGTCACCATAAAGAAGAAATCGCTATAGATTTCAGTCATTATGGTTCAGTATTGTACCTGTACAATAAACAAACAGAGGGATATCTCCCACTCCTCCTCCACCTCCACCTCCCCCTACCCCTCCCCCTCCCCCTACCCCCCACACCCGGTCAATACAATTGTACCACATTGACCTACAGATGTATGCTCTTTAAGGTCCGATTCCACTGGTTCGCTTATATATGTGCTCATGGCTCGCTCTAGCTGCGCTTGTTTGTGGGGTGCTTGTCAGTCGCTCTTCATCCGCTAATATTTTTAGCGCAATACAAGCGCAGAGCGATTCTACTGAGATTCTACTGTTGCGCTTGTTTCCTATATGAAATCAATGGTAAATGAGTTTGTGCGCTCTTACTGCGCTCTTGGTCCGCTTCTTTAACAGGTAGAAAGAGCCTTGTGTTGCTGCGCTCATATCAAACAGATCAGATATAAGCGCAACGTCCTACGCTCTTCTAAAGAAGCGCACATAGCCACTTTTTAGAGCGTATAGAAAGCGCAATAACCGATTCTATTAGACCGCTCTGGTTTCGCTCAAACTTCGCTTGTTATGCGCTCAAGACAATAAAAAAGAGCGGGCCATGAGCGGGCCAAAAGAGCGAACCAGTGGAAACGCAGCCTAAGGCTCTAGTCCCCCAAGTCGATTGATGATGCAGCTTGACAAAGTTGAGCAGCATTCTCAGCTATTCCCAGAAAAAGTCTTAAGGTGGGATCCCACTGGTTCGCTTGTGTCTGCGCTCATTGCTCGCTCTTGCTGCGCTTGTTTATAGTGCGCTTGTCATTCGCTCTTCATCCGCTCATATTTTTAGCGCAATACAAGCGCAGAGCGATTCTACCAGTATTCCACTGCTGCGCTTGTTTCCTATATGAAATCAATAGCAAAGGCGTTTGTGCGCTCTTACTGCGCTCTTGGTCCGCTACTTTAACAGGTAGAAAGAGCGTCGTGTTGCTGCACTCAAATCAAACACGGCAGATATTAGCGCAACGTCAAAAAGAAGCGCCAACGTCAAGTTTTAAGAGCGTATAGAAAGCGCAATAACCTATCCTACTAGACCGCTCTCCAACTTCGCTTCTTAGTCGCTCTGGGAAAATAAAAGAGCGTATGAAGAGCGGGCTAAAAGAGCGAGCCAGTGGAAACGCAGCCTTAGATTACCAATTATTTATATACGAGTGAAGTCATCAATATGTTGCTGCTATATGTGATTCATAACTTGGAATCACCTTCTTCGTTCTAAACTTTCTTTACTGTCTCTTTTCTCTTCTGCATTCCCTTTGTATCAAAGACTTCCCTAAGTAAGCCAATCTGTGAGTTATATTATTTAGACAAAGACCAGAAAATGGGAATCCCTTGTGTCTTTGTATGTGATCTCAATAAACAAAATATGTTTGCCAACACTGTGAGGTTAAAGGTATAAGCCACCGTCATATGCACTGCTGCAGGCGGGAGTTCAAGGAACTAATGCATGAAAAATGAGGAGTCACAATATTTTCTTCAAACCTTGTCTTGAGAAAGAACATGGTTGGGTGATAACAAAAAGCAAAATAAAATGGATCTCACCGTATTTTCTTTTCATTATAGGGACCACCAAATTTTATTATTGAAGTATGTGGGGAAAATGGATATTTTCTCAGTTTTTCCAAGATTTCAGACAGATGAATTACACTTTTCTCTTGAAAATCCTTCTAAAGCATTAAGGAAGTAAATCCGATGCATATACTCAACACAAAATTATTATATTCAACAATGTATATGTATTTATTTGTATTCTCTTAAATTACCTAACTTGTGAAACAATAAGGAAGCAAAGCCGATGCTCAAAAATGTTACTATATTCAAAACTTGTTAGTCGTAGGTCCATCTGATACACCTTATTATTCTCTATTTTTATCCATAACCTTATGCCTAAGTCGAGTATAGCAAAAAGGCCTTCTAAATTAATGGTAACTGTCGGCAGAAATGGAATTAACTTTTTATATAGACATGCAGACCCTTTTGTCCTTTTCATATTCCTGTGCTTCGCACGGGATTTGCTAGTGGGACAGTGGGGCCCACATCTTCCCACTCTCCTTGTTCCCTCTCCAACCATCTTTCTCTTTCAAGTTGTCTCTGTAAGTTAGTATCTGTATTAACATTCATACCTCAAATGGAACCGTTGTATTGTTGTTGCCTCCCATTCTCACTCCCCCCCTGCCCTCCCCCTGCCCCCGCCCTTCCCCCTGCCCCCGCCCTCCCTCGGAAAGTACCGATCGGTAAATTTACCGTAGATATCGAACATTGTCAATGCTTTCTTTATGGTACATTACCAAACTTTTCAGTCATTTAGACATCAGATTTTGCCATAGTATACGGTATTCCATAATATATCCACTCCCATCCTATAGTGAAGCAACGATGACGTCATGATTTGGGTGACCAAGAAACCTGGGGTAGGGGCACTGATAGGTTTGTTTTCAGGCAGTGCTGGGGGCCCTGGATGGGGGTGCTCGATGTTAACCCATTTCTAACCCCTTTCCAACCCTAATTTGTTAATAAAACATAGTGGAATGGTTCGGCACCATTTTTGGTAATGTGCATGTGAAATATAATGGAGATCTGGCCAGCGGTTTCAGAGAAGATAGCTGTTTAAGCCTCCAAACCCTTATTTTATTAATATAGAGATTATCGAACTATCTGGCAAATAAAAGATTTTCTTATCTTATCTTATCTTAAACATAGCTACCATATAGGCTTCCCCTCCTGCATGAAAGAACAGGGTATCAACATTTTGAATGATATTATAATGTGTGTAGCCTGCCAGACCAGCGACAAAAAGTGAACAACATTGTCAACTTTAGAGCTCTCCAACATTTTGTTGATCGTGGCAGTTTTTTGTATTAATTTGTGGGATATGACCACAAATAAAGGCTTAGCAAATCTAAACAAATTCGGACTGCTCATGTTTTTATTATTCAGTAAAATGTGAAGAAACCCCACTTTTTCCCATAAACTCCCATAGTAAATCTCCGATTCCTTTCGAGTGACTCTACACAAAAAAGTAATGGGGCCACATATCTTTTTCCCCATTTATGTGTTCCTTATGTAGTAAGGAACGATGCCTGAAAGTTTTATGACAATTGTACTGGTAATTTTTTTTCATTTGAACTGTCCTGTATACATTTAAATCGGCTGAAAGAAAACGAGAAGCAACAAGAGGCAACGAGAGACAACAAGCACAAAAACAGCAAATTGAAATCCTTCACAATTGTGATGTGTTAAAGGAAAATGAGTCACAAGCCGCAAACTTGACGATATGCGGCAAAACCGTTTTGTGTAACCCAAGCGCATGCTATGCCCAAAACATTGCAAATGCCACCCCATAACTGAAGACATGATTACTAGTATACGGGTCCCTATACGGATTGTTCATTCTTGCACTATTTTTCCTACAAAAGTATGCTTCCAGTACCATGAATAGCCAGCTAAGTAATGGAGCAATAATGGAGCAATACTGAGCCAGAACAGCCGCTCCCAGCCAATCAGATCACACGCCTACAGCATGACGTCATAGCAGCGGACCAGCGTGGGGAAATACCCATGGTCCAGGAGAAAAACAACAACAGAATTTGGCGGTCATGTTCAAGGAACAACGCTGGCATGATTAAAATCTAACGAAATATAGATTCTTCTGCTAAAATCTAAATGTCTGCAGCCGTCTTGCAGCTGTCCTGCAAGACTGGATGCAGACCTCGGCAAAACTTTCTGGATATTTTTCAAAGTGTTTTTCCACAAGATCTCTTTATTGAAATGTTCTGATTTGTAGAGGGTTCAGCACTTATGTAATGTGTTACAGGAAAATGGGTCATAAGTCGCAAAATTTATATTTTTCAAAGTGTTTTTTAACAAGATTTCTTTATTGAAATGTTTTTATTTTTAGAGGGTTTGGCACTTATAGTCTTATAAATCCATGTACCAAATTGCAGGATATATCCTTGCGTTTTGAAGTCCTTTGTATGGAATATATCTATGACTTATGACTCATTTTCCTAAAACAGATCACTTATAGTCATATGAATCTATGTGACAAATTTCGGGACATTGCATTAAATATATCCTTGCGTTTTGAAGGACTTTGTATAGAGTATATTTAGTTACTTTCCTGGTAATTACCCATCCAAAAAGATTGCAAACTTTCTTTTTTCAAAAATAAAAATATCAAACTCAAAATATAGAAATCCTTATAAGGTGTCCCAGTGTTTCATCGATAGTGAAATCCATATTTTGACTCACTTTCCTAAAACGGATCACAATTATGTTGAAATCACTTTCAGATTAGAAAGAAGAGAGCGGAGCAAAATGCTGACAATCGTTAGCTTCCATTGATGTTAACAGCTTTACGGGTATATATATATATATGTTCCCCTATGAACTTATTTTAGAGCGGTGTATTAATACACATCTGAAAGGCTCTCAAGTATAGGTTCTATAAGGTTTCTGAGGGTGCTAGGTTTGTGTGGTGTGGCGTAACCCTTCACTTTACCCTTTGTACATGGGTCAGATTTTCAGAAATAGTACAATTGGCAGCTGTACACATTTAGTACATTCTGCCAAATTAGGCTTCAATTTGGTCATCATAAATACTAGGTAAATTCGAGAGTATTCGGCATTGCATTGATTCTAGCAATCTGTTTGGTTAGGTTGAACTGTATTTTGAACTTTATTTTCGTCTGAAATTTGGGTTATTTGAGAAGATTGGCGAAGTTGAATTGTACATTTTCTGAAAATCTGACCCACATAGTAGATCCACATATGTATAACTGAGGTGATGGTTCTGTGGGTTTTTTCTTTTCTCCTTCCCTGCCCCTGTCTAACAGTCTAATACTGTTTGAAGTGGATAAAACACTACAATACTTACCTGGTGTATATATGGCGGGGTGAAGTGGGGGATATGTCATGTGTTTCAGGAAAATGAGTCACAAGTCGCAAAATTGATATTTTTCAAAGTGTTTATTTTACAAGATCACTTGATTGAAATATTCGGATTTTTAGGAGTCTATTATTAATTTTATAGTTATATCGATCGATGTATCAAATTTCAGGACAATGTATCTAATATATCTTTTCGTTTTACAGGTCCTCATTTGGAGTATATTTAGTTACTTTATTGATTTTTGCCCCCCAGAACTTTTTTTTCAAACATAAAAATATCAAACTTAAAATCTAGAATTACTTGTTAGATTATTAGACTGTTTACTATCATTAGAATCGGCTTGATCTCCTCTTTTCAAATATGATGATATCTCAAAATCGATTCTTTGCGACTTGTGACTCATTTTCCTAAAACACATCACATATATATGAGAATGAAAGTCTTTTTCTTGTGATTGTGATCTTTGACTTATGTTCTACCGTTTATAGCGATTGAAGTAATGAAATATGGTAGTTTTTGCGAATGAATGTGTGGTTAACTTAGCTCATTTTTATTTTGAATAATAATTTGACAGTATTTTTATTTCTTTTTAGTCAGAGGCAACGCTTGAAAACAATCATAATGATTAATGCGTTTTTTTTGTAACTGTTTAAATATCATTTTTTTTTTTTAAAATGTTTATTCGACAAGATTTCACATGATGTGATACATTTCAATCGCCGACAAAAATTTCAATCCCATATACTATTATCATTTGTAACTAACTTTCAAATTTAATCTTTTACTTCTTTTACCAATTTACACCATTAAGGCTTTATACAGTTTCTATACTACGATTTCATACATTACTAACATAAATCAGACAACTCCATCCTGGTGTCTTCTTTAGTGAAGGAGAGATAGCAGATGCATCGGTCATCCAATGACAGCGATTCAACTGCCATCCCTCCCCCTACTTTCTCATGAACTATAGAAGAATATCATGCAACCCCTTTTTTTGTGATTTTTGATGCCCTGACACATAGTCTAAAATACATAATAATACAGTCTGCGTGGGTAAAAACACATAGGTCTACTTCTTATGCACCATTTCTAGATAAGTTCACTCATTACACCATTTTGTCTAGTATCTCGAAAATAAACCCACATTTACCCATCCATAGCGACGAGGGACAAATCCTTACATCGTAAGACAGGGTGTGAAGAGTTATATATGAAATTACAAAGACATGGTTTTTAGTTAAGTATCCAATCCTCATTTGTTTTAAGAAAGCTTTTTAAATTTGGCCAGTTCTTTGCCTTTTGTATAGCTGGCAGCCCATTCCACATTAGAGGGCCTAACATGTGCGGAGACTTTCTTAACTTTTCTCGTCGGGGAACCGGTACTTTTAGAATTATTCCAGTAGCCAGTCTAGTGTCTCTTGGCATGTCTTGTACATATCTTGGGATCTTAGAAAAGTTCCACATTAGCCCTATTAATGCAATGTGGCTTCTTCTTATTATATTTTTTATATTTAAACGATCTTGCATTTCATTAGTGGTAAGATCCTGTCCAATAAACACCAGTCTGGCCCCTCGATTTACAACACTTTGTACCTTATTTATAGTCCCCCTATTAGCTAAATTTTGAAATGGTAGACCATATTCAGCTAGTGAGAGTATATGAACCTTTAGTATTAAGGTGGCCAAATGAGTTGTGATAAAATGCCTAATCCTAGCCAGCTGATTTACTCTAAACTGAAGTTTGTTCTTCATTTTTTCGAAGTGCTGATTTAGGGTTAGCACTGGGTCGATGGTATAGCCCAGGTAGTTCACTGATTTAGCCATACTTACTGCTTTGCCATCCACGTAAACAGGACCTAATTCTTTGAATTTCACTTTTTTCAAGGCATTTCTGCCACCAAGTATTTGTATCTGACATTTACCAGCGTTTAACAGCAGCTTATTATATTTCATCCACATCGAGATTTCATTACTAATCTGTTGTGAGACTTCTAAACATTCATTTAGATTTGCACCTGTGACGCTGATTGCCGTATCATCAGCATAAATACTGATTTTTGATGTTACAACATGGTTAACTCTTTTTATGACATTCGGTAGGTCGTTTACATATATGATGAACATTAGCGGTCCAATGACACTCATATTGCCCTGATATGAAATAAAAAGAGAAAAGAAATAGCTTGTTTTAGGATGTTGATACTTCTGATACCTCTAATAAAAATGTGATGTGTTCAAGGAAAATGAGTCATAAGATATTTTTCCATAGTGTTTTTTTACAGGATTTCTTTATTAGAATGTTCTGATCTTTAGAGGGGTTAGTAATTATAGCCATATGAATCCATATTACAAATTTTGGAACATTGAATAAAATATATCCTTGCGTTTTGAAGGCCTTTGTAGGGAGTATATTTAGTTACTTTACTGGTAATTACAACTTGTTTTGACCCTTTAAAGCTACAGTTTCATAATATCCACCTGGGACCTTCACCTACTCCTGAGACAACTGGTTCTATCTGGAAGTTACACACTGAAGTCATATACAGGTCAGATCTTCAGAAAAGGTACAATTCAACTTCGACAACCTTCTCAAATCACCCACATTTCAGACGAAAATAAAGTTCAAAATACAGTCCAACCTAACCAAACAGATTGCTAGAATCAATGCAATGCCAAATATACTCGAATTAACCTAGTATTGACCAAATTACAGCCTAATCTAGCAGAATTTACTAAATGTGTACAGCTGCCAATTGTACATTTTCTGAAAATCCGACCCATACATAGATTTCACATGACGTCACCCGGGTGGCTGGGGAACCCTAGTGGCCACCATGTCTGGGGACCGTGCTATCCTTGCCGTCTATGGCGTAGTTATCAAAACAAAGCTGATAAACCTCACAAAATTGGATACTGGAGTAATACTACACTACAGGAAGATAATATAACCTATCAAGAAGGGTTGTTGAGGCACATTAAAACTGGTAAAGGTTAAAACAGCCAGAAAACGGTATTTTTAAGTATCACAGCATACATAGACATCTAATGAGCACCCCACAATGGCGATGGCCGTGACGTAAGTGAAATCTATGTATTGACTTAATTGAGTAGGAATCTTTTATAATTGTACAGCTCCAAATTATGGGATATGGTCCCCTGTCTGCTGGAGACCTACCCCATGGGAAATTATAATTCATTATTTGCTTCGTGTACCTGAAGAACATGATCCTGTTTGTCCCCCAAATTGTGTAATATATGTGAGCCTTCCATTCTGCAGTCCAGGGTGTTGTTTCATAATGAAGGAGACATGGAAAGATTTATTTGGAAAATTTGCAAATGGTGTTCAAATGTTACAAAGAATGTCCCAGCCTGGCATTTCATAATGTGAGACAATCACACATTCACATGTCCATCTTCGCAGCACTTCACAGTCACAACAGTGTGCACTCAACCATGACCGGGTGAGGGTGGACCATGGGACTGGCCATGCGTGTTTGTCTTATTATGTAATAACTGTAATAGCCGACAGGGAGGCAACATGGGAATCTTTGAGAAGTTCTCAACTTTGATTATGAAACAGAATTTATCCTAAATGGGATGTTTTTCTACTTAATTCCTATGTCCCTGATTATGAAACAAGGCCCAGTTACCTACTGACTGTGCTAGGTCCCATGGTCGGAAGTGCGTGGCCTACAAAGCTGTTACAAACGTGGCCTATAGTTCTGAACATGGTTCCCTCGGAATAAAGGGAGAAAATGCCATATGGTTTGGTCGTTTAAGCTCGCCTCCTTGGTCATTAAGATCGCCTCCCTGATTTGCACTACCGCCTCTGTCGGTAGACCGGAACGTGGCGCGAAACCTGAAACCCTCTCACTACTTTAACCCTTGTGGCCTGTTGTGTGTGATGTGTTTCAGGGAAGAGCTGCTCTATACTTTACCAAACTGAGCTTGGTACATTGGAGGGAAAAGGGTTAAAGCTAAGACAGGAGGAGGTGTCTCCAAAATTGGGTGGGACCGCCGTGGCCCCAGCTGTTGTTTTAAGGAGGAGGTGACAGATTTCGAGATGTTTAATGGAATTCCGTCTTCCACCCATCCCTATCAAAGAAATATCACCGCAACGCGGGTATCATGTTACCAACTATAGCTGACATGGCAGAAGAAGGAAAAATGTCCATTACTCCTTTATTCATGCTATGATGACTGTTTTACTTTAAAACATCAATCTAGAGATGTTGAGGGGGCGTTCTGTGGCAACGGAAATGATTAGAATATATGAGTAGACTGTAAAAAGGTGTTTGTGTGCCGTTTTGAGCATACGTATCCTTTCTCTGAATAGTGAGTGAGTGAGATTGGTTGCTTTACGCCCTTAGCAACGCATTGAATTGTTATATCAAGGGCGGGAGAGCTGAGAGGGAGGCAGTTTATGGTCTTACCCAGGAAATAGAGATGGAGAAGAAGGGAGAGAGAGACAAAGAAATGAGACAGAAAGGCACTTTATGATCATACCCAGGAAATAGAGATAGAGAAGAAGGGAGAGAGAGTCAGAGAATAAGAGATAGAAAGGCACTTTATGGTCTTACCCAGGACCAGCTTTCTCTGAATAGAGAGACTGGAGTGTCAATCTGAGTTGTGAAACACAGGTTTTAAAGTCTCTGTATTATATATATTCATTTTTATTTCTAGTTTACAGAAATATGGCAATCACCTTCTGTAGACCATATCTTCCAGATGAGCCAGAAATAAGTGCAAAAATATAAATCAGTAATCATTATATGGGTCAGATTTTCAGAAAATGTACAATTCAACTTCGCCAATCTTCTCAAATAACCCAAATTTCAGACGAAAATAAAGTTCAAAATACAGTTCAACCTAACCAAACAGATTGCTAGAATCAATGCAATACTGAATATACTCGAATTTACTTAGTATTGACCAAATTGCAGCCTAATTTAGTAGATTTAACTAAATGTGTACCGCTGCCAATTGTACATTTTCTGAAAATCTGACCCTTATAAGAGGGAACATAGTTATTAGAATAATCAACATTACAGGTTGAACCACTCTGTTTGACATCACTGTTGCAAGTTTACATGATAAATCATTGCATTGGCTTTATGTGCCCGAAGATGAGGATTGTTTGTTAGTTGTAGCTATATATGTCAAGAATGTGTTTTAAATATATTCATGTATTTCTAAGGTCATCCTATTGAGTATATTTCCCTTCTTTACTAGTAATTGTCCACCCAGAAATATTGCAAACTGTTTTTCAAACGTAAAAATATCAAACATAAAATATAGAAAAACTTATTGGATGTCCTTAATGTTTACCATCAATGGAACCAGCTTGATCTCATCTTTTTAAATATGATGATATCTCAAAATCGAAGTTTGCGGCTTGTGACTCATTTTCCTGTATCACATCCTGATGGGCAAGGAGCGCAGAAATTGCGCAATATCTGCGCAAAATTCCACAATTTTGCACAAATATTGCGCAATTTCTGCGCTCCTTGCCCATCGGGATATATATATGTTCCTCTATCTATGCTATCGATGAGTTGTCACCTCGAACTGGGCGTACCATAGTGGCCCGTTCATAAGCCCGGGCTTATATTTGTTTCGACCCCCCCTTTAGCCCCGGCTTGCAATTGAGATAGGCTTTTAATTGAGAATTAAATTTTAGAGGATTTTATTTTTTCATGACCCTCATACCCCCGGCCTGCATTCGAGATAGGCTTATAAACAGGTCCCGGCTTATAAACGGGCCACTACGGTATTGCTAGTTGGCTGGTACACATATAGCAGAAAAAAGTTCAAAACTGTTTTCATCCTTTAGTTTGAGTCTAAATTATTTATCACCACAAAACGTTCATGGTGTATAGGCCATGTGTGTACAGTTGCGTTACAGTGTCTATTTCGGAACATAATGCCTTTCTGTGACCACAGAACACAATTTTCTTATTTAAAATATAAAAAATGTTATAATTTCACTGCTCGTGTTATGTTATGATGTGTGGATCTATAGCCACATGCAACCTTCATAATGTATTCTTCCAGCTACCCGTAGTCATGGCAACCAGCCCCGTTGCCATGGTAACCATCCTGTGAGCTAGCCCTAATAAAGAACACTCTGGAAGAAGACTCAAGACAGACTTGACTTGTTCTTGAGTAGCTATCTTTAGTACAATTGTTACAGGAGTATAACAACATAATTATATCTCCTAGTCATCCTACATACGGACATATTATTGGTGGAGACCCTTAAAAGATAGAGGACTACCTCTCATTATCTTGGATTAATTATAATTGCTCAAAATGAGTCAATAAGTATGGGGGCCTAGGCCCGCCTCAAACAGCACCTTCAACTTATACATGGGCCTATATGACCCAGTAGGCATACCAGCCATTCTACCTGAGGGAGAGTGAGTAGGGGATGGAGAAGCAGGTAAAATTAATTACCTGGCCAAAACTTTCTCTCCTAATCTTATTCTTCTCATGAATAGGACACTTTAAACAGTGAACAGGAATTCTCATAGGGATTGTGTGTTTAGAACTATAGAGACAAAGTTTAGAGAGTGAGTTTCATTTTCTGTATTTTCTAACAGCCAACATTATACCTATAGGATGAGTCAGTGAGTCACTTCCCCACTACTCCACTCCACTGGGGGAGCATGGCAGATCTAGGGCAACTAGGAAGAACACCTGACCCCAATAGGGTCACTATGGAGGCCTAGGGATGCTCCTGCTCTCCTCACTAGACTTGCAATAGACACATATGTAACATTCTCCTGAATTCAGCCACTACATCATCGGATCTCAAGTGATTTTCATAATCTACTCATCTATAAAATGCTACCATTTTTGCGGATTTGTTGATATAATTATATGATGACTTTATCTTGAATATATCACAACCTACATTCAAGATGGACAATATAATTTGATTAAGTGACTTTCTTTACATCAACATTGAAATAGACTTCCTTGAATGACTATATTGATTTTAAAACACTACAATGTACGATAGACTTTAATTAATTGGCTCTATATTATACAAAAGTTCAATAGAAAGTTGGACAATATTTGTTTAAACTTGGAATTTGTGTATTCTACCAATATGTCAACAGTGTTTGCAATGTAGTATTGTTGTGGTGCTCTCTATTCTGTATCTTTTTTGATTGATTTAATTGTACAATTCCCACCTTTGTGTTAAACAATATGCTTTTAGGTGAAGATGTGCCTGAATATTCACTTTGCTGAATTCACTTGAATCGATTTTAAATTACTTTCAATCCAGATGGAGGGGGAATGTTAATATGTTTGGGAGTCAATATATTTCAAATAGGATAGATTAATGGTGATTAATGGTATTAAATTTTTACATCATGGGAAATGTCCCAATCGGAGATTAAAATGCAATTGTTTTTTCAGATGGGGTTATATGGTGCCATCAGCTATCTAAGGGCAGGTGTTAGCATTTTGAAATGTTTACCTGGAACATTAATGTTCTTATTCATTTAAAATTTCTTATTCATTTTTAAGTGGTCCGGGTGATTCTTTTCATATTGGAACCCTACCATAATCATTTTCAATCAAACTTCCGGTGCTGGTCCTACCGTAATGGACTAGGTATCCACTGCCTTTACAGTGTTGAGTCAATTGGGGGAAAGTTATCCGTCATGAACCTGCAGGTCTGACGGCACTCTCATGGCTGGGATGGGGATGCCTCGATGAATAATCACCCAAATATAGATACACAGGACTGTAAGTGACTGGGGAGTGCTCTGGTGTATTGGTGGAATGGGGAATTAATGGCCATATCGTGCCTGACCCACGCCCCAAACATGGAATCGAACATCCAGGGCTTAGTGAGTTTTTAGTACGTACTTCCGCCACAGGGAGTCGCGTGCGGAAGCCACACCCTCAGGGTTCAACTCCACACTGCAGACTGGGCTATTGCCGGGTTTGATCCGTGGATCCCCAAACCGTCATCAGAAAAACCACAAGAGAGTTGGAGTTCTAGTGGCAGCGGAACACCAGATCGGATGCTTTTTGTGTGGTGAGTGCCTTAGGATTGTGGGTTTATTGATTGTAATTGATCAGTGATGATTACAGTAACTTTCCCTGATCTTTAGTCGAGATCAAATTTCGTGTTTAGCTGGCCTGGATCAAGAGAGATCTGGATCCGGGTTGGCAAATGGTAGGGGGAAATTGAAAAGACATTTCTAAAAGACCTCTTAAGACTTTTGCAGGTTTTTCCTGCTGTCCTTTATGACCATGGGCAGTATGGAGAATAATATACTCCGTAGGATGTATACACTCATCAAAATTAAAGCAAATTGCTGTTTTGGTGTTGAATAAAATTATTACATAGAATTTCAAAGTACTGGTGGCTCCTGGAGGAGATGCATTCCTTATACAATCTGGCAAAGCAGAGTTTTGGTATACATGAATACATGAAGCATGATCTTATTCCATGATATGTGATGATGGGGGCACCATCTACAAAGTTACAATATTTTACTCTAATAGATTGTTTATAGTAACATTTAAAATTTGTCTGGCCATATGGAAATGACAGTGAGTGCTGAGTCAGAGATGGACATATCTGTGTTGGTTTGGCTTAAATAGTTAATTAGTATTTGGTTAATGCTGAGTCTATATTGCAATTTCAATTCACCCCTTAAAGATTGTAATAATATTTTGAAATAGAGGATATGTTCTTGTGATTGGATGACAAAGTCAAGAGGTAAAGACAGAAGCAATAACCACAGGTGATTACCAATATGTAAAGGTAGAATGGCTTGATTAAGATTTAAATATTCAAAATTACCTGATTGTAAATTTTCGATTTAAAAGTAATAGTATTTTAATTGGATTTTATAACAGTAATAGGTTGACAGATGTTTCTGGGTAGCTGGTGATTTTGGTTGTTGTTCTCATCTTGCACAACAAGCCAGTATGACATTTCGCGTACCCCCTGTATGTCATGGTTTTTTTATGAAAAATTGTTCCAGATTTTAGATTTACAATTAAAGAGTCATAATTTAAGGTTGTTCAAAAATTTTCCCCGATGTTTCATCTTGGGGGGGAGGGGGGGCATATGTTATGTTATGATGTGTGGATCTATAGCCACATGCAACCTTCATAATGTATTCTTCCAGCTACCCGTAGTCATGGCAACCAGCCCCGTTGCCATGGTAACCATCCTGTGAGCTAGCCCTAATAAAGAACACTCTGGAAGAAGACTCAAGACAGACTTGACTTGTTCTTGAGTAGCTATCTTTAGTACAATTGTTACAGGAGTATAACAACATAATTATATCTCCTAGTCATCCTACATACGGACATATTACTCGTATACGTCCTCTCCTCAATGAAAAGTGAGTAGTATAAGAAAATTGGGCTCGTTGCAAGGTACCACAAATATATTTAATACTCTTAAGGTCCATTCCCATTACCACGACCAGCCGGCCAATTGCCGACTGTAATACTTTAGCTTTTTGTTTTTCGCCGTGCGGCGGCCGTACACCAATCGGCCGTTGTAATGTGAATGGGCCTTTAGAAGAAGCATAGAAGACACTATACTACATCTACATATATATCAATGGAGGGTTTCTTCTCTTCTCTTCTCTTCTCTTCTCAGGGAAATGGGTCACTAGTCGCAAAATTGATACTTTTCAAAGTGATTTATTTGCAAGATTCTTTTATTGGCATGGACCAAGGCACTCTTGTCTAGTCCAGGTTTCTGGTAGTTGTGTGACTTCATAGCCCATTATGGGCTAGGAATCAGCATGGGAAAACACTATACTTGAAATATCTAATGGCCCGATGTAGGTTTTGAATCATTGAAATGGAGGGTCAAATCGCACGACACCCCAAAGTGGTCCTGGGTAAGACCTTAAAGTGCCTGGTCCTGGGTATGACCTTAAAGGGCCTTTCTGTCTCTTTTCTCTGTCTCTCTCTCCCTTCTTCTCTATCTCTATTTCCTGGGTATGATCATACACTGCCTCCCTCTCAGCTCTCCCGCCCTTGATATAACACTTCAAAGTGTTGATAAGGGCGTAAAGCAACCAATCTCACTCACTCACTCACCAAAGGGGGGGAGTGCGATTTGACCTGACGTTGAGATCAATTCAAATCCGTACACAGGGCCATTAGATATATATTACATACTGATTTATCGATTTATTTGTTATATTTACCTTCTTAGTAGTGTTTTTCTTGACAAATTATCAAAGTAATGTCTGAAAACTTTCGAAACCTGCAACGCAGCACTACGCTTCTGCCGCTAAGAAGCGCAACGTCATTAACCAACCAAATTACGTTATTTGGGTCACGTCGTTCCATGACAACCCGTATAGTATTGGTATGCCATATGACTTACCAGATGTCACCCCTGTATCACGTCGTTGAAATCATGTACGTATTGTGTAAGAATGGAACTCGGATACGCGTGTAGACTTCGTGAGAAGGTCTAAGCAACTGTTTAATGAATCCTGTGAAACGTACATGCTCCTCCTGGGTCTGCATATATAATTAGGTGGCCGTAATACCCATGGCATAGCATGTATAAATAGACTTGCACAGTCCTAGCTAGTTAAGTATAATTAGCGGTTTTAAGTAATGAGATAATAGGTGATGATTAATAACTAATATAAATATAATGAGGTTCCACAATGTTACGTAATGTTACATAACAGTAATAATATTCAAAATGGACGTCCCCAGGTTCAAAGAGAACCCTTCAAATCATTCAGGAACCTCAAAGACCCGCACATTTCTGAGAGTGTTACCTTTTCCTCAAATAAAACTGAGGCATCAGATTTTAACACTAACACTTCCGTCCCTTTTTGAACAACATTTGCTCTGTGTAATTTGCTAAGTGTATGGCTGAACGTTGGGTTGATAAGCAATATGAAGTTCCCATTAGGAAGTGTGTCAGTTTTTAGAATTAAAGACCTTTTCCTCCATACCTTTGAGCTAAGGGAACATAAATTTCTAATGTCAGATTATGAGGTTCGCAGTTTGTTTAAGAAATGTAAAATAATGTACTAAATAATAAATATATATGGTTTATAAATCATATAAAATATTGTACTATAGTACATTATTTTACATTTCTTAAAGTAGTATACGGAACAGAAAGCTAATAATAATAATAACGACATTAAACATTTTCAAATAACCTGCACCTCTATGCAGCTCAGGTGCAGGACGAATAATGGTCCAACTGTCCAGGTGGAAGGAGTGACGTAATCGTTGCGGGCCGCTGATTGGTCCTCATAATGCAGGTGTATTACGTCATAATTAGTTGCTGCGTCAGCCCCAAATATAATCATTGATGGGTCGATTCCACATACTACTAACTGCTGGTTATATTTTGTGCCCTGAATATGGGTCAGATTTTCAGAAAATGTACAATTGGCAGCTGTACACATCTTGAAAATTCTGCTAAATTAAGCTGCAATTTGGTCAACACTAGGTAAATTCGAGTATATTCGGCATAGCATTGATTCCAGCAATCTATTTGGTTAGGTTGTTCTGTATTTTGAACTTAATTTTCGTATGAAATTTGGGTTTTGAGAAGATTGGCGAAGTTGAATTGTACATTTTCTGAAAATC
Source organism: Sthenelais limicola (assembly GCA_942159475.1). Lineage (NCBI taxonomy): Eukaryota > Metazoa > Annelida > Polychaeta > Phyllodocida > Sigalionidae > Sthenelais > Sthenelais limicola. The sequence continues at coordinate 149,949,370 of OW804094.1, read as the reverse complement.
TGACCCATATAGGCTCTCTGAATTGGGAATACATATTTGAAAGAGATCAGATATAAACGGAGTTTCGGGAACCAGTTTGGGCGTGGGAGGATACTATCCAGATGATTGATGATTGCAATCTGACAAGAATAAACATACATTGCTGGGGAAAATAGTTCCCTATAACATAGTCCGTTGTAAAATAGGGGAAGGAAGCTGACAGAGTTGGTCTTCAAAACCTCATATTGACAACAAATGCCATGAATCCAAATCTTAGCACGATCAGGACATTTGAAGCAAAATGTGATATGTTACAGGAAAATGAGTCACAAGACGCAAAATGGATATTTTTCAGAGTGTTATATTCACAAGATCTCTTAGTTGGAATATTCTCATCTTCTGCATGTCTAACGCCGGACGCGATATGAATACATGTACCAAATTTCAAGACAGTGCATTAATTAAATATTTTCATGCATTTCTAAGGTCATCTTATAGATATTTATTCCATGATTTGGCCGTGAGCGTACAATATAATCGATATACTTGCCGCTCACAAGGTGGACAATATAAATTCCCTGTATTGTACAGTGACGTCACGACCGTTCGAGACTTGGGGGACAACAAAGTTTGATGAAATTAATGCAAATAAAGTTGTTTTAAGTTAAGAATCATGGAATAAAAGCAAGAATAGCACAGTATCGCGTCTTCGGCGGCCTATATTCTCCTCGTATGGCCGAAAAACAACTCAGCCTACGGCCTCGTAGTTTTCGGCCATACTCGGAGAATATAGTCCCCCTCATACGCGATACTATGCTATTCTTGCTATAATATATGTGATGTGTTCCGGGAAAATGAGTCACAAGTCGCAAAAATGGATTTTGAGATATCACCATATTTGAAAAGATGAGATCAAGCCGATTCTAATGAATGTAAACAGTGGGACATCTAAAGTAGGGTTTCTATTATTCTTAATTTGATATCTTTATTTTTGAAAAAATGTATCAATATTTTTGGGTAGATAATTACTAATAAAGTACCTAAATATACTCAATAAGATGACCTTCGAAATGCATAGATATATGTAATACATTGCCTTGAAACTTTGTTCATGTATTAATGTCACTAGCAGCATTCATCATCCTAAAATTTAGAATATTCCAACAAAGATATCTTATAAATACATCACTTTGGAAAATATCCATTGTGCGACTTATGACTCATTTTCCTGAAACACATCATAAATGGAGAAAGTATTTCTCTCTTGAAGTTATCACTCGGAGCTGGGTACTTCAACCCCTGACCCTTTGACTTAATAATCCAGTCGTTATAGTTCTTCCCTCCCATCTCCTGCTATCAATAGGCCTATTTACATGGGTGAAATCGCCAGAAAATGTACAATTCAACTTCACCAATCCTCTCAAATAACCCACATTTAAGACAGAAATGAGCTTCAAAATGCAGTTTAACATAACAACACTGATACTTCAAATCAATGCGATACCAAATATACTCAGATATACGTAGTATTGACACGTTTTTAGTCTTATTTAGCAGAATGTCCTAAATGTGTAGAGCTGCCAATTGTACATTTTCTGACGATCTGACCCATTTGTATGTAGAGTAAAGAATTCAAAGAATTTGAATATGAATACTGTAACTATGAAGTTTTCCATACATGAACTCGCTTTTTTATGGCAAATGCTGTTACTTCGGTAATATCTATTGATACAACTTATGAGTCAGATTTTCAGAAAATGTACAATTGGCAGCTGTACACATTGAGTAAATTCTTCTAAATTAGGCTGCAATTTGGTCAATACAAGGTAAATTCGAGTATATTCGGCATTGCATTGATTCTAACAATCTGTTTGTTTAGGTTAAATTTTTTTTTGAACTTTATTTTCGTCTGAAATTGGAGTTATTTAAGAGGATTGGTGAAGGTGAATTGTACATTTTCTGAAGATCTGACCCTTATATGGAAACCGACTCCCACTCACTACCCAAGAACAAGAAATGTATTACTTGAATAGACAGTGGCCTTCACCTTATCATTCTTTCTCATCAGCTTAATAACCTTTTCAACAAAACTTTGTGGAAATGTGTAATTAACTTAGAACCTTTATGAGTTCTCTATATCCCCATCGTATAATAACATAATCTGTGATGTGTTCCAGGAAAATGAGTCACAAGTTGCAAAATTGACATTTTTCAAAGCTACATTTTCGAAATATTCCTTTATTGAAATGCTCTGATTACCCGAGGATCATATAGCCATAGCCATATGAACCAATGACCTGTGTACCAAATTCCAGGACACAGTATTAAATAATATCCTTTCGTTTTGAGGCCTTCATTATTGTTGATGTTTAGTTACTTGACTGGTAATTACCCACCAAGAAACATTGCAAACTTTATTTTTCAAAAATAAATATATCAAACTTAAAATATAGAAATACATATTACGTGTCCTAGTGTTTACTATCATTGGAATCGGCTTGATCTCATCTTTTCAAATAATGATGATATTTCAAAATCCAGTTTATGCGACTTGTGACTCATTTTCCTAAAACATATCAAAATTATTCATCTTCAGGACACGACGAATTAATTAACTTAAAACCTTTATGAGTGATCTGTATCCCCAACATATAATAACATTTTTCAGGACACGACGAAAAACACATGTACTTGTGAGAGTGTAACCGATATTTCTACCTGAAAAAATTATTTGAACAAAAAAAAATATTTTTACTTGGGTGTGTCTGGCAACTCTGTTTAAAAACAGCAAGTATTTCATTTCCCGTGACAGCAACTATAAAATTAGCTCAGAAACTACCTTACAGTCCTTCAATAGGGGGCTTGCATAGACGCCATTTTGAATCACGATTCGCATGGCTTTATGGGACTAATGGTACAGTCTAAAACCTATAGAAAGTTCAGCATGGACTATTTATCAATGCTCTATTGTCAATATCCATAAGTTATACATGATTTCATGGCACAAGTCACCATCTTTCCCATCATGCATTTGGCTTTCATAGATCATTTAGACAAGTTCAGATATTGGTGAAAACATTCTTGCAATGTTCGATGAAAATGCTGCCAAATATTTGTATGTATATTTCAACGGAATCCATCCCAGCATGCATTGCAGTAGACATGCGCAGTGATACATGCAAGTCCCCTATTGTATAGGGGACTTGCATGTGCCACTGCGCATATCTGTGTTATAGTGCATCCTGGGATGGATACTGTTGAAATCTGACATGCAAATAATTATTTGGCATTATCTTTTATCGAAAATGAATGCTGTCACTAATATGTACGAATGTATAAAATGATCTATGAAAACCAAATGCATGATGGGAAAAATGTAGGCTTTTGTTATGAAAACATGTATAACACATGGATTTTGACATTGACACATTGGGCACTGATAAATATTCCATGCTGAACATGGCATGTTTTCTATAGATTTTATACTGTACCACTAGTCCCATAATGCTATGCAAATCAGGATTCAAAATGGCGGCTATGCAAATCTCCTATTCAAATAGGATGAGAGATTGCATTCAGAGATTTCATCCTTTTAAAACATAGAAAACGTCTCTTGTCTGATGAGTGTTTTGTACTTGCACATTATAGTTTTTCTGAATCGACATTGCTTCTAGAGATATTTTTTGTATTACTTTTACCTATAATTATGGGTCAGGTTTTCAGAAAAATTAATGTACAATTGGCAGCTCTACAATTTTATTAAATTCTCCTAAATTACCATGCAATTTGGTCAATACTAGGTAAATTCAAGTATAATCGGCATTGCATTGATTCTAGCATGGTTAGGTTGAACTGTATTTTGAACTTTATTTTTGTCTCAAATGTGGGTTATTTGAGAGGATTGGTGAAGGTGAATTGTACATTTTCTGAAAATCTGACCTACATAGAAAAAGGTCTGTTGTCTGATGAGTGTTTTGCCCTTGCACATTATAGTTTTTCTGAATCGACATATTTGCTTCCAGAGAGATTTTTTGTATTGCTTTTAGCTACAATTATACGAGATGTCAGACAAAGTGTTTACATTATTGAAGTCACTATGAGTGATCTTAGCAAGTACAGACCAGGAAGCGTGCAGAACAAGTCCTGCATTCGCTTCTTATAGAAATAGAATGCAGTTGCAAGATTTATTTTCATGATTAGTTTGAGTTATTAAGTCAAACAGAGGGACTTTCAAAGATAGTGTATTTCCCCCATTGTCCCCAATCCTCATGAGGACAATGGGGGACTTAAGTAAACCTTAATTGTGATGAATCAATGTAATTGTTTATATGCATGTGCCCTAATGTATTCCTCTATAGTCAAGTGGTTAAAGCTTTGGACTTCCAAGCAGGATTGTGAATTTGAGTCCCAGAGCAGACAGCCTTTTTACATTTGTTTCATTTTCAAGTTATTTTATTTTTTAATTTCACTAATATCTTCACATCTGGGATTCGGATTTCTTTTTAACTCACATGTGAAGTTATTGCAATTCCCTGTTGATTGGTGAAAGAATTAGAGAGTCTAAGATCAAATTAAGCGAAAAAATTGCGTTGGATGGGGTTTGGAGATATACAGATTCTCTGATATAGAGGCATGGGTGGTGGTCATAATCTTGTGTTTATTTTCGGCGAAAATGTTTTTTGCACAGAGCACGATACGTCTAGGTTCAGAGTTGGGAAAGTCCTAGCCATCTCAGACAACCTAGTATATTAGCAGTGTATACTAGGTTGTCAATTGGACTTGCTAGAATCAGGGCAGTTGAAACTTCTCTAGTTTGCCCAGACAAAATGCTCAAGCAATGACTATAAAAATATGTGTCCTTAAATCTATAACATTTTGTTATGCTTACAGTAAATTCTTGGGAGAGGATGTGCACAACAACACAGAGAACTAGTTGGTTTATTATCAGCAAAACCTCTCCATTCTCTTTTGGATATTGGAACATGGCGCTCCGGCTTGTTTATGTCTCAGTGCGCATGCCAAAAAGTATGTAAATGAGCTAAAAAATGGTGCTACACAACACCATTACACTGCACTTTATGGATAACTGTATGGATCATGCATGTTGTAACCTTTACAAAATGGCTACCTCGCTGGGTTTTTTGGGTGGAGCAGTTGCAAACTCTACCCGCAGTTTATCAATTCTTCAAATCAAGCATTGAAAGGTAACACGTAGGGAGATAAGACATTAAACATTGATTTTATTGTTATAGTGAGGGGTTACAAACTTCTACAACTCTACACAAACTACAGCAATTCCACATTCCCCGTTTCAAGCGCTTCTTTTCCATAGCCCTGATAGTGATAGTGAAGGGCTTTGGATCGTAGCTAGGAAAGTCCCTGCAAACCGAGGAAAAGCTCTCGCTCCTAACCGCATAATGTCATCAAGACGCCTACTCAAGTACCAGGTAGGTCATTAGCGCAGTGTCCAATCACTGGCATAGCATTTGTATCTGATCTGAGAAGCTCTGAGCCTAGACCTGGTAATAATCGCTGTTCTCTTTTCTTGTTTCTTCTTTAAATTAATCATTATTCTCATAATAAAGATTTTGTTCCAATTTACTTTCTCCTATAAGTTACAAAATGTAATTCAATGGTTTGGATGTTAAGAAAAAGATAACGCCAATTATTCTTCGGCTAGGGTGACTGTTTCATTCTATGTTACATCAATCAAGAATTGTAAAGGAACCAACAGGATGGTAGCACCCTAGGCTGTGTCTGTTATTATAAACTTAGTTCTAATAGGCTCAATAGGCCCCGTTGCATGAGGTGGCGTTAACTGAAATCCGGATCGTTATGGTTGCAGATAGCGTTGCGCTTAGTCGTCCTGCGGATCACTAAATAAATATGTTGATTGTGATGGGGCGACCCGGATTGGATTGCTATGTAGGAAAAACTGCTTTTAAATGACAGACTTTTTCATTTCTTTTGATTTTTTTTTTTTTATATTGTCTTTATTTTATTTATCTTCTTACGATTTAAAAAATGTTCGGGAGTTATTTGTCGGCCATCATAGTTCCCACCATAGAATCGCTGCCACATATATACATCAACAAATAAATAAAAAAAAACCTTAGGAGTATTTAGCTCTGGTATTGCGCACAAATGTCCCTAGTTATGGAAGTTATCAAAAACTACAAACATATTTCTAAATGAAACCAAATAGTGTTTCCTTGGACTATCAAGTTTTCGAGTATTGATTGCCACTTCTATGTATGTAACTTGGTATGTTTTAGTATGGCTGAGTATTATCTGTTTATCTATTATTTTTTCCTAACATTTTTATTGTTTCGTATGACTTAAATGTACAGCTGTATCTGAGAATAGTGTGGAAATACAGAATGTTTGGCTGAATAAAAATATTTAAATACAAAATCTTAGCCACTTTAAGAAAGATGTCACTGTGCTAGTAATACAGAGCAGGAAGCCGGGTGCACGTGCACCCACGTGAATAACTCATTAAATGTGTTTTGTGTATCGATACCTCAGGGGAGTGCCTCAATTATATCCACCAATTAGTGCTTCAACTAGTATATGGATCAGATCGTGTAGAAATGTACAATTCCCCTTCACCAATCCTCTCAAATAACCACAATTTGAGACAGAAATCAAGTTCAACATTTCGTTTACCAAAATCAAACAGATATTTTTAATCAAGGCAATAATAAATATACTCAGATATACCAATTATTTCACATTTTTTTAGCCTTATTTACCGAATGTGTAGAGTTGCAGATTGTCCATTTTCGGACGATCTGGCCCCTATATATGGAACAAGAGGCCTGATGAATTACAATGGTGCGACTACTATGCATAATATTTTCAGAGTGCCCGTAAATATAAAGAAACAAATTGAAGAATGATAATAGCCTGTTTTTCTGTGAGCCCCCACGCATGACTTAAAACAAAGACAGAAAAACAGAACATAAAACAGATGAACAATGAAAGCTGATGAACTAAAATTATAAAGAGACACACAAATCAAAATCTCATGTTTTCGAAATACTTTTTGAATCCCTTGGTGTCGCCTCAGTGTCAGCTGCCCCTCACTGATTTTAGAGAATTGGTGAAGGTGAATTGTACATTTCCTGAAAATCTGACCCATTATGTACCACTGGGGCTGTTACATTTGAATAATAGAAAAGAAGTTGATTTTCTCATACTATTCTGGGGTTTAGTGGATCTTTAACCTTTAGGTAAACACATGATTGTAGCAATATATTTGGTTAGGTTGACCTGCACTACATGGCCAACCTTTGATAACCTAGTCAGGAACAATAGGGGATTTGCATTGGGGATTTGGGTTGCCGCCATTTTGGATCTTGACTCTCCGCGACCACCACTTTTTAAAAAAGCCGCCATCGGCTATTCAGAAAAATTAGAGCAGTCGTATCGGGTATCACAGACTAACGCCTACAGTACAAGAATCAACATTTACGGTTGTCTCTGCCCCCAAAATAAATGCTCATTCAGCTTTTTTTCCGGCCTCAGTACTACCGTATGTTCTTAGGCAACATAATTAGCCAGTGATTCCTGGAACAATATTGTCCATAAAAGAAGATATAAGCAGATTTAGCCATCTCAAAGGTGCTTTCAGGGTTCGAACTGGCGGCCATTCCCGCTATAAGTGTGTATGCAAAGAGTTCATGGGACAGCGGGAGGGAAGCAGCATGGAACAGCCAAGAGCTGTCACGTGATCTACAGCTATGACGTCATAGCGAGAAAACCCCCATGCATGGCCATGGTCCAGGAGAAAAACAATGATGGAATTTGGCTGTCATATCAAAGGTAGAAATTCCGCGATTATTACATTAAAAAGCTAACGAAATATCGATTCTTCTGCTAAAATGTTAATGTCTGCAGGTGGCTGATGGCGGACCCATAAAGTCAACTGCAGAGCTCGGCAAAACGCCTGACAACTTGTGTGCTGTATAGAAAGGGCTGGGAAACTCCCGGCTCGTCTGCGTGGGCTGTTTTTGTGACGATCCTTTATTCTTGAATATAAAAACAATATTAGGCGTTCAGATCTGGTGAAATATAACCAATATCCTTCCTCCAAAATAAATATAGCCTATAGGCCTGTCTTTCAAGCGGTTAACTTTCTGGATTCGCATGGAATTATGGGACTAATGGTACAGTATAAAATCTATAGAAAACATGCCATGTTCACCATGGACTATTTATCAATGATCAAATGCCATTATTTATATTTTATACATGTTTCCATGACACAAGTACTCGTCTTTCCCATCATGCATTTGGTTTTAATAGATCACTTGTACAAGCTATGATATTGGAGAAAACATTCTTGCAATTTTCGATAAAATACTGCCAATTATTTATATGTCAGATTTCAACAGAATCCATCCCAGCATGCACTGCACTGCACTACACATGCGCAGTGAGACATGCAAATTCTCTATTGGAATCTTTGAGAGATTGTAAACATGTTATGATTGTTTGAGCCCAGAGCAATTATTAAAGACAAATGACCAAGTTACATAACTGTACCTGGTACCAGGTGGTACTGAATGATTGGCCGGATGTATTGACAATGTCTATACGGGTCAGATTTTCAGAAAATGTACAATTCAACTTCACCAATCTTCTCCAATAACCCAAATTTCAGACGAAAATCAGGTTAAAAATACAGTTCAACCTAACCAAACAGAATGCTAGAATCAATGCAATGCTATATACTCGAGTTTACCTAGTATTGACCAAATTGCAGCCTAATTTAGCAGAATTTACTGAATGTATACAGCTGCCAATTGTACATTTTCTGAAAATCTGACCCTTATACACGTAAATTATATGACTGGAGCTGCATTGATGATGTTTTGCAATATCTGTGATGTGTTTCAGGAAAATGAGTCACAAGTCTCAAAGTTACTGTTCCTCAAAGTGATTTATTCGCAAAATGTGTTCGTGGGAATATCTTTTTATATTTTGGGGGTGTTTAACGCTGTTTGTAGCATGAATACATTTACCAAATTTCAAGAGCGACTTGTGACTCATTTCCCCATAACACATCACATAATATTATGTACTAGCTAAGGGGCGTGAGTAGTATAGTAAAAGTTGGCAGTTGTTATGGCACTAAATATATATAGAGAGAGAATTTGTATTCTGTCTAAAATAATATACTGACTATTGTTATCGTTTGTTTTATGAATATTATAATGATTATCATTATTTTCCCTGATAAAATGTGTGCTCATGTATAATGTAAAAGTGGAGACAGTGAGGTCAAGATTAGTTTTCTGAAGTCTTAATGTCCGCACTTTAAGATAAGATAAGAACAACTTTTATTTGTCGAACTGCTCGAGGTTAGATCATGCTAAAACGGACAAATAGGTCTACATGTCTATATGAAATATAGTATTCCATTTCTGCCGACAGTTACCTTTAATTTCGAGTGCATGAGTCTTGTACTGGACTGAGCAGAAAATATGATAGAATTAAAAATGAAAAACAAAAATAAAAACAAACATATAAAATGTATAATAAAGGTTAATTTAAGCATAACAGTGTACCCCTTTCGTCAATGACGACTGGGGAATTGTTCACTGTACATGGATTATGTAAAACATCAGAGAACATGGAGACCTCCCTTTAGTTGGAGAACCGTACTCTGTCAGCGAATATGTCGTCAATAAAAGTTTCTAAATCTAAATCTAAAGAGATAATATATAGATCAGAAGGATCATATGGCTATGCGACATTGTATCATTAAATGTGATGTGTTACAGGAAAATGAGTCATAAGTCGCAAAAATGGATTTTGAGATATTATCATATTTGAAAAGATGAGATCAAGCCGGTTCTAATGGTAGTAAACAATAGGACGTCTAAAGTAGGATTTCGATTATTTTAAGTTTGTATCTTTGTTTTTGAAAATAGTTATTAATATAGATCTTTGGGTGGATAATTATTAATAAAGTACCTGAATATACTCCATCAGATGACCTTCGAAATGCATAGATATATGTAATACATTGCCTTGAAATTTTGTTCATGTATTAATGTCACTAGCAGCATTCAACATCCTAAAATTTAGAATATTCCAACAAAGATATCTCATAAATACAACACTTTGGAAAATATCCATTTTGCGACTTATGACTCATTTTCCGGAAACACATCATAAATGTACTTCTCATATTCACTTGAGATTTAATGAAATAATGTAGTGACAACATTAACGACCAGTTGTTTTCAAAGTAGCATAGTATATGTGTCAGATTTTCAGAAAATGTACAATTAGCAGCTGTACATATTTAGTAATTTCTGCTAAATTCTGCTACAAAAATGATAAATTTTGGGTAAATGTGAGTATATTTGGTATCGCATTGATTCAAAGTATCAGTTCCGTTATGTTAAACAGAATTTTGAAGCTCATTTTTGTCTCAAATGTAGGTTATTTGAGAGGATTAGTGAAGGTGAATTGTACATTTTCTGAAAATCTGACCCATATACTTTCCTAATACTTTACATGTTTTAAATGGTGCCTCGAATCTTTAGTTTTTATCAGGAGGTGAAACACTAAAGACACTAATGATATAGAAGATGAGAATAATTTACATATGGGTCAAGTTTTCAGAAAATGTACAATCGGCCTTTACCAATCCTCTCAAATAACACAAATTTAAGACGAAAATCAGGATCCAAATACAGTTCAATATAACCAAACAGATTTATTGAATGAATACAATACAGACTACACTCAGATATACTCAGTGTTCATCATGTTTTACTCTAATTTAGCAGAATTCGAGAGATGTGTAGAACTGTAGATTGTGCAATTTCTAAAAATCTGACCCATATATATTCCATCTAATCGCTATACTGCGGTGTTTTATGGAGTGGATACATTTCCACTAGAAACATGATAAAAACAAAACAGGGTTTGGGGTTTTTTACCAGGATTAGATCACTTCAATGGTGGTCTTCCTCTAATACCTGGGGGAGGAGGTGAAATAGTAGCCACACCCGGGGCCGAACGCACAACATGCCACCAATGAGCCGACCCAGCGCTTTAAACCCTGCCCACACGCAGCCGATTTGCCTCCCGATTTCATTTCCAATCCTGGTTTATGTTATTTCAAAAGCATAAACCAGGATTTAAAATGAGATCATAGGATTCATCAGGAGACCCAAATCGGGGGGGGGGGGCAATCGGGAGGCAAATCGGCTGTGTGTGGGCAGGGTCTTAGACCACTCGGCCACAAACCACGAACCCCAAAGTTTGGTATCTAGAAATCATAGACATTTTTTTTTATTATTATTAATGATTTTATTTATCCAGCTTCTCAAGACGAATATACACGATACAGTCGAGAACAGGTAACACAGTATAGGTTTGTGGCGTTCTACCTGCTGCTGCAGTCTACTTAGATTAACAACGATAAATAACAATAAAAAATACTACGTTCTCTGGCAAATTAGTTAAGATATAGTACAATGCAAAACAATACAGTGCAATACATGGAAGACAATTGTTAATGTTACATGTTAATGTTAATCCTTGTCTAGAACAGATTTATGAGATTATACCTGTGCTAGACTAGCTGAGTCTCTGTAAAATATAGTTATTAGTGAACACTAAATGCTAGAAAAGTACCCAATGGGGATATGCATATAATATGTTGTTCTACAAAACAAATTCATATCAATTAACACACTTTAATGTCAAATATATTTCAAAATGTGTCTGACAAAACACCTTCAAGGTCGCCATAGCATAAACACTAGCCCTACCGCAAGACGTATCGCTCAGGAAGATTGTCGTAAAATAGTCCCACTTAGTGTAATCCAGAGCGTCTGAATTAATTTCATCCATCCCCGAAATGCCAAAGTCATTTCCTCCCGATATTAATTAACATTGTTTTGGGCTGGGGACGATATGCGCTAATTCTCTCCGAGTTTCTTTCAGTGGCTTGGTGAGACTCGATTGCGCTATCCGGAGATTTTTTTGCGAGTGGAGAAAGTAAACAAAAAAAAGCACTTGACCGTTGGAAGGTCGTCGGGCGAGATCATCGCGACATCCCTAAAGTGTTTTTTGTTTGTTTGTTTTTGTTATTCTTCGAAGAAGAATGGTTTGAACACGTGAGGTGTGTACACTTGTGCGGAAGTTAATATCGCAAGTTAGAGCTAGCTTGGGGAAATAGGGAGGTTCAGCAAGTCTTACCTATACGTAGACGAAAACGTAAACGTGTCCGTATCTCTGATATAATAAAAAATACGTTAAAAGGAAGAAAGATGTTCAGAAAAACATGGCGGCAAAAGGTAACGTTAATGATAAAGCAGAATGTTTCATCCCACAATTTGTTTTGTATACATGAAAATGCGATGTAATTCACAAACAAAGATACGTATACGGTTATGTTGAAGAAATGCGGGTCATTCTTCGTAATAATTCAGGGTCAGTAGTTGGGCGAGAAATTAATCAACGCAACACACAGAGATGTATGCTTCAAATCAGTACCAGCCTCGGAAGAGACCGATTTTCATCTTTCCTTTATTTTTATACTAGACAGATTAGGACGAAATACACTGGTCCTGCGCTGATTGGCTTTGGTCCCGTTGGTCCAATTAATTGACAGGTTAGATTAGAGATCCAATCAGCCACAGGATAACAATGACAGACACTTATTAAAACGAGGCTCAGAGTGACCACTGCCACTCTGACCAATCTCTTTGGGTGGTGACCAGGTCACGGGGTTATCTCCCCTCCCCTCTCCCTCCCACTCTTTAATCAGTATTCCCTCCCCTCCCCTGACCTGGCGGTCAGCCCCTCCCCTCCTTTCCCACGTGATTGACTTTGAGATAACGGTCAGACCTGGACCTCACCTGTACCTTTGGACTTTGGGATGATAAGAAATCCGCGAGCGTTGTGGCGGTAAGAAAGTGTGGGTAGCCTTCTGGCCGGTAGGGGCGCGACGAATGTCTGGCTGAATGAGACAACTTTAACTTAAAATTAGACAATTTGGGCTTGTCAATTTTACATACGTCCCAATCTCATTTGGTTCGGAGAACTGTGTACAACATAGTTCTCCGAACCACTCTAGGAGCAGACAACACATCGACGCAACCCTCATTTTAGTTTCCGGCCGACAACCCCCGAGCAACCCCGAGTATCACCGAGCGGCGACCCCCTTGGCTGACCGAGTTCTGCCGAACCGGAACCCCCGACCTAGAACCATAAGTGGGCATCACTTTTCTTCCACTCACGAATCCACTGCCATCCCCAGTCAAATTCTACCCTCTTGCTTCATTAGATTTGGGAGTTTTGATGCCCGATATCTAATTCCACATGAGAGACCTTTATTTACGTTGGGGCACCTCGATCCGGTATTTTTATCTACGGGATTTTTAACCTTTGGCCCGCCGGACGAATTCACAGCGGCCATCCCTATGTGGATCGAGGCTCCCTTTCTCCCGTAAGTACATACATGTTTATACAATTGAAAAATGCAAAAATAGGACAATCTAGAGAAGTACAGAGAAAGAAATCACTCCCCTAAATCAAAATAATAGCTAAAGATTTTACAATGCCTTAGCGTAAAATTATTACTGAGGTACGGCGACCCCGCCCCGGATAATTTGTAAACACAGTCTCTTAAGAGTTTTCACTAGGTGGCGTATTACCGCACTGTCTTTTGAGTTTAATGTATTGTTCATCAATATCTCGGCTTTGCTTGTCTATGGGTTCTCCCCGTAGAAACGTCTCAGGCATTTTCACTCAGTCTTTGAATATTGCCTTATACTTTTACTCGTTCTTGGGCTGCCTATCACTACTTAACGTCCGTAAGGTGGCAGCATGTATCTTATACACTTTCTAGGTACCTGTCGCCGTGAACATCCTCAAGGTGGCGACACTGGTACATACTTATACATTTACTTTGGGAGCCTGGCTCCTCTGGTCTAGAAGACTGACAAGATTCTTTTATATTTTCAGCCCTTCTCTCGACCCAAAAATGGCCCGCTGAGGTGTGCACATCGGTCTAGTGACTACCGACCGTTCCTAGGCTGGTCTCCGTGGTATCACTACTCCATCAACAACGTGACAACCTCCCATCTTTGCTTCACCCGACTTTCAGAGGACGGGTCCTTCATCGTCCTCTCTCTAGTGGTGGCTTATTCCTTCACATAACAGCTAGCTTTCTCACCCTAACTTGAGCAGAAGAGTGCGTCCCACTGCAAGCTAACACCGGGCGTACTTACTAGGTAGGAATTGGTGACTAGACCAATTAATTAAATTCTACGAAAGGGGTGAGGACCTTGTCCACAGTCCAGCACTAGGCCTGCTTTAGAGTAAACTAAACAGCTTTCGTGACAACACCTCCTTTGTAATCATTACCATTAGATTCCAATTAAATTAGCACTACAAAACATTTTAAAATCAGAATCTGCTCACATTTGCACTTAAGACTAACATTATATCGGCTTAATTTTATCTCACACCACATATTCATCTGAGTCGTTGTTTTAACACACTACTCCACGGGGTACTGCAGATCTTTGCTTCATATCCATCGATCGAGGGGGTTTTGGGGGTGTATTCTGTCTAAAGGAGGATAAGGGGTCAGTTTGGAGGGGTTGGGTCTCCGGGTTTTCGAGATCGTCAGTACCGCCAAGGGACTGGGGTTCAGAATCTTGCAGTGGAATCTCTTCAGCGGGTTGCTGTTGGGATGGGTATAAATTAGAAAAGACATTGGGGAAGGAGGGAAGAGGGGCAGAAGGTTTACTGGGTAGACTCTGGTTAGGACGTTTACCTAAGAGAGGGAGGCAAGAGCCGTCTCTCTTCCTCTTCACATACACCACCACTCCTATCAATCCAATCACGATTGCTAGGGTGAGCATGAGGGTCGCGAATCCCCATGTGGTGGATGCGGAGAAGGAAAAAGGTTGTACCGCAGGAGGAAGGGGAATATCGGTCAGAGAAATTAGGGGGACGTCGATTCTGCTGTTGAACTGGAGTTGTTGCTTCAGCTCAGGATAGTCTTCGAACTTTCTATAGGTTAAGTTGAGAGAGGGTAGGGACAGGGCTTTGGGGGGTGGAATTCTGATCGTGGAATTATGTTGCTCGATGCTGCGCACCCTCCAATCTTCACTATATAAGACGCAGCCACTGTTTACTGTGACCCGTGTGTTTGGTAAAAACATTTCTGATAGGTTTCTTACTGATACACCTTAATACAGTCTCGACTGGAAAGTATACTGCAAGGATAACCGATGACAGTTGTTCAAAATCTCTGAATATTTCGTTACTGACATTGCCACGCTTCTTAATCTCTATCTGACACTTTACTGGACCTTTGCCTAAAATTATTTCTGTTTCACATGTTGGTTTTAGGTTCTCCAACGCAGAGGAACATACAGCTGGGCTGTATCCCATGCAGTGGTTAGGAACAAAAGAGGCACCACTAGAGACACTGTCCATCGCTAATTCAGCGATGCCCTTGATGATTTTGAGGTAGGATGGCCCATAAGGGGTAGGGAAATACCTTAGTTTATAGTGTAAATACTTAGTAGCCGAAACTGCAGGGATGACCACCTGATAAACTAATTGCTCGTCGGACTCAGATATGATTTGAACTTGTACACTTCTGTAGTACCAACGAACATCGTCTATTGGTTGGTGTCCCCTCTTACTCAATTGGTGAAGAATTTCATTTAAATGTACTTCAGGTAATATTTCATCAGTCAAGTACCCGTGCTCTAGGTGTGTTCTCTGGCGATGGAATAAATCAATTTGCCTATAATATACCAGCATAATGCGGTCAACTTGGCTTAGGGCCTGATCAACCTCTCTTCTCATATGCATACGATGAATATCTCTAGAAAAACCATTTAAATGATGAACAATTTCAGATACCTGGTCAGTCAGATTTTGGCTTATCTCTTGCAGGTTTTGGATGTCGACTCGATTCTCTCGTAGGAACAGACGGGTCTGGTTTACCACAGAAACCATCTCTGACTGGAAGTGAGACATCACACTGAGGCCTGCCTGCGATGCCTCCACTGCCGCTCGGAGCTCGTCGATCTGGTCTGTGGTAGCTGTACCGAAGAGAGATCGGCTGATCATTCCTACCACTCCTAGCAGAGCTCGCTTCGTGCGAACTGGTGGAGTGGGTAGATGATACTTGATGAATTGAACATGAAGCCGCCATGTTCTGAGGTCGGTGATTCCTACCACTTGCTGCTCGTGTAGTCCTTCCATCTTAGCTTCAAGGATGTGGAGCCACGACTCCATAGGCGGAGGAGCAGGGGGCTGGAGGAACATTAATGCAGTCCATGTTGCTGTGAGGGCCTTTACCCCCCCAGCCGAGTATACCAGCACACCTTCTTCCTCGAAGATGTCTGCTTGGCTGCAAATGAGGTAACAGGTGAGCAACAGTAACCCCTTAGTCACTGTCCCCACCGCCATCTTGTGCATCTGGTGCTGAGGTTGCCTGCGTGTCCGGTACTTGGTCAGTAGAAGCTGATGTTCTTTTTGCTCTCTTTCCAGGTTTAGGCTCGCTCTCCTTCAGTGGACTAGGCTCTCTAGGGCTAGCAGGCACTCTCCGCTTGGCATGGAAACGCCTATGTAAATGACGCTGAGGATTGTCTGGTGGGAGCACAATCCGCGGAGCTGCTATCAAGGCCCTTGTCTGAGACCTGGTGCGTATATGAGGAGGTGGTAGAGGAGTACTTGGAGTCCTAGGTGTTGCTCTTCCAGTTGGGTTAACTGGAGTCTCTTCTATGTTTGCAGGAGTCCTGTACCTCATCTAAGGTGGTGTGAACGGTGCTGGAGCCGGTGGTGGAATGACCAAGGCTTGGTTCTGGTCAGCATTATAAGGAGGACGACGGGGCGGATCCGGAACCTCTGGTTGGTCCACGTCATTACCCATATCTTCGTCGGCTGAATAGAATTCTTCCTCGACTTCCGGTACCATTTCCACGTCCGCAGCGCCACCTACAGCTGGATCTTCCGCCTGGAGATAGACTTGATTCACAGGTGGAAGCAAAGGTTCATGTATTAAAGCATTGGGGTCAACATTTAGATTTTGCCCAGGAGGTTCAGGGGGGAGTGGCCTCGCTGCCCGAGCCCGTATTCTCGCCCGATTGCGCCTGCCTTGGCCTGCCCTGTTTTGCCTATTCCTAACTGTATCCCAAGCAATATCCCCAGATACCAATTTTATTCTCTCCCGATTTATTAGTTTTCTCTGACCTTGTGGGTCTCTTACGATCACTACAGCTCCCCTTACACCTAGGACTGTATACCCATGATCCCATCTAGGATCTAGGGGCGCTCTGGCGCCTGCTAATACAACTACTGAGTCACCTACACGTAAGTCACCAGCATTTGCCCGAGCTCTAAGCCTCTCATAATTATACTTACGGCTAGCTTCAGTATTTTCTGCATCCGGCCCAGGGAAGATCTTAAAGATAAATACCAGCGTTGTCAGCACTGCAGCAGGCGGGAATTCAAGGAACTAATGCATGAAACAATAGAAGTCAATATATTTTGTTCAAACTTTGTATTGAGAAAGAACATGGTTGGGGGAATACAAAATGCCAAAAAAACTGGATGTTATCATATTATTTTGTGTTTTAGGGATGAGTGAAGTTTACTTCCCTTCACTATTGATTTCAATGGGGGAAGCTCATTGTGATACAAGTTTAGCTGAATAACTTTTTTTTTAGTTCAATGACCCCTTATTTTTTTTAATTGGGAGGGTAGAATAACATGTCAGCAATGTATATGCAGATTTTAAAGAAAATCGTATGATTCAATCATATGCTATTGGGGAAAATGCAGAAAATACCCGTTTTCCCATAGACTTCTATAGTGAACAGTAATAAATTTCAATGGTTCCTGAAATAAAAACTAATCCAATGACATATGGTTTTCTTGGGCTTTTTGGGCTCCCCCAACCATGTTCTTTCTAAATCCAAAGTTTAAAGAAAATTCCATGATTCATTCATTTTTTAAGTAAACACTGGTATTTACCTTTAACAAAGGGGACCGGGGGTTGACGACCAAAGGTGAGAAAATAGGGAGTGAAATTCGTGACTGAAGAGGTGGAGACTCTATGGGCCCAAAGTGTGGGTCCGAGTTGATTCTCCCACTCTGCTGGTCGCGCATTGATGAATTTTTTTAGGATATTCTTAAAGCTTTTGTTAAACCTCTCCGTCTTACCGTTAGTTTGGGGGTGCCAGCCAGAAGTATGTCTGACTTGCGTCCCAATGGATCTTAAATAACCTTCGACTTGTTGATTCATGAATTCTAGACCCCTGTCAGTAATGATTACCTCTGGGGGCCCGTACCGGGGTACATATTCATTTGCCAGATAGTCAGCTATATTTTTCCCAGTTTTTCTATCAATAGGTTTAACTTCCGCCCATCCACTACAATGATCAATTACAACTATAATATAACGATTCCCATTGTCTGAAACAGGAAAAGGACCACATAAATCCATTCCCACTATCTGACCTGGGTACCTTGCTATAGGCATAGCTGTGGGAGCAACCTTATCTTGACCTGCACGATTTACTGCACACTTATCACAATTACTCAACACACGGAGGGTATCTTTCCTCATAGTAGGCCACTTGTAGGCCTCTAATATCCTATCAAGGGTTTTTCTCATTCCCTGATGGCCCACTTCAGTGTGTGCTCTTCTTATCACTCTGTAACGAGCTGATTGCGGCAACACCAATCTAGGATAAGCTGGTTTATTGGGTGGGGACATGATTGTAAACAATAATCCGTTGATTAGTGTGTAATCGTCCACCTCCTCTAGGCCCAACTGATACTCAGCCATCTGTTGCTGCTCTGTTCTGACTTGTTCTCGCTCAAGCTGATCAAACTCCCAGGGGATTTCCTCTGTTTCCTCGAGGGCACCTACTTCAAAATTACTGAGAGCGTTCCCCTCCCCCTGGTCATAAGTTTCATGAGTCTTTATGCGAGATAACATATCAGCCCGTACATTGTTCTTACCTTGTCTATATTCGATGGGGGCACCGTATTCTGCTATTAAAACAGCCCAACGCTGAATTTTTGTATTTTTAACCTCACCAAGAAAGAGCGATTTGAGGGGTTTATGGTCAGTATAGATGGTAAAATCACTGCCATATAGATATGGTCTAAGTTTAGTTAGAGCATAAATAATGGCAAAAGCCTCCTTTTCTATAGTCGCCCATTTGAGTTGGGGACCTGAGAGTTGTTTTGAAATATACTGAACTGGTCTTTCCACTCCATTCTCATCAGACTGGACGAGTATGGATCCCACTGCGTATTGACAGGCATCTGTATAGAGCTTATAAGCTTTTCCAGGTTGTGGATGAGCCATGATTTGGTCTGAAGTAAGAACGTCTTTTAATGTTTCGAACGCTTCTTGTTGTTCAGGACCCCATTTAAATCTAGCATGTTTCTTTGTTAACGCCACCAAAGGTGTTACAATTCTTGCATAGTCAGGAATACACTGACGATAATATCCACAACAACCTAGAAAAGATCTAATGGCGGACACACTGTCAGGCGGGAGCATTTCTCGAATGGCTTTGACTTTGTCCGGATGTGAATTTATCCCTTGTTTAGACACCTGAAAGCCCAGAAGATCAACCTTGTCTTGAAAGAATTTACATTTACTCTTTTTGATGGTAATACCATGTTCGGATAAAGTGTCAAAAATGATTTTGAGATGTTTTTCGTGCTCCTCCCGTGTTTTAGAATAAATCACCAGGTCATCGATGAATATACCAAGAAATTTCCCAATATATTCGGCGAATATCCGGTTCATTGCCCTTTGAAACACAGCCGGGGCATTAGTTAATCCGAAAGGCATTCTACGCCATTGAAATAAACCTCTATGGCAGACAAAGGCCGTTTTTTCTATGCTTTCAGGGTGCATTTGGACTTGCCAATACCCAGATTTGAGATCTAGAGTGGAAAAGATCGCTGCTCCTGTTAGACTATCAAAGATATCCTGTATATTTGGTAGGGGGTGGGCATCTTTCTTGGTGACAGAATTTAATTTTCTAAAATCTGAACAGAACCTGGTTTCCCCATCTTTCTTAGGTACTAAAGTTATGGGACTAGCCCATGGTGACGAGCTTGGTTCAATCACACCTAACTCAAGCATTTCGTCAATCTCCTTATCTACTATCAGCTTTTTGTTTAAGGGAAGGCGATAAGGTCTCTGATTAATAGGGCGGGCATTCCCCGTGTCAATCTCCATGTATACATCTTTTACTATGCCTAATTTACCATTTTTGCCAAAAACTTCTGGGTATCTTTCTTCCCAGATTTCTTCCTCTGTTTTGAGGGAAGCAAATTCAGAATCTATTTCTTCTTCTACCGTTTGACTTTTATATTCTCTACCTCCTAGACGTATGATTCTTTTTCTGTGCCAGATTACTGAATCCAAAATGTCCAGAGCATCGTCCCCTAGTAGGAGATCGTGTTGGAGGTTTTTAACAACGTATACAGGAAGATGACTACCCCCAGCCTTAATTATCGCCCTGCCTTCTGACTGCAAAGCGTGACCACTCAGTGACCGTAATTGTTCACCTTGTTCCAAAATTAACGGTCGGTGGTTTACCTTATTGAAATGTTTCCACAAATCATACTTAACTAAACTTCTAGTGGCGCCGGTGTCAATAAGTGCTTGTGCTTTCCTTCCCGCCACAGGAAGGGCCACACAAAACCGCTTATCCGGCGAATTTATTCCCCCGAAGGGAGAACAAAGGGGTTTGTGGGAACTCTGGGAGTCAATGCTTGTATAGCCGCTATAACGGGTTGCATTTTGTTATCCATTACTTCTTCCATGTCTGGCCGTACAGCCGCTCTCATTTGTGCGAATCGAGTAGGGCATTCTCTAGCAAAATGTCCCTCTAATCCACATTCATAGCAAGTATTCTTACCTCTAAACCTTTTTCCCCCCTTCTGTGCCCCTCCCTTCCTTTTCTGACCCTGTTGTGACTCTACCTGATTAGAATTGGCAACCGGGGCAGGGTTTGGAGCGCTATAAGGCGGAAATGCAGGCAAATAGGATGGTTGCACAAAGGGAAACTGAGTCTGGTTCTGAACTGGTGGTGCATGAACTGTTACCGATGAAGGTTGAGATCTTTCCCTCCCTAAGAGTTCTACCATATTTCTTAATGTTTTTAATTCGTCCATCACAGCTTTTGTTTCAATATAGGTCTCCCCAGTAGGGGTCGGTGGAGTCAGAGTTTGGGTTGGCGTCCGAAGTTTTGGGAGTAAGGCGCCTATTTCCATAGGTTCCTCTCTCCTTTCACCTCTAGCTGGAGCATCGGCTAACGTATGGGTATACGCTGCCGTTGTCGCCAGGTCAATTGCTTCCCCCAAAGTCTCTGGTCTTGTTGAGAATACCTCGCACCGTACCTGTCTATCGGTGAGCCCACGTATAAAATCTCGAGCTAATTGTGACTGAATTACAGGCAAGGCCAAAATGCCTGGTTCATAAGCCCTCATAGCTGTTTCCAGGTATTTACGGCCATAAATTCGTATGTCTTCGTATGGGAGTTGATGGATCCCCTTCAACTTCTCTCTAAGTTGAGTGGTCTCCTCTTCTCCCATAAACAAGCGAATTATTTCCTGTTTTACACCCTCCCATGTGCGTTCATCTCCCCGTGCTTCTACATAAGATTCGATGGAACGTGCTAATGATCCCTGCGCTAACAATATAACTGCTTCTATGGCTATGTTATCATGTGCCCCTACTGTGATTCTAACTCTGTCCAACCCCTCTAACCACTCTCTGAGTGATTCTTTGTTGGTCCCATCGTTAGGACCCAGCAAGGTTGCATGTCTCTCCATACGCCTTCTAACTACTTCTATTGACGCATAGTGTGCTTTACGATCAGCATCATTGAGTGCATTTACTTCTTCGGCGGTGATATCCCAGTTAATGGGTGTTGTCAACGCCATTTTGGAGGTACTTGAATTAGCTGATTATGTGTAAAGATGAATTACTATTACCTGCTTGATTTGGAATATTCTATTTCTATATAGAGAATTTGGAATATTAATTTTTGCCTAGATCCAACGTAACAATTTTTGTGCAGGTATTTCCAAAAACAAAAATTTTGATCTCTTTAGTCCCTATTCTTACTCATTACATTTTATCCCAATGGTAAGACATAGTTTCTAGCTGTTCACTGCTGAACTGAATCACACTTTCAGAGGTGCCTACGCAGTCGTTCCAATCCTCAGGTTCTGCGATCGGTGGATAACCATCATTGAATATCTCCTCTAGGAAAATATCCTCAGCTTCGAGGTATTGTGGGAACTCTTCCACATACTCAATTCTTTCCGCCGGTGGCATGTCTAAAATACTATCTCTACAGGATAAAGTAAGATAATACTTGTGTGATCAGCTAATGCACCTTCCAATAAAAAGCCCAGCTCAGAGTCCCAAACATACAACACCCATAAATAGAATGGCAGTTTTGAAAAAGGCACACTCACCTGACTCCTTTTGCTTGCTTCTAAGGTCGGATACCGATCTGACCAACTAACTAGCCCCTAATCATGGTCGCCAATGAAGAAATGCGGGTCATTCTTCGTAATAATTCAGGGTCAGTAGTTGGGCGAGAAATTAATCAACGCAACACACAGAGATGTATGCTTCAAATCAGTACCAGCCTCGGAAGAGACCGATTTTCATCTTTCCTTTATTTTTATACTAGACAGATTAGGACGAAATACACTGGTCCTGCGCTGATTGGCTTTGGTCCCGTTGGTCCAATTAATTGACAGGTTAGATTAGAGATCCAATCAGCCACAGGATAACAATGACAGACACTTATTAAAACGAGGCTCAGAGTGACCACTGCCACTCTGACCAATCTCTTTGGGTGGTGACCAGGTCACGGGGTTATCTCCCCTCCCCTCTCCCTCCCACTCTTTAATCAGTATTCCCTCCCCTCCCCTGACCTGGCGGTCAGCCCCTCCCCTCCTTTCCCACGTGATTGACTTTGAGATAACGGTCAGACCTGGACCTCACCTGTACCTTTGGACTTTGGGATGATAAGAAATCCGCGAGCGTTGTGGCGGTAAGAAAGTGTGGGTAGCCTTCTGGCCGGTAGGGGCGCGACGAATGTCTGGCTGAATGAGACAACTTTAACTTAAAATTAGACAATTTGGGCTTGTCAATTTTACAATGTAATTGAGAACGATCAAATTAGCAATTAATGGGGAATCAAAAGCAGAAGAATCTTAACGCGTTTATTCTAGTCAGCTAACATAGGTCAATAGCTAGATATGTTTTTCTTTCTTTTCCAATCCATCTCAAAGTCATTAAAGTCACTAATACATACTACAGGGTGAGCGATGTAGTATCCCCATAATTATAGGACACTCTAATGTGTATGATGTATTACAGAAAAATGAGTCACAAGTCGCAAGAGTTATGAGGTACCATCATAATTATTGGAGAGATGATATTATTGATATTTGTATTTGCGAAAAACAAGTTTGCAATACTTTTGGGTGGAGAATTACTAGTAAAATAACCAAATATACTCCATAGGGTGACCCTGGGAACAAAAGGATATATTTAATTCATTGTCTTGAAGTTTGCGATATGGGCCAATAATTACTTAAAGAGATAAACCACTGTCATATGCACTGCTGCAGGCGGGCGTTCAAGGAACTAATGCATAAAAAATAAGGATTGACTGTAATTTTTTCAAACTTTGTCTTGAGAAAGAACACGGTTGGGGGATAACAAAAAGCAAAAAAAAATGGATCTCAGCATATTTTTTTTCATTCTAGAGAGCACCAAAGTTTAGTATTGAAGTATGCAGGGAAAATGGATATTTTCCCATTTTTTCCAAGATTTCAGAGAGACAAATAACATTTTTCAGTTAAAATGTCTTCTAAACATAGCCACTATACAGGTTTAACCTCATGTATGAAAGAACAGGGTATCACCATATTTTGAAAGATATCATTTGGCATTGAACATCTTCAATATTCCTCTTTTTAACTCATCAGGATGCAGATTCAGTTGAATAACTTTTTTAAAAAGTCGGTGACCCCCATTTTTTATTGCTTGAAAGGGTAAAGTAATATGTTAGCTATGTCTATAGAGATTTTTAGGAAAATCTTATTTTCAATTTTTTTTTTATACTGAAAAAACGAAAAAAAATTGTCCTTTTCTCATAGACTTCTATAGTGAACAACTATAAATTTCAGGGCTCCCTGAAATGAAAACTAACCTGGTGACATATTGTTTTTATTGGCTTTTTGTATTCACATAACCTTGTTCTTTCATGAGACAAAGTTTAAACAAAATGTTATTTTCAGTTTTTTTCCCAGTTGAACTGTGGTTTATCTCTTTAAGACGCTAGATACCCCAAACAATGAGAACATTCCAACAAAGAAAATCTGCGACATAAACGCTAAGAAACATATCAATTTTGTGATTTTGTGATTTTCCGGAACACATCACATGTAAGATATGGGTATTTTCATTAAAGACACCCCTACCCCCCCCCCCCACCCCACCCCCCCCCACACACACACACCTGCGCTCTTTAAAACAAATATTACTATAATAATTGGAAAAATACTTGAAACGGTACATTTGTGTGTGCCTTGGACAGTCATTGCTATATCGTATTAGGCTGAAGTCGCCAGACAATGTATGTACACATTACCTTCACCAATCCCCTCAAAGAAGCCCAAATTAAGACAAAAATAAATTTCAAAGTATAGTCCACCATAAATGAACTGATTCTTTGAATCAATGCAACACCAAATATACTCAGATATACACGTGGTCTAGTATTTATAGTACCATTATTCAGCCAAACTTAATATATTACGTTGACTGACGACTGTACACTTTCTGGTGACCTCATCCACTGTATCCAGAAGAGCTATAGACGGTAAACTAGTGGATAGACACTGAATACAGCTAGCGTTGCCTAGATATGTTTTTTACTAATAGAGAAATATCGCTTATTCCTTAACACTACTTCTAACATTTGGTAAAATGACTAAATCACTATGATACTCTTTGAAAATGTAAAGTTACTCTCGTAGAAGGGTTTCTGTTATAATTATAGACTAGTACTACCCCGCAGAATTGCATAGAAATTTACTAAATCGACTTATTATTATAAAGGGAATGTCTTGAATCTCGAGAAAACGAAAACGAAAAAGTGAATTTAATAATTTAACCTAAACGATTATTTGAATATGTAACCACACTGTCTTTATTAAATTGTCATTATCCCATTATATTATGATTTAAAAGGGATACCAGGAAGACCTCATATTATGTAATACTTTGAGAGGGACCATTCCTTTTCAGTACAGTATTAAAACAGAAATGTATATATGTTTATTGAATAAAGGTTTTTATATATATATCATATTTTGACTATTATTCTATATACGATCTGTTGCAGGAAAATGAGTCACACAAGTAGGATGGATTTTGAAAAATGGATTTTGAGATATTATCATATTTGAAAAGATGACATCAAGTCAATGATAGTAAACAATAAGATATCTAATAAATATATTTCTATAGTTTAGATTTAATTTGTATATTTGAAAAGTAAGTTTGGAACATTTCTGGATGGACAATTACTAATAAAGTAGCTAAATATACTCAAAAGGATGAGCTTAGAATGCATGAAAATATTTAATACACTTTCTTGAAATTGGAGAACTGTATTCATGCAATAAACAGCGTTAAGCATACCAACATTGAGAGCATTCCAACAAAGACATCTTGTGAATAAAACATTTTGCAAAATATCCATTTAGTGACTTGGGGCTCATTTTTTAAACATATCACATATATATGATATATATGCATGGGCTTATCGCATACGGTTTTAATGGGAAGATGCTCTGTTATAGAAGTCGAATGGAGACGGAATGAAGTCTTCATAGTCTTGATATCAATAGTTAGTATGTGAAATGGGCTCCACATGAAAACTTCACTGAGGGATATTGTGTCTTTTTATAACAATGTTTAAATATGTTTATTGACCTGAGATGAAATTAAACAAAATATCCTGAAGAAGGATAGGAGTACTGTAAACAGATTAATGTTTGCGCAGTATTTATTTTCGCTATTTTAGTGCACCCACCCTTATGTGCGAAAATAAATGCTGCGCGAAACAAAGTGTGAGACTTCCTTGCTGCATGAATATAAATCAGCGCGAAAAGGTGTCAAAATACTTAGTGTGCGAAAGTTTATCTGCGCGATAATAAATACGTTAACAGTACCCAAGAAGACATTGTATGCATTTCAATGAATTATTTCAATACATTTTAAGAGTTGTGTGAGGATTATTTCCTGCAAATACAGATGTGGGGTATTAAGAGGGAAGGGTTGTTATTCAGAGAGGAACTGGGTCAGATTTCCAGAAAATGTACAATTGGCAGCTGTAGATATATATATCAAATCTGCTAAATTAGCCTGAAAAATGATGAAAATCGGGTATATCTGCGTACATTTGGCATTGCGTTGGTCTAACATGTCTGTTCTGTTATGTTAAACTCTATTTTGAAGCTCATTTTTGTCTTAAATGTGGGTTATTGGAGAGGATTGGTGAAGGCGAATTGTACATTTTCTGATGATCTGACCCAAATAGTAAAGCTTGTCCTTAAAACTCTAAGCGGCTTAGGCTAGTTAGAGGCGTGTAGACGTGTTATGCGGAGTTTGACCCCAAAGAAAAATCTTATCTCGGTTATAAATTAAAGCTAGACTTCCAGCTAAATCGATCTGGAATTATCTTTATACTAATTGGTTCCCCTGTTGAAGAAGACCCCCTTGGTTGGTCAGAAAATGCAGGGCAGAAGCTACCTTTTACAAACTAATGGGCACTTCACAGAATTATATATACACTGAACATGAAGTGAAGTTGTTATTTCTTCTATTTCCCATGAGTTCAAAGAGTTATGTGAGCAATAGAGCTGCCAATTGTACAGTTTCTGGAAAATCTGACCCTGCTGCACAACCACATATGGGTCAGATTTTCAGAAAATGTACAATTGGCAGCTGTACACATTTAGTAAATTCTGCTAAATTAAGCTGCAATTTGGTCAATACTACGTAAATTCGAGTACATTCAGCATTGCATTGATTCTAGCAATCTGTTTGGTTAGGTTGAACTGTATTTTGAACTTTATTTTCGTCTGAAATTTGGGTTATTTTAGAGAATTGGTGAAGGCGAATTGTACATTTTCTGAAAATCTGACCCATATCAACAAGCTCGCCCCTAGAATAGAATAAGATAATCCTGAACAATCGGTAAACCCGGAGAGGATGTGCAGAATACACAGAGAACTATAAGGATGTTTGTCCAATGGATTTCCACTTTTTAAAATCTCAAGTTGCAACTGGGTGAAAGCTAAGGAAGCATATATGGTCCAGGTACTTGTTTGTATTCAAATGGATGCTTCTATGCAAAGATAGGTGTGCATATCCACAAAAACATATATGCATGCATAGATTTCACTAGTGGGGGCTGCTTTTCGAATGCAACCAACTTACTCCCCTATTTTGATTGGTTCCATAAATTTAGTTGCGCCAATCAGCCAATCAATGACGCTCATTTTATGACGCTCATTTTATGATGCAACTTTGTAGGTGCTTGCTTTTGCCGAGTCGGAGGTTTGCGAGACATTAATAGAAGGTAAATATAAATGATTGAATAAGGCTTATATATATATATCATCATATATATATATCATGGCATAAAAATAGAACCCAACGAGAGATGGATATAGGATGACGCATTCACAAAACACTTGTGCGTTATTTTTCCATTGTTTGGCAAAGCCACTCGGGATTAAAACGGAAAAACAACACACTCGGGTTTTGTGAATACATCACCCTATATCCATCACTCATTGAGTTCTATCTTAATATCCAACATCCTGTACACTTGGCATTAGTATAAGTTTGATACACCAGAGGCACTAGTTGCAGATTTATCATATCATTGCAATAACTATAACTGCCTTATTATATTATATATTATCATATATAACTCATCCATGGGAGTCAGTTTGATACCAGTTTGGTTGTAACGATGGAATAATGAGATAAGATAGGAGGTTTTTTATTTTTCTTTAAAGATGTACAACAATATTTTGCTTATGAGCAAACTGGTCAATATACAAACTGGTCGATATACCTTATGGGAAAAATCTGATGAATTGACCCATTTCTTCCGGCAATTACCATGTTTTGGAATAAGGTTTGAGTGAATAAAAGAGTTCTATATCTAAAGCTTCTGATAATAATAATAAATAGATGATAATTATATATATTATAAATAAAATAAAATTTCATATAACATTTGGATGTGGGTCAGATTTTCAGAAAATGTACAATTCGCCTTCACCAATTCTCTCAAATAAGCCACATTTGAGACAGAAATGAGCTTAAAAATGCAGTTTAAAATAACAGAACTGATACTTTAAATCAAAAAATTATACTCACATAGTTTAAATCAAATATACTCAGATATACCAAGTAATGACCAATTTTCCGTCTAATTTAGCAGAATTTACTAAATGTGTACAGCTGCCAATTGTACATTTTCTGAAAATCTAACCCATATAGTCGTGTTTTTAGTCAGCACATGTGAGTTCTAGCCCCTCTAGTCTCTCTAATAGGGGAGTTGCATAGCCGCCATTTTGAATCTCGATTCGCATGGAATTATGGGAGTAATGGTACAGTATAAAATCTATAGAAAACATGTTGTCTTTATCTTGGAATATTTATCAGTTGTCCCATATCAATATCCATGTGTTTTAGATGTTTCTATCACACAAGAGTTCATCATTCCCATCATGCATTTGGTTTCTATAGATCATTTACACAACCTATGATATTGTTGAAAATATTCTAGCAATTTTCCATGAAATTGTTGCTAAATATTTGTATGTCAGATTTGAACTGAATCCATCCCAGCATGCACTACAGTAGACATGCGCAGTGAGACATGCAACTCCCCTATTGAAACATATCCACTGGTACTGAGTGAAGGATTGTGTTCATAGTTAATCAACTCTGAGCGTGTTCCAAGCTTGGAACGTTGGTTAAGCTTTATCAAATACAACATTTTCATTCTACAACAATATATGGGTCAGATCTTCAGAAAACGTACAATTCGCCTTCAATAATCCTCTAAAATAACCCACATTTAAGTCAAAAATGAGCTTCAAAATGTAGGTTATCATAACAGAACTGATACTTTAAATCAATGCGATACCAAATATACGCAGATATACCTGGTATTCATCATTTTTCAGCCTAATCTAGCATAATTCACTAAATGTGTAGAGCTGCCAATTGTACATTTTCTGAAAATCTGACCCATATATCTCCAGTTGCACCTCTGCTACAACAATCTTCTCTTCAATTCAATTCAATTCAATAGACGTGGTCCGAATTGAGAAATCACCATTGACCTACCAAGGCCAGAATGAAGGCTCACGGTCAATTTGGACCGGAACTGGGGCCAGAAACATTTGTTTATGTTTTGTGTCATAGGGAAGTCTATTGACGTAGGGAGGACCCCACATTACATATATATATATATAAGAATTTTTATTCAATCAATCATTATACAGTTACAGAAAATATGAATCGGGCTTCGACGTCTATACGCGGCTGCGTATAGTTCTTCCGGCTAGTCCTTAAAATAATTTTGATTTGAATCAATTCCAATTACATCACTTGTCTTAGAGTCATTTACAATCATTTTACATCTTTTCCATATCATGAGTATTAAGAAGCTTGAACTATTCTACTAGTGATTTAGATATACAGACATACAGAGTTCACTATATAGTATTTCTAATTTTAGGCAACCAGTACAGGCTACCTTTATGTTATACATTCGTCGACCGTTTCGTCATATATACACTTCATTTTTACTGTTATTCATATACTACATTTGGAATTTCTGAGTAACAACTATTCCAGTTGTCCGTACATGTGTCTTTTTGTTAGATATTTCATAGTCATGACACTTAATTGATATGATAGTTATGATTTACAACATTAGAGATTTGCACCTTGTGTACTGATCCAATAAATTATATTTATCTGGATAGATATTATAATGTATTAATGTAAGACTTTTTAAGAAAAGTCACCCCGACTACATTCGTAGAAATATTTACAGTCCCTTATACAGCATAAATTCAACAATTTTGACAATTTTTGACAATATCGATATCTCGATCTTACATAAAGTGAGGCATTACAGGCCTTAAGTTGGTAGGATTCAGGAATATCTCGAGAATCTTTTGTGCATCTAATTACAATACACCGTTTTACTTCGCAAAAGTACATAACAGTCAATTACAGTTTGCATTCAGTTATTGATGGTTTTTAGGTATTGATCATTGGTCAGGTAGAATTTATGTTTTAAATAACTTCGAAATTCCTTCCTGGTATTGATTAACTGAACTTTTGCTGGCATGTAATGGGTTCATGCCATTTTAGCAATAGAAAAACATCTAATATAACCACCAAATTAGAGGATATAAAAGACAACACTATGTCTATGCCCATGAGTTAAGCTCTCATTGGATACCATGTCAGCTCCAAGAAATTCAATAAATTGGGTTCATTTAAATGGCTAAAATCAAGTCCACCTTATACAGACTGACATGTAGATGAACCAAGTGACCTATGCCCAGCTTGCCGGGCGCGCTGCCCTACACCCGGCCCCACACCCGGCCTCACACACAGACAGGGTTTTAGGGTCAGATCTTCAGAAAATGTACAATTGGCAGCTGTACACATTTAGTGAATTCTGCTAATATAAATTAGGCTGCAATTTGGTCAATACTAGGTAAACTCAAGTATATTCGGCGTTGCATTGATTCTAGCAATCTGTTTGTTTAGGTTGAACTGTATTTTGAACTTTATTTTCGTCTGAAATTTCGGTTATTTGAGAAGATTGGTGAAGGTGAATTGTGAATTTTCTGAAAATCTGACCCTCTAGCTGTGGTCAGAGCCCTGCCCACACTCAGATAGTCCCCGATCCCCGTCTTAAATTAGTGTCAGCTCCACCTATCTCAAGGCAAATGAACAAATTTGAAAGAGCCCTATTCAAGAAATTCTTCATTGCTGATCTTGATGCACTTTGGTAAATGGGTCAGATTTTCGGAAAATGCACAATCTACAGTTTTACATATCTATCAAAATCTGCTAAATTAGAGTAAAAAATGATAAATACTAGGTATATCTGAGTGTATTTTGTGTTGAATTCATTCAATAAATCTATCTGGTTATGTTGAACTATATTTTGAACCTAATTTTCTTCTTAAATTAGGGTTATTTTGAGAGGATTGGTGAAGGCGAATTGTAAATTTTCTGAAGATGTGACCCAAATGATTTCTGGCCAGCCAGATCATTCAATAAACGCCATCTTTTTGACATAATTTTGTGCGTATAACGTTGCAGTGAATTAAGTTCATTAATTTTAATTTAGTAACAGGTGAATTTCGCGGTGAGAAATATTACTGGTTATTCAAAGCCAGCTATGCTTTATCTCTTTTCAGGTCGTCAGTTCAACAGTACGTTATTCTTACATTTAGTAATAATGATAGTAGGGGATGGAAAACACTCTTGTGGCCAATAGTTGTAATCTGTATGATATATGGGTCAGATTTTCAGAAAATGTACAATTGGCAGGTCTACACATTTAGGGAATTGTGCTGAGAAATGATGAATACCAGGTATATCTGAGTGTATTTGGTATCACATTGATTTAAAGTATCAGTTTTGTTATGTTAAACTGCATTTTGAGGTTCATTTTTGTCTTACATGTGGTTAATTTGAGAGGATTGGTGAAGACGAATTGTACATTTTCTGAAAATCTGACCCATATGTAATTGTCCTCTTTTTTTGCACATATTATGCATACCCAAAATACATTACTAAGACACCTTTTCCTTTTACCAACCAGATATTCCTATTTCTGGAACAAATAATTTTCCCTCATTACCAACCACCACAAAGTGATTACAAAGAGTCTTTTTTAATATTACCACTCCCCTATTACCTATGTTCTGTGTCATCGGCTGTTATGACAGATCTCAGCTGCTCTTTTTCAAATATTATGATTAGGATTGGCCCCACTTTTTGCCTTTTTTTCTAATTGAAATGGATAGACTTGCACACCTTGTTTATTTTTATGGTTTAAAAAATATCAATATATACAAAGAAATGCAATTCATCCACACAGAACCACTATTTCTTGGGCATTACCTTTAAAAACAATTGTTAAACTAATTATTCTTTAACAGAAATTAAATGTATCATCTAATAACCAACTTCACTTTGGTCTGATTTCTGGTCTATGAGAATAGCCTCAGTTGTAGTATATAGAAATGAGCAAGACCCTCAGGCATTTGAGATATCTTTCTGTCAAAAAGAAATCCAAGATAGTATCTCTTCGGATATTAAGATATCCATAAGCATGTTGATTATGTGTTGGAATATCTTAGAAAAGGAAAGTGATATTTGAAAAAGAAAAGCAAAACAGAAAAGGAATCTAGTGACAACAGAATTTTCCTGCCACATCTAGATAACAAATATTACACATTGATACGATGTATCAATTAATATGTGTACATAAATTGACCAATTAGAATAATGGAATCTAGCCAGGCTTTCTGCCCGTGAGGTTGTATGTCAGTACTCAATTCTCATTGGCTATTGTAATCAAAGTTGCTCTGGTTTGCGCGTCTGCTTGCCACTGCGTGTAGGCAGCTTGATGAGGATTTGGCTTGAACGAACATTGGAAAAATCTTTTCTTTCCTGCTTGTACAAATGAATATAATAATAAAAATAAACAGAGCCCATGATGAGGTTGTTCTCTCTCTCTCTCTTTTATTTGTCGAATTGATATCCTTAGCGAATGGGGACAAAACAAACACATTAGCTTACTGCTGATATGTAGAGACAAGTGTGAGTGTGTGGGGAGGAGGATGAGAGGACAAGCAGCCCACAGGTCCTGCTCACACCCACTCAGGCATGTAACCGGGAGCAACTCACTATAAAATAGGCCACCTCTCAGTTACTCACCTCTAACTGACCACTATAGACCGCAACCTTACAGCATGGACACTAAACCTGAATTTCATTTTTTTTATTTATGTGCTGTGTTTCAGGGAAATGAGTCATAAGTCACAAAACTGATATTTTCCAAAGTAATTTATTCACAAAAAACCTTGCTTAGAATATCATTTCTAGGTCTCTTGGAGCTGCTAGTAGCATAAATAGATAGAACATAGCAAAGGGGAAGTCTGTACACATTTTAGTGACTGAGGGAGCGCGGGAAGTTAGAGGGCGTTAGCCCGAGATCTTCTGCCCTCCCGAGGTCACTAACAAGTGTACAAAGTTCACCCGAGCTTTGTTCCATATTTATTACACCCCATTGATGAATAAAAAATAAGAATAGATAAAAATAAAAGAAGTAATTACAGTTTTCCGCTATTTCGTATGCTGCATGCGCCAAGGGTGGCATAATTTACATGTTATGCACCACCTTGACCAAGTGTGGCATACAATGCTGAAGATATAGGCAAGTACAGCACAGGGGTGTAATAAATACAGGTAGCAAATTTCAAGAACTATGACTATAAGTACTAAACCCTCTACAAATCAGAGCATTTCAATAAAGTGATCTTGTGAAAAAATAGAAAAATATCAATTTTGCGACTTGTGACTCATTTTACAAAATGGGAGGGTAATACCCAGGCCTTTTCTCAAAAAACCTAGGTCAACCTCATGAAACAGGACCCAAGGACAAAAAACAATTTCCAGCTCATACTTTAGGACCAGGAGCATTAGCTTTTGTCTTTTTGAAACAAAACACGAGTACTGACAGAGGATGGTAAAGCTGCTAATTCTATTGATTCACAGTCTATGACTCAAACCTCCAGCGGACGCCCACTGTAACCCTGGCGGATATATTGTGCAAAACAGCTCTATTATAAGATCTGAGATCAGCAATATCGAGTTGTTGCCCCTTACATACACTAGTGAATGTCTCACAGCCTGTGACTGCATAGTATAACCTTTCAGAGCAGCAAATGTAATGTGTCACAGGAAAATGAGTGAGTGAATGAGATTGGTTGTTTTACGCCCTTATCAACACATTTCATATGGTTATATCAAGGGTGGGAGAGCTGAAAGGGAGTGAGTGAGTGAGATTGGTTGCTTTACGCCCTTATCAACACATTTAATATGGTTATATCAAGGGCGGGAGAGCTGAGAGGGAGTGAGTGAGGGAGTGAGATTAGTTGCTTTACCCCCTTATCAACACATTTAATATGGTTATATCAAGGGCGGGAGAGCTGAAAGGGAGTGAGTGAGTGAGATTGGTTGCTTTACGCCCTTATCAACACATTTAATATGGTTATATCAAGGGCGGGAAACATGAGAGTTTATTCTCATACCCAGGAAATAGAGATAGAGAAGAAGGGAGAGAGAGACAGAGAAAAGAGACAGAAAGGCACTTTATGGTCACAATTATTAAATTTATATTTTTCAAAGTGATTTATTCACAAGAAGTCTCTATTGGAACGTTTTCATTCTTGAGTCGCTTAGCGCTGCTATATATAGTCTGTCTGAAAAGTAGTTGACACGTGATTCCTTAGTCCCTTTAAGGGGAGGGAAAAGTGGGGGATTTTTTTCTTCAAACCGTTGCCCCCTGAATCACCTTTTGCGACTGTCCATGGCCGTTCGCGACTGACCATGACCAAATATCCAGCTGTATGGTATTGCGCTGCCTCTGTTCCATGTGCAGCAGCTGTTGTTTTGCTTAAATGGAAGGAAGAGCTGTTTATACTGGCCTTGTTTCTCCATGGTTGATTGCAATGGGCGACTCGCTGGGTAAAGGGTTGACAGGTCCTTGTCATGAATAGAAGTAACAAATCTCCCACTTTTTCGTCCCCTTAAAGGGACTAAGGAATCACGTGTCAACTACTTTTCGATTGCAAACGGCAACTCAGGGGGCAAAGGTTTGAAGTAAAAATTCACCCACTTTTCTCTCTTCTTAAAGGAACAAAGGAATCCCATGTCAACTACTTATTTGGACAGACTATACCAGAATGTCCTGCCCACCCGCTCCGTCGGGTCCAGTCTGAGAAACCTCAGAATCCCCCAGAGTAGCTGCGTTTGCTACACGAGTACTAACTAATAACACTCGGTTTTCTGGAGTCTGGCAGAATGTGATATTATTGCAGAAAGGTTTACATTATTTCCCCCTTCTGCTTTTAAGTGCATCTTCCAGTTTGGTGCACTTACTAGGACGGTTTATGTTATTTTATTATGTTATTCTATTTGAAACAGTGGCAAGGCAAGTCCCACAGAATATATCATATTTCATAGGTAAGTAAATCAGGCGTTACATACTAGTTGGATGAACGTCAAGGGGTCTGGTCTGAAGAAATTCATCAAAATGAAAATGGTACACTAAAGTGATGGAAAATTAAATAATGTCGCCCTCCTAATAAGTAGATGAATGAAGATAGAAAAATGAATGAATACAAAAATAAATAATTAAACAGTATCTCCACCCCCCCCCCCCCACCCCTCCTAAATACTGACTTGTGAAAAGGTAAAAAACAAACTCCTGATTACCAAGGTCCCTTACTATGGAATAAACTCCATAGCAGACATAGAAATGGCGACTGGAAAACTTTAAGCCAATTTCTGGGGGCAAATAACGACTGGATGAATTGATTTATTTATCTATTTAATTCGTGAACCATATTATGGACAAATGGCTAAGTGTAGGAATGTAATGATTATTGAAATCAAAACCAAAATTGCCTTTCTTTTTTCTTTTTTTTTTAAAGCTTTTATTTATACTGGGTAGTTCAAGTCCCAGCAGTAGGGCTTTTCACTTGCCCCAGATTTCCTTTGTACAGTATTTCAATATATACAAGTATTTACATAGTTGAAATAGAATAGAATTAAAATGATGGAAGACATTGCTGTGCCACTCGTCAGTGTGAATATTTCACGTCTGAGAATATTTATGCTTGATGTATGAAAATGTCTACTTGTCCTGAATAAAATATTTTTAAAATCAAATCAGTGTTAGCTGTACTTCCTTACTTTTAAGGATATTAGAGAGACAGTATATTAGCGAGAATTGTTATCTACAGATGAAGTTGGTATGATGGTAAAATGTGCTGTGTTTCAGGAAAATGAGTCATAAGTCGCAAAAAATAGATTTTGAGATACCATTATATTTGAACAGATGAGATCAAGCCGATTCCAATGATAGTAAACAGTCTAATAATCTTATAAGTATTACTAGATTTTAAGTTTGATATTTTCGTTTTTGAAAAAAAAAAATTTCCAATATTTCTGGGAGTCACTAAACAGTAAAGTAACTAAATGTAGTCCATATGAGGACCTTTAAAACCAAAGGATATATTACATAGATTGTCCTGAAATTTGATACATCGATTGACATATCCATACGTGACACACTCCCCAAAAATCAGAAGATTACAATAATGTGATCTTGTGAAAAAAAACACATTGAAAAATACCAATTTTCCGACTTATGACTCATTTTCCTGAAACACATCACAAATGGTATACTGCTTTGCCACTTGTATTTGTACCTGAACACATGTGTTAGCAGTTCCACTTATGAGTTAGTAGGAGGTTTCAAGATGGTAAATTGATAGATATTAGATTTGGGAATTAGGTAGTAGGGGTCATTTGATTATGGGTTATTTTGGGTGTATAGTGTACTGAGTAGCCTTGTTGTTTTTATCAATCTTACTTGTACTTTATTTTATTTTCTGTGATGTGATGGTGAAAACCCCAAAAAGATTTAAGTGTTTGATATGACCCTTAATAGGTGGAATGATTATGATTATGTTTATTAAAACTAATGTCAGTAATTTGACACATTATGATCAGCTAAATGGTTAAATGCTAAATAGGATTAAATCTAAGAACATTTATATACTATCTCGAACTAGAAATGGAAATTTGTATTGTTTTTGACTTGAGTCTGTGAGAATATCACTGTACCACCGAAACCAGCTCAATATATATATATATAAGTATTTTTATTTCCAACTTTCAATACAGTTACATAGGAAAAAGGTCATGTCACTTTCTGTGCGAGCATAGATCTTCCAAGAGCGCCTTGGATTGCTGTTATTTCTTCAATACTTTAAGACATCAAGTGTATGATGCTTAGCTTTGGTCTTATTACCTTAGATTTTGATCTTTTGATCTGTAAGTTAGAATTATTTACTACAAAATTACTGAACTAAATCATGGTGTACTCCATGTTATAGGATATAAAATAAAATAACTATTTACATTGTTTTCAACCTTGTTGATTCACCTTTACTTGTTTTTTGTCATTTTTGTCATAAAAATGTCTTTAAAAAAAATCCCCTTATTTTCATCGAGATTT
Organism: Sthenelais limicola; assembly: GCA_942159475.1. Classification (NCBI taxonomy): domain Eukaryota; kingdom Metazoa; phylum Annelida; class Polychaeta; order Phyllodocida; family Sigalionidae; genus Sthenelais; species Sthenelais limicola. Next base: position 149,911,883 of record OW804094.1, on the reverse strand, counting down.
CGTTAATAAATAACAGAGTTTTTTTTTTTTAGGTTTAAAACAGATTTATTTCTTCGAATGACTTCGTTAGTTATCACTTATTTAACAACTCTACGATGATTATTAAGATCTTAGTAAATCATTCTCATGTATTAGATGACTAACTAGATTACTTTCTTATATAAAAGGTAACAGCTGGAAGAGCTGGGCCACGCCTAGACGCCTGTCAACTTGTTTGTCAGCCTATGTGGGTCACATTTTCAGAAAATGTACAATTCACCTTTACCAATCCTCTCAAATAATCCAAATTTCAGACGAAAATAAAGTTCAAAATACAGTTCAACCTAACCAAACACATTGCTAGAATCAATGCAATGCCAAATATACTCGAATTTACCTAGTATTGACCAAATTACAGCCCAATTTAGCAGAATTTACTAAATGTGTACAGCTGCCAATTGTACATTTTCTGACAATCTGACCCATGTATTGTTTTGACAAATGAAAGATTGTTCTATTCTATTTTCTTTCATTTGTGACTTACTTCTGTGTGTCTTCTGTCTGAGTGTTCAAGGTCTTATGACAGACCAAGTAACCAGGTTCTCTTTACACCTGTATTCCAAAGTAAAGTGGTGTATATAAATAAAATTTCATTTTTATTTTATTTTTAGAATTGAATTCTATATTTCAAGAGTTGCTGAAAATGATGAGATTGGGCGGCATTTTTTATTTTCAATATTTCTGCCATTTTGGGCACACTTTAGGCAAGAGGCATCATAAGCAGGAGAAAGTAACTATCCTCAAATTCCTCCAGCCATCCAAAGCCTTGTGCTCTGAAAATGGTTGGTTGCTTTGATTCTTAATCTTTCACTTGTTAAAGCCATGAAAAATTCCTACTACAAGTGTTTAAGCAGCTAATTATCAGGTTCTGGATGGATTGTGTTGACATACTAACCCTACTGTATACTACATGTTGGTCAGATTTTCAGGAAATGTACAATTCACCTTCACCAATTCTCTGAAATAATCTAAATTCAGGCGAAAATATAGTTCAAAATACAGTTCAACCTTACCAAACACATAGCTAGAATCAATGCAATGCTGAATATATACCGAATATACTTGAATTTACCTAGTATTGACTAAATTGCAGCCTTATTTAGCCTAATTCACTAAATGTGTACAGCTGCCAATTGTACATTTTCTGAAATTCTGACCCTTGTATACGCTATACCCAGTTATAATAAGCTATACCAATCAGTAGGATCAGATTTTCTCGATTCTTGGAAATGTGGTGTTTCTATTTTGATTATGGATTCTTCTTTGGTAATTTTTTTTCTGTGGAATTAGGCTTATAGTGCAATACCCATTGATTAGCGTAATTCTAGTTCCAGGTGTATGTATGTCTAATGGGTCAGATTTTCAGAAAATATACAATTGGCAGCTCTACACATTTAGTAGATTAGACTAAATTAGGCTAAAAAATCGTCAACACTAGGTATATCTGAGTATATTTAATATTGCCTTGATTCAAACAATCTGTTAGGGTATGTTGAGTTGTATTTTGAACCTGATTTTTGTCTTAAATTTGGGTTATTTGAGAGGATTGGTGAAGGCGATTTTTACATTTTCTGAAAATTTGACCCTATTATGATTTTGGAGTTCTGCCCGAATAAAAGTGTGATATTAGCATGACCAAGAGGGGAGGAACACATTCAAGTTTTCTGCATTGGTTTTCACTGATTAAAAGCTGTCATATTTCAGATTTTATTATTTTGATAATGTAAGGCTTCACTAAGTCCCTACTTTTCTATTTGGGTCAGATTTCCAGAAAGTGTACAATTGGCAGCTGTATACGTTTAGTACATTCTGCTAAATTAGGCTACAATTTGGTCAATACTAGGTAAATTCGAGTATGGTTGGCATTACATTGATTCTAGCAATCTGTTTGGTTAGGTTGAACTGTATTTTGTACTTTATTTTCGTCTCAAATTTGGGTTATTTGAGAAGATTGGCGAAGTCGAATTGTACATTTTCTGAAAACCTGACCCATTTAATCATAATATAGATTTCCTTTATTTATCTCTTTTCTTTCTGCTTTTATGCAATGATTGACAGTAGTTATATAATGCTAATGGTGGTCAGTAGTTTATTATTATTATTATAAAACTTTTATTCAAAACCAAGTTATTACATTTACATAGTAGTGAAGCATCATCTGAATAGGTTATAGCCCTCTGCTCAATTGCAAGTTGTCCTGGCTGGTCAAACGATAACACCTCTTTATGAAATTATCATAGAATACAAATACAAAACTCTATACCTAACAGTTCTTTACAACAGTTGTCATCTTTACAAAGTTCATAATCCATTGAGTTTGGTAATTCCCAAATGTGATGTGTTTCAAGAAAATGAGTCATAAGTCGCAAAAAAATAGATTTTGAGAGACCATTATATTTGAAAAGATGAGATCAAACCGATTCCAATGATAGTAAACTGTCTAATAATTTAATAAGTATTTCTAGATTTTAAGTTTGATGTTTTCGTTTTTGAAAAAAAAAAGTTTCCAATATTTCTGGGGGTCAATATACAGTAAAGTAACTAAATGTAGTCCATATGGGGACCTTTAAAACGAAAGGATATAATAGATTGTCCTGAAATTTGATACATCGATTGAAATAGCTATACGTGATAAACCCTGCAGAAATTAGAACATTCGAATAATGTGATCTTGTGAAAAAAACACTTTGAAAAATATCAATTTTGCGACTTATGACTCATTTTCCTGAAACCCATCCTGAATATCAATATTTCTGTAGATAACTACATGATTGTCCTTGAAATGTCTAGAAATAAGGTTATAAAGCTGTGAAGTAGAACTCATAAGACGAAAACATCTACATCTTGTACTCTGGTCTTTTTATTGTTAACTTGTCACTGACTTAGGTACAGATGTCTTGTATATGAGATTGAAAGTGAAACCACGAAAGATATATATATATATATGATTTTTATTCCGAATAGACATACAGTACAATCAGAAAAGAATACACCATCTGCAAGTCTTATGACATGCAGGTCTTCCAGGCAAATCTTAGTTAGTGAACATAGTTGGTTTGTTCAATGTTCAATCATGTTGTTTGTGATTGAATATGGTCCGTGTCAATTTGTAGTGTTCCTTGTTTATGTAGTAACGGACAGCAGAGTTTGTTTATTACAATGTTAAAATAGAGTCTATTCGAGAGATAAGGTTCCTGTAACAATATCTGGGGAAGAATAAAATAAAATAATATAAAATACTACTACAAGTTTAGTTTTGTTCCTCTTGTACTAGAGGGCTAAGATATTTGAGACATTAAAATTCACCCTCCAATCGCACTTGTACTAGTGGAGTAATAACGTGATAATACATTTTCAACAATACAGTGTAACAAAGTTTCATCCCCCTTTCCCCTGAGAATATTGCTATAAGATGTAAGTGGGTAAGATCCGAAGCGGATGAAAAAAAGAAAACACATGAAAATACAAAAAAAAAAAAAAAAAAATATATAAGGGAGACTGATATTGAACTTTAGATGAGTAATGGTCTTGAGGGCAGGATATCATGAATAAAACCTTTAAAAAAAAATTTTAAAAATGTCTGTAGATTGATTTGTTGTATTTGGCTGGAAGCTAGCGTGGGCAGTAAACAGATATTTTCATGTCTCAGGGTGGGCTCGGTGGTATCCAAAACCTAATTAGTCCTCAATCCATTTGTTCTGTCAATCAGATTCTGTAAAAGAGAAGATTCCTGAGAAATAAAAGTTATAGCCCTCTCCCTTCTGGTATAACTTCTATAGATGTCTCCAATGCATAATAGAAGGTTTGTAAGTAGATATGAATACTTATAGAATTGATTAATTGTGATGTGTTCCAGGGAAATGAGTCACAAGTCGCAAAAAATTATATATCTCAAAGTGTTTTTTCACAGGAACCCTTTATTGAAATGTTCTAATGTTTAGAGGGTTTAGTACTTATAGTCATATGAATCTATGTAACAAGTTTTAGGACATTGTATTAAATATATTCTTGCGTTTTGATGGGTTTCGTATGGAGTATATTAAGTTACTTTACGGGTATTTACCCATCCAGATACATTGCAAACTTTTTTTTTCAAAAATAATATCAAACTTTAAATATAAAAATACTAATTAGGTGTCCCAGTGTTTACTATCGTTTGAAACAGCTTGATCTCCTCTTCTCAATTATATGTTTTTTTTGTTTTAAGATTTTTTATTCAGCAATACATTATGCAGGGTATGCACTATTCACAGAAATGCTGATTTAAATCAGATAGAAAAAAGTTAGAAAAATTCATAGAAAAATACATTTACCGATATAAACACATAGTTATATAGAGGTAATAAGATATACATCTTAATCACCGAATCAATGACAATTCAGCAAAATAAAATAAAAAGCTAAAAACATACACCCGGGACAGTGTCCTATGCACGACAAGCCAAGCATATGATATGGTGATATCTCAAAATCCATAAATGATTCATTTACCTAAAACGGATTGTTTTGTCCCCAATCTGAAAGGATATAAACGTGAAATAGGAAAAATCAAAAATATCCAAGACTTTTCTTTTTGGAATATCCAATACCTTTTTGTCAACTTTCTTTTCCTTTTTGCAAATGTCCTTTTCCTTTTCGGATTATCATTTTCCTTTTTGGAATATCCTTTTCTTTTTGGAATATCCTTTTTCCTTTTCCGAATATCCACTCCTTTTCCAAATATCCACTCCTTTTCACCCAAATGTACCATGCTGTATTCCTACCCCAACATGACTGGGAGGGAGAAGGAGGGTGAGAGGGAGAGGGAGGGTGGGTGAGCGGGGGGGGGGGTGAGCGGGAGGGGAGAGGGAGAGAGGGAGAAAGAGAAAGGAAGAGAAGATGTATTGGATGTGTTATGTAACACTGCTACACTACAAAGATAGCTGGTGTGCCCACAGTCAGGGGTAGTGGATAATGTTAGATAACACTGAGTCACTACCCATGTGGGTTAGATGTTCAGAAAATGTACAATTCATCTTCACCAATCCTCTCCAATAACCCAAATTTCAGACCAAAATAAAGTTCAAAATACAGTTCAACCTAACCAAACAGATTGCTAGAATCAATGCAATACCAAATGTACAGGAATATACATAATATTGACCAAATTGCAGCCTAATTTAGCAGAATATACTAAATGTGTACAGCTGCCAATTGTACATTATCTGAAAATCTGACCCATGTCTGCTTTTGTATGGGTAGAAAAGGAGTGTACCAGGGAGGAAATCGATTGGAAAAGAAAGACCAAATCTTGACATAGGTATCAGAGGAGCCAGACATGGCTTTTCATGTAGGGGAAATAGGACATACAATAGGAGACATAGGAAAAAGGTGCCGTGACATACTTTTCTGTGGTGATTATTTAAGGGAAATAGTGGAAAAGGAGGCTGACATGGAGAAATCGCCACAGACATGGAACTTTTTGATCTGGAAATAGTCAAATCTGCCCGAACATAGGGAGTTAGCAGTTGGAAAAGAATTTGTAATATGAGAAATAGCTTGTACCACAGAGGAAAAGTCTGTACGGATTTCATCATTAGTACATATGTCTACTTTTGGACGCAACACGGATCACACATATCTCCAGGGGACTACTTATTAATATTGAAGCCTTGCTCCTGAAATGATAAGCCAGATAATTGATATTAATAACGCTGCCTTATGGACTGAGTCTCCCTTGTTAGAATGACCCCTGTGACCTGGGTTCTTGGAAGTCACTCAGTCCACACGTCCCCGTACATAAATATATCCACACCTCTGTATTTAACTCGTCCTCAGACGTATGCGACGGGTGGGACGACTTTTCCACTTTATGTCTATTTTATTGCTTGTGTTGTATATAAAGCCCAGTGTGGGCCTTGTGAGATTGTCACTCCCTGTTGACCACTCCCTGGATGATGAACTGTGGACCTATGGTGGAATAAAGGACTATACTGGATTGGACTTTCTGCTTGCTCTCTTTTGTTAAGCTACCACGCTACCATGTTAAAGCCTTACTTAGAGATGGCCCAAAGTAGTCAGTCATCCTCCCCTACGAACCGCAACAATAGTTTGTAAACATGATAAAATAGCTAATAATAATAGCTATAAGGTTATAGATGAATGAGAGGATCCCAACATTTCTTTTTGTATTGGAACAATCATGATCTCACCTTAAATTATGTATTATTCAAAATACGAAACTATTTTCCAAATATTTGACCTTATATTTGCAATTTTGGAGGAAAAATTAATCAAATGTCAGATTGCACATTTCATGGCGTCTTTATCTTCATGATTTATGTCTTTCCTCTATCTCTAACGTCTTTTATATTTTTTTATTTTCTCATTGTGTTGGAAAACAATGCTAATAAACAGGACCTCTAGCTTCTTGCCATCTTTGAAATTCAGAATTAAAGGCTAACAGAATATATAGTCAGGGACCCAAGAGACTGGAAAGAGCTCAGAGACGGACCGAAACATTGCTTAATTAAGGGATTTCCTTTTTAAAGATTTATTTTGAAGTCCCCTGTTTCACTTGGCCCAGTATTTCGAGGGCAAAAACAAAATAAATTACAGATTACATACACTTTCTAACGTTTGTCATAGGACATATGGGTCAGATTTTCAGTAAGTGTACAATTCAACTTCGCACTTCGTAGGAATAGAAGGAAACTTAAATAATAGTCCATTTGCTTATGTCAAAAAAATGGCTTCCGTGTGAAATTCATGTTAAAATTTGCAGACAAACATTTTTTTGAAGCATTTATTGAGCAGAATTCAAAAATCAATGTCAATGGCAATTTTTTTTAATCATTTTATCATACCGAAATTCAAGATGGCGTCCAAGATGGCTGCTTAGACAATAAATGCACATAACTTCGGTTTTAGTTAAGATAAATGAATGATTTTGGTGTCCATTTCTATGTTTTCCATGTCAAGGAATCCAATGAAATAAGTTCAGGGCACATGATGCCTTTCTGCTAAGGGGCACTATAGGTAATTTTTCACAAATTTGGTAAGAAATACTTCAAATATCATTTAATTCTTAAATTTCTTTGTCGTAATAGCTGAGAATCCGTCTTAAATGCTGGATTACATACAGGAGAGCTTAGGCAAATAATTGCTCCCACTGGATATCACAAATCCCTGACAACCCACCTCCAAATTGCCCTCATCTTCAATTCAAATGAATTTGAAGCAAATCCTGGTCCAGATGACCTTGACCTCAGACAGAGGGCGGTTCCTCCTGGGTGGGTGATTTGATGGTGTACAGAGGCAGAACTAAAGCTCCAGGGTCTACTTATAGCTGCTGGGATTAACAGTTATGTATGGATGATCCCCCTCAGGAGGAGGCATGTATGACATATCTCTCGCCCTATATGTGGGTCACATTTTCAGAAAATGTTCAATTGGCAGATCAACATACTTTGTAAATTCTGCTAAATTGGACTGAAAAATCATCAACACTATGATTGTATATATGAGTGTATTTGGTATTGCATTAATTCTAGCAATCTGTTTGGTTAGGTTGAACTGTATTTTGAACCTGATTTTTGTCTTAAATGTGGGTTATTTGGGAGAATTGGTGAAGGTGAATTGTACATTTTCTGAAAATCTGACCAATGTGTCAGACGGTGATGCTACATCTGGTGAACGGTTACAGGGTGTGGGCGTACAGATTTAGAGATTGGGAAACATTACTTTAAACAATCTGGAGAACTAGGAGAAGATCTGATGGGTCAGATTTTCAGAAGATGTACAATTGGCAGCTCTACACATTTAGGAAATTCTGCTAAATTTGGCTGTAAAATGATAAATACTAGCTATATCTGAGTATATTCTGTATTGAGTTGATTCAATAGGATGTGTTTGGTTGCGTTGAATTGTGTTTTGAGTCTCATTTCTCTATTACTTTCAAGTTATTTGGGAGGGTTTCTAAATGTGAATTGTGCATTTTCTGGAAATTTCACCCTAATACATGGCTGTCTGGAGGTGGGTGTTTGAATGTTGCATGACTTGTGGGTGAAGTCACCAGAAAATTACAATTCACCTTCACCAATTTACTCAAAATTAATAACCCAAATATTAGACGAAAATAAAGTTCAAAATTCAGTTCAACCTAACCAAACAGATTGCTAGAATCAATGCAATGCTGAATATACTTGAATTTACCTAGTATTGGCCAAATTGCAGCCAAAATGCCAAATTGACCCCTTATAAAATAAGTACGTCTATTTATTAAGTTTGACGAAAGATTATAGCGATAGTTTTTGATGAACAATAACTAATAAAGTAGTTAAATTTACTCCTTAAGGCTGGGTTCCACTGGCCGGCTACTACTCCCGCTACTCCTCCCGTTTCAGCAAGCAACTGAAGGTATACTGGAATGGGTGCTATTGCCTCGCTACTTACACCGCTACTCAGAAATGTAAGCAGACAACATTTTATTTTCATGTAGAAATAAACACATCAGGTAGCGTGAGAAGTAGCGTATAGTGGTGCTAGTGGCCCACTTCAGCCCCCACTACCTCCCACTACCTACACTTCACACTCTACACTTCACACTCTTCACTACCTACACTTCACACTCTACACTTCGAAAATGCTCAAAAAGAAACGGCAAGTAACATGGCTTTGTAGCGGGGCCCAATACTCTCCTGCTTCTGCTTCCACTTCTTTCATCAAGAAGTGGGAGCAGTAGCGGGAGAAGTAGCAGGCCAGTGGAACCCAGCTTTTAGACTGACCTTATAGAGACACAAGGATACATTTAATGCAGTCTTGAAATTAGGTACATACTCATTCATATGATGGAACGGAAACATTTAACATCAATTTTGCAATGTATGATTCATTGCTCCTTAACACAAATGGGAATTTTTCATAAGAACTATAGCGCTTATAAGCGGGATATTTACCAGTTTAGTCCATTTTACTTAGCCCATAATATTTATATAATTACTTTACTAGATATATAATTTACTTTTTTGTATAACTTAAAAAGTTTGTTTTTATTCCTAAACATATAACACATGTAAACAGATTTTTGTCGAACTTTCTGTGAAGGTCAAAAGTCCTGTATTCTGTAAGATAATGGAAGAACCTCCTCTGGCACGATCTGCAAAATTCCTTTGGATCAATAAACATATTTACCTATCAATCTGCCTATTTGTAGTGTTTTTAAATAACGAATGACTTTGTTTCGGCTACAAGTATCAAGTTTCATTAAACAAACCCCACTAACTGATTGATGTTTTTTTGTAACTGATATTCCGGGGAAGGGAGAATGATGTGTAGAGTGTACACTTCTTGGAAATCCGACCCATATATTCAATTCAATTCAAAACATCTTTTGTTTGTATCTGGGTTTTATACAAATAGAAGCCATACATCTGGTAAAAACCCTAAAACAATCAGAACATTTCAATAAAGAGATCTTGTGAAAAAAACATTTTGAAGAGCGTCAATTGTGCGACTTGTGACTCATTTTCCTGGAACACATCACATTTGATCTAAATTTTGAAGGATTTTGTCCAGATACTTTTGCTAAAGTCCTTCAGAAAAGTTCACAGGGACCCACCGAAAGTTATAGGCTGCCTGTGACCCTTATCAGTTGCTAATGGGTCAAGTCTTCAGACAATGTACAATCGGCAGCTGTACACATTTAGTAATTTCTGATTGATTTGATTTGATTTGAAAAAAATATTTGTATTCAAGACTGCAGACGTTACATTGAAGATGCTATTCTCAGAATTGCCTGATGTTACAAAAAATTATTACAGTATTTTAGAACATATTCCAAGAGATGACAGTGTGGAAGTTATTATTTATATAAAAGACAATCAAGTTATTATAAATGATACGTCACATAGAGAGGCATATTTAATATTTTAATCAAATTACATTTACATAGACAAGATAAGAAGAGCCATCAAAGTTTCATTTGAGCATACATTGAATATCATACGAACAAAAGTGCTGCAGGTTTACACCTAGACAGTAATAGTATGACAAGAATAAAATCATTTGTTAAAAACATAGGTATAGCGACGTGCTCTTTCAGAAATCCGTAGGGTATTACATATTTATGTCAAAAAGAAAAAATATATTATCAGTACTTGTACTTTCATTCAGATTATAAGGTTGAACTAGTAAACAACAAGCGATCAGGTCAAATATTAATGCACATATGTGGAAGTCTTATACACAGGTAAAATTAGGCTGAAGTTTGGTCAATACGAGGTAAATTCAAGTATATTTGGCATTGCATTGATTATAGCAATCTGTTTGGTTATGTTCACTTTTATTTCAAACCTCATATTAGTCTTAAATAATGATTATTTGAGAGAATTGACATAGATAGAATTGTGCATTTTCTGGTGATCTCGCCCTCATATTCAGAAGCAGTAAGGTACAACACACATTAATGGGCTTTCTCTCAACAATCCATCCTATTGGGGAGTTGCATAGCCGCCATTTTGAATCTTGATTCGCATGGAATTATGGGAGTAATGGTACAGTATAAAATCTATAGAGAACATGCCATGTTCTGCATGGACTATTTATCAATGATCTAATGTCAATATCCATGTGTTTTACATGTTTCCATAGCACAAGCCTCCATCTTTCCCATTATGCATTTGGTTTTCATAGATCATTTATAAAATATGATATTGGTGAAAACATTCTTGCAATTTTCCATAAAATTGTTGCTAAATATTTGTATGTCAGATTTGAACAGAATCTATCCCAGCATGCACTGTCATAGACATGCGCAGTGAGACATGCAAATCCCCTATTGACCCGGGAGATGGTGGAATACCAGGTGTAAACGCTAAACAAACAGTCTGGTAAAATATCACAACAAAAGAAAGGGTTTGTCTAGTAGGCCGCCCCTCTGCCTATAGCAGCACAGTGAGTGCGACCCCATCACTGCATGAAGCTCTCCACTAGGCCGGGTGAATTGTGAGATGTAAGTGGAGTAAAGACCGCCCTATAGCTTCCAGATAATTATCCAGATATGTACATCAGGTGGTCGAGCAGCTAAGGGCCCCAAAATGGTTTATATATTATCTTTTGCATTTAATATTATATGGGTGAAGTTTCCTGAAAATGTACAATTGGCCTTCACCAATCCTCTTAAAAAAACCCAAATTTCAGACGTAAATCAGGTTCAAAATACAGTTCAACCTAACCAAATAGATCGCTAGAATCAATGCAATACCGAATAAACTCGAATTTACCAAGTATTGACCAAATTGCAGCCTAATTTAGCAGAATTTACTAAATGTGTACAGCTGCAAATTACAGCTGTACAGCTGCAGAATTTAGCATTTTCTGAAAATCTGACCCAAGGGACACGACTTATTTGTCATTAGAAATATAAAAGCCTCGATCACAGGTTAAGTTGAATAAAAACTGTAAAAAGAATTCAAACAGTGTGGATGTACGTCCTCAGGATTTTCCAGTTAGACGGATTATGTTCTTGCTTTGATTAACCTTTCCTGGTCAAAATATATGACAAAAACAGACTAATCTACCTGCCTAATCTACACTGAAGATCAGTACTCAGTTCGGAAAGTCATACTTTTATCCTGAGACCAACGACCGCTGGAAGAAACGAAAGCAACGTAGTGCACAAATACAAGGGTCGGATTATCAGAAAATGCACAAACTACAGTTCTACACATCTCTCAAATTCTGCTAAATAAGGGTGAAAAATGATAAATACTGAGTATATCTGAGTGTATTCTGTATTATATTCATTCCATAAATCTGTCTGGTTGTGTTGAAGAGTGTTTTGAACCTTAATTTCGTCATAAATTTGGGTTATTTGTGAAGATTAGGTAAGTTGTATTGTACATTTTCTGAAACTCTGACCACATACGTCTCGCACTAGTACAAGTAAAAACATTATTACCATCTCATAAAGCTTTATGACCGTTTGAAAGCCAATCAGATTGATCCTAATCGTTGCAAAGCCTGCCTGTATAAAACAGGGCAGGTTATATTTAGCACAGCTAATCCCTGAACCGTATGAATGAAGGCTGGAGGGACAACAATGAGGCTCCCCAGTCAATGAGTACTCGTTATACCCTCCATGTAATCCATTGAACAAATAATTGTGTTTCAGGAAAATGAGTCATAAGTCGCAACAAAAAGATTTTGAGATACCACTATGTTTAAAAAGATGAGATCCAGCCGATTGAAATGATTCTAATAATCTAATGAGTATTTCTAGATTTTAAGTTTGATATTTTCGTTTTTGAAAAAACAAGTTTCCAATATTTCTGGGGGTCAATAAACAGTAAAGTAACTAAATGTAGCCCATATGGGGTCCTTTAAAACAATAGGATATATTACATAGATTGTCCTGAAGTTTGATACATCGATTGATATAGCTATAAGTGATACCCCTTCACAAATTGGAACATTCCAATGATGTGATCTTGTGAAAAAAAAACTTTGAAAAATATCAATTTTACGACATATGACTCATTTTCCTGAAACACATCACAATTATGGGGCTCACTTAGGAGGGATCTTGTGTAACGAGGGGACTCTGGGGACTCAGGAGGGTCAAGGGGTGAGAAGGTCTTAAGGATTTGAGGTCAGCTTCCATCTGAGATCTGTTTTAGGAAAATGAGTCATAAGTCGCAAAATATGGATTTAAAAAGATGAGGTCGTGCTGATTCTAATGAAAGTAAACATTAGAATGCCCATAGGATTTCTATATTTCATTTTATTTATATATTTTATTTGTGGTATTTTTATTTTGAAAAAAAGTTTGCAATGTTTCTGGATGGGTAATTACCAGTAAAGTGACCAAGAAATACTACATAATTATGAAGGCCTTCAAAACGCATGGACATATCTAATACAATGTCATGAAATCTGTTACATGGATTTATATGACTATAATTGCTAAAAATCAGAACTTTCAATGAAGAGATCTTGTGAAAAAGAAATTAAGAAATATCAATTTGCGACTGGTTACTTATTTTCCTGGGTCACATCACAATTGTAAAGGATTTCACTTTGCTGTTTTTGTGTATTCAAAATGGGTGCCGAGACTGGAACATTGCACTCGTCCCCATTGCAATGAGTTCATGGGGGAAGTCACCGGAAAATGTACGATTGGCTTTCACCAATTCTCTCAGAAACGCTAGATTTGAAGCAAAATACGGTTAGAATTTCAGTTCAATATAACCGGACAGATTTGATTGAATCAGTACAATGTCATATATGGGTCAGAATTTCAGAAAATGTACAATTCAACATAGCAAATCTTCTCAAATAACCCAAATTTCAGACGAAAATAAAGTTCATATTACAGTTCAACCTAACCATACAGATTGCTAGAATCAATGCAACGGGAATATACTCGAGTGAGTGAGATTGGTGGCTTTACGCCCTTATCAACACTTTGAAGTGTTATATCAAGGGCGGGAGAGCTGAGAGGGAGGCAGTTTATGATCATACCCAGGAAATAGAGATAGAGAAGAAGGGAGAGAGAGAAAGAGAAAAGAGAATTTAACTAGTATTGGCCAAATTGCAGCCTAATTTAGTAGAATTTTCTAAATGTGGTCAGCTGTCAATTGTACATTTTTCATTTTCTGTAGATCTGACCCATATATACCCCAACATAACTTATCATTTTCCAGCAAAATTTCGCAGAACTTACTTAAATTGTAGAGCTGGCAATTACGCATTTCCTGGCGGCCAAACCCAAATACTCCTGAAGAGCTGTCAATTGTACATCTTTAGGCGACCAAACTCAAATAATCTTCCCTTAAAAGCTTTCTAAATCCTCTGCATCAAATAGAGTTACATGGACAAGGGTCACCAGGGAAACCATGCACAGCAGCAAAAGGCCTTTAACAGGTCAACCGAGATTTGAAGCTATGCCCAAGGCTTTAAAATATTTATGAAGAAAGAAATAATCTAGTTGAACTCGAGTAAAATGAGATCACAGTCTGATTTTATAGATCTTGTCACCCCAATATGAACGTTTTTAGCTACTATCTAGTGACAATATTTAACCTTAATTTAAATAACTAAATCACTAGTCATTACTGCATACAGTATTGATTACCGGAAGATGGCTTATTTTTGATGTAATGAATGAATATGTCGAAGGTTATGTTTATGTATTGAAATTGTATTGAAATGTATTGATGACAAATTGTAATTATGATTTAATTGACTATATGTAATGCCGTGAATTATCTATAGGAACTAGTAATGTATTGTAATTCAACTGGAAATCTCAATATTAGTGTTGACATTAGTTTAATAATCGAGATAATGATTCATAGAGGCGACGCAAGAAAACATCCACATGGTGGACAGGCGTTTTTTGTAACTATATTTAAATGTAAGGCCAAATTTGTAATAAAAAAAACTAGCATGACTATAATACAATGTTTCCTTAGTCTGTTCCCAGAAGGCCTCGTCCATATAAGGGTCAAGTTTTCAGAAAATGTACAATTCACCTTCACCAATCCTCTCAAATAAACCAAATTTAAGACGAAAATCAGGTTCAAAACACAGTTCAACATAACCAAACAGATTTATTGAATGAATGCAATCGGAATACACTCAGATATACCTAGTATTTATCATTTTTTACTCTAATTTAGCAGAATTCGGGAGATCTGTAGAACTGTAGATTGTGCAATTTCTAAAAGTCTGACCCATAAGTTGCACTCTACATGAGTAAATTTTAAAAGTTTTTTTACAATTCCGCATGGTCTTATGAACAATTTTCTGTCTGCAGAAACATTACATATCCTACTTAAGCATATTATTGCTAAAGAAGAACATTCTATTTCATCAAAGTTATTATTATAATGTTGAAAATTAATATTAATTATTAATTATTATTGCCAGAACTGTACTTATGATGATACAATAGTATGATTACAACATTGAAGTGGCTAGCCATTGAATGTAGAGATATGAAGTAGAAATATAAATACTTTTTTTTTAATATGAATACACAATATATAAATTGTATAACATCCGTACGATCAGAATTATATAAATGTAAGAGAGGGTCAACACATACTGTATATGGGTCAGATTTTCAGAAAATGTACAATTGGCAGCTGTTCGCATTTAGTTAATTCTGCTAAATTAGGCTGCAATTTGGCCAATGCTAGGTAAATTCGAGTATATTCAGCATTGCATTAATTCTAGAAATCTGTTTGGTTAGGTTGAACTGTATTTTGAACTTAATTTTCGTCTGAAATTTGGGTTATTTGAGAAGATTGGCTAAGTTAAATTGTATATCTTCTGAAAATCTGACCCGTATATCTGAGTATATTTGGTATCGCATAGATATAAAGTATCAGTTCTGTTATGTTAAACTGCATTTTGACGTTCATTTCCGTCTTAAATGTGGGTTATTTGAGAGGATTGGTGAAGGCAAATTGTACATTTTCTGATGATCTGACACACATACATGTAGCATCCCACCTCCCACACTGCTCTCCCTCCATCCAGGGTCTAAGCTATGTTCAGGCGGGAATTAACACATCTAATGGCTTTCATTATAGTATTGCACTGATTAAGAAATGTTTTTATCACGGGTTTGTCCCTCTTTATTGCCAACAGGCTCCTGGGAAATCAAATACGTAAGTCATAAGAGGAGTGAGTTTTTGTTATAGTATTGTGTGTATGTGATAGGGAGGGTGGAGGAGGTGGGGTATTGAAAGAGTGGGAGTGAGAGGGAGAGAGCCAGAGGGAGAGAGACACAAACAAATATAGAGAGGGTGGGAGTGAGAGAGATAGAGAGAGGCAGAGAGGCAGAGAGCCAGAGGGAGAGAGACACATACACATATAGAGAGGGTGGGAGTGAGAGAGATAGAGAGAGGGAGAGAGCCAGAGGGAGAGAGACACATACAAATATAGAGAGGGTGGGAGTGAGAGAGATAGAGAGAGGGAGAGAGCCAGAGGGAGAGAGCCACATACACATATAGAGAGGGTGGGAGGGAGAGAGATAGAGAGAGGGAGAGAGCCAGAGGGAGAGAGCCACATACACATATAGAGAGGGTGGGAGGGAGAGAGATAGAGAGAGGGAGAGAGCCAGAGGGAGAGAGACACATACACAGATAGTGTTGGTGGGAGGGAGAGAGATAGAGAGGGAAAGAGATAAAGCGTGAGGGAGTGAGAGGAATAGAACAAGATTTAGAGACACAGAGAGAGGAAAGAGCGACAGAGAGGAGAGAGAGACAGAGATAGAGGAAAGAGAGACAGATAGGAGAGACAGAGAGGAAAGAGAGACAGAGAGGAGATAGAGACAGAGAGACTGAGGAGAAACGGTGGGCGGTGGCTGACATGAGAGCATTTGAGAGATCAAAAGATCTCAAACGTTAGAGAAGAGAAATAGACAAATAGAGAGAGGATAGGAAGAGAGGTGATATACAGTCTTATACACTTGATTACATCTAAAAATAATGAGGATCTAAAGCTTTCTTTTTAGGTTCACAAATTGTTCTTTCTATAAGAGCAAGGTGTAACAGATTTACAATAGGGAGATTTAGCAACCACAACGCAACAACACAACACTAACGCACCCACTAACTATGACTTAGTACATTATTACTGTTGTGGGGATGTCTCGAGAGGCCTGCAATGCAGATGCCCTCAGCCTAGCACCTCTCGAGATATCCCCATAGCGGTAGTAATGTAAAAGTAGTTAGTGGATGTGTTAGTGTTGGTTGATGCGTTGTGGTTGCTTAATCTCCCTATTCACTCAGGCACGCTTCCTTTATTTCTTAAAATGTTATAGTGTGTGCCACTGTGCATGGCAGTGACATTTGTCGATAAACACTCAGTTCCTATTTGACGTAGAAGTATTTGGCCCATATATTTGCAAGATACATTAAATTTTACATTTGAATTCTGCTCCTGAAGATGTGCATTATATTAATTAATCATTTCATTTGATAGAAAATGTTTGTAGGTTCTTTACGTGGAAGCTCTGATGAATATAATGTGCTACATTGGTAGTAATTGCAAATTATCAGTAATTTTAAAGAAGGTCCAAGCAGTTATATATAAGGTAATCGAATGCAACCAGTTCACCCACACTGACCACAGCTTTCAAACACAGGTCACTTCACTAAAGACAATTGTAATGGGAAGAGCACCCATCCACCATCCCGGGCACCATCCCTATAAACATGGACTAATCATACAATGTCTAAAACCAATCTTATCCACATTTTACAAACAACTTTTACGCACTGTAGTTCATGCCTATATGTCAAATGAATAAGGGTCAGATTTTCAGAAAATGTACAATTGGCAGCTCCACACATTAAGGAAATTCTGCTAAATTAGGCTGAAAAATAGTGAATATGGGGTATATCTGAGTATATTTGGTATCGCATTGATTTAAAGTATCAGTTCGGTTATGTTAAACTGCATTTTGAAGCTCATTTTTGTCTTAAATGTGGGCTATGGTGAAGGGGAATAGTACGTTTTCTGACAATCTGACCCAAATATTTCTAGATTTTAAGTTTGATATATTTATTTTTGAGGTGGACCATTGGACGTGGACCATTTACTAGTAAAGTATCTACATATACCCCATAGAATGATCCTAGAAATGCAAAGATATATGTGATCTGTTTTAGGGAAATGAGTCATAAGTTGCAAAATATGGATTTTGAGATATCATCATACTTGAAAAGAGATCAAGCTGATTCCGATGATAGTAAACACTAGGACACCTAATAAGTATTTCTATATTTTAAGTTTCAATAAAAAAAAAATGAAAGTAAAGTTTGAAATGTTTCTGGATGGGTAAATTACCAGTAAAGTAACTAAATATACCCCATATGAAGGCCTTCAAAACGCTGGAATATATTTAATACAATGTCACGAAATTTGTTACATGGATTCATATAACTGTAATTGCTAAACTCTCTAGAGCTCAGAATATTTCAATAAAGAGATCTTGTGGAAAGAACACTTTGAAAAATATCAATGTTGCAACTTGTGACTCATTTTACTGGAACACATCACATCTAAACTCTGTAAATGGTAAAATTTATGACTCAATTTTTTTCTATTTTGATGAATGAAAGCATGTATTTTCACTCCTTCAACCAACTTGTTAGTTAACCTGTATGTAAGTATCCTCTCCCAACTTTTTTTCTTTTTTTTTAAACAACTAAACATATTCAATATGTCAACAAAACTCCTACTTTCTCTGGGTCGATAACACATATTTGACCCATTCTCACGAAAATGGTGCAGCCCATCCTAAAACAGTCAAAATTATATTTTGCTTAATCGATCTGAGAGTTGGTTTCAAGGTAATATATAAGCGGTAATATATCTGAGTTTGCCATTAAATTAGACCATTATTTTTTGTACAGGAGGTTATCAAAGATTAGTGTAGAAAAGTTGGTGAAAAAACGTCGCCCACCCCTACATATCTTAGTGATGAACATTTCTCTCATTTAATGTGTATATCATCAATTATTTCTATTACCATTCTCTTACTAAATGTTTTCTTGATTTAATAGCCAATAAAAGTTTTTCTTTCCTGTATGATAAATTTTCAAATTGGGGACAATAAAAAAGGCAGAAACTGGATTCCCATATCAATCAGATGAAACATCCTATCATTGACTGTATTTTTATTTATTATTCTCAAATTGTTCTTTTTTTTCTGTTATAATATAATCAAATACTAGCTTTTACCCCTGAGTGTGATTAGTAACCCAGATTTTTTTTAATTATCCACATTCTAATGTTTTAAATTCGGGCGACGTTTTTTCTGAGTGAAAAAACGTCGCCCACTCTATCTTAAATTTAGTCAATCATATAAAGCTTGATTGTTATTTTTGATATTTTTAATACATGACTGACACCATTTTAGACCGTTTTGGCATTATTTTTTTAAAAATTGTCAATCATGCCATTATCCACTCAAGGATGGGCATGTTTTCACACAGAAGTGTCATGTATGATGTGTCACAGGAAAATGAGTCACAAATCAAAAAAGGGATATTATTCATAGTGATTAAATCATCAGATTTCTTCATTGGAATATTCTCATTTTTGGTTTGCTTAGTGCTATTGATCATAGCAATATCTGTACCAAATTTCAGGACAGTGTATTAAATATATCTTTGATATATCCTTGTATTCTTGTCAAAGAAAGGTGACAAAAATATGTTGCATCCTGTGATGTCCATACCTCCTCCATGTAATGTATCATAATCACTCATCTACATAAAATATATAGATCAATATTTTTCATTTTGTTGTAGGAAGCTACCTTAGGACCTGTTCCTTAAAACTGAGTAGGTTACAAACATCAAAATCAAATCATTTCTTGAGTACAAGGATTCAAATAGGGGCGACGTTTTTACACTGCCAAGTCATATATTGAGTAAAAGTTGTAAAAACGTTGCCCTATCTAAAGTCTAAATAACTCCCTTTTCGGAATCTTAACAGTTTCTGAACATCGTTTCCCACAAAGTCTAACATGATATAATGGTAAATCAGTGGAAAACCCCCATAATGTGGAAAAAACGTCGCCAGGGGGCGACGTTTTTTCCACCAATTATTAGGATCAGCCCCAAGGCCTAAGGTCTAAGGTCTCACAATCTTCCAATGGTGATATACATGTGTCTGCCAACCTATGCTTATGAAATCATACTTCTTAAACAAAATTGGTTTAATTATTTTAGAAAGCACAGCCTTTTTGTCTGGCAACGTTTTTACACCTCAATTTAGCCATTTTCACATTTATTGACTTAGGAGCATTAATTCTGCTGTTATATTCAACCTTAATATGTCATTTTATTCAGTTTTCATCCTCCATTCTATGGCACAAATTTTATTTATGTATATTTTGATTCAACTATATTTTTTTCCAACATAACTATGAGTTTGGTAATGATTAATTGGGTATATTCCTTGATTTGATAGTATGTACTTAAAAAAATATACATCACAGATACACAAAAGTATATATTTTAATGATGCTTATATGTCAAGACGGATATATCTAGTCAATTCCTTTGTCTTTAAGATCAGAATCGACCAAGTTATTGGCCAATGAATCGAAAAAACCGGGGGTTGCACCACTTTCGTGAGAATGGGTCATTTATACATTGTACCCTTCCTCATTCCTCCTGGCGACACATTTCTTATCCAAAACAAAAGTCCAAACTATTTTCCGAAGCCCCTCCCTCAGGTCGAGATGGATATCCCAACGAGCATTCGATCTTCCTGAACACTCTTTAACCCTGGATGGAACGAGCCTTGAAGAAGTAACAACATATAAATATCTAGGCATAGATTTAGATTTAGATTTAGAAACTTTTATTGTCGACATTTTTATCGCTGACAGAGAACGGTTCTCCAACTAAAGGGAGGTCTCCATGTTCTCTGATGTTTTACATAATCCATGTACAGTGAACAATAGATATCGATAATAGCTTGAAATTTACTGATTTAATCGCCAAATTGTTGGCAGTTTTCCAAATTAAAAGATAAAATTCCAAAGCATACCCTATTAATGATCTACAAGATGATGGTTCTTCCCATCTTGGACCAGGCCGACATTTTACACGAATCAAGTAAATCCACAAATCTCTATCGGCTCCAAATCCTCCAAATTAAATTCTAAAAATAATATATCGTCTGCCCTCCATGGCTAGCGTAAAGGATCTCCATATAGAGAAAAACCTCCTACCATTGAGCTACAGACGTAGACTCCATCTCTTAATCGCAGGCTTCCGTATGGCGCAAAATCCTAAGAATATGGACTTACGCAACATTAATACTAGAAATTTTGATTTGGGTAGAAAAACCCTGAAACATCTAACCCCCAAAACAGACCAAATCAAACATTCAATAATAAATAGAATACCATACTCATGGAATAAGCTGCCTACTGAAGCCCAACGATTGATAGACAAAAAAGCCTTTAAAGCCTTAGCGAAATCAAACTTTATCTGGAATGATGCCTTCTTTACTTATGTTATCTAAGCCCAAGTGATGTAATCATCTGATCATCTAATTTGCCATTTGCCATTGTCAGGATACAAAAGACTCATTACTTCAACAACCATATTGAACCATATTCAAACAAATTGTTTTCTTATAAAACATTTTTCGCAAAAATTGTAGGAACTCGACCTGAGTCAACGACCAAGGCGAGAATGTCTCCCTAAATAAATCAAATGTTAATTTAAGCGAAGAGAAACGATTAGAACACCTCCCATATGGCCGGATATATTCTTTCTATAGCGTTTGACTAAGAAAATAAAAATGTTTTTCTATTCTATTCTATTCTATTTCTTATGTGAGATACAGATATAGTTCATAACCTGATTTTTGTCCACCTTTATATACTGTACATAAAACTCTGTTTCTGAATGAATATATTAAGGGACACAGGTTTTGGATTATATGTGAGATAATCTAGGTGTTTTTTGACTTCTCATTAAATCCTTACTATAAGTTCTCTCTTAGAAATTAATATTATATAATCGCTTATGGGTGATTTCACAGTGTTATACTATTTAAGTCTGCTTGAAGTTTTCTCCAGGCCTCGTTCCATTCCTTACAAGTATTCAACATTTTATTTTGATATAAGATTGTTCTACATCTACTTTCTAGATCTGCTACAACATGTTTTAGTGAGAGGTCACCATTATGAAAGAGTTTCTGTCTGTGAATGAAAGATTTCACCTGTAAAATAATCCAGTTTACAATGTTTTCTTTCATACCACTAACATCAATCCGCTCCCAACTTACTAGCAGTTGATTTTGACTTAGCACCATTGTGCAGTGATACACATATCTGACAAACATAAATCTCTCCATGCCCCAATAACTCAGGGCCGCTGCTTATTTGTTTTTTCTCTTTTTCACTCTGGCCTGCTGTTAGGGACTGTTATTTTTAATCACTGGAGGGAGGGGGGAGAGGAGAATTTTCATGGGGGGGGGGGGGGGGGGGGCATCTTTCCATGATTAACAAGAATTAATCAGTGATTACAGCTCCTTTACTTCTCAGGATTACTAAAAACTGCATGCCCTCAAAGATTGAACTGGAAAATTTTGTGATAAAGGTATATTTGACTATTTGAATTGTGTGAGGGGAATGATCCCGCTTGCAGTTTTGTGAGGGAAATGGCCTTGAAAACGCTTCCCAAAGTTTGCAAGCATTTTTCTGGGTGGCAGGTTTCTGAAATTCCGCGATGTTTTCAGAGAATCATTTTTTCTGGGCAGGCTTTCTCTCACAAATTTATGTATTTCTATGATGTTTTTTCCTGCGATCTTTTTTTCTGGGTGGGATCCCAGGCCTAGCTAGATATCATCTGCCTCATCCTCAGTGGCAGCGAGGATCCCCAAATCTCTTTATCACATTGTAGCACCTCCACACGGTCAATTTCCTGCAAGCTATTCTTTCCTGCTTTTGCACCGTCTGGAGGTTTGGTGTTGGCTGCTGCCTTCATGTGAGAGAAATAGGCATGGACCTGCAGGCCTCTGTCCATGTTACCCAGGTTGTGGAGGGCCTTATTCCTGAGATTAATTCCATGAGCTATAGTGAGATTTAACTGACTCACTGCCCTAATGAAATAACTGCCAGTATGTCTCTTGTAACACAGCCCTCTTTAGACAAAGCTGTAGTCGTCTGACAACCTATGTTATGTTCATCTCCAGTCTCTTCATCTTTCCAATGGATTAGCTCTCACCACTCAAGCGACTGTTCTCTAATAATAAACCCTGATTGTTCTGTTGTCATCAATTTTAAAGATGTGAGTATATTAATGATGAGTATCAAAAAGGTGTGGTTGAAAGGGGGTCATGAAATTCTGCACAAACTTTGAAGGGCTAAGCAATTTTGCACAAGACTTTAAGGGGGGTTTTACAACTTTGAACAAAAATTTTTCACAAATTCTCCTCTCCCCCCCCTCAGTGGTTAATTATGAACAGTCCCTTAGATTGCATTGTAACTGTGCAAATACACTGCAAGTATGAACGACTTACCATGATACGAAAAATAAGTCATATGGAAACATGCAATCAAGGTGATTTACTTTTTTTTTATTTAAAGATTTTTATTCAGCAATTTGAATATTATGTAACAGTAACACTATTCTCAGAACGTGCTGATTTAATTACAAAAAGGTAACAGAATGTCGGTTGTCAGAATCATTTTCTATATATCAAAACAAATCATTATGGATAAGAGTAATATTAAGAGCCTCGCACATTAGGCAGTTTTAACATACAATAATAATATAATAACAATGATAGTCAAATAGAAGAGTATTTAAGAAGTATTGATGAAAAATATAAAATCGAACCCCAGCGTTGTGTCTAATACAAATATTCCAAAAAGGTGGATCTATGTATATGTTACACATTCCAAAAGTAGCTCTTTCACCACGAGAAGGGTCTTTTCTTTTCATTTTTCCTCATTTATTACATACAATTTGATTCAATTTAATTCTTCTTGATCTAAAGTTTTGTTGCATTTTATTCATTTTTTAAAAAGACAATAGGAATACTTTTGCTAAATGCCTTAGTAGGAAAATACAATGCAATATCAAAAAAATATTGAAAGTAAAAACAAAATTAGATTTATTTATAGAATACACGCTATACATGACGCTATGGGAAAATGTCATAGTTCTACACGTATTCGCATATTTCATAGCCATTATAGCCCATTATAAATTGATTCCCGTAAATCATACATGGCATCTGACATTGACATGTTAGAATGGAACCCATACTTGTGACGATAGAAGTATCTCTCATCATAGTGCATGTTTTGTTTCTTTTAATTTTATTGTAAGCTCTCATACATGTATGATATTTTCTACGGAAGACGAGAGTGCACGCATGGAAAGTTTCATTTTTTAAATAGAAAATCATTTTCATTTCCAAAATCATTTTGAATTTCAAAATCATTTTCCATCTCATTTAAAAACTAAAATTCCTTTTGTTTTAAAGTATGTTTCAAAAGACACAGGCGTTTTCATTTCCGTTTTGAATTTGATTTCCGTTTTCATTTCCGTTTTGAATTTGATTTCCGTTTTCATTTCCATTTCAAATGGAAATGAAAATCTATGAACGAGACTTAAAACGAGATGAGATCTCACGAGATTTTGAGCACAAAATGGCGGCCCCCATAGGTGCTGCCATCTTTGATTCCTTCCTCAGGTGAAGTGAAGGGAGAGAGAGAGAGAGGGAGGGACAGAGAGGGAGAGAGAGAGGGACACAGAGAGAGGGGGAGGAGAAGAGAGGGAGAAGAGAGATGAGAATGACTGATATAAGGGTAGTTTTCTTTTAGTCTTCTAGTTAGCCCTATATCTGCTATGTGTATGGTATGTGTCACAGTTATGATTATACCATCAGGTAATGTCAATAAAAAAATTAAAATAAAAAAGGAAGGAGTGAGTAAGATTGGTTGCTTAACACCCTTAAGGCGTAAGGCCTTGTGTTGTATAGCCTGGAGTTTGCTATGAACTAAAGTCTACTACCAAGCAACCTCCCTCTAGAATAGGTAGGATAAAGCTCTTATAAATAAGTAGGAACTATCGCCATCTATGAGGTGTCGAAGTCGGATCAGTTCCTTAAATAAGTACCTGCAATAGGTGATTGGATGTGCTTCTTGAGCTTTAGGTTCTCGTCTATAACAACACCAAGGTATTTGAATTCTTTGACATGGGCGAGTTTTACCCCAGACATACAAATCTAAATTTCATTAGCAAATCTGACCCTATTCGATGTTAAAATCTGGAATTTTGTTTTATCAGTATTTGCAACCAAGCCATTTCTCCATGTCCAGAGTTAAAAAATTGATAAGTCTGATTCCATAAGCTTTGAGTACCTGGCATTGTAAAGACGGATACTCAGGATGCAGTCATCGCGTACAGCAGAATATCGCCATTCAATCTTGAATACGATAAATTGTTTATGTACAGAATAAACATCACCGGCCCTAGAATAGTATCTTGGGCTATGTCAGTCTCCAGAGTCATAGGCTCAGAATGGTCACTGTCAAAACAAGTATACTGGGACCTGTCCTTACTGAACGATCTATTAATTTCCAAGGTTTGCCCCCTGATTCCGTACATCTCCAATTTAAGTAATAACAGGTCAATATTGATACTATTAATCGCCTTGGAGATATCTGAATAGACTACTAAGATATTAATAGAATTATCCTTGTGCCTCATGGCTAAGTCAAAGAACTTATCACCTTCTAATGGCTGTATCGACTCCTCTGCCCTTTCTGAACCTGTGTTGATGAGTGGATAGCAGATTGGTATCTGTGATATATATTCCTCCGGCTCCTCAAGCAACAGTTGCTCTAAAATTTTGCCTACAACCGGGGTTATACAAATAGGGCGTGAGTCAGTTAGTTTTCTTGAATTTGTTATTTTTTTGGAATAAGAGTACATACCCCTCTTTTCCATTCAGAAGGAAATCTCCCAGAGGTTCTAACCAAATTTAGCAGGGCAGTAAATGTACCTAAATACTGTAGCAAGAAAAACTTTAAAGTTCTAGTCCTAATATCTTTTAGGCCTGAGGACTTGTTCTCGTCCAACTCATTCACCAGGCGTTTCGACCTTCTACTGAGTTATCTCATTTAATAAAGTATACCATTCAATCAAGTACCTTTGCCTTAGTTTCAGGGATACACACAAACACTACAATAACAATGGCCACATTTATACCTGCCAGTATCCAAAATGCCACATTGTATCCGTATGCTTCAGAAACCCTCGGGAAGGCATCAGATACCAGGAAAGTTGTACCAAAGAGGACCATGTCACCTACAGCTATGATTGAGCCCCTGACCTTCAGTGGAAGGACTTCTGTGGCTACTATGTGACCTGTCACCAGATAGGCAGATGGGTAGAGAACAAGTAACAGCACCACTGAGCACAGTGCAAACCAGGACAGGTATGGTGAACCAAGCTTTTGGAAGAAATACAAAAACAAACCAATGAGAATCATCGTAATTACACTCAGAATTATGGTGGTGATCATCACTGGTCTTCTGCCCTTGATGTCAAGGATAATCATGGGTAGTATACTGCCAATAATTAAGGCAACTCCTGATATAATTCGGGGAAGTAGACTTCCACTGGGCATTCCACATGCTTCAAAGACATTATCCAGATAGATTAGTATTGTAGGGTTTCCATTTACAGCAGTTCCAAACTTGAGAAACAATGAAAGAAGAACAGGTTTGTAGATAAGTGGATCCCTCAATAAGGTCAGGTTCAATATTTTGCTGGTAGTTTTCTGGGATCCTTTACTGCTTCTGAGTAGGGTTGAAGTATTTCCTCGAGAAGCTCCTCTCAATCTATGCAATGTTTCCTCAGCTTCCGATTCCTGGCCCTGTAACATGAGCCAGTGTGGGGACTTTTCCATGGCCACCACAGCCAACACACATACAATAGCAGTAAGAATGGACCCAGTCACACAGAGATACCTCCATTGTATGGCTGTACCAAGGGTATAGGCAAAGCACATTCCTGATACAATGAACGTAGTTATTCCTGCACCAGCCTTTCCTCTGTGCTCCTCAGGAGATATTTCAGCTACATAGACATATATACAAACCCAGAATGTTCCTAATCCAAGACCAAGAAGTGCCTGTCCAATGTATAAACCACCAATGTAAACTGATGCAGTCATACTCAACCAACCAAATATCAGCGGCAGGCAGGCTATGAGGTAACTATCCTTTCTCCCTACACTATCAATGATTAATACAGACAAGGGACCACCTAGGGCACCCCCAATGTTTTGGATAGACCCAAACCAAGCCAACTGGTCAGTATTCTGGATGATGTTCTCCACCTTTAATGGTTCTATCAATGGAGATGTTATGACCTGAACGAATCCAGTCAAGAAACTACCGATGTATATTGTCACTAGTGACATGGTCAGTGACCAGTTTATTTTGTTTGTGCATAAGTTCCTCTCCCTTGATTCATTTTGTTTGGTTAATGAAGTGTTCTCCATGATTTTGGAATCTCTGACAGGAGTTGGTCCTCTCATGTGAGTTGGTTCAGCTATTAATTGGTGTTAATACTTTTGATGTGCATCCAGCATTTGCACAACTGCTTAATTCCAGTTCACAATCTGATGCTCTGGAAAATGAGAGAACAAATCATAATTATTCTAAAATTTCAAAATTGTTTCAACACAAGATATTGCTGTCATTTTTAAATTGTTTTTATAACCTTTATTTATACTTATTACTGATTTTCTACAATAGAAACTTGCATATCCCCCCATTTCCTCCTTGAATTGTGATTTGCATGAAATTATGGGAGTTGTATGTCAGTGTAAAATCCATCTAAAACATGCCATGCTTGGCATGGAATATCAATTGCATGTAATAGAAGAATTGTGTACTTATGGGAAAATCGGTAAAGACTTTTTCCTCTTTGGTATTTCACATGACACAATTTCTTGTCTAACTCCTCACTTCACTATTTGTAGGCAGATTTGACTATTTCCACAATATATACTTTCATTAAAAGTGGCGATTTATTCATTGCAGCCACCTTTTCCACTATTTCCCTCAGATATCCACCACAGAAAAGAATATACTGAAAGCTTTTCCCTATCTCTCCTATGGTGTTTTCTATATCCACATTATGAAAAGCCAAAGCCTGGGCCATCTTTGCCAACTATTTCACCTCTGGTACACTCCTTTTCCATCTATACCAAAGGGGAAGTCACTAGACAACATTTTTATTTTTGTAATGCAAAATATATCAATTTATACAATAAAACATAACATATCGCCACCAAGCTACAAGTTTTGGTGAATTCATTTCATATCAATTCTTAAAATAAATATTCCTCTAATATAAATAAAATGAATTTTTAAGTATGTAGATAGGCTAATATGTGCTACTTGAAATATGCTATGGAGACTTGGAAATGGTCTATTGGAATCTTTTTTTGTGGATTTTCCAACGCACCACTTCATATCAATCCACTAGAAAAACAGTTGCTTATTTCAGTACCTCACTCATGGCAGTACAGGTCGAATTTGCAATAAGTGGATCAACAACTAATGCTTATTTCCAACAATAAAACGCTGGAACTCTCACCCACTCTCTTCCCCCCTTCCTCTCACCCCCTCTCTTTCCCCCTTCCTCTCACCCCCACCCTCTCCTCTACCCATCCCTCTCCTCTCCCTCTCCGTCTCGCCTCGCCTCCCCCTCCCTCTCCCAAATCTGGGTCTATAGCTCTATAGCTCCATAACTCTCTGGCAGAACACATTCTTACATGTAATATTACACAGTAACATTAAAACAACATAAGGGTCAACATAAAATGTACAATTGGCAGATCTACACATTTAGTATATTCTGCTAATTTGAACTGAAAACTTGTCAAATGTATATAATGTATGTGGGTATAATGGGGTATTGTCTAGATTCAAACAATTTTTGTGGTTCTGTTGGACAGAACATTGAACCTAATGTCTGTCTGAAATATGGATTACTTCATGGGATTAGTGAAGACAAATTGTATATTTTCAGGTGATCCCCCGAAGACAATAATTACAGTACTCAATATGGAAATATGGACATATGGAAAATATTTGAGATGATTAGCAAAGGCTAGCTGTTTAACAAAGTCCTGTTATAGAATTATAGATTGTTAATCTAGTGCCCTACCTGAAGCCGTGTAATAGAATTATGCATTATTTAATGTATTTAGTGCCCTACCTGAGTCTGTGTGCAGTAGGCCTACTGTCACGCTCCAGTCCAGTGAGTTCAAATGAAGAAAGTATTTGTACACTGCAAATGAAAGCATCTTCACACTAATCATGTTACAAGACGTTTTTTTAGCCCCCACTTAGAAGACTTATTTTCGTTCATCATAGTGTTTAAGATGAGATAAGAAACTACTTTATTTATCCAGCTCACATTGTACATAACAAGTGCCTTCGGCACTTGGACTGGGTATATCCTGAGAAAGAAATGGAACAATACTACCTTCATTATTTAGAATGTTAGACTGGAAATTAACCTATTTGGTTAATTTGGAAATTAACCTATTTGAAAACAGAGATAATGAGGATTTAAGATTAGCATTTCAAGAATTTTAGGAAATAAGAAGTAAAGGAGAAAGAGCAAGATGGATAAGGAAGGGAGGGGGCGAGGAAAGATGAGAATGACACAATTATTGTCAAATGTAAAATTCACATGCATATCTTAAATAGACTACAATAATTCTGCTCAAACTTGAATGTATACTTAAAAATGTTCCTACCACTCTACCAAATGTAAAATATGGAAAACATTATTATGTAACAGCGACTTCATCATAAGGTATAAGCTGAGAGTGTACTCCTCCAATAGCATGCGGGTAGGTCACCCCGCTGTAAAAAGGAAGGTGCTCATAAGTACATCGACTCTCTAGAATTTCATCCAAAGTAAGGACACCACCCGGTTTATTGTAGCACTTCCTACGTATGGTCAGGGTGATATCCGGTTGCCAGCCCCCTAGTGGATCACTTAACCTATCAACAGTTCCATCGTACACAAGAGAGTCTGAACACAATATATCATCGCACACAGCAACATTACTAGGAAGAACAGCACCAATATTGATACAAGCATCAAAATCACATGGAGATTCAGTAGCAACAACACTGTCAATAACATGTTCGGTAATAAGGATATCAGAAGTAACTACACCATCAGCCATACATGAGTAACTCTCAGATGTACAATCAGCAACATTACCAATTACAGAATCAGGTGTACACAAGCGCACACTAATAGAGCCATTGGAGGTGGACCATTACTAATAAAGTATCTAAATATACTCCATAGAATGATCCTAGAAATGCAAAGATATAATTATGTGATCTGTTTTAGGAAAATAATTCATAAGTTGCAAAATATGGATTTTGAGATATCATCATACTTGAAAAGAGGAGATGAAGCTGATTCCGATGATAATAAACACTAGGACACCTAATAAGTATTTCTATATTTTAAGTTTTAATAAAAAAAAATGAAAAGTAAAGTTTGAAATGTTTCTGGATGGGTAATTACCAGTAAAGTAACTAAATATACTCCATATGAAGGCCTTCAAAACGCATAGCAGGGATATATTTAATACAATGTCACGAAATTTGTTACATGGATTCATATAACTGTAATTGCTAAACTCCCTAGAAATCAGAACATTTCAATAAAGAGATCATGCTTTGAAAAATATCAATGTTTTGCGACTTGTGACTCATTTTACTGGAACACATCACATCTAAACTATGTAAATGGTAAAATTTATGACTTAATTTTTTTCTATTTTGATGATTGAAAGCATGTTTTTTCACTCCTTCAACCAACTTGTTAGTTAACCTGTATGTAAGTATCCTCTCCTAACTTACTAGCGTTTTTTTGTTTTTTTTTAAAAAAAACCTTTTATTCAATATGTCAACAAAGAACCGTTCTCTCAATTGGGGTCGATAACATCATTTTTTACATCGTACCCTCTACTCTTCATGTGTGTATTTCTGGAAGGCAAGATACATTTTGAGTTATGGAGATTAGAGTTAAGCATATTTTGTGAGACAAGGTTTGTATAATCTGAGTATAGATACAGTGGGGAATATATGGTAGAGTCTAACTTTTTCCATAGTTGTTTTACATATAGCAATTTGAGAATAGATACAGTGGGTAATATATAGCAGTGTCTAACTCGTTTCATAGTTGTTTTACGATAGAACATTTACGAGCAGTTAACATGAATGGTTGAAATGTACATTTATTTGTTTAAGCTTTTAATGTCCGCGTAGACTTTCCAGTTGATTTTGACTTAGTAGTTTGCACCATTGTGTGGTGATACACATATCTGACAAACATAAATCTCTCCATGCCCCAATAACTCAGGGCCGCTGCTTATTTGTTTTTTCTCTTTTTCAATCTGGGCTGCTGTTAGGGACTGTTCATTTTTAATCACTGGAGGTGGGGTGGGGGGAGAGGAAAATATTCAGGGCGGGGGGGGCATCATTTCCATGATTAACAAGAATTAATTGGTGATTAGAGCTCCTTTACTTTTCAGGATTAATAAAAACTGCATGCCCTCAAAGATTGAACTGGAAAATTATGTGATAAAGGTATGTTTGTCTATTTAAATTGTGTGAGAGGAATGATCCCACTTGCAGTTTTGTGAGGGAAATGGCCTTGAAAACCCCTCCCAAAGTTTGCAAGTATTTTTCTGGGTGCAAGGTTTCTGAAATTCAGCGATGTTTTCAGAGAATCATTTGTTGTGGGTAGGCTTTCTCTCACAAACTTATTTCTGTGATGTTTTTTCATGCGATTTTTTTTTCTGGGTGGGATCCCAGGCCTAGCTAGAAGTCATCTGCCTCATCATCAGTGGTGGCGAGGATTCCCAAATCTCTTTATCACATTGTAGCACCTGCACATGGTCAATTTCCTGCTTTTGCACCGTCTGGAGGTTTGGTGTTGGCTGCTGCCTTCATGTGAGAGAAATAGGCATGGACCTGCAGGCCTCTGTTACCCAGGTTGTGGAGAACCTTATTCCTGAGATTTATTCCATGAGCTATTATGAGATTTAACTGACTCACTGCTCTAATGAAATAACTGCCAGTATGTCTCTTGTAACACAGCCCTCTTTAGACAATGCTGTTGTTGTCTGACGACCTATGTTATGTTCATCTCCAGTCTCTTCATCTTTCCAATGGATTAGCTCCCACCACTCAAGGGACTGTTCTCTAAGGCAATTAGTGAGCATAATAATAATCCCTGATTATTCCTGTATCATCAATTTTAAAGATGTGGATGAGTATTAAAAAGGTGTGGTTGAAAGGGGGTCATGAAATTTTGCACTAACTTTGAAGGGGGGGGAGGGCCAAGCAATTTTGCACAAGACTTTAAGCGGGGCTTTACTTCTCCTCTTCGCCCCCCTAGTGGTTAATTATGAACAGTCCCTTAGATTGCATTGTAACTGAGCAAATACACTGCAAGTATGAACGACTTACCATGATACGAAAAATAAGTCATATGAAAACATGCAATCAAGGTGATTTACTTGATCTAAATGATGCCTAAAGGTTTTGTTTCTTTATACCAGCTATGCTACAGAAACTTTAGACAATTGTTCCCACGAATGGTCAAAGCCCTTTGGACCCTGGACATCAAGTTAAATTTTATATGCCTAAATACCTTGATAGTCAAGTCAGTTCTGGAATGCAGGATAATAATTATAACAGTGCGCATACTAGCATAGATGTATTTTATCAGTAATCTTCAACCTTTCCCATTAAGCCCAGTGGTCACCACGCAGGGATCGAAATTCCGCTCCCAGGCCCTATCGTTTAATGTATACCAATAAAACTGCTACCCTTTGGCTGGCAAGATGCACACCTCTCTATGGCCGGCTGAACAAGACCAATAACCCACTTGCGAGTAGCGTGAAAATGGCCGGCGGTGGCGCTGAATTCGGCCACCTTGTTGCTAGGTCTGGGATGCTCATCCATAGCAACCACCCAGAGCATAGGCCCAATGCATACATTTGGCGGAGAAATGTCACTAAAACAATGTCAATCTTTAACTATATTATCACCCTGGACAAAATGTTTTCCCCTCTTAGCTATGGTAAACTATCATATGCATGCCATGTCATGATAATAATATTAGCAATATCATACATTACTGTGTGCCTTTTAGGATAGGTGAAGAACTTCAAGAAGGAGCTATATGCCCGAGTACAGTCTTACTTTTAAAGAATGAATGTGGTGTTGTTGTTAGAAAGTGTGATACCTTGGACAAATCGTATCCAAATTAGAAATACAACTCCAGCCATAACTGATATATATATAGGCCTATTACCAGGGAAGGGGGAAGACCCCTTTTGAATCCCATTTCCCAACTTTTAAAAGTTGTAAAAAGGATATTTTTACAGTACGTTTGAATGATATATTGTTACGTTTATGTGTTGTTTTTAGATATAAGTTTGAGGCTAAAGTATTATCAATTACATCACGTCAAAAGGAATAGATATTCTGACGTAGGCCTACAAGTGGCACTTGGAATTACGCTATGTTTGCATCGTGTAAGAGGGCAGAAAGACATGCTGACTAAACAGCTAGAAAGCTGGAATATCTTATTTGAAATTACAAAATGTATGTCATCTTGAACAAAGTATAGGCCTATCCAAATAAAACACTACAACTGTCATCCCCCGGCCTTATCAATAAATACTATAAGTACCCGGGCCCTATGTAGGCACAATATTTGACCCTCCAGGCTCCTGGCCCGAGACTAGGTGGAGACTATAGGGTCCCGCAGAGGAGGCTAGGGCCTATGGTACTTGCACCTCCCGTCAACAAGTCAGGACATCCCCCTCTAAGACATCCCAACTTTCCCGTACATATACCTTTGCACCTGCTGATACTTGGTAACGCTCATACAAGTCCTGCTGAACATGCAGTATTAGCATCCTCATCTCTGCATTATTAGATCCAAATATCAGACAAAAGTGACAAAATTTAGCGATGTTTACACATTGCTTCTACCGCGTTCCAGCTTAGCTTAGTGGTCAATCCACCCTGTGACCCCATGAGCTTCCAAGACACTTGCGCGTTGCCATGGTAACCCCCGTCCAGCCGTGCTACTTGGAAATAGGTTATTAATACTAAAGCCAGCACACAAGCAAGTGTGCTTATGATAAATATAGTAACTTTCTAAATTAAGAACAAAATTGTTTGGAACTTCTGATATTTATAGCAACAACATATTTGGCAATGACAAATTAATCAAAAACAAACTAGTCACAGGATAGGCTGGAAAACCTAGGACTGGGGAGCCAAACTTTAAAGGCCATTTCACAACTAAATTATTACGGCACTGGTGAACACTTGATTAATTTTGACTCTCTATATTAATATAATTTCTCATATGTGTCCTTGGTCCTGAGCTACCAGTATTTCTATAACCAATTATTTTATGACTTTTTATATAACCTTTAAATCACTGACTTCTTGGTATTGGGGAAAAGGCACTATTTTTCTAAGCATGCTGGTATTTTTTATTATAATGTATCATGTTTAATTCTTGAGTTATCTTACTGATTATGTTTTAGTTCTTGGAAACCAACATCAAGAGATGGTTCTCTCCTTACAGAAGCACGGGTTAAAGCACTTAGGTTTGTCCAACAGTTACATATCTTTGAACGTATACCATATCAACAGGACAAAAGAGACTAAATAATCTACTACCAAGCAACCTCTCTCTAGAATAGGTAGGATAAAGCTCATAATTATTAGCAAATCTGGCCCTATTCGATGTTAAAATCTGGAATTTTGTTTTATCAGTATTTGCAACCGAGCCATTGTTCCGTGTCCAGAGTTAAAAAATTGATAAGTCTGTTTCCATAAGCTTTGAGTACCTGGCATTGTAAAGACGGATACTCAGGATGCAGTCATCGGCATACAGCAGAATATCGCCTAACAATCTTGAATACGATGTACTTTATGTACAGAATAAACATCACCAGCCCTAGAATAGTATCTTGGGCTATGCCAGTCTCCAGGATCATAGGCTCAGAATGGTCACTGTCAAAACAAGTATACTGGGATCTGCCCTTACTAAACGATCTAATGATTTCCAAGGTTTGCCCCCTGATTCCGTACATCTCCAATTTCAGTAATAACAGGTCAATATCGATACTATTGAAGGCCTTGGAGATATCCAAATAGACTGCTAAGGTAATAATAGAATTATCCTTGGGCCTCATGGCTAAGTCAAAGTTTTGCCTACAACCGGGGTTATACAAATAGGGCGTAAGTCGGTTAGTTTTCTTGCATTTGGTTTTTTGAGAATAAGAGTACATACCCCTCTTTTCCATTCAGAAGGAAGTCTCCCAGAAGTTCTAACCAAATTAAGCAGGGCAGTGAATCTACCTAAATCCCATAGTAAGAAAAGCTTTAAAGTTCTAGTCCTAATATCTTTTAGGCCTGAGCACTTGTTCTGATCCAACTCATTCACCAGGAATTTGACCTTCAAGTTATCCCATTACCCCAATCATGACATAATTATCAGAAAGACACCAGACCATTATAACTTGCAACAACAAAGTATAATATTAATTATTTAAACATTTAATTTCTTAGTTGTTATTTCACCAAGGATAGAAATACTATTATGTTTAAGTATAATAAAGTATACCATTCAATCAAGTACCTTTGCCTTAGTTTCAGGGACACACACAAACACTACAATAACAATGGCCACATTTATACCTGCCAGTATCCAAAATGCCACATTGTATCCGTATGCTTCAGAAACCCTCGGGAAGGCATCAGATACCAGAAAAATTGCAGCAAAGTGGACCAAGTCACCTACAGCTATGATTGAGCCCCTGACCTTCAGTGGGAGTACTTCTGTGGCTACTATGTTACCAGTCACCACATAGGCAGATGGGTAGAGACCTAGTAACAGCACCACTGAGCACAGTGCAAGCCAGGACAGGTACGGTGAACCAAGCTTGTGGAAGAAATACAAAAACAACCCAATGACAATCATTGTAATTAGATACAGAATAATGGAAGTGATCATCACTGGTCTTCTGCCCTTGATGTCCAGGATAAACATGGGTATTATACTGCCAATAATTAAGGCAACTCCTGATATAATTCGGGGAAGTATACTTCCACTGGGCATTCCACATGCTTCAAAGACATTATCCAGATAGATTAGTATTGTAGGGTTTCCATTTACAGCAGTTCCAAACTTGAGAAACAATGAAAGAAGAACAGGTTTGTAGATAAGTGGATCCCTCAATAAGGTCATGTCCAATATTTTGCTGGTAGTTTTCTGGGGTCCTTTACTGCTTCTGAGTATGGTTGAAGTATTTCCTCGAGAAGCTCCTCTCAATCTATGCAATGTTTCCTCAGCTTCCGATTCCTGGCCCTGCAACATGAGCCAGTGTGGGGACTTTTCCATGGCCACCACAGCCAACACACATACGATAGCAGTAAGAATGGATCCAGTCATACAGAGATACCTCCATGGTATGACTGTACCAAGGGTATAGGCAAAGCACATTCCTGATGCGATGAATGTAGTTATTCCTGCACCAGCCTTTCCTCTGTGCTCCTCAGGAGATATTTCAGTTACATAGACATATACACAAACCCAGATTATTCCTAAACCAAGACCAAGAAGTGCCTGTCCAATGTATAAACCACCAATGTAAACTGATGCAGTCATACTCAACCAACCAAATATCAGCGGCAGACAGGATAAGAGGTAACTATCCTTTCTCCCTACACTATCAATGATTAATACAGTCAAGGGACCACCTAGGGCAGCCCCGATGTCTTGGATAGACCCAAACCAAGCCAACTGGTCAGTGTTCTGGATGATGTTCTCCAACTTTAATGGTTCTATCAATGGAGATGTTATGACAACTACCAATCCAATCAAGAAACACCCGATGTATATTGTCCCTAGTGACATGGTCAGTGACCAGTTTATTTTGTTTGTGCATAAGTTCCTCTCCCTTGATTCATTTTCTTTGGTTAATGAAGTGTTCTCCATAATTTTGGAATCTCTGACAGGAGTTGGTTCTGTCATGTGAGTTGCTTCAGCTATCAATTGGTGTTAATACTTTTGATGTGCATCCAGCATTTGCACAACTGCTTAAGTCCAGTTCACAATCTGATGCTCTGGAAAATGAGAGAACAAATCATAATTATTCTAAAATTTCAAAATTGTTTCAACACAAGATAGTGCTGTCATTTTTAAATTGATTTTATAACCTTTATTTATACTTATTACTGATTTTCTACAATAGAAACTTGCATATACCCCCATATCCACCTTCTTGAATTGTGATATGCATGGAATTATTGGAGTTGTATGTCAGTGTAAAATCCATCTGAAACATGCCATGCTTGGCATGGAATATTAATTGCATCTAATAAAAGAATTGTGTACTCATGGGAAAATCGGTAAAGACTTTTTCCTCTTTGGTATTCACTATTTCACATAACACAAATTCTCACTTCACTATTTGTAGGCAGATTTGACTATTTCCAAAACAAATACTTTCATTGATGTGGCGATTAATTCATTGCAGCCACATTTGCCACTATTTCCCTCAGATATCCGCCACATAAAAGAATAACCTGACAGCTTTCTCCTATCTCTCCTATGGTGTTTCCTATTTCCACCACATGAAAAGCCAAAGTCTGCGTCATCTTTGCCAATTATTTCCCCTCTGGTACTCCTTTTCCATCTATACCAAAAGGGGAAGTCACTAGACAACATTTTTATTTTTGTAATTCAAAATATATCAATTTATACAATATTGACACTAAGCTACAAATTTTGGTGAATTCATTTGATATCAATTCTTAAAATAAATATTCCTCTAATATAAATTAAATGAATTTTTAAGTATTTAGATCGGCTAATATGTGCTACTTGAAATATGCTATGGAGACTTGGAAATGGTCTATTGGAATCTTTTTTTGTGGATTTTCCAACGCACTGCTTCATATCAATCCACAAGAAAAACAGTTGCTTATTTCAGTACCTCACTCATGGCAGTACAGGTTGAATTTGCATAAGTGGATCAACAACTAATGCTTATTTCCAACAATAACGCCCTCCTCCCCTCCCGCTCCCTCTCCCCAATCTGGGTCTATAGCTCTATAGCTCCATAACTCTCTGGCAGAACACATTCTTACATGTAATATTACACAACAACATAAGGGTCAACATAAAATGTACACTTGGCAGATCTACACATTTAGTATATTCTGCTCATTTGAACTGAAAACTTGTCAAATGTATATATATGTATGTGGGTATAATGTGGTATTGTGTAGAATCAAACAATCTGTCTGAAATATGGATTACTTCAGAGGATTAGTGAAGACAAATTGTATATCCACGCCCCAAGACAATAATTACAGTACTCAATACTTGAGATGATTAGCAAAGGCCAGCCGTTTAACAGTGTCCTGTCATAGAATTATACATTGTTAATCTAGTGCCCTACCTGAAGCTGTGTAATAGAATTATACATTGTTAATCTAGTGCCCTACCTGAAGCCGTGTTATAGAATTATACATTATTTTATGTATGTATTTAGTGCCGTACCTCAGTCTGCGTGCAGTAGGTCTACTGTCATGCTCCAGTCCAGTGAGTTCAAATGAAGAAAGTATTTGTACACTGCAAATGAAAGCATCTTCACACTAAACATGTTACAAAACGTTTTTTTAGTCCCCACTTAGAAGACGTGTTTTTTCGTTCATCATAGTGTTTAAGATAAGAAACTACTTCATTTATCCAGCTCACATTGTACATAATAAAGAGGCAAAATAGACAAATACAGACAAACAGGTATACAGATTTCTAGATCAAATCCAGTTCTCTCAGACGTTACCATCTCTCTCAAGGCAGAGTTAACACTAAATTAAGATGCGTTTCATATAGAGTTAAATTAAGATTAAATACAAATAATGACATAATTATATATAGTGACATTACAAAATTAGTGTCTTGATTAAAGATGATATTGTATGGTGATATACCCTTTCAATAATTGTATATGGGTTATTTTTCTACTATTTACTTCTGATGGTTTTGAGGTTACTTCTAAGTTCCTTTCTGGTATTCATTTCATGTGCAGTAGAAGGCAATGAGTTCCATGTTTTAATGCCTTTATAAATAAAACTGTTTTAATAAAAGGTCGTTTTGGGGATATTGATTTCCTTTCTTTCTATTTTTGGCGTGGCTTTTAGTTGAGAGTGGCCTTTGATCTAGATTTTCATTTGATTGATAGTCAGATAGAAAGCCCCCTCGAGGGTATGTAAGTTGGATCTATCTTCCCTTTTTAATATTATTACATAAGGTTGTTACATGAAGCAAGAAACATAATCTCATGCATCAAATAGAGTTACATGGACAAGGGTCACCAGGGAAACCATGCACAGCAGCAAAAGGCCTTTAACAGGTCAACCGAGATTTGAAGCTACACCCAAGGTTAAATATTTATGAAGAAAGAAATAATCTAGTTGAACTTGAGTAAAGTGAGTTCACGGTCTGGATTTATAGATCTTGTCACCCCAATACCAAAGTTTTTAGCTACCATCTAGTGAGAATATTTGACTTTAATTCAAATAACTAAATCACTAGCATGACTATAATACAATGTTTCCCAGTCTGTTCCCAGAAGGCCCCGTCCATATAAGTAGCACTCTACATGAGTAAATTTTAAAAGTTATTTTTTACAATTCTGCATGGTCTTATAAACAATTATCTGTCTGTGGAAACATTACGTATCAAGCGGTGAATACACGGTCACGATTTGGAAATCAGACACGATTTCAGGATCTACGATTAATCGTGGGTGCTTATTTGCCTGAAATTGTGCCTATTTTTAGACCTACACATGCACCTACACAGCACTAACGCATTCACTAAATATTAATACATTATTACCCTTGTGGGGATATCTCAAGAGGCCTGCAATGCAGATGCCCTCAGCCTAGCACCTCCCGAGATATCCCCACAGCAGTAGTAATGTACAAGTAGTTAGTGGATGTGTTAGTGTTGGTTGATGCGTTGTGGTTGCTAAATCTCCCTATTCACTCAGGCATGCTTCCTTTATTTCTTAAAATGTTATAGTGTGTGCCACTGTGCATGGCAGTGGCAGTTGTCGATAAACACTCAGTTCCTATTTGACGTAGAAGTATTTGGCCCAAATAATTGCAAGATACATTAAATTTTACATTTGAATTCTGCTCATGAAGATGTGCATTATATTAATTAATCATTTTATTTGATAGAAAATGTTTGTAGGATCTTTACGTGGAAGCTCTGATGAATATTATGTGCTACATTACATGCCAATATTAGACTTGCATGTCCAACATCTTCAATCTTGATTCGCATGGAAAGCAATGGATTGTAAGGTTTATTGAAATCAAACAAAATTGCCAGAGTAGCCTTGTTGATTTTATCATTCATGCTTGTATTTATTTTAATCGCTGTGA
The DNA here is from genome assembly GCA_942159475.1 of Sthenelais limicola. Lineage (NCBI taxonomy): Eukaryota > Metazoa > Annelida > Polychaeta > Phyllodocida > Sigalionidae > Sthenelais > Sthenelais limicola. The sequence goes on along the minus strand of OW804094.1, from coordinate 149,871,751 downwards.
TGTGATGGTGAAAAAAACGAAAATATTGATGTGTTGAAATTACCCTTCTCAAGGGTCCAACGAATATGATTGTGTTGATTAAAAACAAATGTCAGTAACAATAATCTGGCTAGCAGGTGTACATTGAATCTGAAACGAAAATGTTGCATTGTTCTTGACTTGAGTCTGAGAATATCATTGTACCACCGAAACCAGCCCAATAAAATTTCTTTTAAAAAAAGGGAAGTCAGAACAAGTTGTTTAGCGGTGTAAAAGCATGCATGTTTCTTTTACAGAAGCCTCCATTTTTCACATCATGCATTTTGTTTTTATAGATGATTTAGACATGTTTTGATGTTGGTAGAAAGATCCTTGCAAATTTCGATAAAGATGTTGCTAAATATGTGTATGTCAGACCTGAATTGAATCTATCCCAACCTGCACTGTAACATGTATGTGGGTCAGATTTTCAGAAAATGTACAATCGTCAGCTCTACAAATTTGATAACTTCTGCTAAATTAGACTGGAATATTATAAATGCTATGTGTATCTGGGTATCTTTGGCATTGTGTTGATTAATGACATTTCTTTCTTTGTGTTAAACTGCATTTTGAACGTCATTTTTCTCTTAGATTTGAATTATTTGAGAGGATAGGTGAGTGCGAATTGTACATTTTCTGAAAATCTGACCCATGTATGTGCAGTGGCACATGCAGGTCCCCTATTGAAAGGCATCAAAACTACATAAAATAACAGTTTGTTCCTGTTAAATATACTTTATGGGACAGATTTTCAGAAAATGCACAATTGACAGTTCTACACATTTATCAAATTATATTAAATAAGCGTGAAAAATGATAAATACTAGGTACATCTGAGTGTATTCTGTATTGTATTCATTCAATTCATGTATTTTGACCCTGATTTTCGTCTTATATTTGGGTTATTTGAGAGGATTGGTGGAGACCAATTGTACAATTTCTGGAGACTTGACCCATCTCATATTTCATCGCTTCCATAAGACAAATTATTCTCTTGGACTTTCCATGAATCTATTGGCGATTAATGCAATAATTAGGCTGATAATGGGCTATGGTCATTACAGGGCGTTGAAAGGGTGGCGCCATCTTCACGGTTTATCAAGAACTGATGTCACACGCCAGTCCCTTCTCACTTGGACTCTCGGTCGCAATCTTATCGGACTGAAATTGCCCACCCTCTAGTAGTAAGCTGAGGGTCGAGGACCGCTATAGGAAGCTTTAGTTTTGAAACAATGGGAATCAATATAAAAGGGGCGTTTGGGGCTGATTAACGTATTGAATTTATTAGATTAAGATTAGTAGAATGGGCCTAAATAAACACGTCATATTTAACCTTTACACCTTATCACACGTCATGGAAGATATTGATTTTAGGGAGTAGGCAACATTCAATGCTAAAGAATAGGTCTTGTCACGATCCATAATGCCATTATAATAAGGCTACGTAATATCACCAACAGTGACATTAAAAGAGGAGGCGTAAATAAGTTAAAATGATTTTATTATATTATTGAGGTAAAAGGTATGAATGATCCAGTGATAAACATGATTTGTAGATAAGAACATTTGTTGAATAAATGAATAAATAAATAGAATAAATAAATAGTATCAAATTGTCGATGCAGGTTGCTGGATTGTCATTTGATATTAGAATACGTAACTCTTCGTGGGATAGTTTTGATGAAATGTTTTGTTAAAAGATTTAGGGCAGAGGGGAAGCATTAGTTTTGAAACAATATAAAAGGGGCGTTTGGGGCTGATTAGTGTATTGGATTTATTAGAAAATGTTAATCTAATAAATTCAATACACTAATCAGCCCCAAACGCCCCTTTTATATTGTGGGTTTCTCAATATAGTATAGATGTTGTCGGCAATATAGGCATTTGGAGTTACTAGTAAAATTGAGATAAAAATGTTTTTCAGTTTTAGCTGGCTGCCATTGGATTATGAACGGCTCTGAGTGTGAATGTACCGTGTAAGGACACATGTGGTGTGTTACAGGGGAATGAATCACAAGTCGGAAACAATGGATTTTGAGATATTATTATATTTGATGATTTGAGATCGAGCCGATTCTAATGATAGTAAACATTAGGACAGCTATCAAATATTTCAAGATTTTAAGTTTAATATTTTTACTTTTGAGGTGGAACATTGGAGGTGGACCATTACTAGTAAAGTATCTAAATATACTCCATAGAATGATCCTAAAAATGCAAAGATATATTTAATACACAGTCTTGAAAATTTAGATGGTACTATTTTCGAATAGAGAGAGGAATATTATATGATGCACAGACACCAAAAATACCATTATCTCAGATGAGTTTAAGGTTTTTTTCATCAGTTATGTAAGTTTTGGAGGAAATTTCCTAAAGACAGTCGAATTTTTACACAGAAACATATGAGGTAAGATGTCTCTTCATACTTTCTGGTCATATATTTGGAAGTTTGTCATTATATTGCCTCTGAGATAAAAAGAACTGAAAAAAAGAAACACAAAGTTTATTGTGTGAACCTTTAGTTGCATGAGATATATGTCATTTTCCTTGTCCCTTGGCAGTATTGGCCTGGAAATGACTTGGGGACGACCTTGGAAATGACCTTGAAATAGAATTATTATTGCAGAAGAAGTAGCCTCACATTAAAAACTAGAAAAGGTGGTATTATATATGGTACTATAGCTGTTGTGATATAATATGCAACTGAGAAAAAATATTTTAGATTCCGGGTGGCGGCCATTTTGGATTTTGACCTTGAAAATGACCTTAAAACAGAAATATTATTGCAGAAACAGATTCTCCATACCTTAAAACATAGGAAAACTGGTATCATACATGTGTATAGTAATTAGGGGCTGCGATATGACATTTTTTGTTGATTTTACCCTGATTTATGCTATCAAAAGTTGTTTGTGGCGGCCATTTTCTTTTTGCGTTTTTTTGTAATTTCCCATGCTCAGATTTTGTCTAACTTTTGATATGTTGTTCAGAACACCGGAAAGTACCAGAAATGACCATAAAAGGTTTTGTTGCAATTTTTTTGGGGTCGGGCCATATTTTAGTCTATATTGCCTCTACTATCTTATTTTAAATGGAAATAATACCCAGCTGTTTTGTCCCCAATCGGAAAGGATATCTATGTGAAATAGGAAAAATCCAAGACTTTTCTTTTGGGAATATCCTTTTCCTTTTGGAATATCCTTTTCTTTTATGGAATATCCTTTTCCTTTTTGGAATGTCCTTTTCTTTTTTGGAATGTCCTTTTCCTTTTGGAATATCTTAGGCTATTCTCAGTTCTTTTCACCCAAAACCCAAAACCCAAAAATGTCCACTGAAACAATATGGGGTTGAGAGTGAGTGGGAGGGAGAGCAGGAGTGGCTGAGAGGGAGAGGGAGGGAGAGCGGGAGAGGGAGAGGGAGGGTGGGATGGAGAGGGAGGGTAAACAGGAGAGGAAGAGTGAGCGGAAGGGGGAGAGGGAGAGGGAAGGTGAGAGGGAGGATGAGAGGGAGAGGGAGAGGCGGAGAGGGAGAAAGAGCAATGAAGAGAAGACAGCACGGTAGGAAAGGAGATATGTGTGTAAACATAGTCTAGTTGCTATGGTGACCACTGGTCAGTGATCACTCATGCATGCAGCTAGGAGCAACACACAGTGGTCATGTGTTACATAACAGGTTATGTCCCCTTTGGTACAGAGACAAAAGGAGTGTACCAGAGGTGAAATAGGAGTCACCATAGGATGTCTCCTTTGGTACAGAGATAAAAGTAGTGTACCAGAGGCGAAATAGGAAAAAGGTGCGGGGATATACTTTTGTGTGGTGGATATCTCAGGGAAATAGTAAATCTGCTGGGAAATAGGAAGTGAGGAGTTGGAAAAGAATTTGAAGTGTGTGAAATAGCTTGTACCAAAGAGGAAAAGACTGTACCGATTTCGTCATTGGTACAAAGGTCTACTTTGGGATGCAACACCTGCAATAGTCTTAGGGAAAAAACAACTGAAGACAGTGATTGAAATTAGATTCTTTAATTCTTATTAAATTTCATTAAAATCTGTCTGTATAAAAGTCACAATCACTCGGATCATATCCCCGAACTTTGTGATTGAACAACCCTGATACAAATGATCAATATACATGTTTTATTCTCATCAATGTTTTTTATTCTTTGTTTAAAAGCCTCCCCTTTTCAAAACTCCATTTAATCAACTCCACCTTGAGATTAGAAGACATGGTCTTGTATCAGGTGCGACGGCAATATGATATACCATCAAATTCATGCTGATTATCCTGATGTTAGATTAATTTAAATTCTTCTTTATTGATCATATTTACTAGCCATTTATTTGGGTTCCCATGAGATTATCATTGTATGAAACTGGACTCAATAAAATTTATTTAAAAAAAAGATGGCAGCATCGCGTTGCTAGGTGAATGATTGAGAGTTAAATGTTTAAAATGACTCGTTGTAAGATGCTCTCGCCCCCACTCTGCTGGTGTTCTATAGATATGTATAAATATAGTGTCCATCTTTCTGACCCCTCCATGTAACTGTTATTTATGCATCGTCAGCGGTACAGTCGCGTCGCATTCGTCTCATTTCGGTCTGGAAGAAAGAAAGGATATAATTATGTAATAGATGTGATGTGTCACAGAAAAATGAGTCTTAAAACGCAAAATATAGATTCTGAGATACCATCACGTTAAAAAAAATTGGGGCATCATTTTAGGTGCTTCCAAACAAGAATCTCAGAATTGCCATTACAACATCCAAGTGTGTCATACGTGAGAATGAGTCACAAGTCGCAAAATTGATATTTTTCAAAGTGTTTTTCCACAAGATCTCTTTATTGAAATGTTCTGATTTGTAGAGGGTTTAGCACTTATAGTCATATGAATCCATGTAATAAATTTCGAGACATTGTATTAAATATATCCTTGCGTTTTGAAGGCCTTCCTATGGAGTATATTTAATTACTTTACTAGTTATTTACTTCTTTTTTTCAAAACTAAAAATATCAAACTTAAAATACAGAAATACTTATTAGGTGTCCTAGTGTTTACTATCATTGGAATCAGCTTATTCTCCTCTGTTCAAATGTGGTAATATCTCAGAATCCATATTTTGTGACTTATGACTCATTTTCCTAAAACGGATCACATATTCAAATAAAGGCAGTGCACATGAGATAAGATGAGTAAAGTGATTTATTTTACAGTCTTAGGAAACCTAGGCTATTGTCTCACGACACATATCATCGCTCCAACAAGGCTATTCCCGTTGACATAATAACATCCTTATGATTCGTAATATGTGATGTGTTTCAGGGAAATGAGTCATAAGTCGCAAAATGGGTATTATTCAAAGTGTTTTATTTATGAGATATCGTTGTTGGAATATTCTAATTCTTAGGGTACTTAATGCTGCTAATGATATTAATACATGTACGAAATTTCAAGGCAACGTATTAAATATATCTATGCATTTCTAAGGTCAGCTTATAGAGTATATTTAGGTACTTTATTAGTAATTATCCACCCAAAAATATCAATAATTATTTTTCAAAAATTAAATATCAAACTTATAATATAGAAACACTACTTAGATGTCCTTGATGTGTACTACCATTAGAATCGGCTTGAGCTCATCTAGTCAAATATGATAATATCTCAAAATCCATTTTTTTGCGACGTATGACTCATTTCCCTGAAACACATCACATATTCAGGTTATTAGATCTGTTTTTGACGCATTGCAATACCAAAGTATATAAGTACCACGAATATTTCAATCTCTAAAGAGCAGGTGCAAACGACCTTCTCTGTAGTGTAGGGGCTGCGTGGGAGGAAATATTCAAACAACTTTCCAAGACAACTATTTATTTGTTTGTCTTCTTTTCTATTTCATGTTTATATTGTGGTGCATTATAGGTTTTGAATTTAACAGACTCGTCATCATTCATATAATTAACTATTTTAGATTACTGAAGGCATACATGTATAATAAAACTCATGAATAATCGCACAACATCAACCACCTCGTTAGTTTAAACAGTTTCAATAATGATAGAATAAAAAAACGTTATATTAGTATTTATAATTGATTGATCTCATTTGTGTATATTAGAAAAATAGTTTGATAGTTTGTCATTCAATACTTATATCATTAAGTATTTCCTAGTGGGCCTATCTTGATGACATAGGCCATCTAAGTAAACGATCCTTCCTTTAGAGAACAACAAAATCCATAGAATAATTAAACAGTGTGATCCGTTTTAAGAAAATGAGTCATAAGTCGCAAAATATGGATTCTGAGACATCACCACATTTGAAAAGAGGAGATCAAGGTGATTCCAATGATAGTAAACACTAGTGGTTTGATATTTTTATTTTTGAAAAAAAAGAGCAATGTTTCTGGATGGGTAATTACCAGTAAAATAACTAAATAATATTATACTCCATACGAAGGCTTTCAAAACGCATAGATATATTTAATACAATGTTCTGTAATTTGTTACACCGATTTATATGACTATGAGTGCTGCACCTTCTAAAACTCAGAACATTTCAATAAAGAGATCTTGTGATAAAAACACGTTGAAAAATATCAAATTTTGCGACTTGGGACTCATTTCCCTGAAACAAAGCACATAAAATTATGTCTTTTATACTAGTTTTGCTTCAAAGTGAAGCCTTTGGAGGGATAGAAATACGCTGGCTGACTGTTAAAATGACAGTAAATTCCTAACTATAAAGAACAAAGTGTAGCATCTAGTGTTACACTATATCAACTGTGCTCTTTCAACCTTTCAGCGCAAGTGTGATGTTTTCTTGACATTTAGATGAATTAATTACTTTCTCCTGTTTGTGCCGGTGTGTTTAATACAGCTATAGTGTCTAACAAGAGATATTTGATGAGGTGGGGGTGGTGGGTGGGTGGGGGGGTATGATGTGTTCCAATAGGGGGATTTCATTAGGCACTTGAATTGAATTGACATTTTTTCGAAAAGGTACATTAATGTGAGATACAAGAGATGGGAATTATGTTCCATGTTTTTAGGCTGTTTTCGTTTTAGATAGTTAGAGTTTGCTAAAAGGAACTACAACATGGGTGAAATACAAATATAAAATATAAAATAATCTAAAATCTAAAATCTAATTATAGTATGATGGTGAGGTTTTAACACTTTACTGTGAATACCGTTGTACATCACAGTTTACTGGAGGTTAGAATAACTCTAAGGTAGAGTACTAGGGTGAAGTCGCCAGAAAATGTACAATTCACCTTCACCAATTTTCTCAAATAACCACAATTTAAGACAAAAATAAAGTTTAAAATACAGTTCAACCTAACCAAACAGATTGCTAGAATCAATGCAATGCCGAATATACTTGAATTGACCTAGTATTGACCAACTTTCAGTCTAATTTAGCAGAATTTACTAAATGTGTAGAGCTGCCAATTGTACATTTTCTGAAAATCTGACCCAGTAGATACTTCTACTCTACGGTAGAGTACTAGACACTTCCCGTGTCTGAAGCAACATGGGACTGTTTGTTGTCTTAATAATATATCTTTCAAATTAGATGTAATTAATTAGGTAGATTCTGTACGTGTTTATTTTATGTCGACTGTAGACCAGCTATCAAGCGAGCTGCAGACTTTCTTGAGTTATATCTAGTTACCTTTCTTTTCTAATATTTTCTAACTTTTCGATTGATTTAGATGTGCAGCTACAGCTGAGACCAGTGTGTAATGCATAACGTTTAGCTAAATATTTAAATACAATACCTCAATAAGACGATCAATTTCAATTCTTAGTGAGATTTTATTTCATGGTGTTGGCTACATGCCCTGACATGGTTTTGTCTTCAGGCGAACCTTCTGTATGTGTAATTATTGATTGATTTACTTATGGTTTTAACTTTGCTTTCTAAGTCTTATACTACGACTGAATGAAACTGAAACAAAGGTCTGTACGTGGGTCAGATTTTCAGAAAATGTACAATTGGCAGCTGTACACATTTAGTAAATTCTGCTAAATTAGGCTGCAATTTGGTCAATACTAGGTAAATTCCAGTATATTCGGCATTGCATTGATTCTAGCAATCTGTTTGGTTAGGTGGAACTGTATTTTGAACTTTATTTTCGTCTGAAATTTGGGTTATTTGAGACGATTGGTGAAATTAAATTGTACATTTTCTAAAAATCTGACCCACCAGTCAGAGCCAATGGCTGACAGGTAGGGGCGGAGCTAGTTTCTATGCTCTATCCTAGGTGGCGCCACTGCCCTACACCTTTGGGCAGATCGGGCATCAGTAAAAAAGGTTTTTATTCCACAAAATCTTTACTCAGGAGGTTTATAAATACAAAGCGACCAAAGCACTCTCGTGCCCTGAACTTATTGCAATAGATTGAAGAATTCAGGGTCATTCTCCGATGAATATTTACAAGATAACTGCACCGAGAATAGGTGGATAGAACACAAGTGGTTATAGCTAAATTGTGATCGAGTAATATTAACTCTATTTACTTGATGTCTGTATACAAAGTCATAATATATTATTCAATTATATTAAGTGATAGAGGATGAAATCCAAAATGATATAGAAAAATAATGAGAGAATGAGTGAGATTATGTAAGATTTAGTATTTAAGTATTAGAGAATGATATTTTAGTTGATGATCGAATGTTTATATGTGACCCGCCGAGGGGAAAGGAGGCTTCGCGCGGGAGTTATAGTACCTGGTATTCCCGCTAGGAGTCACATCATATTCATGACATCACTGTCAGAAATGTTTATATTAGTAATTCTGAGAGGGAGGTAACTTTGAAAGTCTGTAGCTTCACTAATTTTTGGAGTATCAACAAAATTCTGAAATTTAAAAAACATATTTTATATTTATTTTTTACATGTGATGTGTCACAGGAAAATGAGTCACTCCCCCAACCTATTTGAGGTCATCTACTGAAAACCGACATAACTTTTTTTAAAAAAACATATCTTGGCAAATTCTGGGAATTTTCAACTATTTTTTTCGGTTATTGACTCAGGAGGACATGCAGATTCAGAATCTATAAATCTAAGAATCTATAAATCCCAAATTCGAAAATTTGGCCCTGGAGTCTCCTTTCTGCTTGGCTGGTCACATATATTTCCATATGTTGATGGGGGAGAAGATTTACGTGGACCTTGTGTTACTCCCTGTGTATCATACTCATATTGCTGACGGTCGAAGAGTAATGCTTTTTGTCAAGTTTTAATTAATCTAAGTTTCTTATATTGGCATCAAGGTTATGGGTGAAATCGCCAGAAAATGCAATTTTCTCAAATAATCATTATTCAAGACTAAAATGAGGTTCAAAATGAAAGTAAACATAACCAAACAGATTGTTTGAATCAACGCAATAAAAAATATACTTAGACATACCTATATATATATATAGTATTGGCCAAATTTCAGCCTTATTTACTAAATGTGTAGAGCTGCCGATTGTACATTTTCTGGAGATCTGACCCTTATCTAACGTGTGATGTGTTCCAGTAAAATGAGTCACAAGTCGCAAAATTGATATTTTTCAGTGTTTTTTCCACAAGATCTCTTCATTGAAATGCTCTGAATTTTAGAGGGTCTAGCACTTATAGTCATATGAATCCATGCAACAAATTTCCAGACATTGTAATTAATCTATCCTTGTATTTTGAAGGCCTTCCTATGGAGTATATTTAATTACTTTACTAGTAATTGCCCATCCAGAAAAAATTTCTCAAAAATAAAACCTCAAACTTTAAATATAGAATTATTTATTAGGTATCCTACTATTTACTTTCATTGCAATCAGCTTGATCTCCTCTTTTCAAATATGGTGATATCTCAAAATCCATATTTTGTGACTTATGACTCATTTTTCCTAAAACGGATCACAATCGTATATGGGTTAAAACAACTTCCAACTACAACTTCCATCATACTCTAATATACTTTCATAGTATTTTTGACGGACTGGATTGTAATATATATTTTAATATTTTTACAAATCTGATGATTTTGTGAAAGTTAATATATTATTACTTCTTGTATCAACAAACCTAATACTTACCTTTCTCTCATTTGCGTATGTTTTTAAATACCATATTATCGGTAAACATTCTTTTAATTCAGGCTGCTCTTCGAATATTTGTACCTGTGTATAAAAATGTTCACTGTACTGAATAAAATATTTTTTCCAAATCAAAATCAACAACTTACAACTACAACTTCCATCATTTTGGTGAGTGTGTCTGAGCGCTCTGCACAGTCACCCGTCTGTAGGACCTGCTGGAAGCGCTTGCCCATGCCGTACCCAGGAGTCCAGCCCGTGCTGAAATGAGCATGCTGTGAGCTGGCCTGTCTCACTAACGCCAACAGCATTAGGCAGGCACACAGGACTAGTGCAATACTCCTCCTCATCTCTATAAAACAAACACATTTATTTGTACATGAAGATAAGAGAAATATGACTTAAATTGTTAATCATTGATAGTAGGAAAAAACAATAATATTATCCATACGTTGTTTGAACTTTCTTAGTCTAAATAAATAAATGGCTATGACTCTGAACGGTGGCTGGACAGTAGTAGTTAGTAACATGGGGTACTACCAGGTGGCGTAGCGGTAACTGTCACTTACACATTTACATCGCCATCTAGGTTATAGATAGGTAGCTATTTATTTAAATCATATATGTGGTGTGTTGCAGAACAATTAAGGAGTCACAAGTCGTTGGATTGGATTTTGAGATACCATAATATTTGAAAAGATGCGATCAAGCAGATTGTAATGATAGTAAACATTGGGATGTCTAAAACGTATGGTTTCTGTTTTTCTGTTATGCTTGAAAGGTTTTATTTTCAGATTTAATAAATTATCTCTTGATGGTCGATAACAAATATATAGTAGTTAGGTATAATAATATATAAATATATAAATCTCATATATAAATCTATTATATATAGTCTTGGAAATGTGTACATGTATTTATGCTACTATCAGCGCTCTCTAGACACCTAAACAAATTGAAAACTTTCTGAGCAAGGGCGCTTGTGGAAAATCATTTATAAAATACTACTTTTTTGCGACTTGTAACTCTTTTTCCTGCAACAATTCACACATATGTGATATGTTGCAGAAAAATGAGTCATAAGTCGCAAAAGTCGCAAAATGGATATTCTTCAAATTGTTTCTTCGTGGTCATCCTGAAGAAATATATTTAATTATTGTACTAGTGATTGTCCAACCAGAAATATCAGTCACTGCATGGCCTTAAATGCAACTATATATGGGTCAAATTGTCAGAAAATGTACAATCGGCAGGTCCACAAATTAAATATAATCTGTTAAATTAGACAGACAAATTAAGAATTATGATTATCTGAGTATATTTGGCATTGAGTTGCTTTTATAATTCTGATTGGTTGTATTGAACTGTATTAATTCTGCTATATTTTCTAAAAGTGAGTTAAGCTTGACAGAATAAATGATTTAAACATAGAAATGAATGCATAACCCGTTGTGTTGTGTACCACATTATATAGAAAACAGTAAAAAAGTCCTTCATATATATACAACTAATAACAAATAGAACAATAAATGTCCTCTAAGAAGTATACATCAAACCACAGAAATAGACTTTATCTAGTTCTGTGATCAAACGTAGGCTACTGCTGAATACTTTTATTCTTTAGTTTATATATATTAGGACAGGCATGGGTTCGAACAATCATCAAAATTCAAATTCATCCTGACATTTAGAGTAAAGACAAAGGGACAAATGCCTACATGTATGGTTGCACCTATTTTATCATAACAAAGAAACCGGGATGATGTTAATATAATGGTCGGTGCATTCATCTGTTAATTTACCTTAAAATAATTAATTGAATAATTGTTTAATCCCTCGGGATTCATGAACCTTTGGAACGGAACGTGTATGGTTGAAATCGCCAGAAAATGTACAATTCACCTTCACCAATCCTCTCAAATAACCTCAATTTAAGACAAAAATGAGCTTCAAAATTCAGTTCAACATAACCAAACAGATTGTTTAAATCAACGCAACACCAAGTATACTCAGATATACTTTGTATAGACTATTTCTCAGCCTAATTTACTTAGTTGTGTAAAGCTGCCAATTGTGCATTTTCTTAAGATTTGACCTGTATATAGATGGATTGTGCAATGTAAACGCATAGCATTTTAGTAATGTTAACAATAATAATACAATAGGGGATTTGCATGTGACACTGCGCATGTCTGTTACGTGCATCTTGGATTCTGATGAAATCTGACTTACAAATTAATATTTGGCAACATTTTTATCGAAAATTGCAAGGATGTTTTCGCTAATACCAATACCAAGGGCGGGAGAGCTGAAAGGGAGGTCTTTTCATCCCTAATTGATATCATTGCTTCTAATAGAAAATTGTGTATAAATATCATACTATAAATGATCTGTGAAAACCACATGCATGATGGGAAAGATGGAATCTTGTGTTATTGAAACATGTATAACAGATGAATATTCACATTAGATCACCGATAAATATTCCATGCCAAACATTACATGTTTTCTATAGATTTCATATTGTAACATTAGTCCCATAATTCCATGCGAATCAAGATTCAAAATGGCGGCTATGCAAATCCCCTATTGTAATGTCATTCAATAATTGTAGACAGTAATCAGCCATTATGTCTAACTTTGAAAGCTGGAATATCACTTTAAGCTATAAACACACCATGGCTGAGCTAATATTAGGACATTATGAAAGCTTTGTAACTGATTAAAATGTTAAAACTAAAGTAATTAGTGAACATATTATTTATTCACGTCATACAGAAATGACTTTAAAGGGAAATACTGTATTTTGCCACTAGGGGGAGTTAAAGTTGCACTTCCAGCTACCGTCGGTAAAAAAAGTAAATAAGTTCTAATTTTTGTTCCATTCTTTTCAAACCCATCTAAAAGTAATTTGAGCAAAATTACGGAGGGTTTTGTCCAGTTGTTTTTGCTACAGGGCTTCTATAACACCCCCATTTGTATTTGGAGGACCCGCCGGAATGCTTTCCTGCTATGATTACACTTATTATCACTCACCGGCGGCACTTTTCTCTTGGCTGGTTTGAGTGAGTAAGTGAGTGAGTGGGATTGGTTGCTGTATGCCCTTATCAAGACATTGAAGGTAATATCAAGGGCGGGAGAGCAGAGAGGGAGAGCTAGGGAGGTCCGTTCATCCCTAATTGATATCATTGCTTCTAACAGTAAATCGTGTATCGTGGTACTATGTGTGAAAACATAAGTGATCACATAATTATGAAGAAATGCATGATGATACCTAGGGTTAATAATACCGACACCTACCTGGGCAGACCAACTAGTGGCATGACCTCTGATACAATTAGAAATAATATAGGCCTTCTTGATGACGATATTTGGAGGGATGATGACAAAAATGTCCTGTTGCCTTGTTAGACAGAATTAAGGGAAGCGGTCATTTTCCCACCTCCTGGAAAAGGGCTATTTGTACCCTGATTCCGAAAAAAAAAAGAATTCGATAATATAAGGCCCATCTCAATCGACCCCATTATGGGAAAGATTATAGAGAAACTGCTAGTTAAAAGGCCAAACATCCATGCAGAAAATATCAATTATCTAACTGAACATCAGCATGGATTCTGTACCAAATATAGTACTAACTAAGCAGTTTATAAATATATGATAATGTATACCCAAAACCCATACTATAATGACCTTTGTTTCAAAAGAAAGAAGAAAAAGGCAACCAAAGAACTTACCTGTTGGTTTGTAGGTGGTGGAGATGGAAGTTGAAGATTGCCTGTGAGTAAGAAGAGTGTGGAGAGGAGAGATGAGAGGTCCTACTTCTTCTGTTGTTAAGAGGCTGAGACAGGTGGTTTAGGTGTTTCTACATAACCCTCACACCTCTCCCTTATTTATACTCTGACTTTCCTACCTGGATGTATTCACTATTCCCATTGTAACATCAACATAGCTACCCTTGACCCAAATCAAGGGAGAATGGATTTCTTTTGTAATGAAAACCTATTGAATATTGTCAAATCTTTGTATTTTTAAATACTTAAAAGCTGTTTATTTATTAGTGTATCGTGAAAATTTGTATCGTCTAGTTTACATGGGTAAATTTTTCTGTAAATTTTGTTTTTCATACGTCTCCGATTATTACAGACCATTTTTCGAAAATCGTTTTTCTTTAAAAAAAAAGTAGGTGACAATGTCACTTTCGTCAATGACTGGATGGTCCTGGGTATGACCATAAAGTGCCTTTCTGTCCCTTTTCTCTGTCTCTCTCCCTTCTTCTCTATCTCTATTTCCTGGGTAAGATCATAAACTGCCTCCCTCCCAGCTGTCCCTGGGTATGACCATAAAGTGCCTTTCTGTCTCTTTTTCTCTGTCTCTCTCCCTTCTTCTCTGTCTCTATTTCCTGAGTATGATCATAAACTGCCTCCCTCTCAGCTCTGCCTGGGTAAGACCATAAAGTGCCTTTCTGTCTCTTTTTCTCTGTCACTCACTCCCTTCTACTCTATCTCTATTTCCTGGGTAAGATCATAAACTGCCTCCCTCTCAGCTCTCCCTGGGTATGACCATAAAGTGCCTTTCTGTCTCTTTTTCTCTGTCTCTCTCCCTTCTTCTCTATCTCTATTTCCTGAGTATGATCATAAACTGCCTCCCTCTCAGCTCTGCCTGGGTAAGACCATAAAGTGCCTTTCTGTCTCTTTTTCTCTGTCTCTTTCCCTTCTTCTCTGTCTCTATTTCCTGGGTAATATAAACTGCCTCCCTCTCAGCTCTCCCGCCCTTGATATTAAGACAAAAATGACCAAGGGACATAGCGGGAAGCCGTATTGTCCCGCGGCGGAGGTATCCGACCAAGGGTGCGTAGCACCCGCGGTCGGATACCGAAACCAAGGGACGATACGGATTTCCCGCTATGTCCCGCGGATTTTTTTGTATTTATTTCGCCGTTTCCTATTAAAATATATTCCAGCATGATAGGCTTAGATGTAGGCCTATCGATAAAATTATGTTAGGCCTACATTTGTCTTGGTTGACATCGACGTCTTTGTTGACATCATGACGGCCGTCTTGGGACGTCATGACGCATTTGTGTATTTCTACGCGCACCGTTTTTTCCGACCCGCGAGGACTACATTTTAGAACGCAAAATTATTTATTTCTTGGCTGCTCTTTTACTTACTTTTTTGCAGTAAATTACTCTAATAAATATATTCAGTCATTGTTTTTAATGAAGCAACTCATTTATAGGCGCTGACACTAGTATTGTTGGAGAACTATATTCATTCCATATCAGTCCTGAGGCCTGATACGGCCGTCGTATCGGCCTCAGGCCTGAGTTGCAGTCTCAGGGCTAAGTCAATGGGCCATATGTATTGAACACACCCAAAGGTGAAATAAAAACATATTAAATGTGTTAATAAGGGCGTAAAGCAACCAATCTCACTCACTCAGCTCTCCTGCCCTTGATATAACCTTCAATAAGTTGATATGTAAATCAACCAATCTCACTCACTCACTAACTCAGCTCTCCCGCCCTTGATATAACTTTCAATGTGTTGATAAGGGCGTAAAGCAACCAAACTCACTCACTCAGCTATCCTGCCCTTGATATAACCATATTAAATGTGTTGATAAGGGCGTAAAGCAACCAATCTCACTCACTCCCTCTCAGCTCTCCCACCCTTGATATAACTTTCAATCTGTTGATAAGGGCGTAAAGCAACCAATCTCACTTACTCACTCAGCTCAATGAGTGGATGTACTCTGAGAAACAGTGAACACGGCGGTCCTCTAATGACCCCATGACAATCTCACTCACTCACTCACTCACTCAGCTCTCCCGCCCTTGATATAACCTTCAATGTGTTAATGAGGGCGTAAAGCAACCAATCTCACTCACTCCATGACTGGATGAAACAGTGAACACAGCGGTCCTCTAATGACCCCATGACAATCTCACTCACTCACTCACTCAGCTCTCCCGCCCTTGATATAACCTTCAATGTGTTAATGTGTGTGTGATGCAACCAATCTCACTCACTCACTCAAAGACTGGATGTACTGGATGAAATAGTGAACACAGCGGTCCTCTAATGACCCCATGACAATCTCACTCACTCACTCACTCAGCTCTCCCGCCCTTGATATAACCTTCAATGTGTTAATGTGGGTGTGATGCAACCAATCTCACTCACTCACTCAAAGACTGGATGTACTGGATGAAATAGTGAACACAGCGGTCCTCTAATGACCCCATGACAATGGTCATATCAACATCATGGCTCCATTATTCATAGGTCAGACAGGTGCTCTCCCTAACGGTAGACCTTTAAAATTAAAGCCGGCCATCTCTACCCAAATATAGCAATAGTATTGTGATAAAAACAGAAATAACCATGGAGTATGGGGCATACCACTGCAATTTAGTAAATGTGCTCGTTGGGTGACATTGAGGACATTTCTGACTGGGTAACTGGTCAGTAGTATACTGGTGTTTATACCCAGGTGATGGTTCTTAAACTTGTTACCTCTTTTATTTTATTTTTTTTCCTAATGATTAATTGGTTTCTATGATCTGATTTTCCTTCTGTAAATCTTTAATTATATTTTGATGTATCGAATCTATAATATTAACTTTTTGCCTCAGCTAAAACTGAGAATAGTGTATAATAACATAATGTCTCTGGCTGAATAAACACATTTAAAACAAAACTTCTCACCACAGGGGAATGAAGGCAGGGGCATGCAGGCAGGGGAATGAAGGCAGGGGAATGAAGGCAGGGGCATGAAGGCAGGGGCATGAAGACAGGGGCATGAAGGCAGGGGAATGAAGGCAGGGGCATGAAGGCAGGGGAATGAAGGCAGTGGCATGAAGGCAGGGGAATGAAGGCAGGGGCATGAAGGCAGGGGCATGAAGGCAGGGGAATGAAGGCAGGGGCATGAAGGCAGGGGCATGAAGGCAGGGGAATGAAGGCAGGGGCATGAAGACAGGGGCATGAAGACAGGGGCATGAAGGCAGGGGAATGAAGGCAGGGGCATGAAGGCAGGGGAATGAAGGCAGTGGCATGAAGGCAGGGGAATGAAGGCAGGGGCATGAAGGCAGGGGCATGAAGGCAGGGGAATGAAGGCAGGGGCATGAAGGCAGGGGCATGAAGGCAGGGGAATGAAGGCAGGGGCATGGAGACAGGGGCATGAAGGCAGGGGCATGGAGGCAGGGGCATGAAGACAGGGGCATGAAGGCAGGGGCATGAAGGCAGGGGAATGAAGGCAGGGGCATGAAGGCAGGGGCATGAAGGCAGTGGCATGAAGGCAGTGGCATGAAGGCAGGGGAATGAAGGCAGTGGCATGAAGGCAGGGGAATGAAGGCAGGGACATGAAGGCAGGGGCATGAAGGCAGGGGCATGAAGGCAGGGGCTTGAAGGCAGGGGAATGAAGGCAGTGGCATGAAGGCAGGGGCATGAAGGCAGGGGCATGAAGGCAGTGGCATGAAGGCAGGGGAATGAAGGCAGTGGCATGAAGGCAGGGGAATGAAGGCAGGGGAATGAAGGCAGGGGAATGAAGGCAGGGGCATGAAGGCAGGGGCATGAAGGCAGGGGAATGAAGGCAGTGGCATGAAGGCAGGGGAATGAAGGCAGGGGCATGAAGGCAGGGGAATGAAGGCAGGGGAATGAAGGCAGTGGCATGAAGGCAGGGGAATGAAGGCAGGGGCATGAAGGCAGTGGCATGAAGGCAGGGGAATGAAGGCAGTGGCATGAAGGCAGGGGAATGAAGGCAGGGGCATGAAGGCAGGGGAATGAAGGCAGTGGCATGAAGGCAGGGGAATGAAGGCAGTGGCATGAAGGCAGGGGCATGAAGGCAGGGGCATGAAGGCAGGGGAATGAAGGCAGTGGCATGAAGGCAGTGGCATGAAGGCAGGGGCATGAAGGCAGGGGCATGAAGGCAGGGGAATGAAGGCAGGGGAATGAAGGCAGGGGCATGAAGACAGGGGCATGAAGGCAGGGGAATGAAGGCAGGGGAATGAAGGCAGGGGCATGAAGGCAGGGGAATGAAGGCAGGGGCATGAAGGCAGGGGCATGAAGGCAGGGGAATGAAGGCAGGGGCATGAAGGCAGGGGAATGAAGGCAGGGGAATGAAGGCAGGGGAATGAAGACAAGGAAAGCCGTCACACTATTGGAAATGTGTTGTGTTCCAGGAATATGAGTCATAAATCGCAAAATTGATATTTTTCATAGTGTTTTTTTTACAAGATCACATTTTTGGAATGTTCTAATTTTTTTAAATTTTTTTTTTTGGGGGGGGGGGGGGGGGGGGGAGAGGGGTGGTTATCACTTATAGCTATATTTAAATCGATGTATCAAATTTCAGGACAATCTATGTAATATATATACTTCCGTTTTAAAGGTCCTCATATGGACTACATTTTGTTACTCATAAAATCTATTTTTGCGACTAATGACTCATTTTCCTGAAACACATCACATTTCTGACTGGGTAACTTTTCACCACAGGGGAATGAAGGCAAGAAAACTCCTCCCACTAGAACGACACTATTGGAATAAGTGAAGTGTGTTTCAGGAAATGAGTCATAAGTCGCAAAATGGACATCTTTCAAATTTTTTTATTTATAACATATCTTTGTTGGAATATTCTAACCTTTGGGGTGCTTAATGCTGCTAGCAACATTAATACATGTACGAAATGTCAAGGCAATTGTATTATTTATATATCCATGCATTTCTAAGGTCATCTTATGGAGCATCTTTAGGTACTTCATTAGTAATTATCAACCCAAAAATATTGATAACTTTTTTTTTTGAAAATAAAGATATCAAACCCAAAATATAGAAACACTACTTAGATCTCCTATTGTTTACTACCATTAGAACCGGCTTCATCTAATCTTTTCAAATATGATGATATCTCAAAATCAAAATCAAAATCTTTTTTCGACTTGTGACTCTTTCCCTTTAACACACCACATATATGCTTAGGGGGATGGTCAAGTAAAAACTTGAAGGCAATTGGTAAGTGAGTGAGTGAGTTTGGTTGCTTTACGCCCTTATCAACACATTGAAGTGTTATATCAAGGGCGGGAGAGCTGAGAGGGAGGCAGTTTATGATCATACCCAGGAAATAGAGATAGAGAAGAAGGGAGAGACAGACAGAGAAGAGACAGAAAGGCACTTATGGTCTTACTCAGGACCAACAATTGGTATATCATATATTGCCTGCTTTCAGTGATTACTGAGAATAATCAATTGTTGCACACTATTTTTGCCAAATAAAAAACACTAAATTAGACATGCCATAATTATTGTCAAAGAAACATTAGTCCCCAAAATATGTAGTTGAACGTCGAGGGAGGGGGAAGTTTTTTTTTTTTTTAACATATCTTTATTCAGGATATAATAATATAGTGGCGTATGCCATAGCTATTTATTGAGAGGCTCGGGTTATACCCGGTATACTGCCAAGCCCTGAAATATTGGCTATTACATTTCAATCAATAAAATTGTAGGTGTTGATATCGTAATATGTGTACAATTACTTTGGTACATAGTTAGAAATAATGAGGTGAGTAGATGGTATGAGATGGTGGTTGAAATAGAAGATGAAAGAAGGATTACCATCAGTAGCTATTGTCTTAGATCTGAGGTAAACACGGTATTATATACAGTTATTTGTCTAGTATCATGGGGGTTTAGAAATCTGGTATTGGAACCCGGTTCTGTAAAATATCATTTTTAAGCCTGAGTTTAAAGCCATCAGTGTCTTGGATCATTTTAAGGACATCCGGTAGACCATTCCACCAGAGGGCGCCTGTAAAAGCAATCGATTTTTGGTAAGTTGTACATGTAGGGCGTAGCATTTCAAAGTTTAGGTTTCGGTTCCCTCTTAGATCATGGACTCCATCATTCCTGGCACTTACAATCCAATCAACACGACAAGCATGTAGCTGTTTATGATAGAATTTACAACAATTGAAAAAGATGCGTTCTCTAATAGTCATGGTTTTTGATTCTACATGGAGCAAATTTATATTGTATCTATGTGGCCTTTTTAAGGCAAACCTCAACACCTTGTTCTAGAATATTTGCAGCTGGTCAAGTTGTGCTTTCGTACAATTTAAATAGCAGTTATTACAATAATCTAAGTAAGTAATAATCATTTTATTTCGCTAACATCAAACATGTTCGTGTGTCCAGTGCATGAGGGTAAGGGAAGGGAGTAGGAGCGGGGAGGGGTGTAATGTAATAAACTAACATTTGATCTCGGGGATTCCTAGATCAAATGCAAGTTATATTCTTTTTTATATCACAATAATTTTGTAGTGAATATCCAAAACAATCTGTTTATTTACCATCAGCCGTTAACATGTCAGACATGCTTTGTATTTTGGCTTGTGCCGTAACACAGAGTAAGCAATGTTTCTATTGGTTCATACTTCGAAGCATGACGGCATGTCTCTGTATGAATTTCCTTTTTAGATATTCCAAATACAAAACTAAATAAAACCGAGTATTTATGATATATATAAGTAGTTTTATTTCACATATTTCACATACAATAAGATGGAATGTCATTGAATATTTTCACAAAAATGTTTTCTGAATACAAACAGTTTAAATTCGTGAAAGTCAAAATTGACAATGTCAAATACAATTCATAAAGCGTATGAATATGTTTGTATTAATATTACTACTTGTCTTAAATCTTTTCTTGAATTCATCATTCGGTTACCACAGCTTCACTTGCTTGATTTGGAAACGCTTATGAAACCAATCGCCAGAACATCTTCTTGGTCACTCAATATTTCTGAATTATTATTGATAAATTGATAGTATGAATTTTCCCCAAATTTGCAGTTATTATGCAGCATTTCTTTAGACATTCTCTCATTACATTATATTTGTATGATAATAATTTCATGATATAAAATGATCATATATAGAGATTTTGGATGTTGTTTTTGACAGTCTACCAGTTCATATCTAATATATAAAGCTCTAGAAGCGCTTTTTTGTCACGCATATTCTGGGAATCTGGGGTGTCCCCATCTTTTTTTTCGTCTGTACAGGTCCGTCGACCCTGAGTGGAAGACATTATATGTGGTTTGTGAAGGTATCTGGGGTGAAAATGATTTTGAAGCCTTTTTTAAATTGGGATGTCCACACTCTATTTATAGCCTGGGAAAGCTCCTGCAGGATTTGGTTTGGTTTGGTTTGGTTAGTTTCACCTCCGCTAATAGTAATTAAAAGTTAGCAGATATACTGTGGTTTTATTATTTTATTCTGTGAAATTCCCTATTTCATGAAACAGGGTTTGGCCTGACGAAGTTAGGCTTCATTTTGGTTACCTAAATTTTGTCATACAATTTGGTTTCCCGTAGGAAATCAAGAATATTTTTGTTCCCAGATTCCCGGAAATACTATGTCATTTCCCACAACCTACTACGTCATTTCCAGGGGGACCTAACCACATGCAGAGGAGTGGGAGAGAAAAGAAGAGGGTCGTGAGAGGGTTGGGGGTATTGGAGAGGGGGAGGGGAGGGAGATGGTGTAGGAGGGGGAGAGTGAAGAAAAGTGAGAGGGGGGGAATAGGAGAGGGCAGGGGAGGGAATGAAGGAGTGAGTGAGTGGGGATATTGGAGAGGGAGAGGGGAGGGAGAGGGTGGGGATATTGGAGAGGGAGAGGGGAGTGAGTAAGTGGGGAGGGAGGGAGAGGGTGGGGACATTGGAGAGGGAGAGGGTGTAGGAGGGGAAGAGTGAAGAAAAGGGAGGGGGTGGGGAAATAGGAGAGGGGGAGGAGGAGGGAAAGCAGAGGCGATAGGAAAAGAGAGGAGGGGGAGCATGTAGGTGAAGGGAGCGAGGGAAAGGAGAGAAAGCAAGGAGGGGGAGCATGAGGAAGAGGGGGAGAATCAGAGATGGGGTTAGGAGAGAAAAACAGGTATGAAAGACGAGAAGAGGGGGAGGGAAAAGAGGGAGAGGGGGAAGTGTGGGGAGAGAAGGGGACCGTCCGGAAGACGGGTACTTTGCTAGTAATTTATATTCTCCATCTGGTTGAATATATTGAGTGAGTGAGTGAGTGAGTGAGATTGGTTGCTTTACTCCCTTATCAACATATTGAAGGTTATATCAAGGGCGGGAGAGCTGAGAGGGAGGCTCCCACCCCACATCATTCCCCCTAGAAAGAAATAGGTGTGTTTCCGATTTACCCCCCCCCCCCCCTACCTAGAAAAACCTTTTTTACCATATCTTACTTTTTTTGGATTTTTTGACAAAAAAAGCTTATAAAGCAGGAAAACGGGTTTTCCTAACCCGGAACTGTCGAAAAGCACATTTCCCATGTTTAAAACAACTATTGTTATAAAATAGACATTTTTTCAGTTCCTGGGAGGTGGTTTCCTAAAAAAAAAATAAAACATCACCACCCCCCTACCTAGTTTTCAGCCAGATAAATCGGAAACACATCTTTTTTTTTGCCTGACCAGGCTGCCTCCAGCTTAATGTGTGGTGCGAGGGACAGGTGGTGGCCACTATAGAGGAGGCCAGGTTATGATGATGTATCCGCCATCCCACACCTTCCTCCACACCTTCATTATCATAGCAGCGAGCTGCTCATCAGGGAAGAGGAGATGCTCTCCCACTTCCTGCACACCCGCTAACCCTACTCATAGAGCGTAGTCCATTGTCTTGATGAAAATGAGTCATAAGTCGCAAAAATAGATTTTGAGATATTATCATATTTGAAAAGATGAGATCAAGCCGATTCTAATGGTAGTAAACATTAGGACATCTAAAGTAGGGTTTCTATTATTTTAAGTTGATATCTTTATTTTTGAAAAATAAGTTATTAATATCTTTGGGTGGATAATTACTAATAAAGTACCTAAATATACTCCATATGATGACCTTAGAAATGCATAGATATATTTAATACATTGCCTTGAAATTTTGTTCATTTATTAATGTCACTGGTAGTATTAAACATCCTAAAAAGTAGAATATTCCAACAAAGATATCTTATAAATAAATCACTTTGGAAAATATCCATTTTGCGACTTGTGACTCATTTTCCTTAAACACATCACATATGATGTGTTACAGAAAAATGAGTCACAATTGAATTTTGAGATACCATAATATTTGAAAAGATGAGATCAAGCGGATTCCAATGACATCAGAGTTGGCCAGCTAATCGGATCTGCCTGGGCACCTAACACATTGCGGACCAGGTCCGCCAAGTTTGTGACATGTGATAATTATGTTTCTGCCATCAACATCCTCCATAAATTCATGGTTCCCCCACCAATTTCAGGGAGTACTATGTAGTTGATTTACTTCTTCTGAAGAAGCAGCTGAGTTCTTCTCCCAATCAGAAGTTATCCCTCTCCGCTAAACAGTTGCTCACCATCAGAGGCCTCGTCCCGGACACTGATTATATTCGCACAATGTGGGCTGCAGTTGTGTTTGGGTTTAGAACCCTACTGAGGAAGTCGAATATTGTTCCCAGCTGTGTGAGAACCCTTTGGCATGGTAATACAGGTGTTTTCTTCCAAGACCATCGAGTCCAAGGATCGTGTTCTAAAGTTACCTATTTTCTACACTGCAAATAAACTGTTATGTGCTGTTACTACCCTTAAGGATCCCATCCATTCTGGGCCCATGAACAGCCCCCTTTTCCTCAAGAGGACAATTTTGAGCTATGCACCTGTTACCTGGCAAGATCTTCGTTTTGTGAAGTTCTGTGCTTCTCTATTAGGCCTTCTTGAAAACAACTTAACTGTTCACGTTTGTGTAATAATGTGAACCATTGTTTTTACTGTCCAACATACAAATTATTTGTTCAGGATTTCCTGCATCCCATTATTATGAGGGTGAACCCGCTCCAGTGAGGTTCATGCTCTCAGCCATGGATGCACAAGTACAGGAGGAACTGTGGAGGCTGTGCCCTCGCCATAGGGGGAAGAGGTTGAGGTTCAACACTGTTAGCAAACAGAGAACTTTACAGCCTCCAACCCCTAACCACCCAAGTACCCTTAAAGTTGTTGGACGCAGCCAGTACAGGGGGAATGTAATTCTGACCATAGTGAGTGGGTTTTTTTATATATTAAAAGGGTACAACTGTGTACCCAATTGTCTATAAATTCTGGCCATATAGTTGTAGTAATTGTAGTACCAAAGCATCAACCCTTCAACAATTCTTGGTTATACAGTGCAATTACATTGCATGACAAGGTACAGAACATAATTTCAGTGTCTCCCGCTGTGTGAGAACCCTTTTTATCCATTGGAAAACATATTTAACATTCATTATTCCGTAATGTCTGTAATGAAGATAGAAATGAGGAAGCTAAAGGAAAATGAGACCTGCTCTTCATAATGCTTGATTGCCACATTTGGGTCAATAATATGTATGTTTTCTTAGGTGGATCCAAATCTTGCCCCTCCACCCATCCATGAACGTGACGGAGCCAGAATGCCAGATCTTCACCATGCAGCCTGTTGGCCTTGTGGCCCATGTCAACCATGCAGCCCCTATCGACCATGCAGCCCCTGTCGACCTAGTCCATACACGCAGCTATGCCAACCCTAAAGGGTCCATTACTATGGAGGATCAAATGTTCCTTTTGAAATATTTGTCGTATCGGCGCCGATACCGCGTCTTATATAGGAAGTACTAGATGGTGTGACCTCATTTCCCTCCAGCGCCCACCTCCCGCTCCACCGACACCCCCACCCCCAAGCCACGCCCGTTATGACTTTACACGCCAAAAGACTTCTATTCTCTTCTAACTATGTCTATATGTCTATCGGCGATCTTCCTATACTACAGTAGTCATAATATATAGCCTACACCAATCTTTCCCAGCCAAGATCATATAATGTCCTAGCATAATACCAATTAGATATCCCTCTATTTATAGTTTTTGTATTTCTAGTCTAACAGTCTTCCCTGCCTGCCTGGGCGCCACATTCCCCACCCCCACCCCACCCCACCACCACCATCCCCACCCCATTCGCTATCCTCTACCACAACTTCATGTTTCCCTTCACAAGGCTCTTTATTAATTTGTGAAACGTAACGAAATAGCTTACATAACGATTACAATTACCAGTTCACTTACTACCTTTACTATCATGCAACATACATGCTCTTTTGTTAAGTGTAGGCTATTGGTACTTTTTGGGTAAGGTTTTATTCGGCTTCCTGCTGTGGTATAGGGCCTACGGACAATGGTACTGATACCAGTGGATATAATATATATTGAATTTATAACCCTAAAACCCAAATAACCAATTTTACATTGTCTTGACATGTCCTTCCATCACTTCCAGTTGTATACCGGTCGTATTTCAGTCGTATACCCTGGTGTCCCATCATTCATCTAATATAGCTGGCACACAGACCTATCCATTTATATCAGTGAAATTAAAGGCAAAATTGTAATCTCTTAAATAGTCGCGTGGCGGCAGCACTAAGCTCAACCGTTTTGATCTTGTCACCCAACATGAAACAGAATTCGAGGCGTTGGCTGACTTACATGCTAGGTGTGGCTTAAGGGCGTTAAGTGGAAGAGTCGTTGACATCGACATTGTCGCATATGCCTGCGTGGAAATTGTGGCAAAATGACATAAAATATTAAACCATTATTCATATATTCATTTATAAATATTTCGCTTAGAACTATATATGTGACGATTGTCTGAATAAATTAGTATTTATTAATTACAATTTCTTTTGTCATCTCCACAATGACAAATTTTAAAAATGTTAATATCTTTGCAACATGAAACGATGAAAAATATCACATAGGCAATCAATTTCTCATGCCATTTAAACCTTTTAACCTTTTAACGCATGAGATATTCTCCCGTCTTCTAGGAATGTTTTTTAACCTGTGGTTGCTGTTTTTCAATTCTCTCATTCTTACTTATATCAGCATATGACCAATTTCTTTGTTGCAGTTCAGTTGAGATTTTTCTTTAATTCAAGGAAACATTAATTATCGACATACCTGAATATGTACAGGAGGGATTGAGAGGGAGAGTAGGAGAAAAGTGAGGTTTAGAGGAATAGGGGAATGGTGAGGAAGGCATACGGGGGGGGGGGGGGGGGGGGGAGGGGGGCAGATCAAACATTTTATGTGGAAGGGGGACAGCAGGAGGGAAAGAATGGGATAATGTCAGAGGACTGGGGAGGTGTCAAGGGAGTGTGGGTAGAGCGGGGTGGGGGAGTGAGCGGTGGGGGCACGAATGAGATGGGGTTGAGAGGAAGAGGGGAGAAAGGTTTGAAGGGAGATAGAATAGAAGAGGGAAAAGGATGGGGGAGAGGAGAGATAGATGGAGGGAGAGTGTGAGAGAGGAGAGGGGACGGGGGGACGGGGGAATAAAAAAAAAATAGGGCGGGGGAAGCTTGGCGAGAGAGGAGGGGATCCCTCGAGGGAGAGTGAGTGAGTGAGATTGGTGGCTTTACGCCCTTATCAACACTTTGAAGTGTTATATCAAGGGCGGGAGAGCTGAGAGGGAGGCAGTTCATGATCATACCCAGGAAAAAGAGATAGAGAAGAAGGGAGAGAGAGACAGAGAAAAGAGACAGAAAGGCACTTTAAGGTCTTACCGAGGGAGAGGAAGAGAGGTGGGAGAGGCTGAGACTGAATTCTATCTAACTCTTGTTGCCCTTCCTATAGCCATTCTTGAAAGTGAACCTATGGATGGGTATTATACTAATTCTATATAATTCACAGTCTCAATAAATATGAAATGTATATGGCGAGTTAAGAAAAACTAAGAAGTATCGTGAGGGCATTGTTTTGCATTGGACTATGTTTTGGGAGGTTGGGTCGGGGGTTAGGCATGCTCCCTAGGCAGGCCCTCTATTCCGCAATGAGTTACTCCATACTAGGCCCTGCCACAATAGTACTGCTATTGGTGGGAGTGGGTGAACACATGGTCAGTGGCGAGATTCTACTAATCACCACCTGCTGTGTATGTCTGACCATATGGTCTGACCTCTTTTACCTGATGGCATAGAGGACTTGCATGCCTGCCTACTTGAATCTTGACTCAAATGGAATTATGGTACTTATGATACAGTGTAAATAAATTCCATATAAAAAATATCTCAAGTTCACCATTGGATATTTATTGGTGCTCTAACGTTAATATCCATGGATTTTACATGTTTCCAAAGCACAAACCCCCATCTTTCCCCCGAATAGTGCAGTGGTACATGTAAGTCCCTTATTGAAGGAGGGTCTGACAAGTGACCACAGCTAAAAATAGACCCCTCTCAAAATCGAGAGGGGAGCTCACTGATAGGCTGGCGAAACTGGTTGCGGAGTATAGGGGCCTGCCTAGGGAGCATGGGGGGTAAGGAGGGGGGGGGGGGGAGGCAGCGTCCAGAGTCATGTCAAGGTAAAAGACGCACTGATTACCTTGAGGTCTCACTATGGAGGACGAGAGAAATGCATGTCCACATGCTTTATTTTATCATGTACAGTATTTCTCTGCAGATATGTAATGAATGATAGGCGAGTCGGTGGGGGAGGGGAGAAAGAAGGAATGGGAGAAAGAAGGAATGTTCAATTGATTAGTCTTTCTTATTTGGCTATTCTACTAAATATTCTATGAGTCTATGCATTAAAGGGGGACACTGGACTGACTATATCCTCTGTTCAGACATTGAGGAAAACTAAGATATTATGTTATGCACACTATAATGAATAATCCAATAATGTGTGTGGCTGTACGGCAGCATTTAATAGAGAAGACTCTGTTACTTGTCTGTTACTTGGCCAGTGTCTTCCCAGTGTGCTATGCATAAATGACAAGACAGAGAGGTCTGGTAAACTTCCGTTTCAATGGAAGTGAATGCACTCAGACAGTATATATTGTAATCTAAGCTAAATATTTATAGTCCCTGACTGAGTATTTATATAATCTAAGCTAAATATTTATAGTCCCTGAGCTCTGTCTGAACTAAAAACCACTAATCAGATGTGACGTCTGACTTCATCAGTTTTAAAAGCATGATGTTTGTGGGAGAGAATATGTAATAGCCTATATATTATGTCAGGTATACATATGAAGCCTGGTGAAAGACAGCCACAGGAATATAACTCAGACATTGCGGTCACAGACTGTGAAAGTCTCTAAATGGAATAAATCAAATGATTTAAGAAAGGGTATTCTGTCCACAGCAATCACTTGCAATAATCTAATGTTTGTGAAACAGACATGGATTTGCATCGCAGGGTTAAATGGAGTGAGTGAGTGAGATTGGTTGCTTTACGCCCTTATCAACACTTTGAAGTGTTATATCAAGGGCGGGAGAGCAGAGAGGGAGGCAGTTTAGGATCATACCCAGGAAATAGAGATAGAGAAGAAGGGAGAGAGAGACAGGGTTAAATGGTTTTTGCCTTATCGTCACTTAGACTAGAACTATATATCATTATCACATTTATGTACTCATGCCGATAGATTTGGTAGGTACAAACATCTTGTCAAAAATAAGTCTTTCTTCGAATTTTAGGTGCATGCGTTGAGATGGCTGCGTTGAGCAGAGCCAAGCGCATAGTAAGCATTTTTGTAATAGTTTATAATAGTACCGTAATAGTAATAATAACTTAATAGTTCTTAACAAAATTTTCTTTAACTAAGATAAATTTAAATATTTACACACAACTGCTGTTAATTCGTTTTAAATCTGTATTTTGAGTAGTGGGTTCTAGCTGAAGATCGAAAGAGAGATATAATTATACTGTGATCAGGTCGTTGAAATGTGGAACATGAAAAATATATACGGGCAGGGACCCTATAATTATACTGTGATCAGGTCGTTGAAATGTGGAACATGAAAAATATATACATGTATTATATTTATGTCTATTTCAGCTTAAGACATCTCTAAAGGCCGAGAGCCAGAAGGTATGTACATAAGGGTTATAGGCTAATGAAACTTTATACGGGATATTTATAAGTCAATGATTAATCAGCAATCGTAATGGTGAGTGAGTGAGATTGGTTGCTTTACGCCTTATCAACACTTTGAAGTGTTATATCAAGGGCGGGAGAGCAGAGAGGGAGGCAGTTTAGGATCATACCCAGGAAAAAAGAGATAGAGAAGAAGGGAGAGAGAGACAGAAAAAGAGACAGAAAGGCCCTTTAAGGTCTTACCCAGGACCGCAAATCTCTGGTTTTGACTTCTAGCATAAGAGAAGCCAAGTGTTTAAATTTTAACTTTGTTTGAAGGTAAATTTGAAACAGTATAGAGGCATGGGTTAATTTCACATCATATTTAACAATATACTATCATTGATTCTTGTGTATATAGATAAATGTTCTCGAGAATAATCCTGAAGGGAATGGTCTACTATTACTCGCTCTAGTACATTGTGCGCAAATTTATTTTGAAATAACTTTCTGACTGAACTGTTTAGATTATCAACGAATTTTGGGTGAATAACTTATAGAAATGAATTATAATAAACCTTCGAATCTCAATGTTAAAGTAGCTACACTTTTAATGAACTTTTTATTATCTTTCTATGAGAGGAGAAATCAATACTTATGTATCAGAGAAATAATAAAGTTGTTGGAATATATTCACACAATTTAAATTTGCGCTCACAAGGTTATCTCATTTACACTGTGAATGAAGTAACCCAGTTTTGGTTTTCATATTTAGCTATATTACATTGTTATCTCTTTAGAACAAATAGCTAACTATCAGAACAGTTTCAACCAATTTCTAGCAATTTTATTTTAGAAGGAGCATACAGTATATGAATTGGGTGTAGCTCAACATGTATGGTTCCTCTGCCCCAGCGATTTCTTAAACCTATGGCCATGCTCGGGGAATTTATGTGTATTGCTCCCACAACGAAAACCTGTACATCAATGAGAATACTGCATACCTTTTTTCAGCGGAAGCTTATTTCCCCCGATGCGGAGGCAGCCCTCCATTGCAAAGCTCGTTTCGACAAAGATGGGTTTAAAATGCGGTATATTTCAGATTATAAAGGTGATCTTCCTGTTCTTAATTGATTGATTTTTACTGTATTCTCACAAATGGGAAATGTGTACTTCATTCTTCCACATCATCAATTTTGATACCATGTTTTATATTTTTTAAGTATTCCATATGATAAGATAAGCTGAGGTAATAAAACGTGTCCTTCCACAGGACAATTTTCTGTGCTTGCAAGATTCTAATGTTTAGCAATTGTCGGTAAATAAAGTTAATTTTAGGCATTTAGGTTATGGCGTTTTCGCCACCAAACATCATTGCCAGGGGGATTTTCTCCTGCAGTACTGCGGAGAAAGAATTACTGAGGAGGAGGCCAAAAGCAGGATGAACAGAGGGGCTGAGAATAAAATGTTTTTTTATTCACATAATGGAAAGAATCACTGGTAAGGTTAATTTTCAATTGAATGATGCGGAAATGCATATATGTTTATGAGCATGGACATCTCATTCAGAACCTGGAAAAGAACTAAATTCTAGGCATCCTCACCTTAGGCCTCCAGTTGGAGATTTAAAGTCCTGAATGCATGTTTACAGTTGATATAAAAAATGTAGATACAAACATATTCAACTCGGAAAATACCACTTTTTAAATAATATAATCTTCAGCGATCCAACTCTCACTAAGCTTCTCATAACATACGTATAGAAATTGTATATAAATATGAAAAAATAATTTAAAATAAATGGGAAATTTAGAGCTCCCCCGATTGATATAATGAGATTTATATTTTCTCTTGTGTGACCTTTGGGGGCGAAGGCTGTAATATAGTACAGGTTTTAACTAAATATCAGTGTGCAGCATAACCCATAGACCAACAGACCAGGTCTATGAAAAATGACAGTCGGGCCATGAATTTTTCAAAAGCACCGGTCCGACTGGACATGAGAAAATTGGGAAGTCTAATTTCATCAGCTGTCCCTTATAATTCCATAAACTCAACGTATAATTCCATAAACTCAACGTATAATTCAATAAACTCACTAGGTTCTATAAAACTGGGTACGATTACAAATGAAAAATATAAAGCTATTGGATATAGCTCTAAATCTTTTTTCCCTGCAGTCTTTCTCTCGCCCTCTCTACTCTCATGTACTCTCTATGTCCCTTTTCTCACCACTCTCCCCTTTCTGTCTCTATTAGAGACTCCAACCTTAGGAAGACTGAGATCTCCCAATTCCTAGGCTTGTAGGTCGAGAGAAACTTAATGGCTGTGTCACATTGGCTGTTCGTAGTGGGGATACATATCTAAGCTCATCCTATAGAGTATACTCAGCTACTTGACTAGTAATTAATAACCTTTTTTCCCAAAATACAAATATCAAACTTAAACTATAGAAACAATTATTTGATGTTCTACTGTTTACCATCATTAGAATCTGCTTGATCCCATATTTTCAAATTTGATGATATCTCAAAATCTATTTTTTGCGACTTGTGACTCATTTTACTGTAACACATAAATATTAATACCGTAGTGGCCCATTTCTAAGATGGGTCCTGTTTAAAAGCCTATCTCAAATGCAGGCCCAGGGTCTGAGGGTCATGATCAAATAAAATTCTCTAAAATTCAATTCTCAATTAGTTCTTACTTGTAAGGCGGGGGTGGGGGGTGGGGTGTCAAAATAAATATAAGCCAGGGCTTATAAAGGGCCACTACGGTAATCAAAATCAAGGTCTGTTCTACAAGTGCTGCACCAGTATTTTACACCCTGTACCCCTGTCCCCCACTCTCTCACTCCCTCCTCTATAGGTCCCTATCCCCCTCAGAACACTCCTCACATCAACCCCTCCCCACTCTCTCTTCTGTGTCCCTCCCCTCCCCATCACCCCTTATCCTCATCCTCCTCCCTTTCCACTCTCCACTCACAACCACCTCCCCCTCTCTTCCCTCGGCCCTTTTCTCCCTCTGACCTCTCCCCATCTGCCCCTATTCCTTTTTCCTCTGTCCTTCTTCGCCTGTGTTTTAATGTACTTCCATCCATATAATGTATTAATCATCTAAATCAAGGGATGTTCTACAACTGGTGCACCAGTGTTCTGCCCATATATGACAGAGAGGGGCTTTCGGCAGACTACTAAAAATTTGGCTCCTGAGCCTAAAGATAGGCCTATATAAAGATTATATATTTCTTTGGAGCAACATTTTTGCAGCAAATATTGCAGTAGCTCAGGTTAGATCGGTTAACCAGATTTGGAGCAAATGCAGCCCAGATGGAATTAACCCAATGAACTGGTAGTGCAAGAATGGGCGAAACAGATTAAAAAATTTCAGCTGAATCCTCCAACCCAAATAACCCTCTTTAGTCAACTGAAACAGATTTACTTTCATTATCAACTAGCAAAGTACCCGTCCTCTGGACGGTCACCCTCTCTCCCCACACTTCTTCCTCTCCCTCTTTTCCCTCCCCCTCTTCTCTGACTTTCATACCTGTTTTCCCCTCCCAACCCACTCACCCTTGTGGAATATTTGTATCAGACACAACATTAAGGGGGGGGGGGGGGTATTTTTACAAACTTTTTAAGATTATTTAAATACTTTCTACCTGTGATTATCTCATGTTAACACTGCCTGATGTGTGAGGCTCTTAATACTGTTCTTATTCATAGTGATTTGCTTTGATATATATATAGAGTGAGTGAGTGAGTAATGGTTGCTTAATGCCATGACGACATCCATGTGGAGTCATATTCATGGCAATGAAAGTTAGTGAGATGGAATGAGATGAGAAAAGTGATTTAGTTTACAGTCCAGCTGTAAATAATACAAACAAATAAAACAACGAATAAAATGGATATAGCAATAACGAAAGTTTGGTTTTGTATGAAAGAGACTATAACAAAGAGAACAGACCAGCAGTTCTTAGATAATTGATGACATTGTCACCATTGACTGTTTTAAAAAGCGTTTGGAGATCAGGAGCGTTGAAATATTTTATACGGGCATCATGCAAGTCTGCACATTCCAGTAGGATATGCTTGACAGTGAGTGGGGTTTGACAAGCAATGCATTCAGGCTGTGGTTCTCGCTTCACCAGGTGAGTGAGTGAGTGAGTGAGTGAGATTGGTTGCTTTACGCCCTTATCAACACTTTGAAAGTGTTATATCAAGGGCGGGAGTTTGGTTTGGTTTGGTTTGGTTAGTTTCACCTCCGCTAATAGTAATTAAAAGTTAGCAGATATACTGTGGTTTTATTATTTTATTCTGTGAAATTCCCTATTTCATGAAACAGGGTTTAGCCTGACAAAGTCAGGCTTCATTTAGGTTACCTAAATTTTGTCGTACAATTTGGTTTCCCGTAGGAAATCAAGAATATTTTTGTTCCCAGATTCCCGGAAAATACTCTGCAGTGTCCTGCGATTTTGCAGGAATTTTATTCTGTTTCTCTTGGTTGCCTGACAATGTATTAAGAGATGCTCTACACTCAGTTGAGTGTTGCATGTCTGACATACAGGAGCCACTTCACCTTTTAGAAGGTGCCTGTGAGTCAGTTTGGTGTGACCGGTACGAAGACGGGTCAGTATCACCTGTTCGGGTCTTGTCAGGTTATCATCTTTGAATTTTGGTGTGATTGATGGTGTGATTGCTCGCAGCTTGTTACTGTTAACACCATTCCATGTGTGCTGCCAGCTACGTTTGACATGTGCCTGCGCCACAGGTACAATGTCTGTGTATGGCATTTGGTCAGCCCCAACAGGGCGCCTCAATGCATTTTTGGCTGCAATGTCTGCTGCCTCATTTCCTTCTATTCCAATGTGGCTTGGCACCCAGCACAACACCACTTCTTTGTCCAGTCTTTTGTTTTCGGTGTATGTCTCTTGAATTGCTTGTATGATTGGGTTCTTAGGATAAAGGTTGGTCACAGCTTCTAGACATGGGTGCGAGTCTGAGAATATGATGAATTTCTTCATCCGTGAGACCTGTACCCATTCAAGTGCCTTAAGCAGTGCTTTTCCTTCAGCAGTGTAGATGCTGCTTTCCTTGTGGAGAGCCTTCTTCAAGTTCCCAAATGGTGTATGCACGGCAAATCCAACACGACTACCATCTTTGGAACCATCAGTGAAAATGGCTGTATGGCTTTCAAACTGTGTCCTGATTTCACTGTATTGTTTTTCAAATACATGCACAGGAGTCTCAGTTTTCTTGTTTGTGTCAAGGTCCAGGATAACCAGGGGTAATTTTTGTTCCCATGGTGGAGTCTCTGGTGGTTTTTCAGTCATTACTCTTTTCATTGGTACACCAGCTTCTCGGAATAAAGACCTAGCTGTCACTGCCATTGGCTTGATGGCATTTGGCTTCTCCCGATACACAGTGTTCTTGTTGTCAAATATGAGTTTGTGGGCTGGATTTTTGGGGTTAGCTCTGACACGTATAGTGTATTGCAGTGTGAGCTTTTCCCGGCGAAACTCCAGAGGTGGTATACCAGCTTCAATATGAAGGCTTGGTGCAGGAGTTGTACGTAAGGCTCCAAGACAAAGTCTCAGTCCCTGGTTCTGAATGGGCTTAAGTCTGTCCAGGTAAGACCTTGGAGCAGAGGCATACACCATAGATCCATAGTCTAACCTTGATTGGATATACATTTTGTACAATGTCAGCAAGGTCTCTTTGTTACAACCCCAGTTGGGGTGACTGAGGACCTTCAGCAGGTTCATTGCCTTCTGGCATTTCCTCCGGAGGTATTCAATGTGTGGTTTGAAGGAAAGAATCCTGTCAAATACCACGCCAAGGAATTTTACCTCCTCCTGGACTACCAGATTTTTTCCTTGGAGATATAGTGTTGGCTCCTCTTTGCACCCTCGCCTTCGGCAGAAATGCACAACACAAGTTTTCTCTGCTGAGAATTTGAAGCCATTGTTGGTGCTCCACTCAGCTAGTCTTGTCAGAGTCTGCTGTAGTATGCGTTCAATTGTTCGCATGTGGGTGCCCTTGTAGCAGATGACAAAATCATCCACATACAAGCAGCATTCAACACTAGGTTGAAGTTGTTTAGTGATGCTGTTGATCTTAACACTGAAGAGGGTCACTGAGAGGATACAGCCTTGGGGTACACCCATTTCCTGCTCTTCACTTTCGGAGAGGACTGACCCTAGGCGGACTTGGAAAGATCTATCCGTCAGGAAGTTTCCAATAAATCCAGTCAGTCTTCCTCTCAAACCCAGCTTGTGAATGTCTCTCATGATCCCATACCTCCAGGTGGTATCATATGCCTTCTCCAGGTCAAAGAAGACACTGACCACATGTTCTTTGTTAGCAAACCCATCTCGGATCCAGCTCTCCAGGCTCACTAGGTGATCTGTTGTGCTGCGTCCTCGACGAAATCCGGATTGGTGAACTGAAAGGTGCCCTTTCGATTCAAGAAAGTAGACTAGCCTGTTGTTCACCAATCTTTCCATTGTTTTGGCCATACAACTGGTCATGGCTATTGGACGGTAGCTAGAGGCCAACGTTGGGTTTTTTCCTGGTTTAGGAATTGGCAGAACTATTGCCTCTGACCACGAAGGTGGATAATTTCCGGTCACCCAGATGTCGTTGTACACCTCCAGAAGAAGGTGCATGGTTTCCTCTGGTAAGTGTTTCAACATCTGGTAATGGATGTCATCTGGTCCAGGGCAGGAGTCTTTTGCCTGTGAGAGCGCATGCTGCAACTCATCCTTGGTGAAAGGCTTGTTGTAGCTTTCCTCATTACGGGATTCAAAGTTGAGCTTCTGTCTCTCACATTTAGTTTTATGACTCAGGAACTGGTCTGAGCAGTTGTCACTAGATGACACCTTCCTGAATTGCTCAGCCATGGTGTCTGCAATTTCCTTAGGGGTCTCCACCTTTACAGGTCCATCCTGAAGATGACGTACTGTAGGTGGAGGGTCCCCGTTAAGCTTCCGAATCTGTTGGAATACTTTTCGCATAGGAGTGGATTTGGAGAGTGAACCCACATAGGTGTGGAATGATTCTCTCCTCTCCTGCTTGAAAGTCTGCTTTGTGATGGCTCTTGTGTTGAGGTAACTGTGCATATTTTTAGGTGTGATGGTCTTCCTGAATTTACGTAGGGCCTTTCTTCTTTCCCTCCTGGCCTCCTGGCATCGCTCATTGAACCAGGGGCATTTTTGTCTCTTTTGTGTGATGGAGGTTTTCCCAATGCACATGGCACTGATTTCCCTAAGGTTATTGGCAAAGTACTCGGCAGGATGTTCTTCCCTTTCCTTTATCAGTGGCCATGAACGAAATGATTGTTTGCATTTCTTTTGGTACTCCTCCCAGTCAGCCTTTGCTATGTTCCACCTAGGTGGACGCTCGGTGTCTTTGTTTTTCCGTTCAGTCTGGATAATGATTGGAAAGTGGTCACTACCACAAAGGTCATGATGTACTTTCCAGTCAAAATCAGCAAATACTGAAGCGTCACTCAAAGAGAGGTCAATGGAGGAGAATGTTCCAGAAGCAGGATGATGGTAGGTTGCTTCCTTCCCGTTGAAGAGGCACAATGACTTGCGGTCAATGATTCTCTCAATCATTCTCCCCTTTCCATCAATCTTTGAGTCCCCCCAGACAGTATTGTGAGCGTTAAAGTCACCCATCAATATGAATGGGGATGGGAGTTGGTTAATTATTCCTGTTAGTTCTGTCTGAGAGACACTCTTGTCTGAGAGCTGAGAGGGAGGCAGTTTATGATCATACCCAGGAAATAGAGATAGAGAAGAAGGAAGAGGGAGAGACAGAGAAAAGAGACAGAAAGGCACTTTAAGGTCACCAGGTGGACATGGGTCAGTCTGGTGTGTCCGATAAGACAACGAGAGAACACAACTTGTTCTCGCCTGGTGTTAAAGGAAGCCTTAATAGGTTCTGCAAGCATTGGTTGTATTTCATGGAGTTTGTTGTCAATACATTCGTCCCATTCACTTTGCCAAATGGACTGGGTATGTGTTTTAATGAGGGGCCTCAAGTCAGATGGAGGGAATGGACATACAGTGATTTCTTGATTGAGGGCTTGTTTAGCAGCTCTGTCAGCAAACTCATTCCCTGGAATGTTGACATGACCAGGAACCCAGCAGAACTGGATATAGTCAGCATCTGTCAGGGAGTTCAATTTGTCATGAATGCACATGACTGTTGGATGGTCAGTTTTTAGATGGGCAAGAGACTGCAGGACAGATTTGGAATCACTAAAGATGATGCATGCTTTGTGGTCTGCATCAGCAATACACTCAAGAGCCATTAGGATGGCTTTGGCTTCAGCAGTGAAGATGGAGCAATGGTCTGGAAGCCGACTGCTCAGTCTGGCTGTATAGAAAATGGGGTCTGATAAATATTTAGTTACCTTTTTGTATGCACACCAGCAAACTCTGAGAATAGTGTAACTGTTACATAATGTTTATTTGCTGAATAAAAATTTTAAATACAATACCCCATCTCCGATCCCCCCTCTCCCTCCCCAATTTCTCTCCCTCCCCTCTATCCCTTCCCCTACATCCTCTGTCCCCCCTCTTCTGTTCCTTCCCCTCCCCCAGTTGCTCATGAATCAACCACAAAAAAGGATCTCAGAAAATTACCTTGAAAATGTAAAACATAAAATTCTTCACTCTCCCACTCCTCAGCAGGCATTTTAAAGGCAATTCTATATCTTTAGCCTGTGATAAAAACTTTAGTAAGGTTCCCCTGGACGTAGGCTGTGGGAAATGACGTAGTATCTCACAGGGGCTTTCCCAGGCTATAAATAGAATAGAGATTGCAATTTAAAAAAGGCTTCAAAATCACATTTTTACCCCAAATACCTTCTCAAACCACATACGACGACATCCAGAGAGGGGGGAAGAGACCTCAAAAGATGGGTAAAGTGGTTTGTAAAACAACAAATTCCGAGAACATTCTGGACAAAGAAAACCTTCTTTCTACCATTTCTTTTCTATCTCCTTGCCTAGAAATCGCTCTAGCCGTATATTATATGGATTACAGTAACTCTTTTTGATCAAAATGTTATAGCCTATAATCCACAACAAGTCTAAAATCAAGCCCAGTAAGATTAGTAATAAAGTGCGGGTGTCCTGTGAATAATTAACGGCTTTGATGTTTTTATTTTTCTTGCCATAGACGTCCTGAATGACGCAGGAAAAAAAGAGAACACTGCTGCTGCTGCTTTTGTGACGTAATCTTCACATTTTAAAATTATAAAAAGGTCTTTTTTCTTAACTAATTTCAGCATTGATGCTGAAAATACCATCTGTGAGGGTTTGATATACCAGTTCGTTAATGATGCAACAGATGCTGATGCCAATGCGGTCATGAAGCTTAAAATGTTTGAAGGCAGAGATTATCTCTGCCTTTTTGCCAAAAAAGAGATCAAAGAAGGGGAAGAAATAGCGTATAACTATGAAACTACCGTGCTTGTTGCCGGCATCGTGCAGCATCCTTCGCGCGCTTCCCGGGCAACTTATTTCCAATATGACTTTTCACTACTCCACTTTATTTTTAATTGTCAATGTCATAATGCGCTTTCAGGACTCCTCAACATTGGACAGTTTATCACCAGACTGACACTTTTTTGACATTCTCATCTGCTGGGCGATGGCCATTGCTGTTAATGATGCAACAGATGCTGATGCCAATGCGGTCATGAAGCTTAAAATGTTTGAAGGCAGAGATTATCTCTGCCTTTTTGCCAAAAAAGAGATCAAAGAAGGGGAAGAAATAGCGTATAACTATGAAACTACCGTGCTTGTTGCCGGCATCGTGCAGCATCCTTCGCGCGCTTCCCGGGCAACTTATTTCCAATATGACTTTTCACTACTCCACTTTATTTTTAATTGTCAATGTCATAATGCGCTTTCAGGACTCCTCAACATTGGACAGTTTATCACCAGACTGACACTTTTTTGACATTCTCATCTGCTGGGCGATGGCCCCTTGTCAGCCTGATTAACTTGTTGTTATTGTCTCATATGCGTTGGGCCTTCTCACAACGTTCCGCAAACCTTTAATCAGACTTTTTATTTTACATCCGGTCTTGCGTCCGAGGCCAAAAAGAACCGTATGTTTCTTTCCAATTTATCCAAGTGAAACTAGTTAGGGGTGGCGGGGTGTGAATTGTTGTTTTTTTTTACTGATACTGTCCAGGCAATCACACAAATTTCTTATTCACAAGAATAGTTGCTTTCAACAGTGTTGGTAAAATGAATGCCACAAGGAAAGGTCAAACGGGAACCATACGTCAAACGGGAACCTTCGGGTATTTCGGGAACCATACTTTCAGACTTCTTGTGCCAGACTGTCCGCCGCTATTGCACTAGAAGTGTTTTTTTCCGGCTAAGGAATAAGTAATAATTATGGAATTTCAATATAATGCACAGGCTCATTTCTGATATTGAATCATTCCATACTTTCTTTTTTGATTTGCAAAAAATACTTTCATCCCTTTCTCACCTATATGCGACACCACAGAACACTTGTCCAATTCGTTTACCATCTCTCCTATTAAGATGATGAGTAATTAGGAATTACAAGTCAATATAATAAACAGGCGCATTTCTGATATTGAATCCAAACTTTCTTTTGATTTACAAAAAATACTTTCATCCCTTTCTCACCTATATTCGACACCACAGAACACTTGTCCATTTCGTTTACCATCTCTCCTATTAAGACGATGAGTAATTGGGAATTACAAGTCCTCACCTCCTGCTTAGTTATTCTATCGCATCTAACTATTTCATTTGTACATCATTTAGCCTTAAGAACCAAGGGCCTTTTCTTACATCGTTGCGGCAGTTCGACCGTGCCATACCCATGCAGCTAGCCGCCTTAGGCCAAAGACAATTATGTGTTTCCAGCAAAAAAAATTCCCATTTTCGAAACAACTCTTCAACAAATATACTGGTAGGTGGATTCCAAACAACAACAATTAACAGTTTAAACTTACCAGCACCCACTCCCACCCGCCTAATTATTATTCAGCAAGATACAGACATATTGATTTTTTGGCCTAACGTGCATGCCTTCAGCCTCACTGCGCATGTCCCCTTCTCTCGCTCAAGTGGGCATCAATCAGAACAAAAACTCTGTCAACATGGACGCAAAAGATACAAGTGTGGGTTCTGCACGAATCTGTGCACCCTTTCCCCCAGGTGACCTTTATGGTCAAGTACACCTGCGCCTGGGGGAGGGTGCACAGGTGCCCAGTCACCGTGAGCGTGGGTGATAAAGACAGAGAGTAAGAGGGTCTGTTGTTCGGGAGAATTGCTCACATGGTTGATGATATAAATAAAATCTTTAAAACAGAGTTTTCCCATACCAGACCCACCTTTGTTTAACCCTCTATTTAATATTATAAGCATTTTGATCCATTCATCTGATTAACCTCTCTACTTTTTTCCATCGCATTTAATTATCTCTGTCGTTCTTCTATTGCAGAATGGCTTGAAAGCCGCGAAAGGCAAGACGGACGGACGGACCACCAAGAGGACCTCCGCCCTATACGATGGTAAGTTTATTTTTTTCCATTTCACTTGTGCTCAGCGGATTACTATTGGTCTATCATCATGGATCATCTGGATTACCAATCAATCTGATGAGAGGGACAGATAATCAAGTTTGCCGGAAATGATGTAGGAACATTTATCTCATAAACTGATACAAATTTCAAGTGGCTTGCCTCGAGTTCACTCAATGGCTCATAATAAATACATCTGCCACATTAATAAGTAACATATTGAAGTTTTAAATCAGTTGCTTTTCTATTGCGTTATAATTTTGATCTCATGGCATAATTGGGGTGGCTGTACCATAAGACACCTTAAAACTTTACTTAATAATTAATATTTCCTTTCTAAACCAAACCCCGACCACCCCACTCAGTACCCGGCGCGCACAAATCATATTTGGCATCAAAACGTTCCCGCGGCAGAGTCGCGCGTCGGTGATGCGACACATGTATAGCTTTACTATATATAGAACTGCAGCCAATGTTAGGCGTGAACGCGCGGCCAGGCAGGCAGAATGGTACTAGGGTCATTGGTGCGTGCTGACGCTGGTCAGGCCGCGGTAATTTAAAAATTGTCAGCGCTTTTTTAAAGCCTGTTTCTGCGATTCAGTTACAGTCCTATAAGTTTGAATGGTAGGTTTCATTAGACAATATCTCTTATTAAGAGTATTCAGCTCTTAACAGCCTACTATTGGGTGAGCGTTTCATAATAGTTTATTCCATCATTCTTGCTGTCACAGACTTGTAATGAGACAATTACAAGTCTGTGTTGCTGTGTATGTCCACCTTGCCTGTCCCAGAAACGGGTGGCGTGTATGAGGGTGCATTTGATTGACAGCCAAGCAGCGACCAAGCCACCTCACACTTTCACATGAACAACACTTGGGGTGTTTTAATATTGAGTATTGCAACATCAAATAGAAACAATACACAAATGAACTGTACATTAGTATTACACTTATAATGTTTTTTAAATACATGATGTAGAATATTTATGGTGCATAAATGCGACATCCCATTAATCTGGGATGTTAAAAAAATAAAAGAATGTGTAAATGCAAACCAGTTAAACATGACGCCACCTAGTGAAAACAAGTCGATCTAATCCTGTGGCTTGTTACATAGCTAACATACAAAACTAAACAGATTTCAAATGTGTCTTCCACAAGATGTATGAACGCTCTTAGTTCTATGAAAAGTATACAATTCCAACACTGGATATTGAATGTTTCTGCGTTTCAACACCCACAATAACCCACAACTACCCTGGCATGAACAACTATTCAAATCTAGCACTTCACACTCACCCACATGACACTTCACTCATCAGCACAGAGCATTCCAGCCGCACCAACGTTTCAAATCAAAACAGCGTGACTGCATAGAGCTATTGGTCAGTGGGGGAAAACAGTGGCCGCACGCACTGGCAAGCAATGCACGCTCTTTGACCTCTCGTGTCATGTTCGGCCGCTATTTCCTACTGGCCTTGCGCACACCGGGTATATTCGATAGACACCTAGGCTCATTCCCTAATTTCACGGGGAATTCGAGATGGGATTGGGAGAGAAAAACACGTTTGAGAGACAGAGAATCAGAGATGGGGTTGGGAGAGAAAAACAGGTATGAGAAAGAAAGAGGCGGAGGGAAAAGCGGGAGAGGGGTAAGCGTGGGGAGAGAGTGGGACCGTCTGGAGGACAGGTACTTATCTAGTCTTTAATGTTCTAGGTCTTTAATAAAATGATCGATTTAAAGACAGAGAGTTAGTTTGGGAGAATTGCTCACATGGTTGAAGTTATAAATAAATTCTTTAAAACAGAGTTGTCCCATACCAGACCCACCTCAAATTCCACTGTTGAAATTATTTCATTCCACAAGTT
This sequence comes from Sthenelais limicola, assembly GCA_942159475.1. NCBI lineage: Eukaryota > Metazoa > Annelida > Polychaeta > Phyllodocida > Sigalionidae > Sthenelais > Sthenelais limicola. The sequence continues at coordinate 149,829,269 of OW804094.1, read as the reverse complement.
GTGGGAATGTTTGTGTTTCATTAGACGGGTATGATACCTTGTAGAAAAGGAAAGTAGTATCACTGATCAGTGTAAAGCTGTCATCAATGGTGTTTCAGGTACTTCTTTATGATGGCAAAGGTTATATGATTGTCGCAGTCTAATGATACAATCATGCCGGCAAAGGACTGACAAATTTATCAACAACAGATGTAACCTGGGGATTCCCCCAGCCTGGGCTACATAAAACAAGAGTGTTGTTTGATATTAATATGATGCGTATGAGTGCGTAAGGGGGTCTTGCAAGAAGACACACACCAGCAGGTGCGGCGAAAGGTATCCCTGGTCACTCGTTCCCATCTCGCCCACGCCATGGCTGTCCCACCACGCATCATCACCCGGCAATTATGTAACCTACAGTTTGTTCCCTGTATCCTGGACAGTCAGTGGACAGACAGTTTAGTGAACTTAAATTTTCTGGTCCTATTATGGTTCACTTGTTCCATTGAGCTTGAAAAAATAATCTTAATATTGATATACAATTATTTAATTAACAAACCAATCTGATGACAATTTGTATGCTTATTCTATAATTCTATATCCACATTGGTGGCTCTATGCCATATTACCAGAGTTCAGTTTAAGTGTAACCTACTGTATTAATCGCTGTGTGCAAAGGGGGAACTAAGTGGGGACTAAGACACCTGCTGGTGCCTGGACATACGCTTCTTTGGTCACTGATCGGACAAGGCACATTTTCTTCACTTACTCTGCCAGTTTTTCTCATCATGAATTGTCAACATTGCGGCGCTGTTGGACGGAAACACCAAGCCGAGGTTCCAAAGTTTTGTTTTGAATGTGGTAGTGCCTACAAAGTAGAGCCCCACTCTTCTTCCACTAGTTCTAGGTAAGTAACATTTCAATGTTAAATGATCTTTCACATCAATGATCTACCAATCATGATTCGCAGTGCAAGGTACTTTTCACAAATTGTGATTTGAAATCTTGGTTGTTATTTGTACTTATAGTCTTTATTATGTTTCATGTACCAGTGCCTTCAAAGCAGTGTCACCCATTCCATCCTGTAGTTCCAGGTAAGAATCATTTACATCATTTCAGGAGATCCCACATGTCATTCATCTTCCAAACATGATTAGGACAGATATGCTCTGCCATGAGTTTTGTACTGATTGTAAATTTGCATTTAGTATTATCCAGTTACTCGTATGAATTGTTGGTTATTGGTCATCAATTATTATTATTTCACGTCCTATTGAACATAGACTTGCCTGTCTATACACATAGATTATGTTATTGGTAGATCTTGGTAAAATGTATTTATCTCTGTTTTTTTAAAAATTACCAAACCTATGATACGAGGAAGTTAATGTAAATTAGGAATATCGGTCAAACGGCGGTCACATGATGTGACCCTGTGCCTGCAGGATACCCATTGATGCCAGGATGTCAGGACGTTCGACTTTGAATGCAAAGGTTGAGAGTTCGCACCCTTAATACATGGCCGACAGACATGATGTCCACACTTCTTCGCACTGTGATTTGGGCACTCTTGATACAAGGACGGCACACATAGTGGTCACACTTCCTTCTCTTACGGACATCGAGGCAGCACCTGCTTTTGTTAATTGAGAATAGAATGGAATTAGAATCTATATTATGTAACCGTTCCATCAATAACTGCTTTATAAGAAGGGAGAGAGACAGAGAAAAGAGACAGAAAGGCATTTTATGGTTAATAATGGTAAATAAACAATAATTTATCATACCAGACGTTCCTGGAGGGCTAAAACCAGTGTGACATGTGAGTTTAATACTGTCAGATATACATTAAAACATAAAAGAAAGCAAAATAAAGCAGAAACATGTAGGAAAATGGTTGAGGAACAAAGAGCAGTGATTTGATTTGGTGTTATTTATTTAGTTTGATCACAAGACACACAACAAGTGTGAAAAAATGGTGTTTTTTTTTACTAAAAAAACATTTAAGGCATTTTGTGTAATTAGCATTAAAGAAAATCATGCAAAACTATACATCTTCCGACAGCCCAACATGTCTTCTTTCATATGGTAGCAAAGCCATACTGGTATCACTATTTTCAAGCATATGATTTGTATAACATTTGTTATGCTATTATATCGAAGCGGGAAGAATGTTCACCCTTGACCTTGGCTACCGGAAGGAAGTGCTCGTTACCTGGTAACGTCAACCGCGCACCTTTCAAACCATTGAACTCATTCAAAGCTGCTAACCAGTCGGTCCATGTTGGTTAATTTTTTTTTCGCTTACATTCTGATCTTCTACGCGCTTACTGTTGCATATATATACTCATCATGGTTGTGTGTAAGGCTTGCGATCAGGATCACCCTCATCCAGGAGATAAAAGTTGCCGTTTCAAAACCAAAGCAATGGAAGCAGCGAAAACCGCTGGCTCCCCGGAGTCTGACTGGAAACTCTATCTGAACATGGACGAATTATCTTCGGCTGAAGGTGGAATTAAAGTAGAGCCTACTCACCCACCTACTACGGAGGAATCTTTGGCCGCCCTGGTAAAACTCTCCACAGATCAACAGCAGCAACTCGCCAACCTTGTAGCCGGCCAGGCTCAAAACAAGGCTACTCTGACAGGTGTCCTTAATCGTGTAAATGTTCTGGAGAAACCTAACGCAAATCCAATCGTGGAAATTAAGGCACCATATGTCCCACCTCCACCTCCTCCGAAAGCTCCTCTTGTCAACCCAGTTATTGACCCTACTTCGGGCTCTTCGGGCTCGCCTACAGAGGAACCGACCGCTGCCGGAGCCATGGTGCAATTCGCCTCTGCCATGTCTCAACTCTCCCTGAGCATCGATCCGACAGTCATCAAACAACAAGGTTTGCCATTACGCCCTGAGTTCCAATATCAATGTCTTATTAAGGGTATCCCGGCCAAATCAGCTGACGCCGGGAAAATGTCTGTCACTGAGTATCTCTATGGGATGTCCCTTGTGCTAGAACACTTAATTAATTCTGGTGGTGATTGGAAGAGTTATTTGCTGCATCTACAAAATATGCTGTCCTTTGCCATTGGTAGATCCTATGAAATCATTGCCTTCTCTAGTTACGACCGCGAAGTGGTAGACTGCTACCTTCGTAGTCCTACTCAAGGTTTCATTCCCCGTACGCCATTATCCATCGCCCTGCACTTCACTCCTGCAGCCGAGTCGAAACTCAAGATTCGTACTCAGTCACAATCAGGCCGTCAGAAACGCGCTGATGGTAAACTTGTGGTTCCCCAAGATTGGCCGGAGGACGTATGTTATAAGTTCAATGTGGCCTCTTGCTTTGGATATTGTGTCCGCAAGCATGTATGTGGCAAATGCCAGCAATCAGGGCATAAAATATCTGCCTGCAGGAATTCAGACGGGCTGCAGAAGAAAGCATGACTTCCGCCTTCTTCGTCTCACTTCCGCTGTCATGGCCGACCAGATCCTATTTCTGCCCCTTCGGACTCCGATCTTGCCTATGTTTCTGCTAATTCTGCCGTCTTACATACTCCTAGTAGCCTTGATGTGTTTCATTTAGATGATACTTCTCTACATGTGCCTTCATATGATGATCTGCCTGTTATTTCTCCCGTGAGAGTGGGACTCACGTCGACTCGCCTTCCCTTACGCACTCGTCTGTGTTGTAAACATAGGGTTGGCGGGTTGTATTCTCAGATGAATCTGTCAGGCTGGCTACATGAACTCGACCACGAAACTGACCTCGATCTTCGTCAGTTTTTGTTTGAAGGCGTATCTCAAGGATTCTACATTGTGGATCGTTGTGCATCTGTTCCAATCTATCAGTGTTCCAACTATTCATCTGCAACTACGGAGCCTGCATACACCTTCATTACTAAACTTCTACGCACTGAAATCGACGACGGTAAAATGATATCTGTGAACTATATTCCTCATTGCATTCATGCTATCGGCGCAGTTCCTAAGGGGTCTAGCAGCTACCGACCGATTACTGATTGTAGTCGTCCCCCTAATAGATCGATTAACAACTTCATGTCTTCTACCGCCATTCCATTTCATTTCAAGACTGTAGATGATGTTTCTGATGCTTTACTGCCTGGTTTCTATATGGCGTCGGTAGACATCAGAGCTGCCTACAGGTCTATTAGTGTTCATCCGTCCCAATGGACCTTGCAAGGCCTCAGATGGGTTTTTGATGGAGACTCAGTGACTCTGACTGACACCCGCTTATGCTTCGGCCTTTCCTCGGCACCCTACATTTTCAACACGATTTCTGATTTCGTTGTTGCTTGCCTCTCTCGCCGTGGTTTCCCAAACATCATAAATTATTTGGATGACTTCATCTGTTGGGGTCCCTCATACACTCATTGCCAATCGACACAATGTGAATTAATCTCCTTACTGGGTCAACTGGGTTTCATAGTCGCGTGGGACAAGTGCACGACTCCCTCCACTAGTTGCCGCTACTTAGGCATTATATTCGACTGTGAATCTATGACCATGTCTCTACCGGCTACCAAATTGGACAAGTTCCTTCATGAAATTGATTATTTCTCAGACAAAGCCTTCGCAACACCTCATCAACTGAAAGTTTTGTGCGGCATCCTAGCTCACGCCTCCAAGCTCATCAGGGGCGGCCGCACCTTCTCTAGACGCATCATTGACTTGCTGAAGGGCCTGGACTCCTCCACTAGACGTGTTCCTTTGTCGTTTGAATTCAAAGAAGACATTAGTTGGTGGTCCCGTTATGCAGTTATATTCAACGGCCATTCCTGCATGATTAAGCATCATTTTCGTGACGATATGTCGCTCCATACTGACGCCTGCCTGACGGGGTTTGGCTTGGTATGGGCGGGTGATTGGGTCGCCGGCTCCTTTGTGAATGCCCACCCTCCATCACAGCTTTCATCCGTCTGTCCTGACCACTGTCACTGGATTAACTTGATGCCCAAACTCTTCAATATCAACTACCTAGAACTCCTTCCTATATGGCTAGCATGTTACAGGTTCGGACCTGAGTGGCAGGGTTGCAAGATTGTTTGCGTCTCCGATAATACTCAAGTGGTCTCTATGATCAACTCGGGTCGCAGCTCAAACTCCCTTTGTATGGACTTGCTCAGAGACATTTTTTGGGCTTCCGCCAACTGCAATTTCCACCTGACTTCCACTCACATTGCTGGCCACTTGAACGTTATTCCTGACATTCTTTCTCGTCTCGCTTCTTTCGAGTCTGTATGTCTCTCTGACTTCTGCTTATGCTGTTCCAGGTGCTACACTGCGTGACCTAGACGATCTAGTCAGCCTAAACATCAGTAAAGCCTGGGCATCGAATACCTTATCAACGAGATCAGTGCAATGGAAAAAGTTCATTTCCTTTTGCGACAGTTATGGCCTCTGTCCGGTCCCAGCCTCGACTCAGACTGTGGCAAGGTTCCTGTCGTATTTAGGTTTATCGATGAAATTTTCTTCAATCGATAATTACTTATCATCTATTATTAGTCTACATAAAGTTTGTGGTGCCCCGGAATGTCTGCGCTCCTCGTTTTATATCAAGATGGTCCTATCTGGACTTAAGAGGAGAGTGGGTGCCCCTCCCAAACAAGCTATTCCTCTCACCGTGGCGCAGTTGCTTCAGGCGTACCTGCATGTCAACTCAGCTGATCCTAATCAAGCCGCTATGTGGGGTGTGGTCGCCCTGTCTTTCAGGACTCTATTAAGGAAATCTAATATCGTCCCAGACAAGTCTTCTGAAGCTTATGACTCTCATGTGATACCTAGATCTTGCGTCGCCCTCTCTAGTTGGGGTGTACACATCTCCCTGTCTTCTAGCAAGACTAGGGGTCAGTCTGACACGCCTCTCGTTATTCCTCTCAAACGCCTGCCTGGCTCTCCACTGTGTGTGGTGGGTCTCATCGAGGATAATTTTCTTCAATTTCCAGCCACTTCCAACTCGCCAATCTTCCTCTGCCGCTTAGGTGGCAGTGTACGTCCAGTTCTTTACAGAGATGTCCTGTCTTACCTGAAGTCCTTAGTCTCCAAGATTGGCCTGTCGCCCTCCAACGTTGGTCTACACTCCCTCAGGAGGTCAGGCGCCACCTTTCTGCACTCCATCGGGGTGTCTTTGGTCGACATTAAAGGAGTTGGCGACTGGCGCAGTCTCTCTGTCCTGGACTATTTGTCACTCTCATTGGATCGCCGTCGACAGATTGACTCGATAGCATCTACTTATTTCTCCTAGACATTTATATTCCTTCTACTATATTCTACTAATTCGGGCTTGGAGGATTGTATTCAGAAGGATAACATGTCCGAGCCAAATAAACATACTACTATAACCCCTTGCTGACTCTTCTGTTCGCGCGATATGATTTGTATAACATTTGTTATGCTATTATATCGAAGCGGGAAGAATGTTCACCCTTGACCTTGGCTACCGGAAGGAAGTGCTCGTTACCTGGTAACGTCAACCGCGCACCTTTCAAACCATTGAACTCATTCAAAGCTGCTAACCAGTCGGTCCATGTTGGTTAATTTTTTTTTTTCTTTTCTTTCTTTCTTCATTGGAGGATTGTATTCAGAAGGATAACATGTCCGAGCCAAATAAACATACTACTATAACCCCTTGCTGACTCTTCTGTTCGCGCGATATAGGGTATAACGTTTAAAGAACAGAAATTCAGCAATTGTACATTCCTAAAAAATCTGACCCATATATCAGATTTACATTGATTTAAAATCTTAAGATTGTTGCAAACTTTAGTCATAACTGAAATTGACTTAAAGTCGTAACTGAAATTGTCTTTTTTTTAGTCTCTCAATGCACTTTTCAGCAGAAATTAATTTCGATGCACATTTCGATGTCTTGCTTTATCACACTCATGTTTTATACTTATACTTGTATATTTACAATAGCTGTCACGGGCTCAATTATGACGGAGGCGAAGAACAAGGACACCCCAACACCAAGGTCCGCCGCTATCGTGAGGGGATTGCACAGGCCAAGAAGGCAAGGACTGATGGTTCAGCGGGCAAAGGCTATGTCCATCATTGAGAAACACCACAGTAAGTCGATAACCTAAATCATATATAATCTATAAATCGAGCGAATCTTGAGAGAATTAATATTTAGTTTATCTTTAAAATCAATCCTTGTTAGCACTATGGAGACGAAGATTATCATTTATAATCACAGTGGCCGGCCGGAATTGATTTATTGACAAACCTATAAATAAATAAATAATCGATTAATATGTATAAGGACACATGTGACTAAGCATCATGGTTCTTTTCATTGTAAACATAGTACAATTTTAGCGTTGAATAATGCACATTTATGTTTTTGATTCCAGATAGGTCCAGAACACATCTAGAAGAGAGGGACAATGCCCTGCTTCAGAGAGAGGAGGAGGATGAAGAAGTAGAAGGTGAAGTAGAATACAATGTGCCTGGAGTAGTAGATGAAGAAACTGAGACTGAGGCGGAACCGGAACCGGAATGGGAAGATGAAGAAGAGTTGCATGTTGAAGTTGCTGCAGTACAAAGCGAAAAGTCGTCTTTTGTATTTCAACGAACGGCCATTTCTCTGGATTCTTCGGGAGATGAGGTTGTTGCCCAAATGATCGAAAAGCCATCGCGACGAAAACAAGGCAATTGGCCACGAGCATCATTATTCACATCCCCATTGGCCGCACTTACTAGGTCCCAAACTAAGAAAGGTAACATTATTTGGTATACCGCAGTAACCATTATTATTGTGAATTATTCATTGTGTCAAATTATCGTTTTCAACTTCAGCAAACAGCAACATACGGTTACATCTGGTTAGTACCATCTGAAAAAAAACAATGAAATAACTCTTTAAATCATAAATTTTTGTTACACCAATACCTCTCACCGGGGGTCATTTTAACTGTTTAAATAGTTTATATTTTAATACACCCTGCCTTGAGAATAATGATATATATGTCAAGTTAAATGTCGAAATGAGCATATCCAAACATATATGTAAAGAGTATGTTGAAGGCCCCAACTCCGGCTGAAGTAACAGACCTGCAGGAAAAGGGAATGTGGGGTTTGTCAAGATTGATAGAGCCATGACCCCTGAAGAAGTCAGTGCCGAGATATGTGGGCTCTTTGCTCCCTCGGAATTTGACTTTGCCTACCTGAAGGTTAGGTGGTTGATACATAATCCAATTAATAAAAACTTTTCTGTAGTAACATTGGGCTATAGTTATGCACAAACAGGCAATCATACCTTCATAAAATTTGTACCTTTATAAATTAATTACTGTTGTTGGTTACAAACTTTTTATTCCGCCTTATGTCATGATAAATACATTATTCTTAGACTTAGCGGACAGTTTAATGATATTTGAAAGGGAGAAACACATGGAATGTAGTGTACCGCCTTGAAAATATTATTTTAGTTATTTATATTATTTTATATTATTATAATTATACTTGCAACTGCATCCTTCTTCCATGAATACCGTAAGGCCTAGTTCCGGTACTATTTGGTTTGGTTTGGTTAGTTTCACCTCCGCTAATAGTAATTAAAAGTTAGCAGATATACTGTGGTTTTATTATTTTATTCTGTGAAATTCCCTATTTCATGAAACAGGGTTTGGCCTGACGAAGTCAGGCTTCATTTAGGTTACCTAAATTTTGTCGTACAATTTGGTTTCCCGTAGGAAATCAAGAATATTTTTGTTCCCAGATTCCCGGAAAATACTCTGCAGTGTCCTGCGATTTTGCAGGAATTTTATTCTGTTCCGGTACTACTTCCGGGAGTTCCGCACTTACGGCGCTAGTCTTTGAACAATTATATTATTAAAATAACAAACACATCTTTTGAAATTACTCAGCAAAACTAGTTAATTTGGTGCTAGAAACATTTCTGAACCATTAAACCCCACCCTACCAATCTTTAACTCACGACTGCAGCACACTACATCTCACTCAAATCCGCGTACAGATCCATGCGGGAACCTGTACTACCGCTAGGGCTGCTGCATGCGCGCGTACGTACAACAACGTCCAGCAGACGAAAATTTTCGGAGATTTAGCGCGCAAGCGACATAGTGAGCCGTGTGCAAAAGCAGCGTTCCACGCTACAACGTCGTATAAAAGCCCGAAACGACGTTTCCAGATTGTTGTTTGTGCAACACCACTAAGTTCGCCATTCCCGCCGCCATCACGGATTATAGGTCGCCATTGCGGATTATAGAAGTAGTGTCCGACTCTTTTTCTTTTCCCTCTTACATGGTGTTGCCATTTGTGCAACACCACTAAGTCGCCATTCCTGCCGCCATCGCGGAATTTCCATATCCAAATTGTACAACACCAAGCTGCCATGGCGTATTGTAGAAGTAGAATAATAATAGTAATAGTAATAAGCAATAGTAATAAGTAATAGTAATAAGCAAACTTTTTTTCCCCCTCTTCCTAAAAATTTATTTTCCCTCTTACATGGCGTTTATGAACACCACTAAGGTCTCAATCGCCGCTGCCATTGCAGGTTGTATTTATTAATTTCCCTCCTACAGACATGCTAACATACTCCAAGACAAGTGGCAATAACAACACTGCGACCTGACATTGTGCTGTGGTCTCCAGGTACGAGGCAAGTGGTTCTAGTGGAGTTAACAGTGCCATGGGAGACCAGACTGGAGGAAGCCCATGAAAGAAAGAGGGAGAAGTACCAAGGATTGGTCGAGGCGTGCCTAGGAAACAACTGGAAGGCTTGGAACTTCCCAGTCGAGGTAGGCTGCCGAGGCTTCGCATCCAACTCCCTCTGGAAAACACTGGGCTTCCTAGGCCTCACTGGAACAGACAGAAAGAAGCTAGTTGGTGTAGTAGGACGGAAGGCAGAAGAGGCATCCTGCTGGATATGGAGGAAGAGGGAGGAGCCATGGAAGAGCTAGTCGGACCCTGGCTGAGTCTGATCACCTCAGTCGGCGCGCCCCCGGAGACCGTAGTGGTACGCGCCGAAACGGTTGATGAAAGGGAGTTCCACCTGATGAGGGGTCCGACTTAGCAGTTCGGTGTTCAAGGAACGGGGGAGTTCCACTGGATGATGGGCCCGACTTCGCAGGGTAAGCTGTATTCTAAGAACCATCTATCACATATCATCTCATCAAACTTTTATTTTAAATCATATCAATTCGACTTGCTGCATTTTCTTCCATCACTATGATCATATCCCTTGCTAGCATGTCTTTCCTTGTGCTTGATCAGTGCATAGTATCACGACTGCCATCACAGGTATCTGCTCCAATTATAGGCAATGTCCACATGCCAGCCTATATCCCTGACAAACTCAGATCCAATGACTGCCATAGCAGGTATCCGCCCCACAGTTATAGGCATAGTCCACATGCCAGCCTACAATATTCCTAATCTTAATATCATCGTATAGATAAAATATATGTTATTCAACAGTATATTCACTTGTCCAAAGTATGACACCAAACTGCTTCAATTTATAAATCCATAAAATACTTACATTGATCCACCCTCTTTAAACTCTTTTATTGTTGTCGATCAACAGATCACACATATCTTGCGCCATGGCTTGCCATATTTATATTATTTTATTATTTCCTCTTACAATAGACGTCAAGTTGATGATACCACTTCCCGTATCCTACTGTGTAATCATGTACGATGCCGATTGGTTTAAATGTTCATTTTGAAACTTAACAATCCAGGTTCAGTGAATGTGCCACGATTCTCAGTACATTCATGCATCCACAACATCCAAAATTTACTGAAACCTATTCAAATTTCATCTTCGAGTATTGTTAGCACCAATTTCATAGATGCAGCCGGGCAGCAAATGCCTGCGTTATCTGAAGACTTTCAAATCTGAACAGTTCTGTGGGAATAGTTCTTTCCATGTGTGGACACAAGCCTCAGGTGCTTTATTAATTTTTTATTTGCTTACTTAGTTATGTTAATCAAATCAGCTTTTAGGTGTGAAAATGGCCGATGTTTATCACCTCTGTACTTGATGGCAGGAGGGTGTAATTCATTTTTATTATTGAATGACTGAAGTGTATCTGTTTAGGTTGTTTTAGATGTTTGAATTGCTAAAGCAATATAATGTTGTATTGGAGAAAAGATTGTCGGAGAAAAGATAGAAGTGGGATTCATTGATTAATCCAGTGACAAAATATGAAATTAAATCAGTCTATTAAACGAAAGGATGTACAGTTATTAGATGAAAATTGTGTTAAGAAACAAAGTCTTGGTGCAGGTGCACCAATTAAGTTAAGATTCTAGTGATGAAGAGGACGTAGCAAAAGCAATTGAAGAAGTGTAGCCCATGAAAGGAGCATGACACTGGTCTTATACAAACTGTGCTGTGCATGACCTTATGTCAATAGAGGGCTACCAATAAATAACGTAGTCTTAAGATCTTCCACTTCTTCAATGGAATCATTATCTACCACTTTCTCCTCTGTTTTATCGTTAATCAGCTCTTCAACTTGAGCCTCTTCAATGGAATCCTCATCTACCATCTTATACAAACTGTGCTGTGCATGACCTTATGTCAATAGAGGGCTACCAATAAATAACGTAGTCTTAAGATCTTCCACTTCTTCAATGGAATCATTATCTACCACTTTCTCCTCTGTTTTATCGTTAATCAGCTCTTCAACTTGAGCCTCTTCAATGGAATCCTCATCTACCATTTTCTCTGTTTTGTCTTTAATCAGATCTTCAACTCGAGCCTCTATAACGGAAATCATTATCTATCACTTCCGCTAATGTTTTGTCTTTAATTGGATCTGTGTCATTAGGTTTACACTCACCCTGAAGACTAGGGAGTAAATCAAATAATGGTGGGTTTTGCTTCAAGATACTGGTGGACTGAACATGTTCTGTTAAGTTTGCCAATAGAGTCTGAGGTTAATTTACTGTTAATAATATGGGATGAGTCTTTTGACACACTTGTGGTCCAGGGCTGCCAACTTGTTTTGTACCTTCCAATTAAAAGGCACTTATCACAGGAAGTTCCCGGAGCATGTATCTTGCGTGCCTTATCTTTATTGGAGTTGCCCCTCACTTTCTTGTTATCTCATGGCCACGTTTTTGAGTTGTGTGCATATTCAAAATGATGGATGACTAAGCTTTATAATTTAAATTTTTTTTAAATGTTTATTAATGTCCATATTAAACAGTGTCTTCAAGTGCAGAGACGGAAATTATCTGTTCTTTGTACTAAAAAATAATATTGTGTGCTATTTAACGCTGTTTGTCTTGGGTGTGTCATATCATCCTGTTTTTAACTTACATTTTTTACTTACTAATAAATACCTTAATAAAACGAAATGTATGAAACAAAGGTGCCAGCAATGCCCGACACTACATTAAGGACTTTACATGCACAGGACCAGTTATATGAACATGTCTGTGCATTGTTCATGAACTCAGTGCAGTATATGCAAGACAAACTGCCGTTAAATGAAGAGCTTCTTTTGAATGCTAAAGTGGCTGATGTTGCTAGTCACCAAAATGCCAAGTTCAGCCAGCTTGAGTACTTTCTGGAACGTTTTCAAGTTTTGCTCAAGGCTGCTGGTGTTGATATAGACACTATACAAGAGCAGTTCCTGTTGTACCAGGTGGATGATATTCCCTCCGAAGAAAGAGCTGATGAGTTGTGGCAAAAGATGGCTTCCTGCGCGATCATGATGGCACATTCAAGTACCCTGGACTTGCCCATATCATGCTAGGGATCGTAGATGCTGCCTGTGAACCTTTTTTATTTTCTGATACAAAAACAGGAAAATATTGGCGGAAATAACTGACGGTGACAATTAGCGACGAGACCATTATTATTACCCATCAGCAACACCAAAAATCATTCCTAGGCACACAGCCGGGCCCATTACTACCCACGCCTAAACACATATCTAGAATCAACTTCAATCACAGGACCCCATACGCACACCACTACAACTGCCACCATCAAACAAGCTTGCATCAAAATCATAACAGCCACCACAATCAGTTCCTACAACCAAAGCCACCTTTCTGAAACTAGTTATCAAGCACCCAACTCTGTACCACCACCAATCAACCCTGTAAGTGATCAGCTATACCAAATAGCACTACAACTTAATTACAGGCTTCACCAGCATGGCCAACAATTTCCAACCCCTTCATATAATAATTATTGCTGACTCCAGATAGGAACAGCTGGCCTAACCACACCTTACTGCACCCTCCCAGTCCTACAAGAGTGCTACATATGAAAAGGACTATACCGAGCCCCAGACACCATTGCACTCATACAATCAGAAACTAATTTTCACCAACGGTATATACAAATTGATTTAATAATCAAATAATTTAATATTATATGTAAACTAAGATAGTTACGCAGGTGCTGATTACTATTATACTATATTTACCTAGGTGCTGATTACTGTTATACTGTATTGTACAAACATACTGCACTGTACTGTGCTGGCTTCATATGTGTGCTACCAAATACTCTGGTGCTGTAGTGTTCTGAGAAAACAGATTAAGGATGAATAGTCATTTACTACTATCCGCATCTTTTACAGTGTTAGCTACTAAGGAAATCTTATAAATGTGCCTTTCTTGTCTGTAAATTAAATGCCATATTGCCTCTGTAACTTAGTCAGCCAGGTAATGACTGTGGTATTGTACTATACTGACCCCTTGAAAGTACTTCACTGTGTTGTGCTGTCTTCATTTTTACACATCTCCGTTCAATATTTCAAATGCAGCTTGTGTAGCATTAGGCATAATTGTCTTAATCAGCATTGTTGAACAAATCACTGCAATCAGTAATGTAACTAGAAATCACCAATGACACTTGTGCGAATGAAGTCGATTGGGGTAATTTGCTTTGCTTTACACTTTTTGTTAGCTAAGGCTATGTTTGGTTTGGTTTGGTTTGGTTAGTTTCACCTCCGCTAATAGTAATTAAAAGTTAGCAGATATACTGTGGTTTTATTATTTTATTTTGTGAAATTCCCTATTTCATGAAACAGGGTTTGGCCTGACAAAGTCAGGCTTCATTTATGTTACCTATTTTGTCGTACAATTTGGTTACCCGTAGGAAATTAAGAATATTTTTGTTCCCAGATTCCCGGAAAATACTCTGCAGTGTCCTGCGATTTTGCAGGAATTTTATTCTGTTTCTCTTGGTTGCCTGACAATGTATTAAGAGAAGCTCTACAAATTCTATCAAGAGGATTGAGAAGGAAGATCAGGCACAATGATCATATTGCGGACTATCTTCTGGCTACCAAAGAGAAGACCCTCGGGGAAGCTTCTCCATCTCAGTCCTACTGGGGTATTGGTATGGGACTCCAAAACCCTGATGTTCTTAACCAAGAAAAGTGGGCCAAGAACGCGAATCTACTCGGCAGAGCTTGGATGGCAGTTAGAAGTCGCCTAGCAGAGAAAAGAGAGAGAGAAAGAGCCGAAGAAGAGGGTGCAGTTGGAGGAGATAAAGAGAAGATGGAGGTGGCTGCTGATAAAACAGAAATATAGACTTTTGTCCGTGATATATATGTGTATTGTTTGACCCTATCATGTTTCACAATGTATGAATATGTACCAACTTCAAAGCCCCAACCCAGGCTAAAATGGGTAGAAATATGTATAAAATCTAAACATATGAGTGTAACATACACGAATTGTGATTATATCCATCATGTTAATTTTATCAGAGAATATCTAAGGATAAAACTAGCAAAAATAAGAGTAAACGGCTGGTCAAACGGTAAAAGTCATAATTGTCGGTCCCTATTTTCACAACTTAATGGAGGGGAATAACATAAACTTCTACTCACTCAATGTGAATGGCGCAGCAAATATAATTAAAAGAAAAGCAATATTTAGACTGCTGGACCAGAAGAAAAGATCAATATTCGCATTACAAGAGACACATAGCTCAGTAAAGGAGGCCAAAATATGGAAAAATCAATGGCAAGGTATATCTCATTTTATTCACGGAAAAAGTAATGCTAGAGGGGTAGCTCTGTTGATATCTAAGGATCTCGATGTCCAAATACACAAAAAAGGTGGTGACGATGTAGGTCGAATTGCTTATATGGATGTATCGATTGAACAGAAAAAATTGTCAGTTTTCTCAATATATTTCCCCACTAAAGATAAGTATAAAGAGCAGGCCATAACGTGTAAGTCTCTAAGAAATATAATTGATCTTAAGACGGAATATTCTACCATTCTCATGGGCGACCTCAATTTAAATATAGTAGATGAAGAAGAGTTCTTAAGTCAAAGCGAGAGTCAACAAAGTAATCAAGAGGGATTAAGAAGCATGATACAAATGATAAAAGATTTTGAAATGTGTGATATAATTAAAGAGTTATCTCCTGAGGGGACTAATATGTCCACTTGGTCTAGAAAGAATTCACAGAGTTCAAGATTAGATTATTGTATAATAGATGCCACCCTTAGACCCGACGTAACAGAGGTAATGAATGAATATTGTGAACATTCGGATCATAATTTAATACATTTTGCCCTAAAATCCTATGAACAGGCTAGAGTGAGTGAGTGAGTGAGTGAGATTGTTTGCTTTACGCCCTTATCAACACTTTGAAGTGTTATATCAAGGGCGGGCGAGCTGAGAGGGAGGCAGTTTATGATCATACCCAGGAAATAGAGATAGAGAAGGAAGAGAGAGAAAGAGAAAAGAGACAGAAAGGCACTTTAAGGTCCCACCCAGGACCAGGCAGTTTAAGGTCTTACCCAGGCTAGAGGCTAGAGGCCCAGGCCTATGGAAATTTAACAAACATCTGTTGAATGACGAGGGCTACATAAATATGATGAAGGATAAAATTGTTGATGCATATAATACAGAGGGCTTGAGTAGCTCTAGAAATAGATGGGACTATATCAAGTTTGTTATAAGAAGAGAAACTATTTGTTACACCAAACAAAAAAATTATGAGAGAAGAAAAAAAGAATCAGAGTTTAGAATCAGAATGAATATCCTTTTTCAAAAAGGAGTTTTGGATGAGAAAGAGAGCCTCGAATTAGAGGACATTCAAAATGATTTAAAATTTGAGCAATATATCAGAGCACAAGGTGCTATGGCTCGAAGCAGATTACAATGGTTGGTTGAAGGAGAAAAACCTACGGCGTATTTTCTTAATTTAGAAAAGAGGAATTACAAAAAAAAGGTTATATCTCAGCTTGAATTCGATGATCATATAATAATTAAACCCGAAGATATTTTAAAAGCCGAAAAAGATTTTTACCAAGATTTATATACTGAAAAACCAATGATTTTACCTGAATCCAATACCTTTATGTCTAACGGTGGTGGCTCAATCTTCGAGCAGCTGGATAAACAACTGCTCAACAGAAGGCTAGGTAGTGAAGAACTTAAGAAAACATTAGATTCCTTCGCAAATAATAAAGCTCCAGGACCTGATGGTCTGCCAGCAGAATTTTTTAAATGTTTCTGGTCCACCCTAGGCCCCATTTTTGATGAAGTAGTATATGAGTGTGTAGAAGAAGATAATTTGTCAAACGAAATGTATAGAGGAGTAGTATCTCTCATCCCGAAAAAGGATTGTAATCTCAAACTGATAGGAAGTTGGAGACCTATAACTTTGTTAAATACGGATTACAAATTGATATCGAAAACTCTAAGCATAAGACTAAAAAATTGTATAAGTAAGGTAATAAATGAAGATCAATACGGATTTATTAAGAACAGGTATATAGGTTGTGCAGTAAGAAGATTGGAAGATATTACCCAATTCTTGGAAAAAAATAAGAAAAAAGGCCTATTTGTATCACTCGACTTCCGAAAGGCTTACGATTCGGTATCGTGGGACTTTTTATACAAATGTTTGCATGACATAGATGTCGGTGACGGGTTTTTAATGTGGATAAAAAGATTGTTATCTGGTTCTAAATCCTGCATTATTAACAACGGGTATACTTCAGAGTGGTTTAAAGTAAGCAGAAGCGTTAAGCAAGGATATCCCATATCATCCTTGCTCTTCGTAATCGTCGTAGAAAAATTAGCAGAGAAAATTCGAAATGACCCAGAGTGTACTGGAATAACTTTTGGTGGTACCGATAACAGAATTATTCAGTTTGCTGATGACATGACGATTATTGCTAACAGTGAAAAATCCTTAGCAAGAATGTTGGAAATTATTAATGAATTTAGCAACGTGTCAGGTCTATCCTTAAACATAAGTAAAACAAGAGGTTTCAACATCGGTCCAATGTTATTATATCAACCTTTAATTAAGAATATCAACTGGGTAAGCTCCATGAAGATATTAGGAGTACATTTATTGTATCCATACAACAAGGAGATACAGAATAACATGAATTTTACATCGGCGCTAGACAAAGCTCATACTGTAGCCAGTCACTGGGGAAAGCGTGATATTTCACTGAAAGGCAGGATTGTAATTATGAATGTCTTGATCATTCCTCTGTTTCTGTATGTAGCCAATTTAATAGTAGTCGAAGAAAGAATGATATGTGAAGTGCAAAAACTGGTAGGTAAGTTCATATGGAGAGGCGGAAAACAAAGAGTTGCTAAACACTATCTAAGCAGAGAAATAGAAGGAGGCCTCAAACTGCATGACTTTAGATCAAAACTAGTTGCAGGCAAATTAAAATGGATTCAAAGAATCATGGCCGAGCCAGATAGTAAATGGTGTGCTATTATAAGAAATACATTCGGTGATGATATAAAAGAGAGGCTAAAATGTAGAAAAATCTTGATAATGCCAGACTCTAACTTTTATAATGAAGTGTTCTTGACGTGGAACAGATTCTACAGTTCATGTGAACCTAAATGTAAGAAAAGCGTTTTGTGTGAGTCTTTGTGGAAGAACTGCTGGATTAACTTAGAAGATGCGGTAAGCAATGTCAATCTCTGGAGAAGAAAAAACATAAATAAGGTAGAAGATGTTTTAACCAACAATCGAGTTAAAAATAAGGAAGAGTTTAAAAGTGATTTCGGTGTCAAAATTAATTATTTGGAAGAGATGAGTGTGAAAGGGAAAATACCTGTCCACTGGATTACATTAGTAAAAGAAGGTGAAATCGAAAACTATAAGGAAGAAATATTTTGCTAGATAGGAGTGAAACAAATAAATATTCTTACTGCCTCTTTCAGGGAGATTTATACTGCTGTGAGAACTAAGTTGAACCCACAAGATAACAGGAATGATGACTGGCTCGAAAAATTCTTACAAAAAAACATTGACATATCTAATATAGATTTCAATATATGGTATCGAGTTCCCTTTCAATGCACAAGAAATGTTAGACTACAGTCGTTTCAGTATGGTGTAATCAACAAGTTAACGGTCTGTAATGTCCACTTGAATGACATGGATATTATAGGATCAAATCTGTGTAAATATTGTGATTCGGTAGACGACCTGTTCCACTTTTTTATCGACTGTGAGAAATCGTGTACCTTTAGATGTGGTAATCGAGCAATTACTCACATTTGATATCAACCCCATATCGTCCTGTTGAAGCAAACCATAACTCACAAACTAGCTATCGCTTCACCTGTTTGTTTAAACTGTTTTAATAATGGAAAAATTGCTATTTCAGATTGGCTTGTACACTCAGGACTCGACTCTGAGTTTGAGAATCTCCCTGAGAAAGACCTGGCGAAGCTGCTGGCCAAGTTTTATGCCGAAGTCCGTACCGTGAAGAAGCAGAAATATGGGTTATCTTCCATGAGATGTATCCGATCTGGGTTACACCGACACTTGACACAACCCCCCCCCCACAACTGTGTCATAAACATAATGAGCGGACCTGCATTTGCTTCCTCCAACGCAGTAATTTCGGGTAAATATATTTGATTCATCTTCCATCCAAAACAATTATTATTCTAACTTTTTTCCACGTCTTATGAGACCTATATAAATCCTGTACTGCATCTAGCATATTACCGAATCAATTGTCCCCATTTACTTGCCTTAGGAACCATCAGTACATTGGTTATTCATGTATTTGTTCAAAAGTGGCAACATCTGAACGTTGTTATTTATACAAAAAGCAGGAGTGGGCGGTCCAATCACTAAATGCAGGTGGTGCTGCTATTATGTAGTTAGCACCGCACACTTTCATCTAGTATAAAAGCTCGCGCAAAATCGAGCCACCTTCCTTTGTCTACCGCCTAGCCAAGCTGGCAACATGCATTTTAAACATTACTTATTAAAATCATCATGTTAAAAATACCTGTCACGATGACTTACCAACAATTCTTATTAAACGGGAGCTGTATGCTCTATGCCATACTAAGATTCCCATCTGTTATGGGAAACACATGTATTACCCCCACTCAAGCTTTTATACTTTCTGAAAGTGTGCGGTGCTGACTAGGTGACGACATTAGTGGAGGTATTAAGTCATCAAAGAACTTTTTTGGACCGTACCATTGGCGATTTCTATGTTAAACCTATGTTAAGGTGAAAAAAAATTCACATTACAGTACCTTTTTACTGCAAACCCAAGAGTAACTATCGCCATAATGACATTGGAATCATACCGCTGTAGAGTTAATCATTTTATTATATCGTCTAACCACATACCACCAGTGGGCCGTGCAAAGATTAACATCAGCTGTCCTTTCTGGCTCACCGCATCTCACTTAATATATCGATTCTACGCGCTAGATTCTTTGTCAAAGTAGACAGGAGTAATAATGTTTTGTGTAGACTTTATTACCAGCATTTTAATCCATTATTTTATTTATCATGCAGGTGCCATCCGCAAGGCAAAAAAGGAGGGACTAGACAAGTCAAAGAGCCTCGCGCCTATCTCCACGGGAGACATCACAAAGATGTATGCCTCCGGGGTAGTATCTACAGATAATCCTCAGGGACTGCAGTACCGTGTGTTTTTCGAGTTGTGTCTTCATTTCGGAAGGAGGGGTCGAGAGGGACTTAGGGACCTGAAGAGAGAAGATATAGTAATCTGACACGATGCAGATGGCTTTGAGTACGCCACCTTGGCGTTCAAGCCCTCTGAAAAGAACCACGATGGTTTGAATCAACATCAACAAGACCACGTGCAACGACTCTCAGCTTAAGAATGAATAAATTACTATGAAGACACTATTAATCTTAATTGTCATTGACATTGCAGTTCTAATTGTACCTATTTCAATGTAGCTTACATTGTCTCTCAAGTAAAGGAAGCGCCAACTATAGTAACAAATTTTTGCACACAAGATTAAAATAAGGCACAAAGAGTGAGTGAGTGAGTGAGATTGGTGGCTTTACGCCCTTATCAACACTTTGAAGTGTTATATCAAGGGCGGGAGAGCTGAGAGGGAGGCAGTTTATGATCATACCCAGGAAAAAGAGATAGAGAAGAAGGGAGAGAGAGACAGAGAAAAGAGACAGAAAGGCACTTTAAGGTCTCGCCCAGGACCAGGCACTTTAAGGTCTTACCACACTTAGGCACAAAGACAAATATTTACTGAATTAAGGCACAAAGACAAATAAGTAATCTGAGTGAGTGAGTGAGTGAGATTGGTTGCTTTACGCCCTTATCAACACATTTAAGAGTGTTTTATCAAGGGCGGGAGAGCTGAGAGGGAGGCAGTTTATGATCATACCCAGGAAAAAGAGATAGATAAGAAGGGAGAGAGAGAGACAGAGAAAAGAGACAGAAAGGTTTGAATCAACATCAACAAGACCACATGCAACGACTCTCAGCTACAGGAGGGGAAGGCTGCCCTCTGGCCAAGTTGAAGCTGTATCTCAGCAAGCTGAACGTGGACCTGGAGGAGTTTTTTCAAAAAAGCAAAGTGGCAGAAGTCAGCCATATGGTATATGGCTTTACCTGTTGGAGCAAACACAATTGGCCTTTTTATGAACAGCGCAGATGTCATCCATGCGTTTTTGTTGTTCTTGTATAGCACAGGAAGTGAGTGAGTGAGTGAGACTGGTTGCTTTACGCCCTTATCAACACATTTAAGAGTGTTTTATCAAGGGCGGGAGAGCTGAGAGGGAGGCAGTTTATGATCATACCCAGGAAAAAGAGATAGATAAGAAGGGAGAGAGAGAGAGAGAAAAGAGACAGAAAGGTTTGAATCAACATCAACAAGACCACGTGCAACGACTCTCAGCTACAGGAGGGGAAGGCTGCCCTCTGGCCAAGTTGAAGCTGTATCTCAGCAAGCTGAACGTGGACCTGGAGGAGTTTTTTCAAAAAAGCAAAGTGGCAGAAGTCAGCCATATGGTATATGGCTTTACCTGTTGGAGCATACACAATTGGCCTTTTTATGAACAGCGCAGATGTCATCCATGCGTTTTTGTTCTTGTATAGCACAGGAAGTGAGTGAGTGAGTGAGACTGGTTCCTTATCAACACATTTAAGAGTGTTTTATCAAGGGCGGGAGAGCTGAGAGGGAGGCAGTTTATGATCATACCCAGGAAAAAGAGATAGATAAGAAGGGAGAGAGAGAGAGAGAGAAAAGAGACATAAAGGTTTGAATCAACATCAACAAGACCACGTGCAACGACTCTCAGCTACAGGAGGGGAAGGCTGCCCTCTGGCCAAGTTGAAGCTGTATCTCAGCAAGCTGAACGTGGACCTGGAGGAGTTTTTTCAAAGCTGAACGTGGACCTGGAGGAGTTTTTTCAAAGGCCAAAAGCAAAGTGGCAGAAGTCAGCCATATGGTATATGGCTTTACCTGTTGGAGCAAACACAATTGGCCTTTTTATGAACAGCGCAGATGTCATCCATGCGTTTTTGTTCTTGTATAGCACAGGAAGTGAGTGAGTGAGTGAGACTGGTTGCTTTACGCCCTTATCAACACATTTAAGAGTGTTTTATCAAGGGCGGGAGAGCTGAGAGGGAGGCAGTTTATGATCATACCCAGGAAAAAGAGATAGATAAGAAGGGAGAGAGAGAGAGAGAGAGAAAAGAGACATAAAGGTTTGAATCAACATCAACAAGACCACATGCAACGACTCTCAGCTACAGGAGGGGAAGGCTGCCCTCTGGCCAAGTTGAAGCTGTATCTCAGCAAGCTGAACGTGGACCTGGAGGAGTTTTTTCAAAGCTGAACGTGGACCTGGAGGAGTTTTTTCATAGGCCAAAAGCAAAGTGGCAGAAGTCAGCCATATGGTATATGGCTTTACCTGTTGGAGCAAACACAATTGGCCTTTTTATGAACAGCGCAGATGTCATCCATGCGTTTTTGTTGTTCTTGTATAGCACAGGAAGTGAGTGAGTGAGTGAGTGAGACTGGTTGCTTTACGCCCTTATCAACACATTTAAGAGTGTTTTATCAAGGGCGGGAGAGCTGAGAGGGAGGCAGTTTATGATCATACCCAGGAAAAAGAGATAGATAAGAAGGGAGAGAGAGAGACAGAGAAAAGAGACAAAGGTTTGAATCAACATCAACAAGACCACATGCAACGACTCTCAGCTACAGGAGGGGAAGGCTGCCCTCTGGCCAAGTTGAAGCTGTATCTCAGCAAGCTGAACGTGGACCTGGAGGAGTTTTTTCAAAGGCCAAAAGCAAAGTGGCAGAAGTCAGCCATATGGTATATGGCTTTACCTGTTGGAGCAAACACAATTGGCCTTTTTATGCGCGAGATATCGAAGGCAGCCAAGCTCTCGCAGGAATATACCAATCACAGCATCAGAGCTACCTACCTACCTAAAGTTAACCTTGTTACTATTAAGCCCCCAAAAAGGGATTTTTACTTTCATTTTTACTGTAACAATCATTTCAAGAAAGGACGTCGGCATCCATAGGAAGACCTGGCATATCTCTGTGTCAGACTTGAACGACCAGTTGTAAATAACATCATGCAATAAAGAATTTCTGAATCTGAATCTGAATCATATAGTTATGTACTTTCCCAATCATTCTCACTCTCATATATACCCATTATATTTGGTTTCTATGACATATCACATATACAAATATATTTTTTTTTTTTTGGCATTATTTGTTCATTGAACTTCGATAAATAAAATTCTATAACATGCTCATTAGATGAGGGTGACACAGTTGAAGACGTAGATTCCTTTTTTATCTTTACATTCGCTGCTATGCACCTTCACTGCAGACAAACCCCCCGGTTCCCGAGATAACTGCTCCATAACTCTGCCTACAAATAATATTTTGTTTCTTAGACAAAAGACCTGCCAAAAATATTCAGGCTGGATGGGAACTTCCGTCTTGTTCACAAGAAGTTGGCTGGGACAAGCCATGCACCACCACAAACATCACGCATACATGCTATTTCTTGAGAAGGAAAATATTCAAATCTTCCTTGACAATAGACATTCTCAAGAAGCCAATGTTTGTAAATTTTTCCAATATATTCTCCCAGCATTTTCCTATCGATACCACATGTGAGTCATAACCTCTTGCCCTTTCAATAATATAACACCCTTTGATATCCCTTTTATCAAATGATGTTTATCTCTCCTCCCTCTCTTCCTATATTCCCTCCATTCTCCCCCCTTTCATCCCCCCCGACCCTTTCCTTTCCTTATTTTTTTTTCCTCAGCATCAACTTTATTCCCCTCCCTCTTTTTTCCTCTCTTCACTATTGTTAAAAATTATCCTTCCAAAATACAACTTCCGCCCCTAAAAATAACTGTCCCAACCCTCCATTCTCACCTGTAAAACCAACCACAGCCATCCATCTCCGATTCATGGCAATGGCCTGGGCATTTATATTTTTGGTTGAAGGAATAGCGAACCTACAGAAATTTTGTTCTAGCGTTGCGAACTTGGTGAGTAGTGACTACATGTATCCGACAATGGTAGGCATGGCATACCTCTTTATCATATTCAAATGTCTATCAAATTCAAATCTCTTCCTAAGGATATTTCATCCATTATTCCCTTGAGAAAAGAGACGGATAGGCACTTTGTGGTGGTGCCCTCGGGCCTCGTCTATTGCCTGGGCTGGCCGACCTGGAAAAGACTGATGCCAACACCCTCCTGACATCCGGCATTTTAGCGACATCATCAGGGAGTACTTCAACTGAGGCGCTACCACGACGAGCACCTGAGCTTGCAGGAGCTTATCGTGCACCTCAGGAGGATGGAGTAGTAGCTTTCAGCAAGTTTATATTGGTTATTAGTCCTCATAAATTGTAATGTAGTGACATTAGCTAGACAGTTGTTAAAAAGATATTTCCAGTTTAAAGTTATTGCCGACGACTTATACCAGACTTGGTTTTACACCCATTGTATATCATTATTAAATATAAACTAGTTCTAAAGTAATTCTGCTGTTGCTTGCTTGCTTGCTTGTGAGTGAGTTTGGTTGCTTTACGCCCCTATCAACACATTGAAGTGTTTTATCAAGGGCAGGAGAGCTAAGAGGGAGGCACTTTATGATCATACCCAGGAAATAGAGATAGAGAAGAAGGTAGGAAGAGACAGAGAAAAAGAGACAGAAAGGCACTTTATGGTCTTACCCAGGACCTACTGTTGCTTGTGTTTGAGTTGTTCTCTGTGTTGAATAAATCTACGATAGCTATAGACCAGGGAGCCAGGGGGGGGGGGGGGGGGCTTAAAACAAGGAAGTGGAATGACAGAGCACTTTAATAATAATGGTTATCAAATTTATTTATTTATTTAAACTAATAGTATTTACTTAAGTCAACCTGCACAGTTCAGGGCATGTCCCTGCGTGCATCAAAGTTGAGGGCTGCCAGACCTTGTCAACCTGCCATCAAACCATGATCTTGGTAGATCTTTGTGCCAGATTCATGTATGTCCAACCAGTCGGAGTCTATTTTCCTGCAGATCACAATGCTGACTGGTTGCAATCAGTAATCTCTCGCCGGTCTTTTGTCCACTCTTGCATAGCATGGGAAGTCCCTAAGTGCCAGGTGCACTATACTTCGGTCCTTCAACCTTGCAATCAAACCCATATTTTTTTTAAATTCATTTTATTTATCACTGGTTCTAGGTAAGACTTAAACTGCCTTTCACACTATCTTCCTATCAAAATTGTTTAATTTAACTTAAATGTATGTTATAGCACTCACAACAATATATTAAATCCAAATATGATCATGGTTATCAAATTTATTCATTTAAACTAATGGTTTTTACTTTATAAGTCAAACTGTGAATAGTTGATATCAGAATGGGGAAAAATGACAGTGTAGAGAGCAGTTTGGACTACGTCTTCAACTGTGTCACCCTCTTACAACATTGCAACGCAAGATCTGACCATGATAAGCTACACAGCACATGAACAACATAAGGAGCAAGCAATCACTAGAGTTAGAATGGATGAGGCTGACCTGGAAAAACTTGCAGAACAACTAGTCAGTTTTACTCCATTTGGGGATGATTTATTTTTACCTAACATTATCACAGGGTTTCATGCAAATGAGGTCGTCAATGGTTTTCAATAGGAGTGAGTGAGATTGGTTGCTTTACGCCCTAAGCAACACATTGGAGGTTATAGGACGTGCGTTAGTTGGTAAAATGGATGGAACTGTTTTCTTATTGTTACGGCGAGTGCAGTCAGCTGCTGCTGCCGCCATTTTGTTTAACATAAGTTTACCTCCGAGGTCAAGGTTGTTTTTTCATATCAACCATGTGTTACAAGCTTTAATATTTCAAAATATATTATGGTTGTATTAATCACCATTTAAGAGTAATTTTGGTTTCATTTCTATAAGCCCAAGTTGCCGAAAGGTATTTTAAATATATTTGCTGCTGAGCACGTATACACTGCAGACAAAACTGTTTTTACTTTTTCTCTCAACTAAAGGGCTAACGTGGTTAGTACCTACATTACCTTTATTATCAAATGATTGTATATTGCATGTAGATCACCCGTTGGTGTATATATCATTGTATTTTCATACATATGATGTCAAATCTCTAGATGTCAAATCTCCATAGCAGTGGTTTATACAAGGTTATATAATTTAATTAAGTTTCACAGTGTGTTCCAAACCACTGTATGTATACATGTCCAAGAATGTCTATCAACAAATAAAAGGGAGGAAACAGTAACACTAATATTCACACAAAAGAAATTCCAAGGTAAAAACACTAGCATCCAGCAGGGCAGTTAAAAGTTGTTGAAGACCGTACCATTGACCCATCAGTTATTTCAGAGATTCCTAGTTGTTTCGCAGGCAGGTGAACTCCAAACTGGAGGAAGTGATGAACAATGAACTTCATATTGTTGAAAGACAAAAGGTTTATTGCTAAAATTGAAAAATTATGTAATTAGGCTCATTTTGATGACTTAAGCCCCAAGCTAACTTGAGAATTTTTTAAATTGAAGAAACCATACACATTTCTAGTCAAAAAGCCAGGGAAAGAAGAAAAAAGGTTGATGAAAGGATGAGTAAACTTCAAGATATAAGACAAAAAAAAAAAAAAGAGGCTTAGTATCGACAAACAAAATGAGGGAAATACTCTTCTTCAACTAGCCAGAGAATATGAAATGAACAAAGCAGAAGGGGCGCTTATAAGATCTAAGGCTAGATGGGGGTGAGTGAGTGAGATTGTTTGCTTTACGCCCTTATCAACACTTTGAAGTGTTATATCAAGGGCGGGAGAGCTGAGAGGGAGGCAGTTTATGTTCATACCCAGGAAATAGAGATAGAGAAGAAGGAAGAGAGAGAAAGAGAAAAGAGACAGAAAGGCACTTTAAGGTCCCACCCAGGATCAGGCAGTTTAAGTTCTTACCCAGGACCCGGATCAAGGGAGAAAAACCCTCCAAGTATTTATGCACCCTGGAGAAATACAGGGCAGAAAAGAAAGTAATAAATATTTATTAATAATTTCCTACACACAGGCTTAAAATTATAGTCCTGTCTTATACTATATTACATATATCAAAAAATTTTTTTCACCAACTTATTCCCTAGAACTCATCAAACAACATCACTTTATTCAACTCCATATTTCATCATATTCTAACACATTTAAGACACATTATGTGTCGCAGTGCCTAACACATTTAAGACACATTATGTGTTGTGGTGCCTAACACATTTCCATTATAAAAGTAGCCTCCCGTCTTCAACCACCATTGTCCCTGAAGAAGCCCCCCCCCCCTGTAGGGCGAAATATTGGACCAAATAAAATGACTTATCGAAGATGACGACTTGAGTGATATTTTTCCCCACTGACTAATTTTCACTCCTTCACTCTGTATCCTACCTGGGATCGCCGACATCCACGATCTAATGACACTGGGAACGTGTGTGTGTCACTGTCCCACGATTACAAGATTATATCTTTTTCGGACACACTGCATCCTACTATGGGATCCGCTCCCTATCCGAGGGAACCCCCCCTCCCCGGTATGTCGTAACCCTAACGAAACCAAGCATGAAGAAGAAAAGGAACAGAATACCCACACAACTACTACCTTGAAAACAACCTCGAATCCAACCCCATCATCAGAACCACGGCACATTACCCTCCAAATCAACCTAAAACAACCTGTTACCCTCATAAAACAGATCTTAAACGAAATATAACCAGAAAATAGCCCACAAAACCCCCCCGACATCAATCAACGATAACCCTTTAAACATTCAACACATCCAGCCAGCCATCCCTCGCTCACACAAAACACCCACCACCGATTGGAAACTTCCAGTCCCCTCGTGGCACCTTCAGGCCCCCCTACGGCTGCAAAACAACCCATTCTTCACCCAGAATCTGTGAATTGCGAATATCTCGCCCCCTAGACTTGTTTCAACCCCTAACCGACCCTTAACAATCACAGATAATCCCAGAAAATTCAACTACGATACCTGTTGACACAGAGCCGCCATTTGCAATTGTAACCAGGGATACCCCGTTCCATATCCAGGCCACCGCAGCTGGACCAGGTTGATAATCAAAATTATGTAGTTATTAGAGAGTGAGTGAGTTTGGTGGCTTTACGCCCTTATCAACACTTTGAAGTGTTATATCAAGGGCGGGAGAGCTGAGAGGGAGGCAATTTATGATCATACCCAGGAAATAGATATAAAGAAGAAGGGAGAGAGAGACAGAGAAAAGAGACAGAAAGGCCCTTTAAGGTCTTACCCAGGACCATGAGTGAGTGAGATTGGTTGCTTTACAATCTTATCAACACATTTAATATGGTTATATTAAGGGCGGGAGAGCTGAGAGGGAGGCAGTTTATGATCATACCCAGGAATCAACCAGACAAATCAGATCCGTTTCCAGAGGATCTAACGATGGAAGTGAGCGGGGGGGGGGGGGGGGGGGGGACTCCCAGATACCCAAGATAGGGAAATCTTCCAGGCTTTCAGGAACGGCCAAGACCTCAACCACCATAATAATATGCACACGGAAGAGGAAACTACCTACAACCCAGAAAAGGGAGACTCATCCGGAGAAACAGATAGACTACCAACCGAAGCCACCAACAAGCAACCCTGACAACCGATCTGTCGCCTCCTCAGACCCCATTCTACATTCAATCATGGACAGGGACCCTGAGGCGCAAGTTAAAAGAAAGAGGGAATACAAAACAGATGAGGACATGGATACCATCACCCGCGGCCCCGGACAAGCCGCAAACCAACTGGGACAATGTGATAAGCATCCCACAAAACCAGACCACAACAACTCAAGAACTAACCACTGGCACTTGTGGGAGGCATATTGACATAGAATTGATTGTATTGTATGGTGGCTTCTAAATAACAATATTAAGGAGGTGATGAGTGAATGAGTGAGATCGGTTGATTTACGCCCTTATCAACACATTGAAAGTTATATCAAAGGCGGGAGAGCTGAGAGGGAGGCAGTTAATGATCATACCCAGGAAATAGAGATAGAGAAGAAGGGAGAGAGACGAGAGAGACAGAAAGTCACTTTATGGTCTTACCCAAGGAGGGCTGAGAGGGAGGCAGTTCATGTCATGATCATACCTAGGAAATAGAGATAGAGAAGACGGGAGAGACCGACAGGAAAAGAGACAAAAAGAGCTCAATCCGCTCGTTAGATCTCCCCAAAACATGAGACTAAATAGACGGGATTTTTTAGAGAGGGGTATTGTATGCCAAAGTCGAAACTGCCTCTGGATTAGACGTCTAGCCCGAATTAAATATCCGATCGGCATTTCGCGCACATGGCGATCCTAGCCCTAGGCAGAAGACAAGACCAAACGGAACTTCCGAGTGTCTTGTAACTCAAAATAGAGACATCATACTGATAACCAGACATTATGTACAATGCACGTAGGCCGTAATCTGTCCCACTGTCTTTACATCAACAGTTTTCCCTCCAGAAAGAGTGACTACAAATCAACAAATCCTCTGAACCGCGCACCTCGTCCGCACGCTGCCGTACTCACCCGGAAATGAGTGGAGGTGGGAGGAAAAGAGGCAAAACTGGAAGCTTACACCGTTACAACGCTGTCTCAACTAGAGGGCGGAAGATGGCGCCTTCCATGCATTTGGCAGATATTTGATGGGGGGAAAGAAGGAAAAATGGAAGATCGGAGAATCCTTGAAATATAAGATTATGTTTTACTTATATTTCATGAATATGTGATGTAGTCCTACCTGATGAAATACAATATTTAAATATGGATTTGACACCATGCAGTAGGTCTAACGTTAGGCCATCACCTTAGTCTCAAAATATGTTTGGTCACGGAACCCGCTCGCCACGGTACCCGGGGCAAGACCCACTTTCTTGGAGGCGGTTAGTCGCTTTTACTCAAACAAGTGCCTTCGGCACTTGGGATAGAGCAGGTTTTAATTTTCCTTCTCTCTTTTCCCTCTCCCCTCCCCCTTTTTCTCTGGGTATATCCTGAGAAAAAATGGAACGATATCGTCGTTATTTTGAATGTTAGAATTGCCAAATTTAACACTGGAAATATATTTGAAAACAGTAATAATGAGGATTTAATATTGATTTTAAATATATTTCGATGTTAGGAAATAAAGGGGAGAGGGAGGGGGAGAGAGAGCAAGAGAAAGGGAAAGAAGCAGAGGGGAGCAAAAGCAGGATTTAGGGCAGGGCAGAGGGAAAGAGTAAATAGAAGGAGAGGAAAGATGAGAGAGACACAGGAGGGTGTAAATCTGTATGTATTCTGGTGTGGAAAAATAATGAAATAAGAATACATTTCTATTTCATTTAAATGTTATGGTTGAACAGAGATGGGTTACTGAATTTGGTGTATAGGAGCGTCATCCTGGGAACCCATTTCAACAGCTTATAAATAAGTAACAAATTAAATTTGAGCATAGATACTTTTTAGTGACGCCGGCAAATGGCAATGTGGCCCACGTGGACAAGCCCCACGTCGGCCATTTGTCACTGACGCAGGCCATTTTTTACCCACAAAAAAGTAATGAAAGACTAGGGGGTTTAGGGGCATGCCCCCCCCCCCCCCCCCCCCTAAAGTCATATATACAACATGAGATTTCATTAAATATTACATTGAAGGTGACTACGACGTCGGCCAAAGTGGCCGACGTGAAAGGAGCAGGTGTCGGGCAATGAAATTTTACGTCGGCTATTCGGGAACACTGTCAATAGTAGTTTATAAACAAACATTCCCTAATGTCAAATGAAAGTATTATAAGTTAAGAATCATCAAGGATACAAACGAAAAATCGATGGCAACATCGAGATGTACCTGTCAGAGCAATACAAACGTTACAACAACAACAATCTGGACACTTTCATATTTGTGGAAATAATCTCTTTACTGTTAAGTGAACTTCTCTTATGATTTAAATCACAAATGAGGTTCAGAACTTTGGGGTTGATAGAATGAAAATTATATAAATGTATTGTCTTCTGATATAGAGCCCTCTGGGGTAGAATTATTATATTTTAGGCATACCACTTTTCCCATTTGATTTCTCGATGTGTGTATATAGGCCTTGCTCTTTTATTTCTGTTTTTGTTTTTGTTTCAAACGGTTTGATAAACATCACATATTTGCAATGTTCTTAGCTCATTTCTGTCTCTACTTTTAGCATTTAATCGATAATAGCCGGGAATTTGAGACTTTGAAAAGGACATACGAAATTAGGACGGGCACAAGCTTCATTGCTGCAAGAACCCACCAGTCCATAGGGACATCAGGTAGGTTCATTAGGTTATGTTGTAATTAGAAATTGGTGTAGATTAGAATCGTTGAAGGGAAAAAGACAGGTGCAGGAATATTTATAAGAAGCTATAAGAGGATTGTTCCATTTGTACATTTTCCCCTTCAAACTCCATTATGCTATCCCTGTATTTCAGCAACTGAGACAAAGGGCAAAAAACTCCAATGGCCAGATTCAGATGATGAGACGATAAGGCACCCATACATGGTTATGCAAAGAGAGAGGTACGAGTGCCACCATGGACCAGACAGAAATCTGTCTAAAAAAGGCACCAAGGCCCAGGTATGCATTAAAAGTGACATGTTCCATTGTAAAATTCCAGTTTCCACACAGGAGAAGCGCAGCAAAATACTTTAGCTAATAATATTGAAGAAATGCGGGCCATTCTTCGTAATAATTCAGGGTCAGTAGTTGGGCGAGAAATTAATCAACGCAACACACAGAGATGTATGCTTCGAATCAGTACAAGCCTTAGAAGAGGTCGATCCAATCTTGCTGTTTATTCTTATACTAGACAGATTAGAACGAATACACTGGTCCTGCGCGGATTGGCTTTGGTCCCGTTGGTCCAATTAATTGACAGGTTAGATTAGAGATCCATTTACCTCTTCGGCGGTGATTTCCCAGTTAATGAGTGTTGTCAACGCCATTTCGGAGGTAATTGAATTAGCTGATTATATGTAAAGATGAATTACTATTACCTGCTTGATTTGGAATATTCTATTTCTATATAGAGAATTTGGAATATTAATTTTTGCCTAGATCCAACGTAACAATTTTTGTGCAGGTATTTCCAAAAACAAAAATTTTGATCTCTTTAGTCCCTATTCTTACCCATTACATTTTATCCCAATGGTAAGACATAGTGTCTAGCTGTTCACTGCTGAACTGAATCACACTTTCAGAGGTGCCTACGCAGTCGTTCCAATCCTCTGGTTCTGCGATCGGTGGATAACCATCATTGAATATCTCCTCTAGGAAAATATCCTCAGCTTCGAGGTATTGTGGGAACTCTTCCACATACTCAATTCTTTCCGCCGGTGGCATGTCTAAAATACTATCTCTACAGGATAAAGTAAGATAATACTTGTGTGATCAGCTAATGCACCTTCCAATAAAAGCCCAGCTCAGAGTCCCAAACATACAACACCCATAAATACAATGGCAGTTTTGAAAAAGGCACACTCACCTGACTCCTTTTGCTTGCTTCCAAGGTTGGATACTGATCTGACCAACTAACTAGTCCCTAATCATGGTCGCCAATGAAGAAATGCGGGCCATTCTTCGTAATAATTCAGGGTCAGTAGTTGGGCGAGAAATTAATCAACGCAACACACAGAGATGTATGCTTCGAATCAGTACGAGCCTTAGAAGAGGTCGATCCAATCTTGCTGTTTATTCTTATACTAGACAGATTAGAACGAATACACTGGTCCTGCGCTGATTGGCTTTGGTCCCGTTGGTCCAATTAATTGACAGGTTAGATTAGAGATCCAATCAGCCACAGGATAACAATGACAGACAATTATTAAACCACTGCCACTCTGACCAATCTCTTTGGGTGGTGACCAGGTCACGGGGTTATCTCCCCTCCCCTCTCCCTCCCACTCTTTAATCAGTATTCCCCCCCTCCCCTGACCTGGTGGTCAGCCCCTCCCCTCCTTTCCCATGTGATTGACTTTGAGATAACGGTCAGACCTGGACCTCACCTGTACCTTTGGACTTTGGGATGATAAGAAATCCGCGAGCGTTGCGGCGGTAAGAAAGTGTGGGTAGCCTTCTGGCCGGTAGGGGCGCGACGAATGTCTGGCTGAATGAGACAACTTTAACTCAAAATTAGACAATTTAGGCTTGTCAATTTTACAATATAATTCACAGGATTTTTTTTACTTCAATATTTTGTGTCCCAACCTTTCCCAAAGCACCAAGTGTTGACTCTTAGCAGAATTTGTTCGCATATAACATCTTGACTCAATTTGATCAGTTGCATTTGTATTCTACACCTTTCCTGTTGTCTGTTACATATCCATATACTAGACACTTATAGCTTTTCTCTGTTTTTTGTTTTCCTGCTCTTCATAGCCTCGACATCGGAGTGTCGTCCTCTTTCCACCGGGGAGGATACCGCCGCAATAGTTTGACTTCAATATTTAATATAAACAGAGACTTTTTACGCCTATTAATCTCCAACGAACACTTCTTATTCAGGGCCTAACCCATTCAAAGCTATACCTCATGTCTACACGTCTGGAGGGACGGATCACCAAACTGCTGCTGCCAATCGACCAACTTTCTGTGACTTCTCTTTTATTTTGTAAATGTCTACCTTTCGGTCTTCAGCCAGGCTAAGCACTGCTAGGTAGCGTTTTAACCTCTTTAAAAAGGATACTTTCCTTATTTCCTTATTTTTATCAACTTTAAACATTTCAAATCTTCCCTATTTCTGTGCAGTTATCTCCTCCTTGGTCACCTTCAATGGCGTACTAAGTTGGAGCTAGCTGACAAACACCTCTGGTCGATTTGTATCTCAACACCTTATTTTCACCTGTATATAAGTTCCAGGGTTCTTCTACCCGTGATTTCCATAAAGGAAAAATATTATTTTATATCTAAAGAACATGGTTATCTCCGGAAATATCTAGTGATCATCCTCCACCTTTTTACCGCTTAAAAATGCGTTTAATTCCCTCCATAATAAGGCCTTTTCCAAGCTTACTAGCTTTAAATTCCTCCAAAATCGCTAGATATGCCCTATTCCAATAGTACAGCAGCCAGATATAAAGTGAACAGAGGCTCCGAGCGCTTGGAACATTTCACCAACCTCGGCAGCCATCATACTTTTATCTGGGTCAGCCAAAAGCGCGGGAAAACCACCGCGCTACTCGATGTCGCGCACCCCGCGCTTGAAGATAACGATGTTCTGATCAATTACTTTAGCACGCCCGCAGGCCTGACGCAAAGGGATGTATGAGCGCACGTCCTTTGACGTCATCTGCACCCGGAGTGTCACCCTTTGCACCAAAACCGGCGTCCTTTGACAATTTTATTGACTAGTCAAATTATTATTTCAAGTCAATCTGAGCACTTTTAACTTTTAACTATAAATTAACATTAATTTTATTACGTAACAATTACGTAATTTTATATAACTTTAATTATATTTTGGGATTAATTCCAAAAGTGATTAAAATTTATCTCTTTATCTCTTATTACGTAACATCACGTAATCTTGCTCAATGACTGAGATTAATTATAATTTGTGGTCAATTTAATTTAATTTCAATTTAATTTGTTATGAAAATTGAATCCGTATATCAATTTTATATGTCAATTTTATTTCGTATATCAATTTTATTTAATTATATAATTGATTCTTACTCCGCTTTAAATTAAATTTTATTGCTAAGTCAATTTTATTGACCAGGTCAAGTTTATTGACCAAGGTCAAAATTTATTGACCAAGGTCAATTTTATTAAAATTTCCAGTTTATTGATTTTTGATCTAAAATCATTTTCTCTTTATCTTTTCATCTGCAATTACGTAACCTTACGTAACGCCGCATAACTGTCCTGGTTATGCAAGTTTTCATAACTTTTCATAATTTTATTGCATAAGAACACATAGCACTGTAGCCTATGTATTTTCATAACTCCTAATTATTCATAATTTTAGGTTGCGTAACTATTACGCAAGGTCACGCAGTTTGGTGACTGCATTACCAAATCACTAATCTCATATTTTCCTTATCTTTAATTATGTAATCTATTTACATCTGATTACGTCATCTTAGACGATCCTTTCATTGTATATTATTGATTACGTCATGTCGCACAGGTTAAAATTTATTATGTCACCTCAATTAAAACATGTTTTTATTGAATAACGTTACGTAACTTCCACCTGTTACATATTATTGTATAACTTTATTGCATAATCTTATATAACTTCCGCCTGTTCCATAACATTATATAACGGTAATTAATTAATATTGATCGGCGGAGCGATTCATAATAATTGGGGGATAATATGTTATACCTTGTGGTAACATACCCTAAAATTTTATTTCTTACATACATGTTACCTGTCCGATGGGTCAAGCCCAACTGATGTTTAATCTCTATATTGATTGGGCGCCATCGCCGCCCAATCAGGGAGCACCTGCCTGCGTGCAGGGTGTCCCCCTAGCATATAATGAAGGGTTGTGACCCCCTTACAATCACTTAAGATCAACAATAAAGCTACGCTACTATACTCTATGCTACAGCTCCTTTTCCTTGTGTTACACTACGTATAACAAGCTCTTTCAGATGCTTCGGCTGCCAGCTGTACTCCATCATGGAAAGAAGGAAATGTTCCCAGTATAGTTCCTGTCTAGCATCACGTTAATACCTACCTCCTGCCTGTGTATGTGGCTTGGAGGTTATTTGATTGTGTAGGAGCTTGCAACTTCGAGCGCCTGTCAAGTCGCCATGGTCTATTTTTGTTTTTAAAAACATTTTTTATTCACTCTGTCAACCGCAGCCTTTCTCAAACCAATCTCACTCACTCACTCACTCTCACGAGATTGCTTCCTTCAAGACAGACTCTGAGGACAACTTCGAGCGCCTGTCAAGTCGCCATGGTCTTTTTTTGTTTTTAAAAACATTTTTCATTCACTCTGTCAACCGCAGCCTTTCTCAAACCAATCTCACTCACTCACTCACTCTCACGAGATTGCTTCCTTTCAAGACAGAACCTGAGGACAACTTTGAGCGCCTGTCAAGTCGCCATGGTCTTTCACGAGATTGCTTCCTTCAAGACAGACTCTAAGGACAACTTCGAGCGCCTGTCAAGTCGCCATGGTCTTTCACGAGATTGCTTCCTTCAAGACAGACTCTGAGGACAACTTCGAGCGCCTGTCAAGTCGCCATGGTCTTTTTTTGTTTTTAATAACATTTTTTATTCACTCTGTCAACAGCATCCTTTCTCAAACCAATCTCACTCACTCACTCACTCTCACGAGATTGCTTCCTTTCAAGACAGAACCTGAGGACAACTTCGAGCGCCTGTCAAGTCTCCATGGTCTTTCACGAGGTTGCTTCCTTCAAGACAGACTCTGAGGACAACTTCGAGCGCCTGTCAAGTCGCCATGGTCTTTTTTTGTTTTTAAAAACATTTTTCATTCACTCTGTCAACCGCAGCCTTTCTCAATCCAATCTCACTCACTCACTCACTCTCACGAGATTGCTTCCTTTCAAGACAGAACCTGAGGACAACTTTGAGCGCCTGTCAAGTCGCCATGGTCTTTCACGAGATTGCTTCCTTCAAGACAGACTCTGAGGACAACTTCGAGCGCCTGTCAAGTCACCATGGTCTTTCACGAGATTGCTTCCTTCAAGACAGACTCTGAGGACAACTTCGAGCGCCTGTCAAGTCGCCATGGTCTTTTTTTGTTTTTAATAACATTTTTTATTCACTCTGTCAACCGCAGCCTTTCTCAAACCAATCTTACTCACTCACTCACTCTCACGAGATTGCTTCCTTTCAAGACAGAACCTGAGGACAACTTCGAGCGCCTGTCAAGTCTCCATGGTCTTTCACGAGGTTGCTTCCTTCAAGACAGACTCTGAGGACAACTTCGAGCGCCTGTCAAGTCGCCATGGTCTTTTTTTGTTTTTAATAACATTTTTTATTCACTCTGTCAACCGCAGCCTTTCTCAAACCAATCTCACTCACTCACTCACTCTCACGAGATTGCTTCCTTCAAGACAGACTCTGAGGACACCTTCGAACGCCTGTCAAGTCGCCATGGTGTGGGGTCAGTTTCCATGTCGGATCTAAATTGGTGATCATATTGCCTTCATTTTCATGAGGCGGAGTATAGTTGCCTGGTAGGAACACAGGTCTTGGATGAGGTTTGGGTGTTTTTCGGTGATGACGGCTAGGTAGGTGTTGAATGCAGTTACCCATTCTAGCTCCGATAGGTTACGGTTAGAGGGTTTGCGGGTAAATTTGAGTGATGGTTTGGTCGAAAAGGAATTTGTTGAAAGGTTTAAGGAATAGTTTTCATCTGCAGTTGGGTCTGAGAGAATGTTAAAATCAATATATTTGTTCCTCCATATCTTTTTCTTTAGTTTATCATAGCACAATCTCTTTAACATATAATAGTGGTATAATACAAGTAGACTCTCTTTACAATTTAGCTCGAACTACTAGATAAGACGGTGCGGCCACCTGGTGGCTTTACATGAATATATTTAATAACCTAAATGACACTAGAGGTCATTACATACTGATGTTCGCTTTTTCTGCATTTTTTTGCCCAAATTAAAAAGTCATTTAACATGTAACAACTTACAGTCCTCTGCTGGGGCATACCAGATGCAGGAGCACCAGAGTTGAATGAGGTTTCAGCCATCCTAGCTCTAGTTGTCCTGCTGTTACGTTTGTAATATGCTCTTTCCACAGGGATGGACACAACTCTTTTTTTTATTTTTGCATCCAAGCATGTGTTAAGAGATCCGAGTAGTCTATGAGGTTTTTAGAACCAGTCCATATGAGGTATTTTGAGTCCAAGTAAGTAATCCAATGAGTTTTCGTATGTATATATTGTCCGGCAACATCCTGTGCACACAGCGTAATAAGAATCCATAGAATAGTTCGTAATTGGTGAGTTGGTAAACAGTGAGGGTTTGGTTTGGTTTGGTTTGGTTAGTTTTACCTCCGCTAATAGTAATTAAAACTTAGCAGATATAGGGTTTCTTTTATAGAAGACGATGGTATCTCTTGTCAGGTGTTGATAGGTATCTCTCTCATCAGGTGTTGGTAGATATCTCTCTTGTCAGGTGTTGGTAGGTATCTCTTCACTAGGGTTCAACAGGCGTCTCCTCCATTGGTGCTGGTGCGTCCACCCACATTTGTTTCTTTTTCTGAGGCTTGGAGAAATCGTGACTTGGGGTATTCATTGTCCCTATTTTATCCAAGTCAAACTTCCCCATGCGGCAGAATTTAACACATCCAAAGTTAGGTGCTTCCTTTTTCAATACTTTCCAACCGCTGACCAGATATTTTGCCGTTTTGACAGAATCACGGTGGTATTTGGTTAGGTGCAAAACTAAATCTGATCTGCTAATTACTGAATTGACTATGTGAGTTTTGTTATACTTATTGAAACCTTCAATGATTGGCGACCAGGTCTAAAGTTACATTTGATTAGTAATTAATAGTAATAGATTATACATCATTCAAAGCAGTATGACTTGCAATAGTCATATTTACACGTTGTCTATAATTTTTATTGTTCAATGATCAAAGGATCAATGTTTTATGCCACCAATAATACTTAATATGAGATCATTTAGAAACCCACCCGCACCCCAATTCCTGGGATGCCTACAGACCTGCCAAGTTGTGGGGATTGAAATGCGGGAGGTTTTCTGTATTAGTTTGCTAACCCAGCACTAGGGGGTCAGGGGGCATGCCCCCCAGAAATTTTTTTTCTAAACATATGGCCATATGCCATCAGGACACTGCCTTAACAATAAAAGGTTACACAAGATCTTTGGCCTATATTTTCTATCAACCATTATTTGAAAATATCTTGTGATATAATAGGAATGTTTATTAAATAAAAAAAAGTTTAAAATGAATCCTCACTCTGGCACTGGCACTGGTGAGCGACTTGAGGCTGAGCGACTTTGGAGTGTCAAAAGTGTCAGTTGTGAATGTCAGCTAGACTCTTTGTCATAAAATTATCAAGGCAGAAAATCATTCACAAAGTACGGTAATAGGCTATATGAAGAACCAACCCTTAGAACTGAATTCTGTAATCATGTATGGTACCTACACATGGTATAGTAGACCTTAAAAGAGTAGACCTAGCCTACTAGTTCTAGAAGCATTCTAGTCACTAGTTCTAAGATAAGATAAGAAAATCTTTTATTTGCCAGATAGTTTGATAATACAATAAGAAAAGGACAAAATGGTCTACATGTCTAAATGAAAAGTTAATTCCATTTCTGCCGACAGTTACCATTAATTTAGAAGGCCTTTATGCTATACTCGACTTAGGCTTTGGGTTATAGACAAAATTAGTGAATAATAAGGTATATCAGATGGACCTACGACTATCAAGTGTTGAATATAATAACATTTTGAGCATCGGATTTGCTTCCTTACTGTTTCATAGGTTGGGTAATTTAAGAGAATACAAATATAAATACATATACATGGTTTTGTATCAGGGTCTACCAATAATATATTTACTTCCTTAATGCTTCACAGGTCATGGTAAATTAAGAAAACAGTACAACTACATAACTTTGTATTAAAGTCTGCCAATAGTATAGTGTATTGTTCGTTTGATAACATAATATTACATAGAAGAGAAGGAAGAATGTGATCAGAATGCTTCTAAAAAGCATTCTGGTCATATACCACTCTATACAGACACAAACAACCAGTGGGCCATAAACACCAATTTGGCACTACCTTGAGCGCAACATTTGGGTCACTGAGATCCCCAGGGGCCCAGGACCCATTCAATCCAAGGGAACTCCAGGTAACTATTCTTCTTATAATTATACAGAACCTTTAAAAAGAAAGACACATATTTATGGTTTTATGGTGACTTCTGCATGAATTAATATTCTAAAACATATATTCCTGATATGAAATATAGATAATTGATTAGATGTACCATCGAATGTTTATTAAAATATTATTTAAATAATAGAATGTGCTGCATGGAAGGGGATTGGAATTGGGTAAACAGCAGGATGCAGCTGAGGCTCTGAATCTAATATTGGAGGAACTGACAACATGCGGTGTTTTCACACCACTCCAACTGAGAAAATCAAAAAAATGCTCCAAATGTAAATGGGTGAGTTAAATATAATATTATTAAGACGAAATTTAATTCCTATCGGTGTGTATGATCACAGTATTTCCCTGAATAAATTAATATTTCACTAATATCAATATTCCTGCTGATAATATGCTTCACACACTGCTGAACTGCCGCAAGAGAGGGCAAACATACTACCGATAGCCATGACAGAGAATTCCGTGATGGAAAACTTAGAGAGGATGGGCAAGAATGAAAAAGTGACAGCGAAAGTGTAAGTGCCAATGATCTGAAATTTATTACACCCCTGTGCTGTAGTTGCCTATATCTTTAGCATTGTATGCCACACTTGGTCAAGGTGGTGCATAACATGTAAATTATGCCACCCTTGGCGCATAACATGTAAATTATGCCACCCTTGGCGCATACAACAAGAAGGTCCGGCAGCCAAGCCTGATCACTGGAAGCCAAATTGTGTATTAATGCGCCCTAATTTCTCTTGAAATAAGGGTTATGCATCTCGGTTCCGGAGGGAGACCTTGGGGCTCCGCTGCGCTCCACCCCTCGGTCTCTCCCCGCAACCTTGATGCATAACCCTTTGACAGACTGAACCCTAGGTACATTCCATATATATATGTAGACTAGATTTATGTAACATTTCTGATATACACCTCTACCTGTACCTGTACCTTTTATGATGTATTGACCAACTTCAAAATTTCCATTTTGCATCCATAGGCCATGTCCATATTGCGGCTCATATGACATACTGCTTGACAGTCACTTTGTGAATCAACCAGATGTTGTCTGCCTCCAAATTTTGAGGTTTATGAAATCAGGAGAAGACATGATTAAGGACGTAACGGGAATCAGACTCAGCAAGTAAGTATGATGCAATGATGATTCGATTCATATATGGAAAGTGCAGAAAAGTTAAAGAAAGGTCCTTATATAATGTTGTTTTACTATATTTTTGATATTTTCAAAAAGCAGTCTGCCTTGCATCAATTACAATTTCATTATTTCGCATGGAAAAATGGGTAACATATGTATCATTATTGCAGATACATCACATTGAATGATGCCGAGTACGTCCTTAAGGCGGTGCAGGTGAGACTACTTCACTCTTTAAGTAAATATTGGGAATAGAAAATAGGGAATTGTGTCACTATTTTCACCAAATATCTCATATACTATTATGGATTGCGAAGTTTTGATATCACCAGGGATTAGTTAGGAAGGTTCGGAAATACAAGATACCAGAAAAATGAGTAGAAATTCCGTTTCGTTACTCTTGAATGGAGGCCAGAACAGTAAGAAGTGTCACTTTAAGCAATTAGGCATCTGAAAGTATAAATCATACCACTTGTGTGTCATGTCAAGACAGCCCTGCAATAATTATCATCTTTCTATTTTTAGTGCCATGAAGGGTCGTTGAATAATGGACACTGTAAGTAAATATCTTAGACAGTAATACAGTTTCTTGATTTCATCTGCTATGGATTAATTGACTTGAAATATGAATAGTACTCAACTGCTAATCGATTTCAGATTTCACAGTACTAGTGCGCCCCAACATACTGAAATGCGTCAGTGATTGCCAGATATCCTCACTAAAGGACGAAGGGCTGTCACATGTATTGTTGGAGGTATGGACAATGGACATTCCTTAATTAAATTGGTAAACGTCTAGCTAAAATAAGAACATGGACCTCATTAAGTCTTTAATAAGTGAAGTGAATGTAACTTAGAAACATTAACTGAGAAACATGGTCGGTAATGTAATCTCAGTAGGGGTAGAAAGAGAGCAAATCAAATAAATACTATTTCGTCTTGTAGAAAGCAGCATACATTCTTATCTACTCAAGAATAGAAGACAAGCTTCCAAAACGATTCCAGGAAATAGCTTCCTTGTTGGAATCAAAGTTGAAGGGGTAAGGAAAACTCTTTACATTCATAATTGGAAATCTATTATCATTACAAATTATGACCAGGTTTACTGTGTATCAAACATAAATGGAACACAAAATGTATTTGTTTTTTGACAGGGACTTGGAATACACAGATGAGATATACCACAATGAGATTTTAAAGGGTATCCCTGACAACATAAGTGCTACATTCGGTGCAACTGTCATAGATTCAGTAAGTACTATCAGGAAATACTAGCCTGTATAAGTCTTGGCCTCAGAATCATTCTTCTTCAACACCATAAAGGTTGAGATAGACTGGGATGTTTAGTTTAATAGTTGAATCGGCTAGCAACCAAGAGCAAAATCCCTCATATACTCTCAAGTCTGATAGCTTACTGAAAAAACGCCTGGGCACTTTATTTTCTCTCTAATGGCAATTAAGGAATAAAAACATATTGAGAAATACATGATATAAGAAGATAGCTATTATGAATTTTACGAAAAATTTGCATTCATTATGTATAGACATGTGCTTATTAAATTATACTTATAGTTATTTTCTGTGGGTCGAACATATAGTGATGATAAGTTAATATAGCCATTAGGTAATACTAGATTATATTACTATTTACTAGATTATATTACATGGCTTTCTGTCAGGAAACAGCAGGGAAAATACTGGATCATCTGACCCGACACTTTCCTTGTGAGGTACACAGGTAAAATTAGATTTCTAGTATTGTCATAATTTAATGGTAAACATACCATGATATACCTACACTGAAGATGGAAAGAATCTTTGTTATC
This sequence comes from Sthenelais limicola, assembly GCA_942159475.1. NCBI lineage: Eukaryota > Metazoa > Annelida > Polychaeta > Phyllodocida > Sigalionidae > Sthenelais > Sthenelais limicola. The sequence continues at coordinate 149,786,599 of OW804094.1, read as the reverse complement.
AAATCATTCTAATTTTTTAAAATGAAACAACAGCACATTCCCTCTTCTGTTGTTATTATTTTTGACTTTTTTTTAGACGTTTCCCCTGCAGAAGTACTGGGAAACCTTAAATAGGTTCTAGTTTTTGCCTGCTGTAGCAATGTCGGCGTTCAGGGTATAAATAGAAAACACAACTCAGCATCCTGTCACCTGAATTTCAGATGCATTCACATACACATCACTGGGATTTTTATGCTCCCGCAAATTGATAAAAATCGCTATTTATACTAGAAATAGGTTGCCAAGATGTTGGAATTCAAAAAAGCATGCTTTTCTACCCCTGGATATGTGTTTATATCAAGTTCAGCCTTCAAAAGAGGCAGATATGAGAGAAATTTTTCAGTTACATAAGTAAACAATAAGAAAGCTCGCCAGAGTAGGCTATATTATTGAAATTAAAAGCAAAATCTTGAACATTCAACAAATTATACTGCAGATCCATGTTCGCAAAGGAATACAAATTCCAACATCTTGTGAGAGATGACATCCAAAAACACATGGACAGCACTGTCCTCAACACGAAAATGTAAGTTAGAAACAGTATTAATTCTGACTGACATTTCACATGTCTCGAGGTGCATCCTATAATCCCAATGGGAACAATATCCAACGAAAATCGAGCTCTAATGCTTCAAGAGATAGGAGTCAGGCTTCTGGCAATTCAGATCGTGTGGCTATCCCTAAGCAATACAAAAAGAAAGACGATACAACCAAGAAAATCGAAGAAAAGAGGCGTTTTAGAACTCGCACAAATGGCCTAAAATACTGGTCACAAAGAGAGGACACGAACTTGGCTCCTATATTGTGTAGTGAGTCAGATTCGTATACTGATCTGTTTGAAACGTCTGATGATGATCAGATTGGTATGTACGAGACCCTCTTTGAGAGGTTGTGTAAGCCAGAGGAAACCCTGCCTGAATCTGGTATATCTATACTCCCAACTCAAGATATCAAGTTGAAGATGGCTGTCAGTATCTATTCCTTGGGGATGCGATGTCCATTCAATTGCTGTAGAAGTACTACTTTAAATACCCTTGGTCTGAAAGTGTTCACGACAAAATTAGCCTTTATTAGAAATTTAGTAGAGACTGGGGAAATTGCCTCCGCCCAGACATATATCACTGGACCGCGGTCAGTGAGGGTGACTGTCAGAGAAGTTTTGACCAGTCGACTGAGGAGTAGGGCCTACCTTCACTGTCAAGTCATTAAAGCTAAGAAAACTGGTTGGCATAAGGTTGCAAAAGCTGTGGATGCTCACAAATTGGCTAAGGTGGACAGTGGGTATGACCAGCTATTCCTCTTGCGGTAAGTTTTTTTGTAAAATATTGATAATGCGATATAGTGGCAAATTGTGATTTTGTTTCATTATATTACTTTACTAAGTTATAATCTTTAGGATGATATAATCTAACTAATACATATTTTAAAGACCCATTAAAAACTTTCCTAATTTTATTATTTCTATATTCTCTCCTCTTATCCTTAATAAAACTTCAAATTTTGTAGTCGTTGATAAATGACTCCTGATACCTCAATTCATTGATCTATCTTATTTTAGTGAGGTGACCAGTGGACAGATTTTTTACATCAAGACCGAATCACAAAAGGACACCGTGATTTTACTAAGGGCTGTGGGTACCTGCTGGGTGGGAGCATATGTCCTGCTATTTCAGCCTTTGAAGACGAAAGACACAATATATGGTGTACCAGTTATTGGGACTCCAGCACCCCTTACTCCATACACCAACACTGTCTTATCTCCTCAAGCTTCTTTCTCACCCTCGGCTGCCGCTGATGTGAAAATGTTCTCTCTTTTTGGCCGGGCAGGGGACATTGAACTGACTGGTATTGACGTCGGCTACACTTGTGATGCTAAAGCCTGTGATGGGAATCATTTGGACGATCGCTACTGTTTCACAGTTGAGTCAGCGAACTCTACAACGACTGTCATGATTGGTTATATAACTTCCTCGACAATGAACATTGAAGATTGTTTCTTTATGTCCCGTCGGATGGCTGAATTGTTCCTGGTACCCAAGTATCTTGGTGTAAGTTCTAAAATTAGTCGGATTGGTTTATCAATTTCTTGTTACCATATCTAAGTACAGTCAATATGACACTTCTATTATTTCTTAAAGAATTCAATTAAGAATGAAATTATGTCCAGTGTGTTATGCTATCCATTTTCTGACGATGTGAACCTGAAAGTAAGGTTATTCAATGAAAATCAATATTTCATCCTTTTTCATACTTTGGAATAATACCCGGAGAATAATAATCATCTTATAGATCTCTTTCAGCCAAAGGAGATAAGTCCAGCGGTTGATTCTGATCGTTTGGAGGACCATGTTAACACATGCTTAGGCTTGTATAGGCAGGCTGGTATAAATTGGGAGATTGCTGGTTGGTACAAAAGTGCCCTGTCTGGGGGTGGCCTAATGGGGAAGGTTAACAAAATGCATATCACATTCATGGAACCAGAGCGTGCACTCCCAGCCAATGGGCCTACCAGTTGATGGTGAAGGCTAAGAGGAAGAAGAAGATATCGGTGGCGATTCATAGGTGCCATGATCCTTGCACAACAGTATGAGACGATTAGGCCTCTGACATATAAGAAACATTTTAATTTAAAATAATTTGTTGCAAGATACTTCTAGACAAAATGGACATTGATTTTCTGAAGAACTTTCTTCCTGGTTTTCTTCTGATACTTTATTTTAATCGTTAAAATGGTTATCTTTATACTAATTATGTTTCATATATCCATGACCGTCCAACTGTAGGGGTGCTTATCTCAGGGGAAAATTCAATGTTGGTCATGTAATGTTCTCTATGGTGTTGATTTAAATATTTGTATCTATCGAACTTGATTTGTCATTCATTCTATACAAGATCCTTTCTCCTAATAGTCATTTACTTAATATGTATTCATTTCTATATTTTTGATATAATTTTTGTTGTATGTTATTAAAAGGGGGCCAAGGAGAAATGATCTCTCATCTGCTAGTTGCCACATGTAAACAGGTATTCAATAATTTCAGAATGTGGTATTTTTAGATTATCCATGGTCCCTTAGAACCTCTTGGCAGTCCAAAATTTATGTCTCAATGTTTTACTTAAATTTGTGAAATTTATACCATACATTTGAGAAAGACTATATATCGAAGTACATGAACACATTGGTATTCATCAAAGATGTTTAATGCCCAGGGCAGCATTCCAAAGAAGATCTGGCTTGTTTTGATTTGCTTTTGGCGTCTGTGTGTGCCTGGACAGTGCCAGGACACCCGCAGACCGAGTTTCATTGTGTTGGACAGTTCTTCATATTTGCGAACTTGTATCAGTTGTGAGATTGATGTTAAAATAAAACATCCGTGAACTGTTGTTTCTTGCCATGTATATTTGAATAAAAGATGTTTTAACGTTGGATAATTTGAATAAAATTTATATTTTCCTAATTTTTGTATTTTCTCCTTTCTCCATGTGTAATGATTTAAAGTCTATTCAAAACTAGATACTATAGATATTACGTACTATTCAAAACTAGATTAATGAACTTACTTTGATGCGTACTTTGATGCATACCAAATGGTTACCAGTCATAAGTACCATGCATGTAGCATGTTATATAATAGTAGAATATTCTGTAGAATACCTTCCCCATATAAAACAAAACTAGTTTATAGATTAATAGTTAGAACATATGGAAAAGCTAACCCCCACCCCTATTCGCCCACCAAGTGAGTGAGTGAGTGAGTGAGATTGGTGGCTTTACGCCCTTATCAACACTTTGAAGTCCACCAAGAAATCATAAATTCATTATTAAAATGCCAATAATACCATATAATAATAATAATAATAATCATGACGCATCTAAAAACTTAGGATGCATATGATATTGAGTAATTCAAAAGCCCCCAAAATCCAGTGATGTTAACTGTTGACAACTTTGGTCGACCATATCAACCACCAGCCCCAATAACATCACTGCCTCACCAATTTAATGCTGTCGACCCATGTCTAGTCCCATCCCATGTTGAGGAAGTTGCCTCCACTTGTGTGGCAATGATCCCGCTTGCTGACATGAGTAATATTACTGTCCATCATCTATCTTATTCAAAGGCCGACAGTAAAATCATCGAAATAGCAACACGCGAGTACAAATGTGAACTGGTTTCGTCAGAGGTGGGGCGCATTGACAACATCAAAGTTCCATCGAATCCGGCGCTTCATGTCAGGCCTGACCAATATCAGCAGGGACAAGCTTGTTGCAGATGTGATGGGGGATCGCTACAAGTATATGCTCAAGCCAACACCAACGCAAGTTTCCTCATTGAAATGGGGCATTGACAACAAGCCCAAAGCCAGGGAGGCATATGCCATTGCCAACTCCAACCACCAGAACTTGAGTCTCCTCGAAACAGGGCTTATAGTACATCGTTAACGCCTATGTCTAAGGGCAAGTCCAGATGGTATTGTTACCTGTGATTGCCATCCGCCACGTGTCCTTGAAATCAAATGCCCAGCCAGCAAGGAGACCCGTTCCAAATCATTTAACCAACTTCTTGAGAACGGTCAGTTGAGTTACCTGCAGCTGACACCCAATGGGCCCCACATGCTGGTTGGGAGTGACTATTACGACCAAGTCCAGGGGAGAATGGGTATCACTCAGCTTAAATCGTGCGACTTTCTAGTGTACCTGCCCGATTCCAAGACATTAGGTATTGTGCCCATTGCTTTCGACTCAACATACTGGGAGGTCTCACTGCTTCCACAGCTAGATAGATTTTGGGAACAACACATCATCCCACAAATTGGTTGCATACAGATCAAAGAGGAACCCAAATCACCCATGCCAAAGAAAAAATGCAATCCATCCTCAAACCTCCCCCACCGAAGCCACTGCGGCACTGCACCACATCCCGTCCATTGCTGGCAACAACTCCTGATCCTGGCACCCCTTATCGACCAGCCAAGTCACACCCCACAACTACATGCCACATGTTAGATGTGTAAGTAAGACAGACAACCATAAAACAAAAGCCATTCACCGACATGACTGCAGTGCAGCTGTCTGACGTCAACACCAATGATGACATCTGCCTGTGTTCAGGTTGCCAGTGCGTCCTTCCTGAGGCAGACAGCATAGCACCTGACAACTCAAATGCCAGTGTAGGATGGGATTGTCCCGACTGTGATTGTCAGAACTGGTTTTGTTGGCCCTGTGCCAGGTACACTCCGCCAGAAGATCCAAACGAGGAGGTAGACTGGTTTTGTGTTCAGTGTGTTCGGAACTGCGAAAATGTTTATAAAAATGTGTGATACGGTCAACTTCAATGTGATTTAATAAAGTGATTTTTCTCTATCTGTGTGATAAGTGATAATTGACATTTCAGTATATGTAATAATAACAGATTGTTATTTATGTGGATTAAAACTATATGTGAGATAAGAGTGAGTGAGTGAGTGAGATTGGTGGCTTTACGCCCTTATCAACACTTTGAAGTGTTATATCAAGGGCGGGAGAGCTGAGAGGGAGGCAGTTTATGAGATAAGAGATGCCATCTTTTATAGTTGGCTAGTGTGAACAGTAATATGATAAATCATAAGTTTTTAGTGTGTGAGTAATTATATTCTGGTGCATGTACAATACAAAATGTGATAATTTAGAGTTATCTATGTGTGATTTTGGTTTGGTTTGGTTAGTTTCACCTCCGCTAATAGTAATTAAAAGATAGTGGTTTTATTATTTCATTCTGTGAAATTCCCTATTTCATGAAACGGGTATGCTGAAGGAGCTAATTAAAAGAGGATAAAAATATTTATTCTATAATCAACATGTACCAAATCTATAATTAATCAAAATCTCAGGTACTTTAGTCATTGATGACAAATTGATATTTTTATAGATGCGAATGCCATTATTTACCAAAACAAATTTATACTAGTTTGATCCTTATATATAAATAATCATTAATTGTTAGCATATAGCATTATGTATTGCTGGTGCTGTATAGCTGTGCTGGAACATAGCTATGATCACAAGGAGGCAATACATTGTGATATACTTATACCTATGTTCTAGATTCCTTTAATTGATGTTAAAGTATAACATTTAAGCTCTCACTTGAAAACGGTTGTGAAATTTATATAAGTCATAAAACTTTTATTTTTTTTTAATCAATAATATTTTTGAACATTCGTGTACTTATCCTTGACTATTCCCCTGTGATTTAGTTTTTGAGTTCATATAATCATGAAAGTAGTAATGGACCATACAATTAGTTGATGCAACCTTTGTCTTTCCACGAAGGTTGTTAAAACGAAAGTAGAAATAGAACACCAATTAGCCCCCCTAAAACCAATGATACTGCCTATTTATTTCTCGAGGGCCTCCCCGAAGCATGGATGAGGGAGGACGGGTCCTGTGAGGTAGGAGTCACGAAACAGGAGCAAATCAAAAGCTACACAGAAAACGTAAAATCTAGAGTTGCTAATCTGCTCACCATAATACTACCTAACATTTCTCAAGGGGAATTGAAGCAAGCCTATCGAATAGGGGTGGCAAAAATTCAAGCTGTAAGGCCTGTTTTCATAGAATTTACATCGGTAGATTGGAAGGCTGATGTCACAATATTGTTTAGATTGGTCAGGGAGAGGAGTTGCTATGGGAACGTCTAGCTAAACAAACAAACAGGCGGCCACAAAGTCCCATGTAATATTAATCTGTTGTGAGATTGTCAAAAACTCCTCCAAATAAGGAATGTTAATGCCCAGCTTGTTTTAAACCACCTGAAAGTGGGTGAAAAAACATATACGGCGAATGACTTGCACCTTCTACCTCCCGACTATACGTCGGAGGCAGCCAGCCGCTATACCTTATGTATACAGCTGCTATATGTTATACGCTATACGTTCACGGATGATGGGATAGGGTGCTATGGACAACACTCACCGTTTTCTAATTTCTACCAACAGCCCATCTATTACAATGGCAAGCCTCATTCTTCAGTGGAACACTGTTTTCAATATGCTAAGGCTACATACCATGGAGCTAATGACTTAGCTTCAGAAACAAATAAAGTCGCTAGCCCTGCTGTTGCAAAAAGTTTGGGGGGAGACATTGTTGTCAATGCCAACTGGGAGGCGATCAGGGAACAGATCTCTACGAGGTTACATCTTCATTGCACTGGGGAATAGGGATGCGTTACCCCGGCATAATAATAACAAACGGCATCAGAGAGGTAGTGCCAATCTCAAGGATCAATGGCGAGAACAGATTCGGCCTAATATTGGAGGTCAGACACGGTTTCAGGTAGTTGGGCTGGGACACTATATACCTATCAGGTTAGAGCGATTCTCTCATCTCCACTATTCATAACTGCCCCTTTATATCAATCTAGCTGTCTAGTAAACAATGACGCGTTTGGATTACTTGTTCCTCGCCGACTCCCGGGGGGCCGGTTGTGATCAACTCCTGAAAGCCATGCTCCCGACTAAGAGGCTACGCTAAGTACAATCTTTGATGAGTCCAAAAGGGTTACAGCTTTAAAACGACCAAGGGTCATTGTTTATCTCGCAGGGATCTGCAATGTCATCAAGAGGGATAGGTCGAACAGAGGGAACAGGTTTTCTAAAGTTTGGTTCTGTCGTTGAGCTCGAAGAAGATCTCTGGACTACTCTTGGACGTATCTGCAGTGAAACAAGAGACCTCTACAGGATCCCCTCTGAGTTACCTAAGACCCTTTTCTCTACCATAGTTGGAGTTGACCTTCTCAGGTATAATACACACATGGCCACACTGAGGGGAGTCTCAGTCGATACTACGAGAATGCGTGAAGATCAGGACCTCCTAAACAATACAATTATAGCATATAATTTCTTGGTCAGGGAAGTATACGCATCAAATAGTGTCCCCACACCCTTCATAGGCCAGTTAATACACAAAAATAAATCCAATAAGAAGAACAAACTAACAGGTGGCAGCAAAGTTATCCACTATTATTCGTTCATGGGAGAGGAGTCTGATGGTTGTCACTTTAATGATGCTTTGAAGAGTAGAGTGGTCTCTCAGGTCATGAAGGCCTTAGGAAAACTCCCATAGGGCTCAGCAGTTAAGGTCTTGTCACACTGTTACTCGTCACACTGTTACTTTGCTTTGTCCTTCAATTGAGAGAAATAACTCTCCTTTTAACTAATATTCAACCATTTGCATCTCATTCTGTATAGATGAAAGTGAGTGAGTGAGATTGGTTGCTTTACGCCCTATCAACACATTTAAGAGTGTTTTATCAAGGGCGGGAGAGCTGAGAGGGAGGCAGTTTATGATCATACCCAGGAAAAAGAAGTAGATAAGAAGGGAAAGAGAGACAGAGGAAAGAGACAGAAAGGCACTTTATGGTCATACCCAGGACCATGTATAGATGAAAGTTTGGGGACTGGCCATAAAATAAATCAAAAGAGGAAAAAAGAGCCATGTGGTGAGATTCTTTTCATTTTTGAGTAAAATCACAAGTTACATGTATGTTCTTAACATATATATAAATGGAAGAAGTTAGCACAAGGAAGATATTTTATTTCCATATTTAGAAATGTAGACCTTGGAAGGTAATTGATGTAATTGATTGGATGAGAAGTTAAAAGTGTGTGATGATAAAACTTAAAATTTGGAATTGAAATTGTCTAGGCGGCATTGGATAGCCTTGGCCACCAAGACACTGAAAGACACTGAAATATCCAAGAAAGGCTGATATCATTGAAGCAATGGAAAAACATGCGGTCCTAAAGAAACAACATTGGAGAAACATCAAGGATTTCATCGCACACAGAATTTGGTTAGAAAAGACCCATAACTAAATATGAAAATCTGTATGCAACAAATGTCCTTTTCTTATTATCTTGTAGGGGCCCAGGGGTTGTAACACAAGATTAACCCCCAGAATAAAATAATAAAACCACAGTATATCTGACCTGAGGGAGTTGTATGAGAGATACACACAGGCAACTGGGGATAAAAGCTTTGAACATTTAAATTCTTAATTAATTCTCTGAAAAAGTGAGTGAGTGAGATTGGTTGCTTTACACCCTTATCAACACATTTAATATGGTTATATCAAGGGCGGGAGAGCTGAGAGGGAGGCAGTTTATGATCATACCCAGGAAATAGAGATAGAGAAGAAGGGAGAGAGAGACAGAAAAGAGAGAGAAAGGCACTTTATGGTCATACCCAGAAAAGTCATTTCTATAAATGTCGCAATGAGGTCCCCAATTCATTGTGATTTGTCTACTCAACTTATGGGTCCCCATTTCATTGTGATTTGTCTACTCTAAATGCACACACACACATATATGCAAATTCGTTCGCACATATGCAAATTAGTTTCGATATATGCAAATTAGAGTCCTCATTTTCATGTATTTTGTCTGATCAATAGAAATATCAGACATAAATGTTTGTAATTCTGTGTGACAGTATGAATAGAAAAAGCATTTTTGATGATTATCTGTAGGCATTATGATAATCATTCATGAAGATAGGAGCATGCAAAGACTAAGGTCCCCAGTGTCAGGTACTATGACTTAGTCCCCAGTGCCAAGTATATGCATGTATGTGTGTGTGTGTGGGGGGGGGGGGGGGGGGATCTGAGAGGGGAGGGGGAGCATGATTTTCTTATCAAACTTGAATATATAATTTAAAAAGTTTCTACCAAATGTAAAACAAATGTAAAATTTGGAAAACATTATTATGTAACAGCGACTGACAGTAGTGCTGACAGATCATATGCTCCTTTTCTCCTATATGTAACTGTATGTTTAATGAGAAATAAAAGTTCTATAATGATAATAATGAGGAACAGGTGGAGGAACAGGTGGAGGAGGCAGAGGGAGGGGGGAATCAGAGATGGTTGGGAGAGAAAAACAGGTATGAAAGACAAGAGAAGGGGGGAGGGAAAAGTGGGAGAGAGGGAAAAGTGGGAGAGTGAGTGAGTGAGTGAGATTGGTGGCTTTACGCCCTTATCAACACTTTGAAGTGTTATATCAAGGGCGGGAGAGCTGGGCGGGAGAGCTGAGAGGGAGGCAGTTTATAATCATACCCAGGAAACAGAGATAGAGAAGAAGGGAGACAGAGACAGAGAAAAGAGACAGAAAGTACCGGAAGACGGGTACTTTGCTAGTATATATATATATATATATATATATATATATATATATATATATATATTGTTTCTATCCCTTCCCTCCCACTCTCTCTTTCCCTTACCCATCTCCACCCTTCCTTCCTCAGCCCTTCCCCCCCTCGCCCCTCTCCCTTTTAATGCTCAATGATTTAAAGATATAATTGAATCCATATTATCTGTCTTTTGCAGTCCAAGGATTTGCTTTTGTATGGGACAATATACAGAAGCTATCCATAACAAGGGATTCTTCTCTGGCCAATGGCAATAAAATGCACATGTGGGCCAATGCCTTTTCGGTCCTGAACCATGTGAATCCTGTTAACCTAGAAATAAATGACCTCACCATGGCAGCAACAGACATCCCCATAAGCTGCTACCTCCAAAATCAGAAAGATGTGGCGATGCTACAAGAACGACTAGAAGCCATCATGGGTTGTGTACTGGTAAAGCACTTGAACACTTCCAGGATTATGGGGACGTCTACCCCTGGCCCATACCACATGAATTTTCGGATGAGGCTGCTGAAGCTAGCATTTTGGTTTGGTTTGGTTTGGTTAGTTTCACCTCCGCTAATAGTAATTAAAAGTTAGGAGATATACTGTGGTTTTATTATTTTATTCTGTGAAATTCCCTATTTCATGAAACAGGGGGTTTGGCCTGCCGAAGTCAGGCTTCATTTAGGTTACCTAAATTTCGTCGTACAATTTGGTTTCCCGTAGGAAATCAAGAATATTTTTGTTCCCAGATTCCCGGAAAATACTCTGCATTGTCCTGCGATTTGGCAGGAATTTTATTCTGCTTTTCATGGTTGCCTGACAATGTATTAAGAGATGCTCTACACTCAGTTGAGTGTTGCATGTCTGACATACAGGAGCCACTTCACCTTTTAGAAGGTGCCTGTGAGTGCTTTTTAATTGAGCAAGTGTTGCAGAATGTGGGACATTAGCCCAATTAAGAAATGATTTTGGCCATTATTCTGTCACAAAGGATGTGATGAACACCTTCAATTTCGCTGACAACTTCATGCGCTTTACTACTGAGGCTCATGTGGTGTACCTTATGCTCCATCTTTATTGTATGTCACATATGGATGAGGTACCTAGAGGCGCTCCACCAGAAAACACATCCAGGCAAGGGAGACAGGTGTTTTTTCAAAGAGTGTGTAAGGCCATTGTCAAAGGTGTGGTGCCTTACAAAGTGTTCTGACATCAATGCTGTTTTAGAGGTCAATGTGGCAGGAGTACCCTCTGCAGTGGTTTGGTTTGGTTTGGTTTGGTTAGTTTCACCTCCGCTATAGTTAGCAGATATACTGTGGTTTTATTATTTTATTCTGTGAAATTCCCTATTTCATGAAACAGGGTTTGGCCTGACGAAGTCAGGCTTCATTTAGGTTACCTAAATTTTGTCATACAATTTGGTTTCCCGTAGGAAATCAAGAATGTGGTGCCATTGTGGTGAAGGTAATTACACAATATTGATATGCTTAATATTGTTGCTGTGAATTTGTGATACTTATCAAATTGAGTGAGTGAGTGATTGAGATTGGTTGCTTTACGCCCTTATCAAGACTTTTAAGTGTTATATCAAGGGCGGGAGAGCTGAGAGGGAGGCAGTTTATGATCATACCCAGGAAATAGAGATAGAGAAGGGAGAGAGAGACAGAGAAAAGAGGCAGAACTTGTAATGAATTAGTATGTGTCTGTGGGCTATGGTAACTCAATAAGTATTGAAAAGAGACTATGAAACGTACAAAGAATAAGTTACAATTCAATCATTGAGCAAACCATGATATGTCATATATTTTCTCTTTTCATCCAAAGGAGGACCATGAAATGATAAGCTGCTCCAACCAGGACTGCCCCTTTGGTTCACGGTTTCATACTTGGTGTGAGTGAGTGAGTGAGATTGGTTGCTTTATGCCCTTATCAACACTTTGAAGTGTTATATCAAGGGCGGGAGAGCTGAGAGGTATTGATTGAAATATTCTGCCAGGACTAGCTGAAGATTGGTGGTGTTCCAAAGAATGCTAGGCCGTCTTACCGCCGTCTTACGTAAGTCGACTTACAGTATCTTAAGGCGATTTTACGACGTTTAAGACATTGCGGGGGTAAATATTTCAGGTAACACCTACTATGACCTTCACCTTGGCTAGATTATCGTCTGCATCGTCGACTGAACCGCGAAATTCGACTGGTGAGTTATCTGAGACCATTTCGTTATAATTTGTTATTTGGCTGTTTTAAAGACAGCTTACATATGTAATAATTAGCAAAGTAAAGTGGCATTGAATATAAGTTGCTGATTTAGAATAATTTTACCTAAGAAAAGTATATTTATAAGGAAATTATCGAAATTAATTCGCTGAATGTTATTCAATACAAAATATCATTGAGATTGATTTTGTCTTTTCGCTGTACTATTCGGTATCACTTATTTAGAATAAATTGTACATGTAACGATTGTATATAAATATCAATTAATATAAAGTGAAGCCGGGATAAGTGGCAAGTACACACCCTTTTTCCGTGCTCGTCCGGGGCCGTTGACGAGCACGGTGCTCGTATGGAAGTAAGAGAGGGAGTGGTGCCCTCGTTACCGGCCCTGCCAAAGGAGAAGAAGACATCATACCTCCCTGACTTTGCAAATGATAATTTGTACCGGCAAATGCAGGAATACTATTTGCTGAAGAAGCGGATGAACACGCTTACTTCTAGAGATATATTTTAAGAATGAATAAATTACTATGAAGACACTATTAATCTTAATTGTCATTGACATTGCAGTTCTAATTGTACCTATTTCAATGTAGCTTACATTGTCTCTCAAGTAAAGGAAGCGCCAACTATAGTAACAAATTTTTGCACACAAGATTAAAATAAGGCACAAAGACAAATATTTACTGAATTAAGGCACAAAGACAAATAAGTAATCTGAGTGAGTGAGTGAGTGAGATTGGTTGCTTTACGCCCTTATCAACACTTTGAAGTGTTATATCAAGGGCGGGAGAGCTGAAAGGCAGGCAGTTTATGATCATACCCAGGAAATAGAGATAGAGAAGAAGGGAGAGAGAGACAGAGAAAAGAGACAGAAAGGCCCTTTAAGGTCTTACCCAGGACCAGGCACTTTAAGGTCTTACCCAGGACCACTGATATTAATGGTGGTTTCGGTAACTAGAAACCACAAAAACGCATATTCACACTAAAGTCTTTCAATAATTATCGAATCACTTATCAAATTATCGAAGGCAAAGATGTGCTTCTGCTGCTGGGCATGCCAATGAAAATTTCAGTCTCTATCAGCCTTTAATCACTGAAGTAGGAAAGGTGATATCTGCTGATATTTTCCATTTATCATGAACAGGAACTTATCTAATTGGCATGCATGGAAATAGGTCTTGGGTAAGACATTAAAGTGCTGTTCCTAAAAGCTCCCCCCATACAAACTGCGGTTAATCCTCCCTTCATCATGGAGTAATGTGTTGTAAACAAAAAATAGAATCGAAGTTTTGCAGAAGTCAGGGACTATACATTTTGCACTGATATTCTCTCCAAAGGGCTTCCATTAATTTAGTCCACCTTGACTGGCATCCCATTATAACATGAACACAAACAGCTTCGCCTCTAAGCTTTGTATAAAAATGAACGGGTCACTACGGTGGTTAATATCTGTAGGATAAGGCTATTTATTCCTTGTGTAGCACACAACTAATTTTTTATTTTGATGCTTTGGTTTGGTTTGGTTTGGTTAGTTTCACCTCCACTAATAGTAATTAAAAGTTAGCAGATATACTGTGGTTTTATTATTTTATTCTGTGAAATTCCCTATTTCATGAAACAGGGTTTGACCTGACGAAGTCAGGCTTCATTTAGGTTACCTAAATTTTGTATAATTTCAGACTAACCCTAATTCGGAGAATCTACTAACCTCACTATGGAGCCGAAAAAGGTACAGCACTTTGGATACTATTTTTTGTATTAACTGAAATAGGATAAAAAATTGTCTGAAATAAAAGCTACCTATACCGGGGATTTGTTCTCTTTACTTTATAAAATAATATGAAATACGATAAATAATTGCCTATTTTTCTACATGATGACGTTTGAATGGGCCTTATTGAATTCATGTGACCAATTTTTTTAATAATTTCAATGTCATTTGCAGGTTACCACCCCTAAAGCGCCCTAAGGGACTATACATTTTGCACTGATATTCTCTCCAAAGGGCTTCCATTAATTTAGTCCACCTTGACTGGCATCCCATTAAAACATGAACACAAACAGCTTCGCCTCTAAGCTTTGTATAAAAATGAACGGGTCACTACGGTGGTTAATATCTGTACGATAAGGCTATTTATTCCTTGTGTAGCACACAACTAATTTTTGATTTTGATGCTAATTTCAGACTAACCCTAATTCGGAGAATCTACTAACCTCACTATGGAGCCGAAAAAGGTACAGCACTTTGGATACTATTTTTTGTATTAACTGAAATAGGATAAAAAATTGTCTGAAATAAAAGCTACCTATACCGGGGATTTGTTCTCTTTACTTTATAAAATAATATGAAATACGATAAATAATTGCCTATTTTTCTACATGATGACGTTTGAATGGGCCTTATTGAATTCATGTGACCAATTTTTTTAATAATTTCAATGTCATTTGCAGGTTACCACCCCTAAAGCGCCCTAAGGGACTATACATTTTGCACTGATATTCTCTCCAAAGGGCTTCCATTAATTTAGTCCACCTTGACTGGCATCCCATTATAACATGAACACAAACAGCTTCGCCTCTAAGCTTTGTATAAAAATGAACGGGTCACTACGGTGGTTAATATCTGTACGATAAGGCTATTTATTCCTTGTGTAGCACACAACTAATTTTTGATTTTGATGCTTTGGTTTGGTTTGGTTTGGTTAGTTTCACCTCCACTAATAGTAATTAAAAGTTAGCAGATATACTGTGGTTTTATTATTTTATTCTGTGAAATTCCCTATTTCATGAAACAGGGTTTGACCTGACGAAGTCAGGCTTCATTTAGGTTACCTAAATTTTGTCTAATTTCAGACTAACCCTAATTCGGAGAATCTACTAACCTCACTATGGAGCCGAAAAAGGTACAGCACTTTGGATACTATTTTTTGTATTAACTGAAATAGGATAAAAAATTGTCTGAAATAAAAGCTACCTATACCGGGGATTTGTTCTCTTTACTTTATAAAATAATATGAAATACGATAAATAATTGCCTATTTTTCTACATGATGACGTTTGAATGGGCCTTATTGAATTCATGTGACCAATTTTTTTAATAATTTCAATGTCATTTGCAGGTTACCACCCCTAAAGCGCCCTAAGGGACTATACATTTTGCACTGATATTCTCTCCAAAGGGCTTCCATTAATTTAGTCCACCTTGACTGGCATCCCATTAAAACATGAACACAAACAGCTTCGCCTCTAAGCTTTGTATAAAAATGAACGGGTCACTACGGTGGTTAATATCTGTACGATAAGGCTATTTATTCCTTGTGTAGCACACAACTAATTTTTGATTTTGATGCTAATTTCAGACTTACCCTAATTCGGAGAATCTACTAACCTCACTATGGAGCCGAAAAAGGTACAGCACTTTGGATACTATTTTTTGTATTAACTGAAATAGGATAAAAAATTGTCTGAAATAAAAGCTACCTATACCGGGGATTTGTTCTCTTTACTTTATAAAATAATATGAAATACGATAAATAATTGCCTATTTTTCTACATGATGACGTTTGAATGGGCCTTATTGAATTCATGTGACCAATTTTTTTAATAATTTCAATGTCATTTGCAGGTTACCACCCCTAAAGCGCCCTAAGGGACTATACATTTTGCACTGATATTCTCTCCAAAGGGCTTCCATTAATTTAGTCCACCTTGACTGGCATCCCATTATAACATGAACACAAACAGCTTCGCCTCTAAGCTTTGTATAAAAATGAACGGGTCACTACGGTGGTTAATATCTGTACGATAAGGCTATTTATTCCTTGTGTAGCACACAACTAATTTTTGATTTTGATGCTAATTTCAGACTAACCCTAATTCGGAGAATCTACTAACCTCACTATGGAGCCGAAAAAGGTACAGCACTTTGGATACTATTTTTGGTATTAACTGAAATAGGATAAAAAATTGTCTGAAATAAAAGCTACCTATACCAGGGATTTGTTCTCTTTACTTTATAAAATAATATGAAATACGATAAATAATTGCCTATTTTTCTACATGATGACGTTTGAATTGGCCTTATTGAATTCATGTGACCAATTTTTTTAATAATTTCAATGTCATTTGCAGGTTACCACCCCTAAAGCGCCCTAAGGGACTATACATTTTGCACTGATATTCTCTCCAAAGGGCTTCCATTAATTTAGTCCACCTTGACTGGCATCCCATTATAACATGAACACAAACAACTTCGCCTCTAAGCTTTGTATAAAAATGAACGGGTCACTACGGTGGTTAATATCTGTAGGATTATTAAGGCTATTTATTCCTTGTGTAGCACACAACTAATTTTTGATTTTGATGCTAATTTCAGACTAACCCTAATTCGGAGAATCTACTAACCTCACTATGGAGCCGAAAAAGGTACAGCACTTTGGATACTATTTTTTGTATTAACTGAAATAGGATAAAAAATTGTCTGAAATAAAAGCTACCTATACCGGGGATTTGTTCTCTTTACTTTATAAAATAATATGAAATACGATAAATAATTGCCTATTTTTCTACATGATGACGTTTGAATGGGCCTTATTGAATTCATGTGACCAATTTTTTTTAATAATTTCAATGTCATTTGCAGGTTACCACCCCTAAAGCGCCCAATTGGAGCTATGCTGAGAAAGAGGCCATCGTCTCGGCGATGGAGGAGGAAGACACATACAACCTTATAAATGCCTTAGAAATCTTACTAGAAATAGTCACAGCCTACCGAGTAGGCATAGCTAAGAAGGGAAGAACTCGGGCCATATTTCTAGCCGTCACGTCAAATGAACTAAAGATCAGAATAGTGAAGGCAAGTAAAAAGATCAGGAGCGTAAAAGGTATGGGAAAATGTGGCTAAATAGATTCAGTCGCCAAACAAATGGATATGATATAAATCTCCTTGGAAGCTTCTGGAATTACATGAAATTGATGCTAAACTAGTAGTAAATCATATCGTGATCAAAGGGGAGCGTGAGTCGTACGCGGTGCACAACTTGAACGAGTTGCCTGAAGGCTGTAGATTAGAAAATATCTATCACATACAGGTAGGAACAGATGGGATTGGGTTCAAGGGGGAGCATAGCTTTCTCAGCAATTTTTATCCGACTGAAATGGAATATTATGGCAGATCATACACTTCATCCGAACACTGCTTCCAAGCCACTAAGGCGGCGAAAGCAGGAAAGCCCAAGCTTGCCGAAGAAATCGCTCGGGAGCATCACCCAGCGGTTGCCAAGAGACGGGGAAGTGAATTCAAAACGAACCCCGATTGGCTGGAAATCGAAGCGGGCGTTCTTGAAAGCATAGTATTTCACAAGTTTGACCAAAATAAAACACTAAAAGAGAAACTATTAGCTACAAGAGGGAAAAGATTATATGAACTAACATCGTCATACAAATGGGCTGCGGGTCTCAGACATCCCGAGGTGAAAACACACAATGGCGTGCGTGTTGTGATCGACCCAGACAGCCTAAGAGGAGACAACAAATTCAGGAATATTCTTGAAAAGGTGAGGGAAAGAATATAATATCAAGAGAACAATTCGATAGATTATCGATAACAGCAGAAATGGACCTTCTAATCTTAATGGATTCCAGGGGTGCGAACATGGAAAGAAGAGTAAGATCAAAGTTACCGGGAGTTGCGATCAGGTTTATTATAATAGCAGGAGCCTCGATAGTTTGGTTTGGTTAGTTTCACCTCCGCTAATAGTAATTAAAAGTTAGCAGATATACTGTGGTTTTATTATAGACTGACAAACGAGGCACGCCCGATCGTGCAGCACAGCACTAACATAATATTTGAAGATGAAATCAGAGCAACTTTAACAAATGCAATAACATCGCTCAAAGAAGCTGCAGTAGTAAATGGGTACAACCCTAGAATATCGGTGTCTACTATGATTGGAATTGACATCAAAAAGTATAACACTCTTCTTGCCTCCAGACATGGAATTCTGTACCCGAGACAGGAAAACAGTTATGAAACACAAAGAAGAATAAATGAAAGGGGATCTTTAGTAACATCGCAAAAAGATTAAATGCAGACGAAGGAAACCCGACTCCGTTCGTGGGTCAAAAAATACACAGATGTATCGCTGGAAATAAAAAACGAAAGAATGGTCCTACAAAGTACTCGACCTTATACCATAAACTGGCATCGGATGGTTGTCATTTCTTGGAAGAAGTGAAGAATGATGTTGCAGATGCTTACAATAAGGCCTTATAAGTGAGGGAGGACCCTCATATGTGATTTATTAAAGAGGAGAAGTAAAAAGCTCTATGCATTAAATATGCACTTATAAAATAAATAGAGCCATATTAGCATTCCAAGATGTGCCCTAAATTATCCGGTAGACTCTCTTTCCGCTGACTCACTACTCACTCAGAGTTAGTGAGATGGGATGAGATGAGCAAAGTGATTTAGTTTGTATACAGTCCAGCTGTCAATAACACAAACAAATAAAACAAAAAATAAAATGGATATAACAATAACGAAAGTTTGGTTTTGTATGAAAGAGACTATAACAAAGAGAACAGACCAGCAAATCTTGCATACATATATATGTGTTATCATAATATTAACCATCATAATACTCAGTTTAGAGACATCGTGGCATGGGATAAGAAAGGAAATATTAATGTTGGTAGACTGGTACAAAACTACATTAGCAAGAAGAGTAAAGATCTGAAGTGCCCTCCAAAACCCAAAAGTGAGGCATGTAAATATGGGCTGAAATATGGGCTGAAATATGAGGCCAAGGCTCGAGAATTATACATCAAAGAACCAAGATTGTTTGTCAAGGAAATGGGCTTGCTTGTGCATCCACAAATTCATTATGTAAGAGGAAGCCTTGATGGTATTATGTCCTGTTCCTGCCAGCGCTAGAAATCAAGACGGTTCCATCTGCAAAAAGTAAATCACCTCAGCAATCGGTAGAAGACAGAGATATAACTTATGTCATACAAAAAGAGGATAAAATTGACCTGCTGCAAGGGCACCCAAGGGGCTACTACGAACAAGTCCAAGGGGCTATGGCCATTTTAAGACCGCAAAGATGCCACTTTGTCATATGGACTGGTGTTGACCCCTACTTATCATCACTGTGCCATTTGGTGAGGACTACTGGAGGTTTCATATGATACCCAGTTTGGAAAAGTTTTATTACAACCATGTAATCCCTGCCCTACTAGGCCGAGAAGATGATCGCATGCATATCATGGATGAAGGCCGATGGGGTGCTCCTCATGGGCCTTATCGAGGCCTATGAGGTGCAACCTGGCCAGGGCTTTAAAGGGCCAGTGAGTGAGTGAGTGAGTGAGATTGGTTGCTTTACGCCCTTATCAACACTTTGAAGTGTTATATCAAGGGCGGGAGAGCTGAAAGGCAGGCAGTTTATGATCATACCCAGGAAATAGAGATAGAGAAGAAGGGAGAGAGAGACAGAGAAAAGAGACAGAAAGGCCCTTTAAGGTCTTACCCAGGACCAGGCACTTTAAGGTCTTACCCAGGACCAGTTTAAAGGGCCAGGGTGGGTTTCTTTCACCAAAAGAAGTTAGAAGGGACTGGAAACAAATTTTATTTCATTTGAATGAGTAAATATCAGGTGATATTTATATCTGTATTGATCAATTGATACTAATGGATTTTCTGACCTGATTATAGTGATTACACCTTTTGAAAAAATATCCAATTAATAAAAACAAATGATTTTACAAGATATTACATGCTTGGTACAGGAGATGCTCTGGCCGAGAAGAGATGCAATAACACTTCAGAAAAAAGTGAAGAACACTAGAGCCAGAGGTATGAAAGTAGCCTAATGCAATCGCTTTGAATTGACATTGTGCTTTTATTGTTGGAGGTTCTAAAATATGTTTGTTCCAATTTTTCTAAATTAAAGTTTTGCCTTAGACACAAATAATAAGGAGCTGTCTGTTCTAATATTATTTCGCAATGAGTTAAATTCATGGATTCTCATCAGAGTTAAAACACATGACCAAATTTCTTATAAAAATTGGTGGGACAAAGTTCAGTCAGTTGCATCCCTCAATACCCTTCTTCATTGTGTATAAAAACATGCCTGTCACTTCTCATCTAACAAAAGACTACGCAATTTTAATAGGTGTGAAAAGAAGTCATTGTAGCAATCAAAGTCAGAATTTCCATGCAGAAGAATCAGTCCTATCCAGAGCTTTGGATACAGAAAAGGGCCCCGCCATTGGGACTGATGATGAAAAGGCTATGATAAAGGCTATACATAGCAACTTTCCAGTCACCGATGGTCAGCTGCATGCGATGAAGAATGTTTCCGAGTACCTGCAGATCCGTGTCTGCGTTTCATCAGTTTGGTTTGGTTTGGTTTGGTTAGTTTCACCTCCGCTAATAGAGTAACACAGGAGGATTTCAGTTTCAGATACAATCTTTGGAGGTGAAGGAATTGTCAATGTAGATGATGAAATCAGTTTTGATAACAGGGTTGATAGTGCGAAGGATGTAGTCAGGCGAAATGCCCCAGCTTTCATGAAATATTTGTCCAGTCGGGTCATTCCTATTTTAGAACAAAACATCTCAACGTTCTTAAACAATCCATCTTGCTGGAATTTGCAGAATTGGTCAAATTACAACTACGAGTCCATCAATGCAGTGCTAAAACACAAGGTTCAGTGGCGCCCCCAAAAAATTGCAGACCTCATTGAAGTTTTACAAGCAACTGGCCCTTATGAAGAAAAGAACCGTTTTTTCCTTAAACAGGAGTCGACTTATGACAGGGCCCTCCAACTGGGGAAAGAAACCCGGCAAAATAAAAAGAAAGAGGTGTGGCATGACCACTTTCGCTAAAAAAAGTTGGTGACAGTAATGTGGTACTATGGCAGCACGTTTCACCACAATTAACTTTTCTAGATTTTAAAGCTGGAGAAGAGATGGAGTAATATATCATAGATTCTCATAAAATTCTCATGAAACTTCGACAAACTTCTATATACATGTGGGAAAACAATATCCAAGTCTAAGCTTCATATTTGTCTTAGTAGATAGAATAGTTATATAACCATACAACTGTAGGACAGTCGGAAAGACATGTCAGGATATTTAATGTTTTTTTTAATTTCATACATATCTCAAATTGTCACTGAGATATAACCATAAATATTCAGTGCATTCAGGTACAATATTATTTAGCCTAAGGGAGGATTATTACAGCCTTTTCAATTATATATTACAATAGTGTACTAACAACGATTAAGAAAATCAGTAGAAATAATATTTATGTAATCTTAAAATGTATCTTGAAATAAGGAGCATGTCCTAAGGAACCCATATATACCATGTGTAGGTTTATACGATGAAAATTGACCTAAGATATTAGAAATGTGGAAACAAAATTAATTATCTGAGGAAGATTTCTGCTCCCAGAAATGCTGTTTTTCCAGTTTTTATACGTTATCTATCATGTCATATATAATCATGTGATTCGTAATCTCATAATCTATCATGTATCTATTGTGATAGATTACATGACATTCTAATCTTTTATGAAGAGGGAAGAGGAAAGAGAGTGAAGAGGCTGACAGAAGGCCAAGGAAGGCATGTAACATATGGGTCAGGTCGCCCAGAAATGTACAATTGCTTTAAGAATGGCAATTTTAAAAACTTGGTAAACTAACATGTTATCTGATCTTATTTAATAGAGTACATCTCAAATTTTAAATACAATTACATTATACTAAAATAGTCCAAGTGGTTCAGGTTTTTCTCCGGGCTAAATTAAAAGGTAAATGTAGTTTTTCAGCTTTAATTAAAAATAAACTCTCCACACATCATAAAGCATAATAAGCCTGGTAGTTTTACATAGATATGCGTCAAGGTGAGTGAGTGAGATTGGTTGCTTTACGCCCTTATCAACACTTTGAAGTGTTATATCAAGGGCGGGAGAGCTGAGAGGGAGGCAGTTTATGATCATACCCAGGAAATAGAGATAGAGAGAAGCAGGGAGAGAGAGACAGAGAAAAGAGACAGAAGGGCCCTTTAAGGTCTTACCCAGGACCAGGCACTTTAAGGTCTTACCCAGGATATGCGTCAAAGTAAGTTTAATTACTCAGTAAGATATCTGATAAAGTTTCTGGTCATAGACATACCGCTTACAGGTGTATTTCAAATCTCAATCTTAATAAATGTTTAAATAAAAGATTTATTATAGATCAATGAATTAAAAAATATTCCTCTATGCATAATATAGTACTACAGGCTATAATAGTTTGACTTCTATGCACTAATGCATTAAGATACCATCCATGCCGCTACTTTTACATAAACCCCCTTCCTTCTCATCCTATAGAGCTCTTTTAAAAGGGCCTTAGGGCCAGGGGCATGCTCACATATTTCCATTTATATTCTGTTTAGTGTTTAGCTTTTTTTGCATGTGTATCTCAGAAGCTATTCAAGATTATTTTTTTAAAAAAGATGTTTGACATAGCTACATATGTCCACTCAAATCTGTAAAAATAACATTATTATAGACTTATAACTTCTACCTTTTTTCTTGAGAGTTGCAAGGACACTTTATAACAAATTTTGACAGCACTAAACCCCTTGCCGGGGAAATAATTGCTACATGACATTTTTCATATATTGACTGGACTAAAAAAGACCAAGTTGATGTATGCAAAACGATAAAAGAGATTATGAGTACAAGAAGTGAAAGAAGCCTGGTAATAATGGGTGACTTTAATATGAACTTGGATGAATTCTCAAATGAAAATCCTCCCGAAAATGTGAACTATGCTAGTAGTGAGTGAGTGAGATTGGTTGCTTTACGCCCTTATCAACACTTTGAAGTGTTATATCAAGGGCGGGAGAGCTGAGAGGGAGGCAGTTTATGATCATACCCAGGAAATAGAGATAGAGAAGAAGGGTGAGTGAGATTGTTTGCTTTACGCCCTTATCAACACTTTGAAGTGTTATATCAAGGGCGGGAGAGCTGAGAGGGAGGCAGTTTATGATCATACCCAGGACATAGAGAGAGGAAGAGAGAGAAAGAGAAAAGAGACAGAAAGGCATTTTAAGGCCCCACCCAGGACCAGGCAGTTTAAGGTCTTACCCAGGACCCAAGGAGGGAGATAGAGAAGAAGGGAGGGAGACAGAGAAAAGAGACAGAAAGGCACTTTAAGGTCTTACCCAGGACCAATACTATGCTAGTAATGACTATGCTAGTAATGACTATGCTAGTAATGAGGGCATTAAAGAAGCCCTAAGTTTAATGAAAACGTTTGAGTTAAATGATGTCATCAAAGAGTTAAATGTAGATGATATTTTGATTACCTGGAGAAGAAATGCGCAAACATCCAGGCTCGATTACATATTGGTAGACAACGCATTAAGAGCCCTGGTTAAGACCCAAGAATGCATAGAATGTGAGCATTCGGATCATTTTGTAATTAAAGTAGTACTTACCCTGAATTCTAATGCGAGAGGCCCTGGGTTTTGGAAAATGAACGGTTCACTACTTGATGATGAAATATATTTAGACTGTATGGAGGAAAAGCTAATTAATGTTATAAGAAACTGTGGTATACCAAGCAGTAGTAGAATTTTTTACAACATATGTAATATGAATAGAATAGCAATCATACAGTTTGTAATTAATAATTATCGATCAGATAGATATCATAATGATGGTGATAATTGATAACCTTTCATTTTGAATTACTTTACTTACTTAAAAAATTACTTTACTGCAGCACCAGTCAGACACCCAGAAAGCTGAGCAATTTACAGCATTGGTTAAGAGTGCATTTACTGGTAAATATTATAGACATATTTAGCTTGACTTCCATTAATTATGGTTATAGTGCATGTCATATGGGTAGTATCAAGGGATGGTTGGCCGATCAGAAGAATGACTTGAATCCAAACAAATATATGCAATTAGAACTTGACAGGCTTCATAAATGCTATGAGGGAATGTGATTGGGAAGAGGCACTGGCTGCAACCGGGGGTCATTTCTGGCTGATGCCAGAACTTGAACGAGAGACAGAAAGGCACTTTATGGTCATACCCAGGACCGATTGGCTAGAAGTTAATGTTAATTTATGAGTGGGAAGGGGACCATATATCTACGACATAAGTAGGGTTGATTAATGCACTCAGGTGCAAAAAAACGGCCTTGGGACATTTCTCCCAAGTACTTAAACTACCTGTTATGCATATGATTCTTGTATATGATGGACTCGTATATGATGCATGTTTTTCTAAGATATGTTAAAGGTGTGAACTAGCGACTGCACCGCACTGCCAGACAGAGGTACCTATTACTTAACATCAAAGCAGCACACTATAATGCCTTGGCACTTAAGCAAAGGTTTCCAAAATGGACGGTCAGGCTTGCCCTCCAGCAAGCATGATCCTTGGTAAGGACTCACCAACCATCTTTGTGACCTTAAGAAAAGAGTTTGGTACCAGAGTTCTTAACCTCAGGTATAATCCATGTCAAGGCCATGAGACTTAATAGTCAATTGTAATAAAAAGCTGCAAAGAGCACGGTAATTAATGTAGTTAGGTATGCAGTTCTGTTCCTTGATGCAACTAACATTGATTATATTAAATATTCTTTCTATATCCTATCTCAAGGAAATGGACCTCTACATCCTTGACCCAGGGTTTCCGAGCAGACCTCCTGGCACATGAGAACCAGCACGACAACAAGGCAACAAGGCAGGATGCATACCTTCAAATTATTTTATGGAGGCATGGGCGACTGGGACATGGGATCCATCGTGTTGTGCCAGCCTGCTGTGTCAAGAGGAGTTGGGAGACCTATTCCGATCACTGGCGCATATACTGGATTTCTCCAAAGCGCCACCTCATAATGGATTGAAGATTCTTTGATAGTTATCAAATATAGCTATACCTATGTTGTACTGATATCTGCTCAAGTATAATGTCAACCCTGAGAGTTGGTGAGAGAAAAAATAATGTGTATACATATAATAGATATGTAATGTTACAAAACAATTTGAACCAATAACTCTTGAAGTATCTATAAGAAGATAAGCAAGGCTGATGTACAGACTTATTTGGTAAAGTTTATTATAGCTTATATATGTCTGGCAGTTCAGCTTGGGATTTTTTTCTGTCAGTCATTTGGAAAGTGTTGCCTAAAATTTCCTAGAGACTAAAATCTATGTTCAGTGAGGCTTCTAATCTAATCAATCTAATTCTAATTCTCTTTTTCATTGGATGATATAAATATGTCTTGAGTGTACATGATTCATCAGGAATACATGTATGATTATATTGAAGAAAAAGAAATATCTGTACAAAAAAAAAGAAAAACTTCAGTCTGTCCCAATATGCCCCAATTCATTCACTTGCTTCCTATGGAGTGCAAATTGATGAATTAATTCTGTATAGTTTGCATTACACATCTTTAAAATTATACTTTATTTACAATGACCCAATTTTTCAAGGTTCATTGGGTAGTAGTTTTTCTATAAATGACTCATAAATGACGCAGAAAAGAATTATAAGGCTTTTAGTCATCAATATTAATTTTCCTGAACAATTTCGCAGATGCATAATATATTGCACATCTGAAAATCTAATGCAGAACTTAATATCACCAAGAGATATATCCTCATGGAAGACTATTGTTAGAGCTGCTGAAATTAGAAATCATTCTGGATTATAGTTATTTGCAAGACCACACCTTAAGTTCCTATTTACGATGGAAAGGGCGGTGGATGAAATTTCAACTTCAGCTTCAGACGATTGTCGTTCTGAAGTCTCGCAGGATAGGGCACATCATGGAAAGATTGGCGGTCTTCCTCATTGTGCTCAGGTACATCACAAGTATATGAACCTGTCTGCATATATTGCGAAAAGAAAAGCAAGTACATAAAAAATAGCAATACCAGGGAATTCATTCTGATCATGCATTTTCATGAGCCCTAGACATGTGTCAACCTAAAAAACATTGGTAGCATTAGTGCCCACAAGTGGTATCAACCAACCCCCCCTGGCTCATGGAGTTCATGGGCAGTAGGACAGGTAAGCTAGATAAATATTCAAAGAAAGCCATTTGATTGTATTACTTTTTTCTCCATTCAACTGTTATAAATGAAGTAGGAATAAATAAACTAATTCTGCATCACAGATAACAATAAAATTATTATAATTATTGACTATGCTATACATGAATCACGAAACTTAAGGTGAAGAAAACAATCAAATATTATACATGATAAATCCTCCTGAATATTATTCCCAGTTAAAATTTGTCTTTGAATTCTATTGAATTAGAGTAGATGTTACTAATTCTGTGTCTTTGTATGTCACTAATTCTATGTCTCTAATTGACCTGTCCAATTGACGAATACAAGTTAAATATAGTTTTAAAGTATTGCTTAATATTCTTTTATGGCTTTGTGTAGCTGCAATACTGTCTCATATAATCTTGAAATATTATTTATATGATAGTGATATCTATATCTACAGGTTCCAGGCCAGGCAAGTTATGTAGGAGGCCCCATTATATACAAGAAGCAAGTCATTGAATGGCTTCGAAAAAATCCTCGAACAGGTCAGACAGGCAGACAATCACTTACAATAAACAACTGATATCAAAGAGTATAATTATACTAATGAGAGACTATTTTGTCCTGTTCTTGACCCTGTTGTATTAACACCTAATGGCAATTAAAAGATACTACAATCAAGTTCAGTTTTACGTGGTACGTGGCATTAAACAACACTTCATTTGTCCATTTCAGGTGTTTGCAGAGTGAAAGAGATGGCAAGGAGTCATGGGCATTGTTGCGTCCCAAAGTAGACATATGTACTAATGATGACATACGTACAAACTTTAAAAGATGTAATTAGAATGGGTTTCGAAGTGGTAAAGAAAGAGACATGGAGGAAACTTGACCTTCAGACAGAGGCAGAGGAGGTGTCCCAACGTGCAGCCCTAGAATCTGAAGAAGCAAGGAGAGAACGGTTTAGGCAGGACCACCCAGACTTAGTCTTCACATTGACAGATGGGTCAGGGTCAGATGAAAGTTCAGATGACAATGACACTGTCAAAGGTATATTCAGGAAATTATCTAATTGTAAAAATTACATTAATTTATAAGTTTATAATGAGTTAGGAAATTACTAAGTTTATAAATCATTTTCGAGTTTCATGTTACAGTATGTTTGTAATATACTTTATTGAATACAAACAATTCAGGATAATCAGGATATTATTTTCTGATGGTGATTCACCTACACTGCCAACCGAAGACGACCAACTGAGCCACAGAGGTGGGGTATTCAGGGAAGTGAGGTGCAAACTATAATAGAAAAGCAGCAGTTGCAATAGCAATTGATATAGCTGGGCTGACACCAGAGAGTACTACAATTTGCAGCTGATAAAGTTGACCTGAGCATCTGTACCCTTGATGGTCAACTGGATTAAAAGTAGTGAGGGTGACCACAGAAAATATTGCTGAGATGAGATAGGTAAAATAAACACAAATTTTAGCTGCAGAAGGAAATACCTGAGCCTGTATACTACCAGCAATTAACTAATCCAGGTATTGATGAGCCATATAATTTCATTGACATTATCTGGAAAACATCGTTATTGCTCAATATTCCCAGGCCTAACTGGATTCTGTCAACTTGTACATCAAGGAGAGCGACCAGGCCAATCATCAGCAGCATGAATGCCTTTCATTGACATGAACTCTACCAACCTGACTTCCATCCAATCCACAAACTTCATTGGTGAAGAAGCAAGGAAATATGAGTGCACACTGATAATACTGCTTTGGTAGCATGACTTGATATTTTATAATGCTTATTATTTGTTTCCACCAGTGGGGGGCATGGAAATAGGAAGTATATCTCCTGTTTCCCATTGGAGGGAAATGGTACTAGAATTTACATGGCAATTATTGTTTTACATATTTTATATCAAATTTCTTCTGGATTCTGGTGGGGTTGTGGACTGCGATAAACCCATAAGATCGCCACATAACAATTCCTCATTTTGTGTATATTTTTAGGTTTGCATTGCACTCCGATATTGCGCTAGTGAAGGGCTTTATAGCTTTATTGCTGACTCACAGAACATGTCACGATCAACTGTATGCAGATCTGTGTTGGCTGTGTCCAGGTTCCTGCAAGCCAACTATCAACAGTTCATGAAGTGGCCTAGTGAGGATGAATATTCTGATGTTGTGAGAGGTTTTTACGAGCTAGCTGGCTTTCCCAGAGTGATTGGTGGTGCTATGTATGGTACCCAGATCCCAATAAAGAAGCCTCATATCCAAGAGTGGTATGTAAACCGTAAGGGTTTCCATTCCATCAACGTCATGGTAAGTTGGGCAGTAACTTGATAATAGAAATAATGATAATAATAATATACTAACATCTTAATAATAATAATAATAAAGTTGTTAAAAAAGTGATGACTAAAAGTTATTCCAAGCACTAAATCCGTTTTTGCCTTTATTGTCTCAGAGTTCGGCAAACCAGAAATAGATCTGTTTGCGTCCAGAATAAACAAAAAAGTGGACAAGTTTATTTCGTGGAAAGAGGACCCAGATGCTATGGCAATTGAAGCTTTGACAATTTTGTGGAATGATATTTTTTGTTTTTGCTTTCCTCCCTTTAGTATTGTCGCCAAAGTAGGGCAGAAGTTTCAGAGGAAACAAGCAGAAGCCATCCTAGTCATGCCGGACAGGCTGGGTCAGCCTTGGTATGTGCCAGTTTGGTTTGGTTTGGTTTGGTTAGTTTCACCTCCGCTAATAGTAATTAAAAGTTAGCAGATATACTGTGGTTTTATTATTTTATTCTGTGAAATTCCCTATTTCATGAAACAGGGTTTAGCCTGACGAAGTCAGGCTTCATTTAGGTTACCTAAATTTTGTCGTACAATTTGGTTTCCCGTAGGAAATCAAGAATATTTTTGTTCCCAGATTCCCGGAAAATACTCTGCAGTGTCCTGCGATTTTGCAGGAATTTTATTCTGTTTCTCTTGGTTGCCTGACAATGTATTAAGAGATGCTCTACACTCAGTTGAGTGTTGCATGTCTGACATACAGGAGCCACTTCACCTTTTAGAAGGTGCCTGTGAGTCAGTTTGGTGTGACCGGTACGAAGACGGGTCAGTATCACCTGTTCGGGTCTTGTCAGGTTATCATCTTTGAATTTTGGTGTGATTGATGGTGTGATTGCTCGCAGCTTGTTACTGTTAACACCATTCCATGTGTGCTGCCAGCTACGTTTGACATGTGCCTGCGCCACAGGTACAATGTCTGTGTATGGCATTTGGTCAGCCCCAACAGGGCGCCTCAATGCATTTTTGGCTGCAATGTCTGCTGCCTCATTTCCTTCTATTCCAATGTGGCTTGGCACCCAGCACAACACCACTTCTTTGTCCAGTCTTTTGTTTTCAGTGTATGTCTCTTGAATTGCTTGTATGATTGGGTTCTTAGGATAAAGGTTGGTCACAGCTTCTAGACATGGGTGCGAGTCTGAGAATATGATGAATTTCTTCATCCGTGAGACCTGTACCCATTCAAGTGCCTTAAGCAGTGCTTTTCCTTCAGCAGTGTAGATGCTGCTTTCCTTGTGGAGAGCCTTCTTCAAGTTCCCAAATGGTGTATGCACGGCAAATCCAACACGACTACCATCTTTGGAACCATCAGTGAAAATGGCTGTATGGCTTTCAAACTGTGTCCTGATTTCACTGTATTGTTTTTCAAATACATGCACAGGAGTCTCAGTTTTCTTGTTTGTGTCAAGGTCCAGGATAACCAGGGGTAATTTTTGTTCCCATGGTGGAGTCTCTGGTGGTTTTTCAGTCATTACTCTTTTCATTGGTACACCAGCTTCTCGGAATAAAGACCTAGCTGTCACTGCCATTGGCTTGATGGCATTTGGCTTCTCCCGATACACAGTGTTCTTGTTGTCAAATATGAGTTTGTGGGCTGGATTTTTGGGGTTAGCTCTGACACGTATAGTGTATTGCAGTGTGAGCTTTTCCCGGCGAAACTCCAGAGGTGGTATACAGGCTTCAATATGAAGGCTTGGTGCAGGAGTTGTACGTAAGGCTCCAAGACAAAGTCTCAGTCCCTGGTTCTGAATGGGCTTAAGTCTGTCCAGGTAAGACCTTGGAGCAGAGGCATACACCATAGATCCATAGTCTAACCTTGATTGGATATACATTTTGTACAATGTCAGCAAGGTCTCTTTGTTACAACCCCAGTTGGGGTGACTGAGGACCTTCAGCAGGTTCATTGCCTTCTGGCATTTCCTCCGGAGGTATTCAATGTGTGGTTTGAAGGAAAGAATCCTGTCAAATACCACGCCAAGGAATTTTACCTCCTCCTGGACTACCAGATTTTTTCCTTGGAGATATAGTGTTGGCTCCTCTTTGCACCCTCGCCTTCGGCAGAAATGCACAACACAAGTTTTCTCTGCTGAGAATTTGAAGCCATTGTTGGTGCTCCACTCAGCTAGTCTTGTCAGAGTCTGCTGTAGTATGCGTTCAATTGTTCGCATGTGGGTGCCCTTGTAGCAGATGACAAAATCATCCACATACAAGCAGCATTCAACACTAGGTTGAAGTTGTTTAGTGATGCTGTTGATCTTAACACTGAAGAGGGTCACTGAGAGGATACAGCCTTGGGGTACACCCATTTCCTGCTCTTCACTTTCGGAGAGGACTGACCCTAGGCGGACTTGGAAAGATCTATCCGTCAGGAAGTTTCCAATAAATCCAGTCAGTCTTCCTCTCAAACCCAGCTTGTGAATGTCTCTCATGATCCCATACCTCCAGGTGGTATCATATGCCTTCTCCAGGTCAAAGAAGACACTGACCACATGTTCTTTGTTAGCAAACCCATCTCGGATCCAGCTCTCCAGGCTCACTAGGTGATCTGTTGTGCTGCGTCCTCGACGAAATCCGGATTGGTGAACTGAAAGGTGCTCTTTCGATTCAAGAAAGTAGACTAGCCTGTTGTTCACCAATCTTTCCATTGTTTTGGCCATACAACTGGTCATGGCTATTGGACGGTAGCTAGAGGCCAACGTTGGGTTTTTTCCTGGTTTAGGAATTGGCACAACTATTGCCTCTGACCACGAAGGTGGATAATTTCCGGTCACCCAGATGTCGTTGTACACCTCCAGAAGAAGGTGCATGGTTTCCTCTGGTAAGTGTTTCAACATCTGGTAATGGATGTCATCTGGTCCAGGGCAGGAGTCTTTTGCCTGTGAGAGCGCATGCTGCAACTCATCCTTGGTGAAAGGCTTGTTGTAGCTTTCCTCATTACGGGATTCAAAGTTGAGCTTCTGTCTCTCACATTTAGTTTTATGACTCAGGAACTGGTCTGAGCAGTTGTCACTAGATGACACCTTCCTGAATTGCTCAGCCATGGTGTCTGCAATTTCCTTAGGGGTCTCCACCTTTACAGGTCCATCCTGAAGATGACGTACTGTAGGTGGAGGGTCCCCGTTAAGCTTCCGAATCTGTTGGAATACTTTTCGCATAGGAGTGGATTTGGAGAGTGAACCCACATAGGTGTGGAATGATTCTCTCCTCTCCTGCTTGAAAGTCTGCTTTGTGATGGCTCTAGTGTTGAGGTAACTGTGCATATTTTCAGGTGTGATGGTCTTCCTGAATTTACGGAGGGCCTTTCTTCTTTCCCTCCTGGCCTCCTGGCATCGCTCATTGAACCAGGGGCATTTTTGTCTCTTTTGTGTGATGGAGGTTTTCCCAATGCACATGGCACTGATTTCCCTAAGGTTATTGGCAAAGTACTCGGCAGGATGTTCTTCCCTTTCCTTTATCAGTGGCCATGAACGAAATGATTGTTTGCATTTCTTTTGGTACTCCTCCCAGTCAGCCTTTGCTATGTTCCACCTAGGTGGACGCTCGGTGTCTTTGTTTTTCCGTTCAGTCTGGATAATGATTGGAAAGTGGTCACTACCACAAAGGTCATGATGTACTTTCCAGTCAAAATCAGCAAATACTGAAGCGTCACTCAAAGAGAGGTCAATGGAGGAGAATGTTCCAGAAGCAGGATGATGGTAGGTTGCTTCCTTCCTGTTGAAGAGGCACAATGACTTGCGGTCAATGATTCTCTCAATCATTCTCCCCTTTCCATCAATCTTTGAGTCCCCCCAGACAGTATTGTGAGCGTTAAAGTCACCCATCAATATGAATGGGGATGGGAGTTGGTTAATTATTCCTGTTAGTTCTGTCTGAGAGACACTCTTGTCTGGTGGTAGGTACAGACAACAGAGTGTGACAGGTGTATTTAAGGTTATACGAGCAGCAACAGCCTGCAGTTGGGTGTCTAAATGTATTTCCTGTTGTGGATGTTCACAGGCTATGAATAGACTTACTCCTCCCTTTGGTGTATCACCATCAGGGAGT
This sequence comes from Sthenelais limicola, assembly GCA_942159475.1. Classification (NCBI taxonomy): domain Eukaryota; kingdom Metazoa; phylum Annelida; class Polychaeta; order Phyllodocida; family Sigalionidae; genus Sthenelais; species Sthenelais limicola. The sequence continues at coordinate 149,753,691 of OW804094.1, read as the reverse complement.
TTCAGGTATACTTCATAGCCTCTTAGTTTTATATGTTGTGGCTTTATTGTCTTTATTTCTTGCAGGGCTAGTGCCACTGGGTTGAAGTCTTTGCAAAGAAGTTGCAATGACTCCAGGTTGGCTCTAAAACCTCTGCAATTCCATTGCAGGATGGTATGTTTATGATCCATTATGGTTAGTGAGGGATTCAAACCTGTTGGATGTTTTTACAGGTTCTTCCATCTGCTGCTGCTCTATTGTTGTGGTCTGACCATCCAAGGGTTGGCCAGATCTTGTCAGCCTTGGGCTTGTAATAAGGTTTCTTTTTTCAAAATCCCTGTTCAGCCTCCTTTTTTCATACTCTCCCGCTAACTCTCTCACACTTGGGCTCTGGGTAGTAGCCTTTGCACCAGAGGTGGAGGGGGTTGCTGGAGTTTTTGATTTAGAGGGATCTGTTGGAGGTGGAGGTATGGGAGATGCAGGACAAGGAGGTTCCTTGTCATTGCCTCCATCCTTACTCCTGTTCTCAACCTTTTGTCCTCTATTTTGTTGGTCCTGGTGGGGAGCCTTGGCCACCTCAGAATTAGGCTGCGCGGGGCGTTTGTTCTCTGCAGCCCGCTTAGTCTCCTTTTCATTCTTGTGGTTAGCCTTGGCAAACTCGGATGTGGACTTGGTGGGATTCTTGGCCACTGGGGTCCGCTTACTCTCCTTTCCTTTCCCTTTTTTGGTCTGATTTTCTGTATTTTCAGAGGTGCGGGCATAGATAACTTTAATGCCCTTGCCCACATCCTCTGCTTTGCATGTCTGTACCTGCACAGACTGCTTCTGTTTCAAAGCGTCGGCATAGGTCCTCTTTGCTGAGGCTTCTTGGTACATTTTCCGTGCCTTAGTGATAGGGATCCTTTCCCTGGCACGTATTTTCTGTATTTCCTGCTCAGCAACATACATAGGGCACTTCCGCGAAAAGGCAGGATGTTGGCCCTTGCAGTTGGAGCAGGAGGGTTTTCCTTGGCATTTGTGGTCTTGCCCCTTGACCTTACTACACTTACCACAGATGGCCTTGCTTCGGCAGACTTTGCCAGTATGACCAAATCTATGGCAGTTGTAGCACCTTAGGGGAGAAGGAATGTACTTCTCAACCCTGACTCTGATATAGCCACACCGCAGGGTTTCGGGTGGGGTGGGTCTGTCAAATGACAAGATATATGTTGATGTCTCCACTAGAGTCTTGTCTTTTTTTAACTTAATTTGGAAGACGTCAGTGACGCCTTCCGTCTTAAGTCCTTCTTTTATTTCGTCTATTTTTGTGCCTTTGAGGTCACTGCAGCGGATGACACCTTTTGAGAAGTTCATACTTCTATGGGGGGAGACCTCCACCCCCACGGTGCCCATCATTTTCATTTTGAGAAGGCCTAAAGCCTGTTCTCTCCTCCGTACTTCTATGAGGAGAGTACCATCTCTCAGTTTGGTCACTGCTGTCTCTCCAGCTGCTGCAGTGACAGCATCATTAACAATGAATGGGGATACCCCATTCAGGTCTTGTTCCTTGGCCTTGACCACTAAGAATCTTGGCCAATTCTCTTTGTTGTATAGTTTATTTTTATCCATATTATATGATTTTGCTTTCATCACTCATGCTCTCCACCCACCAAGGAGCCCTACAAGGGGAAACCCAGAGCTGCAAATGTCAGGCAGTTGAGTAACAGAGATACATGAGTGGTATACTCGCAAGATGGTCTCCCAAAAGAATTTGGGCCATCCCTTGATTAGCCCAAGCCACCGCCTTCTAGGACATAACTAGTAAGTCCTAGGGCAAGGCATGACTAGCCGATTGATCCAAGGTGGGCCAACCTGGACCTCCTGTCTAGATGAAGTAGGAGCCAAAGAGCCATGTTGGGGAGAAGGGAGCCGCAACAACCTTTCCTCTCAGACCTCCAGGACCTCTTCCTCCACCGACACAGGTTGCAATCCACGGCAAACAGATTGCCACATTTTGAGTAATGTGGAGTTTGGGTTGCCTGTTGACCGTTGGGGTGTCAATGAGTGACCTTCTTCCGGTCTTGACCGTTGGGAAGACAGCATCCCTCCATTAGAAGGGACACGGAGTCGTTCCTCATCCGCTCATGCATACAGGCACACACTGCCATTTGGTCCGCCACTGCTATTGCAGCTGGTCTCCATATCTGAAGACCGTTCCACTATCCGCCACCTGTGGAGGCGCTGGGTGCGGGTGGCATACCCGCCCGGAACTATAATCCGGGACCCAGCATATGTGCCAGTAACACAAACAGCCGCAGATACGTTGGTAATTCCTCCAAGGAGAAACAATCTGTTTCATCTGAACCCAGAAGACCCAGTAAGAAGTCTTACACTACCTATCTGAAGAAATGGGCAGTTTTGTGCATTACTCGTAGTATTGATATAAACGATCCTGGTATGAATCAGATCACAGATTTTTTGGTACAATTACACATTGCAACTTGGTTAACATGGCTAGATGCGCTATTAGCTCTATTACTAAGAATTGTCCGAATGGTCAAACAACTGGTAAAAATGAATATGCTTGCAGAGTTGTAAGGGCATGCTCTAATGTAAATCCACCTAAGCCTCGGTACTGCTCTTTCTGGGAGTGAGCGAGTGAGTAATGGTTGCTTAATGCCATGACGACATCCATGTGGAGTCATATTCATGGCAATGAGAGTTAGTGAGATGGAATGAGATGAGCAAAGTGATTTAGTTTACAGTCCAGTGTTTACCATCTCTAGAGAATGGGGACGAACCTCAAAATTGTCTTTGCTTAGATTGTGTAAAAAACTGGTAGTGTTATTTCTGCTTACTTCTGTCCAAAGGGACCAGACCATTTGGTGTCTAACCTTAAGGTTTGGAAATTCATGAAAACAAGTTGATATTCAGGTTGCAAACTTTGCTAAAGCATAATCGTCCCGGGGATCCACTTGAAGTTTCGACAATCCCTAGATATGAAAAACAAAGGGTTATCTGCCCGTGGCATGCGGTGCATACTTACTTAAAAGCAACCAGTTCTCAGCCAGGTATTTGCTTGGGCTAATATGAAAATACAGAATCAGTATTTCATATCCAAGAGTTCTTGAAGTCTGCATCTTTAGGGGATGCAGCCATCCAACGATATGTAGAAGAGGGCATTGTCTGTCCACCTCTGCTTCATAAAGGCTTGTTCACAACTAACCTCTGCCATGGACAACATTGATCATAATCCGACTGCAACAACAGCAACTACCTCTTTCCATGGAACAAGTATTTCCATCTTTCAGCATCCCAGTGAAAACAATGCTGGTATCAGGCAAGAAAGATGCCCTCTGTGAAAAGCTTTGAGGAGTGTTATGAGACACAGGGCAGAATTAAAACAAGGTCTTCTGGAAATGTCCAAGAGCCTGCACAAGAGGAGGTATTCCATGGGACCATCAAAGAAAAGTCAATAGAATTAGAGAGTTCATTGGATATGGAATACAAAGCCAAATTGCGGGAAGCAATAATCTCAAATAAGGAGCAGTTTGCCAAAGAGCGAGATAATTTCGTAACTCAACTTCAGCAAATGCGTGTTGAACGCGATGAAATGCAACAAATGGCCAAAGCAGGCAATGAGAAGAAAAGGGCATATCATCGTATAGTGGAAAGTCAGGCAGAAATAAAAAATATCTGTCTAGACATTCAATCACAAATATCAAACATTGTGCCAAATATGGACAATTCTCTTTGGGATGATCGTTCTGAAGCTAGAGGAGTGAATGAGATTGGTTCCTTTACGCAATCATCAACACATTAAATATGAACGTTTTAAAAAGTGTTTTGAGGTCAAGAGCATTGAGTGAGTGAGTGAGATCATAGCATCAATGCCAGTGAAAAAAGAAATAAGGGATTTTAACTATAAAAACCCCAAATATTCCTGCATTTGATTATCTGATCAGCAATTTTATGGAAATAAATAATTGTTTATGTAATTTGATATTACAAGGCTAAACAGATCATATTGCAATCAATGTGGGCCAACCAAAGTGGACCCAATCAACCAAAATTGCCCCTAACAACCACTGCCCCAGTGGCCCCTCCTAATATTATAAAAATCCAAAATAGTTTTTTTTAATCTTAGAGATGTTTTTCTTTTTTCCAGACATCATTGAAGGAAAATATGGCTTAGTTTTACTTCTCCAGAGGCAGTGCATCTCTACACTAGGTGGGAGCTGCTTAGAACTATTAGGCAAGGGTCTGCCTACTGGCTCTTGATGAGATACATTGTTTAACAACATGGTGAGTATCCGTTTTACGAACTGACCAAAACAGAAGATTTATACTTTTTTGGTGGTATAATTCAAATGTTTATCATAGCCAATTAATCTTTCTACTAATAACACCTGGGTACCGCTGTGAGTGAGTGAAATTGGTGGCTTTACGCCGTTATCAACACTTTGAAGTGTTATATCAAGGGCTACATCTACTGGAGCGTGGATTGTAAAATGAAATATTACTTACACTTAAAGTCATTGTTCAGATGTTTGTTGACCAGATCCAGGCCAATATTCTCCCCATCTCTCCCATTCATGTTCGCCACCCGATTCCACATAAGGTCATTTTGAACTCTTTCCATTTAAAATCCTCCAACACCTTAGAAAGCAATGAAAGAAACTGTTGATATATTTATGAAAGATGATTCTGATGTATAGTAGTTTCATAAGAAAAGTCTTTTATTACATCTAATATTTCTACATTTAAGATATATGAGAACGATACATAAAAGCAATTTTCTAGTCTCGTCTTGATCAATCATCTTTTCATAGTTCCTTTTCCAGGGTTCTCTTTAGGCGTGCAGACAACTGCTGATAATCGCAGAATACGTTCTCACTGCCTAAACAATAACACCGGTGACAAAAGGAGACATCAAGGGTGGGCATGTGTCAACTCAAGTTAGAATACATGAACACATCCTGTTAAACTGTAATTGTTATAAAAATCAGAATTATAACTTTTATCATATATAACTTTAATAATAACACGTTTTGTTTTGAAATCAGGTAATTTAAAACATTAAGAACATACATACAACATAAAGTCCATTTCGCCAGCATAATATATATAAAGTTTTCCCAAATGATCGACAATGATCCACTATGGTTATCAAGACAATGCTTCCATTTCGAGCTGTAATGGCGTGTCTGTTTCATTGATGGGCTGGCCATCAAACCTAAATCTTAGAGATTCCAACCTCAGTTGGGTTCTCTCACAGAATGCGGTCATTAGTTTCTGCAGTGGTGTTCTTTTTTATCTTAAAATGTACCACTTGTCCATCTTGACCTACCACACGCAAGTTGATGTGTTCGGTGGACCCCTCGGGCTTTTTTTCGTCCGACATTCTGGAATGGTGGCTTAAAATGAGTCAGTGTAAAATTGGGTTGTCCTGCCGCGCTAATGGCGTACAAAGAAAGCATGTATAGTAGTCAAATTGAAAGTGTTCATGTGTGCCATGAGAAATGTATATATGCGGACAAACATTTTATAACAAGGAATAACAAAGGATTGGATGGATATTAAGTTGTCAGATTTAACAAATCAAGTATATTTCATCTGAATGGTTTATGTATGAATGGTGAATTACTGGTAATTTGATTACGTATAATTAAAAGAGACAAGTCACCACCAGTCGTTTTACTTTGTTCTCATATTATCAAGTTCCTTCAGTGACATGACAATGGCTTGCTTGTTATTTTCTTAAGACACCAGAAGAACTACAAGCAACTTTTGGGGCTTTTGCTTCGAAGTTCAATTTCCCAGGTGTCATGGGCTGCATTGATGGGACACACATCTCTATTTAATGGCCACCAAGGAATGAGCAGGCCTTTGTATGCCACTATGGCTATCATTCCATGAACACTCTGGTAGATTTCCATTACTTGTTAAGTATAGTGAAAAACAAAGGATGACTTTTTATAACAATTGATATTATTAATGTATAATTTTTGTGGCAATACACACAGCAGGAATTTTCCCATTGCTTGCCTAGTATTCAATTTGGTATCTTACTGGTCGTAATTGTACCAACAGGTGATGTGCGATGCGCACATGAAGTTCACAGCAGTTGAAGCTGGTTTTTTCGGCTCCAACCATGATCAGATCGTGTTGGAGGGCTCTGGGGTGGGAAGGATGTTGTGGTCCAATGAGCCACTCCACGACTTTGTTCTTGGCGATGGAGGGTTAGTGATATTAATTTCGCCAAACACACCCAATCCATGCCATGCACCTTTCAGGATGTACTTTGAGTGTCTGAATTTTACAAACATCACCTTTTTCTTCTCACAGGTATAGCAACAGTCCACATGTTTTAACCCCTTTCAAGGGAGATGTTGAGGACCTCTCACCTGCCCAACGTAAGTACCACAGGAGGCAGACTGTCAAACCCAGTCTTATGGGGAGGGCAATAGGGCAACTCAAAGGGAGATAGTGAGTGAGTGAGATTGGTGGCTTTACGCCCTTATCAACACTTTGAAGTGTTATATCAGTTTATGATCATACCCAGGAAATAGAGATAAGAGAAGGGAGAGAGAGACAGAGAAAAAGAGACAGAAAGGCACTTTAAGGTCAGGACCAGGGGCTGAGCAACAGTTTCCTGACATAGTTTTCTCCTTCGCAGGAATCTGTGGCATGGACATTGCCCAATATAACAACCTACCCACAACTATCTAAATTGAACAAAATAGTCAACATGATCAACTTAGAATTACTTAGTTGGCATGTCTATAAGGGAATTGTATTTTTGATGCTGACAAGGAGAGTCCATAGAAGAACAAGATCCAAAGTGACACACTTTTATGGAATGAACAAAATTATTTCATAGCAGCACCTAACTCAAAGGCTCCAAGCCCCAAACCAAAATTGCTGAGGCAACTCTTAAGAGGGAAGTATCTGGTGAATATGAATATTTATGTAGTCTTTCTACAATGCCTCACTATGTGGCCAATCCATGAAGGTATACATAAAGGATTTGTTCACTCATTTAACAATTAACCTCTTCTGACCTAGATTCACCAAGCAGCATCCAATTAGAACGCCGGAAACCATCAACATATGCTCGCCACACAGTCAACTGAGCACTGTCTGTTTTACACCTGTTTGTAATGCACCCAGCAGAGGATACTCCAGTATACAACGCAAGTTATTGTGGCAAAAGGGGATATAAGCACGTTGTTTTTTAGGTAAAAAATGGTCAAGAGTTGCACTTGGGGAACTTGTAAGTCAGATGATAGATATCCGGACAGAAATCCGGGTGTTTTTTTATATCCCATTCCCTAAGCATAAAAGTAACATTGAGAAATGCTTACTTTGGATAAAGTCATGCAGTCGACCACTGATAAACAGCTGTTATAGACAAAGTAATAATTATCTTAAATTATTGTTGGCAGGATGCAAAAATATGAAGGTTGTTTCTGTCTAGTGTGAGTACATTTGTAACTTTATTATTATCTTCTCATACTTTGATTCAATGCATGTACAATCGTAATGAAAATATATTGTTAAAATATACTACTCTTGTTTTATCTATGTACCTATTTTCCATGTTATTGGATGGTATATCAGCCAATCTGACTATAGATATATTTTATATTTACCAGAATCCACTCCAAGTGAGCTTTTTTGACAGTTTGGGACTTACTCCTGGTCATTATAACAATAAAATTGTTAACTTTTCAATTAACCATGGCCCTGTGTATATGTAAAACACAGGGCCATGCAGAGTTAAAGATTATAATGCCAGCTTGTGCGGAAACTACTGTGTAATGCAGGCTCATCTAAGAACTAGGAATGTGTCCATCCCATTGTTAGTAAATATATATATATATATATAAATATACCCAAATTTACTCATTTTTCTTAGGCCTGTAATTTAAAAAGAATCCTCTTAATTTTGGACCTAAACGTAACTTGTTCACTCATGTAATGTAAATTGTCCACTGAATTTTTTTTTACTTAAATAAAATTACAACATAGGCCATGTCATCAAGATTTGAGCAAAAGGTTTCTCATCTCAAAATCTGTCTGATCACAGATATTTCAATCAAAGTTGAATCCAATGTTTGTGACAATGAGAATTTATGTTTATTGGCCAAGTAAAGAGTCAATGAAACAAACGATGCCCGCTAGGTATAAGAACCTGGCTGACCTATGTGCAATTATTGATTGCTTGAAGGTGTTCATACATACAAAAAAAAAACTACTAAAATTTAAAATGGTCACAATGCAAACATCATAACACAGCTAAATTTCTGATTTTGGTAGCATTGAATTCCCATGACGTTTGTCTTGCGAGTAGGAACTCCGATAAGGCCATAGTTATGCACTCCAATTCTTCGCAGCATGTTTTTTTCCAAAAGTTTACTCTTTATGTTGACAAGGATGACACACCAACACAGTACTATGATGCTGATGACACCCTGCCAGGCACCTTTACACTTGACACATCAGCAGTGGAGTGAGTGAAATTGTTTTACACCCTTATCAACATATTGAAGGTTATATCAAGGGCGGGAGAGCTGGGCGGGAGAGCTGAGAGGGAGAGCTGAGAGGGAGGCAGTTTATGATCTTACCCAGGAAATAAGAGATACAGAAGAAGGGAGAGGGAGAGACAGAAAGGCACTTCAAGTTCTTACCCAGGACCAACAAATGAAGGACCTTCCCTCCCAACAGAATAAAGTATTTCTTAACCTTTTTCTTTGATTTTGCGAGGATGGAATAACAGGCCATTCACCCACCAATGGGCCAATGGTAGTTCATTGACTTGACACTCTAGAGGGTCGGCAATTACTCATGGTCAGTACAGTCCACTCAACAGCCGACCACCAGGCAGTTAAGAAGCTGTATCATCCCCTGCCGCCCTGTGCCTCCTCCAGCCATGGTAGTCCTGGGTAAGACTATAATAAAGTGCCTCCTCTCAGCTCTCCCGCCCTGAACGACTATCAACTATGAGAGTGAGAGTGAGTGATTGCTTTACGCCCTTTTCAACACATTTAATATGTTTATATCAATGGCAGGCGAGATGAGAGGGAGGCAGTTTATGACCATACCCAGGAAATTGAGATAGAGAAGAAGGGAGAAAGACAAGATAAAAAGAGACAGATAGGCACTTTTTGGGTCATACCCAGGACCAGCTTCAACCGTGAGTGAACATACTTTTATGGAGCAGTTGAACAGGAAGTTGCTCAAAACACATTCATGTTGTATTGTCTTTATTGCAAAATATAGCTGTCTCACAGTGTACATGACATAATTGTTGTGTATGATGTTTCAGAGAGAAGAGTGAGTGAGTGAGATTGGTGGCTTTACGCCCTTATCAACACTTTGAAGTGTTATATCAAGGGCGGGAGAGCTGAGAGGGAGGCAGTTTATGATCATACCCAGGAAAAAGAGATAGAGAAGAAGGGAGAGAGAGACAGAAAAAAGAGACAGAAAGGCACTTTAAGGTCTCACCCAGGACCAGGCACTTTAAGGTCTTACCCAGGACCGTTCAGAGAGAAGAATTCAATGAAAGGTTTGGTGGGTTGTAACATAGATATCCCAAAGCGCACAAATATCTGTCTGACAATTGGCTAAGTTGTGGACAAATTTAAGCTGCAAAACATGTCATGAAAGTCAGGAAACAAACATGGTTTAAAGGTGACCTTTTATTTTGTATTTATGTATATCTCATATTACTTACAAGATAAAAAGTTATGTAAAAGTTACTTTTCATTAATCAATATTTTGCCGCAAAATTATATCCAAACATATGTAATTCTCATGTCATGACATCATTGGACATATGTTTGTAATAAATTGCTTCATAAACAAATGTGTGACCCTTCTCCTTACCATCATCAGGGTTCTTGTCAGAAATATTTGACAGCATACTGCACCCAAGCCACCATATAGTGTGGGCATAGCCACATTAGCATACCTCCTTGCCTCAGCTTAAGCCACAAATGCCATTCTCCGATTACTAACATAGGAATTTCTATTTATAGAAGATATGTCCATTTAATACGTATCATATTTCTTAGAAAAATGCTTGAATATCTGCTAACTTTATTACCTTTAGATGTGCAACTTTTCAGCTGTAAACCTTGCTATTCATGAGCCACACAGTTCTGATCGAAGTATAGATTGGCTAAAATTGAATATCTTACATTAGATTAGACAACATTGGTACACAAAAGAATTATCATTCATTGACATATTTTTCATGGAAGAGACCCTGCAAGATTAGGGAGAGGACCTCATCCAATCATAGGTGCAAAATATCCAACTGAAAATGAGCATCTAAGGCTGCAGGTGGCAGCTGACCACCGGAAGGAAGAGATCACACCACTCTACACTTGATTCAGTTGAAGACTGAATTAATGATATACTTTACTGAATGTATGAATTGCTGCACGCAAACAGTACAACTTTTATTTAACAAATTTTTAATTGAACTACCGTCGTGGTTATGGAAATAAGGGGGTAGATGAACTTCTACTTGTTCTGAATGGTGATATTTCACAGTACCACGAGTAAGTGTTGATAGTACATTTCTACATACTGTACAAGTTTTCTAAACAAAATGGCGCAAACATTTTGTTGAAACATAATATATTTGAAAAGATGCTGCAAATGGTGCTTTCTGGCTAATCACGAATAGAATATATAGTTTAGGGGCACTGATGCTGCATCATTAATGAGGCTGAGTTTGTCATATTTTACTGAATTGACACTTAATAGTTTAAGTTATGTTCAATTTTTCCTAATTTTAGCTATATGGAGGAACTTGAACTGGCGGGTAGGCTCCCAAAGAAAGTAACAACAATGGGAAAGAGCCAGACAGAGACAATGCAGTAGCAGGTTTGGGCCCAAAAGATTAGATGGATTGAAAATTGGATATGTGAAGTTCCATCCCATACAGAAGTTGGTTTCCTACATTGTTGATGTATGAAAACTGAGCTGCACATGCACGCTGCCGGCTTCTGCACGAGGGCATGTGTAAACATGTTCATGTTGCTCTCAGCCTTGGGGTGTCGCATTTCAATTCAACAGTTGAAGAGGCAAGAGCCGATGCAGCAAGGGAATTGTACGGAGCAGGCTCCTATATGTCAGAGGATAGCGAAATTTTTGTGTTTGATGGAGATGACATCAGCACTATAATAGAGGGCAAGAAATGCACATGCATAGCAGTATCACATGGTGCATTATGTATATGCAGTTTAGTTGCAGCACATGTGACCGCACCATCTCAAGGTTGTCAACCTCCTGTGGACACTTTCACCGGAGTGAGTGAGTGAGCTTTATGCCCTTATCAACACTTTGAAGTGTTATATCAAGGGCGGGAGAGCTGAGAGGGATGCAGTTATGATCATACCCAGGAAATAGAGATAGAGAAGAAGGGACGGAGAAAAGAGACAGAAAGGCACTTTGAGAATGCTTAAATACCTATGTACAATGTAGTATGAAATAATAGAGATAATATAGTTTAATGGAGAAGAAATTTTTAAAATGTTGAGGAGATACTGAATATTTTCAGAAGAATGGACATCATGGATATTCATTAATTCATGGATGACTGGCAACCCTGCTACTTCCTGCTTTTAACATGAACTGATTGATATTCATTGTACTTTTGGTAGTGGTTTGGTATACTGTGCACTCTTGTCTAAGAAAGAACTACATATATTGGTCTGGTCTTGACCTGGTCTAGGTTTTCAAGGAGACCACTGCTATATGTCGATTTTCTTTAGAAGAGAATTCTGGTTCAATGAAATAAAATACACATCAGCAGAACAAGCATTCCAGTATCAAAAAGCACTTTCAAATATCATGTGCGAAAATGAAAAACTAGCCGACAAAATCTACTACATTGAGGATCCATATGCTATAAAGAAACTATTGGCGAATATCGATGTGTCAGATAACTGGAAAAAAGGTGAGGAATGGTGGCTAAAAGATATCGTTGGAAGTAAATTCATGCAGAATGATGACTTGAAGACTAAAATGAGTAAATTAGAAAAAACAAGGTTAAGCACCGTAAAGGAGAAGACAAAAGTACTCCTTTCAAGCCAATCACATTGCCTGATGTGGTTAAGATGTACAAAACGGAGGTCCTATCATAGTTGCCTTGCAGCGTAAGGTCTACTTTGAAATTGCTTTGCATTGGTGCAGGCGGGGAAAAGAGGGACTAAGGGAACTTTGTTCTAATGATTTGTCATTTGCTAAGGATGATGAGGGCATGCCTACTAAGAATATGCCTACCTTAATCGCAACGTACTGGAGAAAAACCATCAGGGGGATAACCCTAACGATTATGGAAAGAGGCAATATATGTTTGCTACAGGTTCTCACTTGTGTCCTGTTGCGAGCCTTAAGAGTTTCCTCAAACTCTAGTCCTTTCGAGAGCTTGGCACTTTATCATGGTCTTAGCCAGGACTATCGAAGCTTTCCCCAGAAATTAATGATTTCTTCCAATACCCAAAAGAGAATTTCCATGTAAAGGATTCAGTCTGGTATTCGCCCACCCCTTTGGTGTGAACCCCATATCAAATTTTATGTCAATAATTTCTGAAGCAGCTGAATTATCGGATTTGGTTTGGTTTGGTTTGGTTTGGTTAGTTTCACCTCCGCTAATAGTAATTAAAAGTTAGCAGATATACTGTGGTTTTATTATTTTATTCTGTGAAATTCCCTATTTCATGAAACAGGGTTTGGCCTGACGAAGTCAGGCTTCATTTAGGTTACCTAAATTTTGTCGTACAAATTGGTTTCCCGTAGGAAATCAAGAATATTTTTGTTCCCAGATTCCCGGAAAATACTCTGCAGTGTCCTGCGATTTTGCAGGAATTTTATTCTGTTTCTCTTGGTTGCCTGACAATGTATTAAGAGATGCTCTACACTCAGTTGAGTGTTGCATGTCTGACATACAGGAGCCACTTCACCTTTTAGAAGGTGCCTGTGAGTCAGTTTGGTGTGACCGGTACGAAGACGGGTCAGTATCACCTGTTCGGGTCTTGTCAGGTTATCATCTTTGAATTTTGGTGTGATTGATGGTGTGATTGCTCGCAGCTTGTTACTGTTAACACCATTCCATGTGCGCTGCCAGCTACGTTTGACATGTGCCTGCGCCACAGGTACAATGTCTGTGTATGGCATTTGGTCAGCCCGAACAGGGCGCCTCAATGCATTTTTGGCTGCAATGTCTGCTGCCTCATTTCCTTCTATTCCAATGTGGCTTGGCACCCAGCACAACACCACTTCTTTGTCCAGTCTTTTGTTTTCAGTGTATGTCTCTTGAATTGCTTGTATGATTGGGTTCTTAGGATAAAGGTTGGTCACAGCTTCTAGACATGGGTGCGAGTCTGAGAATATGATGAATTTCTTCATCCGTGAGACCTGTACCCATTCAAGTGCCTTAAGCAGTGCTTTTCCTTCAGCAGTGTAGATGCTGCTTTCCTTGTGGAGAGCCTTCTTCAAGTTCCCAAATGGTGTATGCACGGCAAATCCAACATGACTACCATCTTTGGAACCATCAGTGAAAATGGCTGTATGGCTTTCAAACTGTGTCCTGATTTCACTGTATTGTTTTTCAAATACATGCACAGGAGTCTCAGTTTTCTTGTTTGTGTCAAGGTCCAGGATAACCAGGGGTATTTTTTGTTCCCATGGTGGAGTCTCTGGTGGTTTTTCAGTCATTACTCTTTTCATTGGTACACCAGCTTCTCGGAATAAAGACCTAGCTGTCACTGCCATTGGCTTGATGGCATTTGGCTTCTCCCGATACACAGTGTTCTTGTTGTCAAATATGAGTTTGTGGGCTGGATTTTTGGGGTTAGCTCTGACACGTATAGTGTATTGCAGTGTGAGCTTTTCCCGGCGAAACTCCAGAGGTGGTATACCAGCTTCAATATGAAGGCTTGGTGCAGGAGTTGTACGTAAGGCTCCAAGACAAAGTCTCAGTCCCTGGTTCTGAATGGGCTTAAGTCTGTCCAGGTAAGACCTTGGAGCAGAGGCATACACCATAGATCCATAGTCTAACCTTGATTGGATATACATTTTGTACAATGTCAGCAAGGTCTTCATTGTGTTTGTATCACCAGTGTTACCTCTTTGAGACATGCAGGTCTTGCTATCTAAGATATACGAGCAGTGTCTGGACACAAGTCAGCAGCCAGCATTAACCATTATTCATACACTGGCCTCAATGTGAGAAAGGTTATGTCACATGACCTGAGTAAAGTCATTACTAAATCATGGCATCAGCCAAAAGCCATGGTCACTGTTGAGGAGACAGGTGTTGGTCCACTTCCCCCACTTTCTTCCATAAGTCTCATCCAAGATTCTCCAGAGAGACCCCCTCCCCTACCAAAAGCCCACCCTTCCACAAAACAAACTGTAATACATGAGGAGACAAAGGTCTGCATTACCCCCAAAAAAACTTCTCAAATAGTACAGGCATTTTAGCATGGAACCCGGAATAAAATAATGTAAAGCTGATTTTTGGATATATGATGCGGGACACATGGGGGAACATTCCCTGAAAAGTCCCCACCTGGGGACCGTGTGCTTTTTGAGATTTTGACGTTTTTGCGTCATTTTCCACAAAATAGCATTGGTCTCTATGGGAAAAAGCACCTGGTTCAGGCCATTATTGCCAAAATTAAGAATATTTGGCATTGTTATTTGCAGGGAATATATCATATATATAAAATATACTGTACAGGTTGAGGTACCATAGTAAACATGGACGTATGGAGATTCTAAAAATATATATTTCAACAAAATATCTTTTTTTTTAAATTTTGTTGCCATGGCAACGGTCAGATTTTGGTGAAAAAAGCATTTTTTTAGATCAGGTCATAATATTTGGGGACCTAATTCTCTACATTGTGCATGTTGTGACACGTTTTTTAAATTTGGCATGTTGTTAAATAAGGCCTGAAATTTTCAAAAAGCACCAGCTACAAGTTGGTAGACACCCCTGGTGGCCAGTAGCTGCAAAACTCAATATGGCCGCCAAAAACAGTAAATATGGCATATCTTGGCTTCTATTTGGTAGATCTTCAACTATAATACCATTTTATTGATGTTTTTAAGTATGAGGAATTCATTTCTGAAGGTCATTTTATGTTCCAAGGTCATTTTCAAGGTCAAAATCCAATATGGCCCCTACTGAGTAACAAGAATGTTATGTATGGGGACTTTTCAGGGAATGTTCCCCCATGTGTCCCGCATCATATATCCAAAAATCAGCTTTACATTATTTTATTCCGGGTTTGGCCTAAAATTTACCTAAAATGCCTGTACTAAAAGTGTTACCCATACTATTGTTGAAGAATGTCCCGACTCCCCTCCTATTCCCCCATTCCAAATTGCCACTCGAAAAACCCCAGGTTGTTTGACGATGATTTTTTCACACTGGAATCTTTTGATTCACCCCTCCGCCCCTGCTCACCCTCACCCAGCATACCCAGTGTTAGGCACCCTGTCCCGTCTAGGAGTAATAGTTCCCCTCCCATTGCACACACAACAGCTGCACCTCCTCGAGTCATACTTCCTCCTGCCCTTGCTCCTCATTGAATATGCTTCAACAATTTCTCTCCATACTTTCTTTCCCTTCTCTCGATGTCAGCACCATATTGAAACAACACATGATCATAGTTACGTTTTGGGGCCTCAAAGGCCCCCTACATCAAGCAATGAACGAAAATAATTGGCTAACAGCGATGCTATTAAGAAGTACATAAATGAGTATCCCTTCATGTATTTGTGATGAACCAGTAAGTACTACGTACATAGAGTAAACTTTCTTCTATTTCCAACTACATAAATGAGTTGGCTTTCTTCTATTTTCAACTACATAAATGAGTAGGCTCTCTTCTATTTGTGATGAACCGTTAAGTACTATGCACATGTGTATGCTTTCTTCTATTTGCAACAAACCAGTAAGAACTACGTAAATGAGTATGCTTTCTTCTATTTGCAATGAACCTGTATGTACTTTGTACATGAGTGTGCTTTCTTCTATTTGCAATGAACCAGTAAGAACTGTGTAGGCCTACATTTTTTATTTCTTTTAGAAAAATTTCATTGGACCAAGTTTTACATCAAAGCAATAATTCTCATTTGCCAATCTCAAAAACGCTCGTTCTTTCACAATGTAACTTAGTTTTAACATTAATTCATATTTGTTTTATATTACTGATAGTTTCATTCAATTTATATTACATTATTACTATATCTTTTACTGCAACTTTTACTTTCTGAGGGATAATTTCCCGAGATGTTGAGTCATTGCATCAGCATATCAATACAATCATTCAAGTACAACCTTGATGGTTAAAGGGTCTAAGTTAATGTAAATTGAGACCTTCATCATCACCTTTTCTACATTTTTGGGGGCCATTTAAAACAATGTATAGAACAATTAGCCGAATAAAAATATGATTGTAACTTTGCACCTTCAGTAGCTCTATACTACATAGAGTACATGCTTTCTTCTATTTGCAATGAACCCGTAAGTACTATACATGTACATGAGTGGGCTTTCTTCTATTAGCAATGAAGCAGTAAGTACTGTGTAGGCCTACATAGAGTACATGATTTCTTCTATTTGCAATGAACCACTTAGAACTACATAAATGAGTATGCTTTCTTCTATTTGCAAAGAAAATAGGACAAAAATAGGAATTACAATCTTCTTGGATGGGTTCCCATCACCCTAATAGTCATCCCTTACTACCATCTCTAATACAATAATATAATGGTTAGTCCATAACCAATGTCCAGACAATAGTGCAGACATGGGGAAACCTGCTGGTCCAGTCCGCAGCCAATGAAACTTTTTATTTTATTGAGGTAACAGTTTTTTATTATTAACCAATGGCGGGATGTTTTTCCCTAGTAAATTAAACAAATCTTATCCTCTACGAACCAAATTGCTAACGTGATCAAGGCTCCCCAAGGGAGACGATATGGAAAATTCACTAAGATGATGTATGACGCCCTCCGCATAATTGGTGGACCAAGATCTAGTGAACTGATAGCAAGGAATCTGAATGGCCCAAGCAATAGAACAGTGTAGATCCTGTGCCAAACATAACTACAAGCACAAACCTTGCACGCCCAGTGAGACACAATTTCAGAATTGTGCTTCTCTCTATCAGCAAATAATGGCATCATGGAATATCTCAGGGCCTGTGCTTGTGGAGACTCCTGAAGATGAGACAGTGATTGTTAGCCAAGTATTGTGGGACAGTGGAAGTGATGAATGTTGGAGGTGGTGTGGCCAAAATGGAGAAGAACATCAGTGTGATCCTGCATTTGTCCATGTCATTGATGATGGTCCAGATGCCTATGAGGGATTAGTGCAGGCATTCAGGGAAAACAAAATTGCAGGGTTGGCACAGGTGATAATGTTACACCCTCTTCACGAAGAACTTCCTGCGATGGTTATTCTTTTACAGACTACCTGTAATACATTCACCCACAAAATGGCCAAGGCACAATGGCAGCACATCACCACATACTACAACCAGTATTTGATTCCCGTGCTTGGACCTCTCATCGGCCATGCATTTGATGGCGACACTAGGCGAAGAAAGCTTCTCTTAGAAAATGCACTGGCTGGTGATGGTGAACGCTATTTCGTTGATACAGAGAACTTTTCAATGAGTGGCAAAATAACATCTATTGATGGACATAGAACTTTGTGCAATCTCTCAGACCAAGATTATGTGAGAACTTTGTGCAATCTCTCAGACCAAGATTATGTGCACTGTGCGAAGAAGTTAATCAACCATCTCAAACATGCATCTTGTGTTTTAAGTATTGGTGGCAATGCATCCCATATGCATCATCTTAAATTGGCTTTAGATCGTTGCAGCAAATTCAAACATGGCCTTGAGCAAGCAGAGGTTGACAGAGAAGATCGTATGAATTGGGAAAGTGCCCAGCGCTTGATGTTTCCAAAAGTAAGAGTTTGGATAAAATAAAACAGGGGAGATGGAGTTGAAAAGGAGAATGTTTTAGGCACAATGCTGTACTTAAAGATATGCTGGTGATTAGTTGAAATCTCTTCCTGGAGGCTACTCTTCTTGAGCGTATAATATATGCTTCAAATGTGGTGAACTCCCTTCGCATCTGGCGCCTTTGGGTCCACAAAACAGGTAGTCTTACCCTAAAGATGAACTTTGTCTCCCGTGAGACATTCCAGGACATAATACTTGCTTGTCATCATGCAGTGTTGGTCATCAAGGCTGCCCGGGATATTGCCCCACACCACCCAGTATGTTTTAAAACGAACTGGAACTAACATATGTATTTCTCTGCAAATGACACCGGCCAATTAGTCACTGATTTTTTATGTCAGGGGGGGGGGGGAGGGGCATAATGAAGACCAGGGGGTTTGGGGCATGCCCCATCCCCCGATTTGGTGACATGGCATGGTGCCTTCTGGGGACATTTTAACATAATTTTCTAGAAATCTGAAACTCACTCTCTGGTGTATTTTGAAGTATTTGGGGGTTAAATATTATCTGGATATCAACATAATTTTCCCAGTGTGATTCCCATAATACAGTTTTATTCTTCGCAGAAATTTGGATTAAGTTGATCTGCTTCTAGGCAAGGGAACGCTCTCAGAACTATCTCCTCCTCTTTTATAAACTTCTTTTTTTAGCGTTGATTGATATTTTAACGCATTAATTTTTTTTCAGTCGCAGTGGAAGAGCCGCAGGCGCCTAAGGTTTGTCGGCTGTGAGACGAGGGCCGACTATGAAATCCCTTCAAACCGGCCCCTCTTTGTTGCCATGCAACACTATGCAGGCTTAACAGTGAGTAAATTAGATATAACTTAAATATGTTACTGTTACAAATGTACCCATGAAACCAAACTAAGCTATCGCAGTGCGTTTATCGAAGTGTCTTTATCACTCTTTTTGTCTGAATATATACTACACATTTAATTATGTACTACATAATTCATAATTCCACACCTTCTTATAAACAATGAAACATTCTTAGCAACCTATATTTTATGGTTCATGAATTGTTCTTCAGGGTGTGAGACTCCGCGCGCTTTCGTTCCTGTACAACGGGGCGCGTGTGAACAAATTGGTGGAAAGGTTGTACCTAACGGTAATTGGCCCAGGGGTTTGGCTTGCAGGGGAAAACTCCAGTACAAAAGAACTAACATTGTCAGTTCCATATCACTTCAAGATGGAACGCACTACTAAACCAGATTTACTATATAGCTACGAGTACCGGGTCTATTATGTGAGTAGTTAGCCTACCGTATATTAACGTTCAACTGAGTTATTCGGAATTAATATTTTCAATTTAAATGTGATATTTATTTAGGTACCAGGTACATGTTGCTATTTCTTTCATTAGGATAGTCAAGGTGACAAGCACGAAAATGAAATGCGCGCTGCAGTTGAACCCCAGGTAATCTAATTATGTGTGCAAACTAATGACTGAAGCACCTTGGTATTAAGCATTTATAATATTGTAAGCCAAGTAAAGTGTCGTTGCCATCAACACAAGTCTCAGCCTAAAACTTTATCAATTTACCAATTTAGAAGCAAACAACAAAAGATGAAGAATTCGATGAATTTCTTTCACGACCACCACCCGGAAAGAAGGTATTTAGTTCTTCAAAAGCATTGTTAATAACTATCTCTTTTCTATATATATTTAATGGTGTAGCCTTTATATATAAAGCCTATAGAAAAATGTTCACTTGAGTGAGTGAGTGAGATTGGTTGCTTTACGCCCTTATCAACACTTTGAAGTGTTATATCAAGGGCGGGAGAGCTGAGAGGGAGGCAGTTTATGATCATACCCAGGAAATAGAGATAGAGAGAAGAAGGGAGAGAGAGACAGAGAAAAGAGACAGAAAGTTGAAGGTCGTTTGCAAAGTATGCTTACATTTACCATAAGAATCTGCAATATCAATTATGCTTCAACTTGTCCATTAATTATAACAGACAAAGCGCAACGAAAGAAGGAAGGAAGTACGGGAACAAGGAACTGACATCACCTTGACACATAAGGTGTATGCTGCTGACATCTATACGCCGGAATTAGGTAGTTGGGAAGGGAAATCCATAGGAATACAAACTATAGTAACAGGGAAAATTTCGGGTAGAGTAAATAATATGTAAACAAAAATTTCAGTTGGTATGCTGTTTTGGTAGGTGTTTATTTTAAGTTAGGTTAGGTTGAATCAGAAATAAATAAAAAACATGTTTAATCAACAATATTATGAGCTCTGGTGTTCCTTATTAAAATGACTGATTAGACTTTAATCGATGTCTTCACTGACTAATTTGTCAGACTGACCTTCATATATTCATAACTCATAATGCGATAATTATCTGCGTATGTCCCGATACTTGAGGCAGGTTCGCTGACAACAGATATCTAACCCTCCCTAAATCTAACGAGCCCACGCTCAAAATGGTGGAACTAGCTGTGCCACCAGCTGGAGTAGACTGCCAACTTATGAAAGTCCCATGGCCAGTACAGTGGTTTACCGGTGTAGTCGAGGGAGACTACACCGAGGGAACACCACGTTGATTGGTGAGTTCTTTGTATTTTGGATCAAATCACCGCATTACAACGATATACATAGTGTCCCCGAAAACTTGTTAATGATGCCGGCCAATTTGTCACTGATGCAGGCAATTTTTTTACCTACCAAAAATTGTAACGGAACCAGGGCCGTAACCAGCCTTCCAAGGGGGGCTGTTCTTAAATTGGACCAAGGGGGATTGTATAACTCCAGCAGCTTTGCTGCTGGTGCGAGCGCTGAAGGCTGGAAGCATGACTAGGGGGTCCGGGGGCATGCCTCCCCCCCCTGGGAAATATTTAATATTGAGTAGTGAAATGGTGCATTCTGGGGGCATTTCCATATAATATTTTTAGGAATCTGAGAGCATTTAGGCCTACTGAAACAACCAATCAAAAATTATACACTCTATTTCAATGAATGACTTTTCATAATTCCTGTGACAGCTGAATTCTATAAATACTTTTGGCCACAGCTGGAAGTCATGTTTATGTGGATGTTGAAGGCTGTGGAGGAGAATGGGTTGATGTCGTGGGAACAAAATAAGGGGCTAGTGTCTGTAATTCCCAAGAAGGGTAGCGACTTGAGATTCATTAAGGGGTGGAGACCCATAACTCTGCTAAATGTGGACTACAAGATCGTGGCTGCGGTAGGGAGAGAACGAAACTTTCGACACACGAAAAAACGGTACAATGGACACTACTGCTCAGCACCTGGTTGTGAAAATGCATCAGGAAAGAAAAAGATTCCTCTCTCAAGAGATCATACTACAGCATCCCGGTAAAGGACTCAAAACGAATGAAAATGTGGTTGAAATCAATCCCAAGGGAACAGTGGCAGCCTACACGGTTCTCAAAGATATGTTCAGACCACTTCAGAGGAGGTTATTTGTTGCACTTTAACTTTTTACTTTGGTAAATCATTGTGCTGTGACTACTGAGCAAACGATCAGGAAACCTGTTCTAAACGGTCACAATTTATTTAACACATACATCAAATGAAAACGGTGAGAAAACACTTTCGTCAGGTGAACTTGGAGTGGAGCGTTCGCATCTCAGGCGGCTGTGACGCCAATGACTGGAACCTGCACATGAGATGACGAGATTTCACGAGATCTGTAACCTCTGGAGGGCGAATAAACTAAATAAATTATTGACTTCTCTGTAATCTAAAGATGCAATTTGTCTGTCTTATTCTATGAAAGGGATTAATTTAATATGTCCAGGAAAAGGGGTTAACTTCATGTCTTTTAAAATAGTCTGCGTTTTTCAGAAATTCATGTCTTTAGAAATGTCCGCATTTTCTAGAAAAAGGGGTTAACTTTAAATTAAAAATGTCCGTGTTTTTCTGAAAAAAAGGGGTGATTTTTAAGGCTGAAAAGTCAGCGTTCATGGAAAAAGGGGTACTTTTTCAGCTCAAAATCCGCGGAAAAGGGTCCGTTTTCTGATAGGCATAACGAGCATATGTCCTGCTAGTTCCATATGAGTGCGGGGGCTGGGCCCGCAAGCCTTAATCAAAAAGTTGGCGTATCTGCTACCATCCACCGTCGCAGAAAATTACCCCAAACGGCAAACGTGAATCAAACAATAGGCCTACCGTATCAATATAACAAGTGAGGTTTTTTTGTGAGGCAACCACTTATTGAAGAGAAAACGAAGCTTTTCCACAGTACATGAAAGTAAGCTCCATAAAAACTTGGGGAGCAAGTCGACCCAGAATCGTATGGGTTGAGACAGACGAGACAGAGCACGAGTTTCCTCGCAAGACAACTAACGAAATAGGATCATTGAAATAAAGTTCTATGAAACCTGGTTCGTCGACAAAGACAAGATAATGCCCTAAAGATAGAGGTAAAAATGGAGGTGGTGAAATACAGATATTGAAAAGGACAGACAGAAAGAGTTCGAAAGAAACGAGGAGAGAAAAGTGCTCTGTCACCTACCGGACACGAGCAGGCCTAAACTGACAGTGGGAGAACATTCCGCAGGGCCCTACTGCTGCTAGAGTTCCGTTGTGTGTCGACAGGGCGCGCCCCGGCGCAATGTCATATCAGGTCATATGTTCCATTTTAACTAGGGGAGTCCAGGGAAAATACTGCTTTGTGGAGTGAAAGGAGGTGAAAGGACATAGGCAGAACTATTAAACCACATAAACTAAACAAAATTGTGAAAAGAAAGAAATGAACTGAGGACTGTATTATTATTCATTTGTTTTCTTGGCGGCCTGGAAGAACTACAATGTATAGAGGCTCAGTCGGATTATGTAGGTAACAATACAAATTTAATATATAAGCCTAGGCCTAATTGTGAATAGGATCTATTTTATATATATATATTTCTTTTAATATTTTTATAGGCCAGACATTTAATTTTCATATTATTAAATAAATAAATAAAGACACCACAACCTCAAACTTCAGTTTTTTCAATTTATTCAGGCATATATGGGTACTTTGAGGCACGACGTTTCATTATCTAAGTATAAATATCGCAGCCCTTAAATAGGCCTACAAAACAATAGCTTTAGCTGCATTAAAGAGAAGAGAATGACAAACTAAATGAATTAAATGATGTAGGCCCTAGGTTATATAAGACAAAATAACAAAGACGTGTGCTCCGCCGCTAAGGCGTTTTTCTCGTCCTATAGTTTGGTAATAAAATCGTTTTGCAAAAATAAAAGAAATTAAACGATGCATAAAGGACGTAGAAAACTAAAATTTATATTATTCGTAATTACAAAAACTACGAACTACAAGTTGGTAGGCCTAGTTATTTTATCACTATATTATATTATATTATATTATATACTAGATAGCGTTTAATAAGAGTTATCCCGAGTGAGAGGTAGGCTACGCAAGAAGGCAGTACGGTATCTTTATTCTCACGCTCAACATCTAGCCTAAATTAACATGCAAAATCTAGATCAATTGTTCAAATATTCAGCTCTGTGGAACCCTTCAATATTTTCTCCCAACCAAACTATTGAATATTAATAGGTTAGACATGAAATATATCTAAAAAAAAACACTTGAAACCTTAAACCTAAACTTTTCTCGAATAAGCTACTTCAGAATTATCATCAAGCAACACAGAGAAGAACATAGACACATCTTTATTGGTTAGTTTTTGGAACTTGCTTTGGCTTTCTTTAATTCATTGTCAACATTATTTTTATACATTTTTCAATCCACCAGAGAAAAGAAGAAAAAAATATATCCCCACCTACTGGAAACGCCCTCCAACAGCAACTGATAGCTGAATGTGTAGCCTATATAGTAACCACTCTCCTGATCAGTCCAGAGGTGCCACCTGGTGAGTATTGAATGTACTTATTTTATACTGCAATTTTGATCTACACTAGGCTACAGTAAACTAATTATACACTATAAACATGGGTAGTATTGTAAACTGTCATTATACAATGGTTGTTATCATAGGACGCATCACCTCTTGGGAGTTTCTTTAATATTCCAGAGGGTGTGTAGACTACAGTAGGCCAAGCCTTTATCAATTAGCTTTGATGATAGTATTATATGTGTGGTTGCAGTATAGATGTGATGTGTAAGGGAAAAATAAGTCATAGGTCGTAAAATTGATATTTTCCAAAGTGTTTTATTTACAGAATGTCTTTGTAGGAATGCTCCCATTTCTGTAGTATCTAGCGTCCTATAAATCCATGTACCAATTCAAGACAATTTATTAAACATTATCCTTACGTTTCCAAGGTCGTCATATTATGGAGTATATGAACTACTTTACTTGTGATTGTCCACCCAGAAATATTGCAAACTTGTTTTCAAACAAGAAATAAATCAAACATAAAATATAAAAATACGTTTTAGATTTCCCTTGGTAATTTTATAAATGACATGAATATGTCCAATTTAAACTTTGTTCTATCCTTTGTGCATCCTATGAACATGCCAGGTGATGCCTTAATTTCCTGTGCATTCTCACCATAGTCATGATAATCATCTCATTTATATAATGTAACGTGTTTAGAAAAGTCATACAAGAGCACATTTCTCAACTTATCGACACTTAATGCACATTTTCCTGGATTTTCCCAGCATTAAATTTATTTTTTCAAATTCAAGGATTTCGCAGCTTTTCCAGGCCCTGTTGCATGAGGTATCCTATAATATAGGCTGATTATATCATAACCTATCAATATAAACTATATATAACGTATCCATTGGATTTAGTAGTAAAATAAGGATAATTATCCTCTTGCAATCCAATGTTTTGGGGGGTTTTTCTTGCTTTTTGTTGTATGTGTCTTTGTGTTAACGCTAATCTCTGCATCACTCTGTTCTTGAAGAAAATCCAGAATACCATTCACTTAAAAATACTTAAAAAGCTGTCCTACAGCACCCCCTTAAATACATAACACACAAAAGATTATAATTATTAATCAATTTATTATGTTTTGTATTCATATCTAATTCTGTTTGAACATCAGGTAGTACGATCCAGTGATAGAAGCCATTACTTCCACTCTTCCCTCGGTTTTGGGATAGATACATCTACCAAGACATGACCATGTGGAAAGGTGGAGCATTATCCTGATCCTGCTTTAGCATCTGAAAAAAAGTGTAAAGGCATTGATGTCAATATTGAAGATATAGTGATAGCAGGGTTGGTTGCCATGATTGCAGCTGTTTAGTTATAGTTCTGATCATGGTTCCCGTGGAATAAAGGAAGAAAATGCCATATGGTTTCTCGCCTCCTTGGTCGTTAAGATCGTCTCCCTGATCGGACCGGAACGTGGTGCGAAACCTGAAACCCTCTCACTACTTTAACCCTTGTCACCTGTTGTATGTGATGTGTTTCAGGGACGAGCTGCTCTATACTTTACCAAAGTGAGGGAGGGAAAAGGGTTAAAGCTAAGACAGGAGGAGGTGTCTCCAAAATCGGGTGGGCCGGCCAGAGCCACCAGCTGTTGTTTTAAGGAGGAGGTGACAGATTTTGAGATGTTTAATGGAATTCCGTCTTCCACCCATCCCTATCAAAGAAAAATCCTCCCAGTACCGGTATCATGTTACCAACTATAGTAACAGTGTTGTCACCTAATACATTAACAACAGTATTGTAACATAATTGATGTGTATGTGTGATTGGTTGCTTTACGCCCTTAGCAACACATTTAAAGGATCAGTCAACAGGTTCATGGTCACTTTTAGGACAACAAACTTCATGGAACCATAAATACAACTCCCAAGTCTCGATTTTTTTACTTCCATTTATGCCTAACTTATAGTCACTTACAGGCATAAATTGAGAAACCCTAGTTGAAAAAGTCTGTTTAGCACAAGAGGGCACTGAGAGTGATGTGTGATGTCATAAAGGTGCGCCAGAAATGAACATAATATCTCTACCTTCCCCCCAATCTCACAGCAATTGAAGCAGTTATGCAATACAGGTAATACCTGTTCAAGAACCAGTCATGAAAGGTCAATACCTGTTTTGTTCTAACTCCTTCCACCCACCCCACCCTCCTTCTTTCTTTCTAGCAGCAATTATGAGAGTTGTTTGTTATGTTCATTGCATATACATTTCAAGATTGGCGCCCCTTTATGACATAGGCAAATAGTGGCACCTTGAATGGAGTGTTAAACTGTGGAACTACTTTTTCACTCCTTTAAATGGGTAAAACTCACTAAATAATAACTTGAATTAAGTAAAACTGGGGTGGTTACATTTCAATAATAGCAAGGAAATGGATTTGCTCATAATATTTGGGGGTTTACTGACACTTTAATATGGTTATATCAAGGGCTGGAGAGCTGAGAGGGAGGCAGTTTGTGATCATACCCAGGAAATAGAGACAGAGAAGAAGGGAGAGAAAGACAGAAAAGAGACAGAAAGGCACTTTATGGACATACCCAGGAAATAGAGATAGAGAAGTAGGGAGAGAAAGACAGAAAATCTGAGACAGAAAGGCACTTTATGGTCATACTCAGAACCAACATAATTGATGTCAATAACGAAGATATATAGTGGCAGCAAGTGTCACAACATTGTTGTCACATAATTTGGCTTTGACAATTTTCATTATAACACAAATCACCATAATATTATTTATTTGCCAATGGCTAGCTCTTACAAAATAGGGGTGCACATCAGATCGAGATCCGGTCTCCCTGGGCATGCCATACTAATTCTAGGTGATTAGCTAGTTTGGGGCATACTAGGATTATTTTTCAGGGGGACTATAGGGGGGGGGGGGGGGGTCAGTTACAGTACTTATGATGGTTCTTATATAACCATAATGCTTATAAAATGAGTAATAGAACATCGTACTAAGTGTTTTAGTATTACAGGGTATACTACATAGTTATCAAAGAGTTTATTTTAGGGTGACTTCATATATGTCACTATATATGGGATTTATGAACTTTCATCTTGTATTAGAATATATCTATAGCTATGTGAGTAGGTAGGATATATGGCTGACTTTGTACTAAGTCGCTCAGTACATGATATATACAAAAATGCATAATTTAAGGGTTTACACAGATATACCAACATCTATAGTAAATATGATCTATATATGTACCTCATACTGTGTTTAGAATTAAACCCTTGATAAATATCAGAATTCATATAATAATAATAATACACAAGCTATAGTGGTACCCTTTTGTAAGGTCTTTTGTTTGTTCAATAAAGTGATATTTATTAACAGCATAATCTAATCTGAGCTCTTGTTGTTTATATAGCATTAGTCCCTTTTGGATCAGATTTTGGGTGAATTTGCGTGCAATTATTGGAGTACAGACCGTAACTGTACCCACGGTCTATAATGTAATTTCCTTGCCTCCCATTGGCTACCTACCCAAAGCCCGACCCAGTCTAATGACAGTGACGGTTGCTTCCCATTGGTCCCCGCGCGACACACCCACTGCCTCCCGCCATGCTGCACAAGGCCAACTTGTTACCCTCTGGCCTCACTGAAGCTCTGAACACATTAATCTGAAAGTGTTGTTCAAGCTTCCACAATACCTAAATGCGGCTTGCCTTCGTTGTTTCTGTTTGTTTGTGTAAGGTTAAGTTATGGAGGGGATCTGATCCATTATGGACTAAAATCAATAAACAACTCTGATTTTAGCGTTCGAACGGTCTGTAGGCCCAGTGATGTCCCTCGGCCTACGACCTTGGGACGTCACTGGGCCTACAGAACGTTCGAACGCTAAAATCAGAGTTGTTTATTGCTATAATAAACATGATATGATATAGTACAGAGATTGTATACAACGTTTTGCCTTATAAAACCATAAGTACAATCATTACTCTTGGCCCTACCTGTGTGTATGGCAACCATAGGGTCCTCTGCAGTCACACTGATGGTTATTTGGGCATAACCTTGTCCATTCACCACCACAGTTCCCCCACTGCACCCATGTGTGGTGGGACTACCGGATATGATGTCACAATAGGTTCCCTCCGCAAGGCCTGTGTAAAGGGGGACGTCCATATTGTTCCATTCCTCATTATTGAAGGCAATAAATGCTTTATTTCCCCGGGAGAAGGCAATTTGGTTGTTGCTATTATCCCACCAACTTTCTACTGCCTCTCCATCTGCCAGGTTTCTGAATTTTACCTGCATGAGAGAAAAGGTATGTGTGTTGGTCAGGTGGTAGACAATTGTACCGCTGGATGTTATAAAACAAGTCTCCTGATGGTGGGGGGGGGGGGGGTCTTGTGTTGATTTGTTGCGCTAAATTTTTGTTAAAGATTAGATTTTTTTTTGTAATTGAATTTAAATTATGAGATGGCAAATAAAATAAATTTTTTTAAAAAGTACGATGATTTTTATCATGATATGACCTTTGCTTTCATACCACACCAAATATTCTCGTTTGTTATTTTGAAAATTATGTGAATAGCCACACATGTTGAGGTGTCCTGACCAATAAGGTGAAGGCAGTCATCACTTGTGTAATGTGACTTTTACAAACTAATTCATTCTATATTCAGTATTCATATAATACTGGCGATTATAGAATTTAAACAATGTAAATTTATACATGTATTTTCCACATAGTGACTATGCAAGAATTCATGATGTCAGTATCATATTTCACAAATTTACATCTTTTTACATCATTTTTTGTAATGCATTACCTTCATCTTATTTCTCTCAACTTTTTTTTATTAATTTGATCAAGTCTAAATACTTACCATGTTAGTAATCTGGCGCCAGCGATGTTCACACACCCAGTCGTTGCCACATGTGTCATCATCATTAACAATCACTGATTTGATAGACCAGTCATCATTGTGGGGTGGGCCCATCCAGTCATTCTCAAACCTGAGAAATGAAGACAACATGAGTGAGTGTGAGTGAGTGAATGAGATACTTTACGCCCTTATCAACACATTTAATATGGTTATATCATGGGAGGGAGAGCTGAGAGGTAGGCAGTATATGATCATACCCAGGAAATAGAGATAGAGAAGGGAGAGAGGGACAGTGAAAAAGAGACAGAAAGGTACTTTATGGTCATACCCAGGACCGAAGACAACATGAAGAATCAGTACAACTGTACTTTACTGCCCTTATGGTGGCTGTTAAATGTAATGGCCAGTTGGATATTGAGAACCAGTTTTCATTTTGCCTTGTCACAAAAATATCAAGCCAGGATGTAAACACTGATTGCTGTGGCCCATTCGGCAGTTTGAGTAAATTAGATATCTCTATAACTAATTTACTTTTTTATTGTGTAAGACAAATATCAGTATCAGGACGGATAGGCCTGATATAAAAGATGGCAATGTATAAGTTATTTGGTCTCTGATTGTTTGCTGTCATTTATAGCCCAGACGTCAGGGGGAATTTCTCCTACATTGGGAGGTAAGTAATTCCACTAGCATTGCCTCACAGATAAATACAAGGAAGTATTTATGAACTTTGATAATTATGGTGGAAAATCAGTTGGATATGGATATTTAGAGGTACTGACTAAATACTAGGCGCCAGGCTACTAATGTGATATATCTACTACCTATACTGACTTAGGACCACTAATCTAGGGTTAGGGTTAGGGTTATGATAAGTATTGTTATCAATCCCTGTACTCCATTCCACCTCCAGGACGATATAAAAAAACCCAGTGCATAATGGTGATATAGCAGTATTATTAGCCTGGCCCCTGATATAGTGGCTTCCATTTAGACAACCACAAATAATGAAATGTTTCATGCATCTTTGGACTTAATCAGGCATTGTAAAAGTGTCAACTCATTTCCTTTCCAAAAATATTTGATCACATTATCATATTGATGTTTGAAAGTCCCACCTTCCACCTTGCCACCGATAGCTACTCATCACTCGCACAAACCCATAGGGCCAGGCAAGTGTGAAGGCAGTGGCCATCTTGTACATCCTGGGCTCCCAGAACGTCAGTATGTTAGCACCCCCTGGCCCATGACCTCTCTGGTTGTCATGGTTATCCACAAAGACCAGTGCCTTGTTGCTAGGCATCATAGACCATCCCTCACCAAAGTTACGCAGGTACTTGAGAGCTGAGTAGCGTCGGAAGGTTTGTCCCAACTCGGCTGAGTGCTTGAACTCTGTCACTCTACCAAGGTGCATGTATTCACTCGCTTTTATAGTCTCTCCTCCCATGTCAATCACCTTAAATCATTAAACAACAATTACCTTAAAAGTGACAGGGACCAATATTTAACTATGGTTTCATTAGTTTTTGTTTCAAAACACTATTCAAGCATTATAGACGATATCAGCAAACGTTTCCTCATCAATATGCCTTGGCTATGAACACCAGACTTATTCGCCACCGTGCAATCACCTTCATCACCATACAATTACTATCTGCTTTGCTATGACTGAAGAGGTCATTATATCATGACTTCAATAGTTATCATGTTGGCAGTACGCAGGTCTGCACATTGCATTTCTTAAAGCTGCATTCTCAGCAATTATGTCAAATAAAATCTTACCAAATTTACCTGTATTATCACTTATAGGATTGAAAATATCAATGTCTTTCTGGTTATATATGTTTATACAAGAATTTGAAGCCGAGTTGGTCGAGAGAAAACACCTGCCAGTGAGCAATACTAAGTGAAGTCACCACAGGAAAGAATTTTGGCAGGTCTGAATATAAATGTGGATATTCATGAAGGCCTGTAGCAAAAATAATTCGACAAAGTTCTCCAGAATTTTGGTTGATGGCTTGAGATGGTTAGGAAAGGATGGAACAATAAGTAAAATGTTTTCAGTTTTTGACCGACATTATCTGAGAGTGCAGCTTCAAGAGAAAACATTGCATCAATCTTGGAAGTTACCCACCATTATTTATATAATTACTCAGGGGCTCCATGAAATTAAAAAGAAGTGTGCATACATGTATATTCATGCCCTGTCCTCACACCAGTATACATAAAAGTCACAAATTATAGTTATATAGAATACCTCACTGAACATGAAGGGTGTACTCTTGAGGCGGCCATATATAGCTTCCATATCTCCTG
Organism: Sthenelais limicola; assembly: GCA_942159475.1. NCBI lineage: Eukaryota > Metazoa > Annelida > Polychaeta > Phyllodocida > Sigalionidae > Sthenelais > Sthenelais limicola. The sequence continues at coordinate 149,722,623 of OW804094.1, read as the reverse complement.
GCCACATGTGTTTACATGCATCCACCCTGAATCCAGCCACACCAATGTCCAGCAGGTGGTTCATGTACTCTGCCACCTTAACTCTCACATATTCGTTTCCTGGGGAAAGAGTAGGGTGAATTAATTTGATTAGATTAGAAAGAAGGAGGAATGGGTGGTTGAGTGAGAACAGCTTTGTAAGTTTATGAAAGATTGTGGGTTAGCAATGACCAGATTTACCAGATTGATGTGCATGGTGTTATCTCATATATCCTTAAGTTTGGTGGTGATATTAGATATGGGGGTGTGAGGGGTGGGGGGGGGGGGAGCTGGCCGTGCCCTTTCTATGTCCATTAGAAACTGCAGCACATGTTTGTAAACAATGGTGGTTGAGGTCATTCTTCTGGTCAAAATTACCCATTGCCCTCTATTCTGATCTCAGTTCACCAGTCATTAATGAGTATTTATAAATATTTCTTTCGTAATAAGCTTTTATATCTGACCTGTGACGCAAACATGACATAAAACCACCAGATGTCATTAACGACACCAAAGTTCTAGAATTACAAAAATGAAGTGATGGGATTGTATTGCAGAAAAACCTACCAAGTGCGAGGTCAGCTAGCCCCACCAAGCGGCAGTTCCGTACTTGGATGATGTCATGGTAACTTTGGATGCCACAGTTACTGGTGCTGCACATGTGGCAATAACAACAGTTGAAGTCCAGCGGCCCATACGGCACTGCGGGGAACTTGAGCTCTCTTCCGTTGTATACACTTCCGCCAGAACCAGTACTTTCACCCTCATCTGTGGCTGTCATGTGGTTAAAAACTATGTCTGCGTATATTCTAGAACAAAGGAAGAACTATTGTGAGTGTAGCTACTAAGTAGCTACCAAGTAGCCTTGAGACTTTTCACTCAATAAATGGAGGCAAATGTCCCAGGGCATCATTGAGGGTTGCCAAAAGCTATTGTATCAGTTGTAGCAGCAACTCCACCCATCACTAATCACCCTCATCTGTCTCACCTGCTCTCATAACTTGGAATCACCTTCTTCGTTCTAACCTTTCTTTACTGTCTCTTTTCTCTTCTGCATTTCCTTTGTATCTAAGACTTTCCTAAGTAAACCAATCTGTGAGTTATATTATTTAAACAAAGACCAGAAAATACGAATCCCTTTGTCTTTGTATGTGATCTCAATGAAGAAAAAGAAAAAAAAAGGCCTCTGAAGCAAACACAGAAAAGACAAGGTCTTTTAGTGGCAGTTGCCACCTAAAGAAGCTTATTTTAGTTCTTTTACTCATTAATCCATACATAATATGCATCTCCTAATGAGCAAAAGATGAGCAACTAGACTGAAAGATATAGAGATCATTTGATGGGAATCTGGCATTATTATTCTGTATCAAAGTCATTCACAAGGTCAAAATCCACAATGGACGCCATTGGGGAACAAGAATGCAATCTCAACTTTTAATTTTGATAGCACTAACTTTATCCACATTATAATACCAGTTTGTCCAGGTTTTAAGGTGTGATGATTCAATCTCCTACAGTACTTTTCAAGGGATGAGTTGTGATGTAAGCATTATTAATTTCTCCCTTTTTATTCATGAATTAAAGCATCTTGAAAAGTAATTTCTGGGTTATAACAAGTACATGTGTCCAGTTTTCAATGAATGACATTCAAAGCAAAGGTAATGGATAACGCAGACTTGGTGGATTCATGGGATAGTTGACTAAGGACTAAAGGACTAAGGACTCCAAGTTCTGATAGAGGGGCTCATTTCCCCATATAAAGACCTTAGATGCTTTGGAAAAGAACGGAACAATTAAGAAGGAAATCTCTAGTTTTTGACAGAAAGTCTTACATTTCTGAAAGTTTGAAGTGAAGACCCCTAACATTTTCCCAAAATAGGTAGGAAATATAAAATATATTTCAAAATATATAATATTCAAAGGAATTGAATAATTATTTGCAGTTAAAAAATGTATTATTTTCATAATTGTAAATAATTTTAAATGTTTTAAATATTTTTTAAATGTTTTTTTGATTATTTTTTAAATGTTGGCCCTAACTTAGCTAGTAATATCCCGCATAGCCCAACAGACCCTCTCTCTTACTTACCACACTTGCATACCACAGATTCACCCGCATCTCCTGTCTTTAGATTTACCCAGGTTTCCTCTGTTGAGGTGCGTAAAATTATTTCAAAAATGGATTCCTCTAAGAAATCTGGGATTGAGTATCTACCCTCAGCAATTCTAAAATCATGCCTATTGTCATTATGTAGTCAAATCACCCACATCATTAATATGTCACTGCTGTTAGGAAAAATCCCTTCCTCTTTTAAGATCGCGAGAGTCACCCCTATCTTTAAGTCGGGTGAGAAAATGAAGTGTAACAATTACAGGCCCATATCCTGTATTTCGCTCCCAGCTAAGATTTTGGAAAGGGTTGTACAAGAACAAATCACAAATTACTTTGAGACCAACTCCTTATTCAGCAATACCCAATACGGCTTCCGAGCAGGTCGTTCAATCCAACAAGCACAAATAGATTTTCTACAGAACATCTATACTGGCTTAAACAATAAATTCCTGAACAAGACGGTATTTTTGGACTTCAGTAAAGCGTTCGATACTGTGCACCATGATATTCTTTTGAAAAAGCTGGCAGCCTACGGAATACAGGGTATGGAGCAGCTTTGGTTTTCAAATTATCTCTCAAACAGGCAACAACTAGTGCAACTGAATGGCCTACAATCAGAGAGGGGTACGGTCACGTACGGTGTGCCCCAAGGCACAATTCTGGGGCCTATACTCTTCACTATTTACATTAATGATTTACATTCAGTTGTCCATAATGCCCATATACAGCATTATGCAGATGACACGGTTCTCTTCTATAACAGCAAAAACAATGACAGCTTACATGATAACCTCCAGCAGGACCTTAATAATGTCTACACCTGGTGCGAGGTCAACAAGCTTTCCCTAAATTCTACAAAATGTAAAACCATGTCATTTGCATTAAGCTACCCTCTGAAGAATAAATCCCTAGCCTGCAACAGAACCCTCAAATTAGGTCAGACTATATTGGACCAAGTTCCGGAATATAAATACCTTGGTTTTATTCTTGATGACCTACTAACTTTTAAGCCACATATCAAGGGCACCCTGAACCAAGTATCATCCAAAATTAGTCTGTTGTACAGGGCTAGAGACTCTCTTACCCCCAAGGCAAAACATGACCTCTATCAGATGGCTATACTCCCAAATTTCGACTTTTGCGATTTTCTTTATGACTCAGTGCCAAAATCATTGCTTCAAAAACTGCAGTCTCAACAAAATAAAGCCCTAAGAATTATATTTAACAAATCCAAGTATGAGAACGTTGATAGAGAACATCAAACATTAAATGTCTGGCCCCTGCAGAACCGCAGGGACAAACATCTCCTAGATGTTTCCTTCTATCTCTCTCAGAATCCTAATAACCTTGATAGCAGAAATCTGTCAACGAGGAGTCATGCAAAGGGTAGGAGAAGCCTTATTGTCCTAAACACAAAGTCCTCCAAGATTATGAACGCGCCTATATACAAATGTCAAAAGAGATGGAATGAGCTAGATATTGAAGCTCACAAAATTGAGGATAAAATAACCTTTAAACAATACACAGACAGGTTGCTCTTCCCCTTTTCACCCTAGTAATTACACCACTAATGGTAACAAATTGGTTCCCCACGTTGCTTAAAATCCCTCTAACCCTTACACCAAATCCTTCCCTAGACTGATTGATTTATAATACTATGCTATCGCCTGGTTGACCGTACCCTTCTTATCTGAATGAGTACCTTTGGTTGATGGGAGTGCCACTTGTTTTAGTGCCTTCCTCCTCCACTAGGCCCCACTTCAGACCTTCTAACTTTAACTGGGGCTACTGCCTTCCCTACTGCCTGCTCGCTATTCGTTTACTGTTATAAAACTTCTTGTCTGCATTAATGCACTTGAATAATGCTGAAAACTTGATACTGATATGTATAACAAATACGGTATCGATATCTTATACTGTACGCAACTGCAAACTATGTCCTATACTATGCGCTACTACAAACTTCAAAACAGATACGGAATTATCAATATGTACTTTCACGATAATATATCTATATGTGTCTCTTCTATCAGTTGAAACTGCCTTACTGTTTAACTCCTACTGATTAGGAACTATTTGTCTCGCACTATAAATACTTCGACACAATACTCTGTAAAACTAGACTCACTGAAGACTAACAGCATTGTGAATGTTAACTCACTTTATGTACGTACAGTGATAATCCTTGCGAATGTTAACTCACTTTATATACCTGACTGCGCCTCAGACAACTCATATGTCTCATATTTATTTATTATCTCATCAACACATTTCATACACCTTCTACGTCATTTGTTAGACACTAGAATTCAAAGTAAATTTATTTCATGTTAATGTTGATACCATGTTATTAAGATCAATCAAGAACGGGCACTCGGCGTAAGAACTGCATAAACTCTGTTTATATAGACAGCTGAATAACCTTGTTGTATTAAGATCAAGACACAATAAAGAATTCTTGAATTGAATTGAATTGAATAATTCCCATTGGTACATAGTTATACCTTTAATATCTAAAAAAGTGTAGAACAAAATCTAACAGATTATTAGTTTAATTATCGCAATTGATTTTATTATTCTTTTATCGACTTTTGATGAATAATACTGTATTAATGCCTTCCTCTTTCGTCCCCCCCCCCCCCGCCCCCCAGAAATGCACATTCTATGGACATGTATCAAATGCCACCGATTTTATGGTGATCAATACCTGGTGAATCGATTGGACATTTAATGTAGTTCCTCGCCTTTATACTTGCATTAAGTTGTCAATAAAATTAAAGAGAAACTTTTTTTTAAAAAAAACGAAAAAACCCCATAAAGGACAGAACAGCTAACACGGTAGGAACGTGAATTGAATTATTATATTATGGAAAACAGGCCAGCTATAATACATACAATTTTACTATTTTACTACTATAATTCTTTAATGATAGTGCATCTTTTTCATGGATATAGTAGTATTGGTATTTTGATACATTTTTCTACCTTATTGGAAGCTGTTTGAAACTGGGTTTTTTCCCATCATGATAAGCTCTCCCTGAAGTGGAAGAGATCGAAGGGCGTTTGTATTCATAAAATGTTAATCGCCCTGGGCAGAGTGGATTCATTGAGAGATTGAATAAAGTTTGTCAAATTAAAAAAAAAGAAATGTTTTATATCCTACTTGACATGTACAGCGTTGCAGCGGTTGACCATGTCCTTAAACTGGGCCTCTGTCCCGCTCCTAGTGTCCAGTTTGTAGGACACTGTTTGATATCTCTCCCACCAGGGGCGTGGGTTGTTTGGGTGCACATTCACGCGATGTTCACTAGGTGGAGACACCTGCAAGACAACGTATCGATGGTTAGAGCTTGGAGGTCAGATCGTCACAAAATGTACTTGATTGACAGCTCACACATTGAGTAAATTCTGCTAAATTAGGCTGAAAAATGATAAATACCAGGTATATCTGAGTATATTTGGTATTGTGTTGTTTTAACATACCTGTGTTACTATGTTAAACTGTATTTTGAAGCTTATTCTTGTCTTAAATTCGAGATATTTTACAGGATTCGTGAAGGCGAATTAGACATTTTCAGACGATCTGACCGTTAGGATCCAAACAACTTGAAGCTATTACTGTTATTTATGATAACCAAATATAAGCTACTAACTGTTTAAATAAATAATAGATAGGCGCAGTTGCCTTATTTATTCTGCTCATGAACGATAACCGCTCAGAGATAGACATCCTTTCCACAGCTTTAAATTTTTTAGATGTTAATAGGGGATCTGTGCATGTCTCACTGCGCATGTCTGTTACAGTGCATGCTGGGATCAACACATGGTTATTTACATGCGATTACTGTTCAATATTCCATGCTAAACATAACATGTTTTCTATAGCTTTTACAGCTACCATAATTTCAAGCGAATTAAGATTCAAGATGGCGGACATGCAAATCCCCTATTGTGAACTTGTGCGACTGAATAAATGTGATGTGTTTCAGGAAAATGAGTCACACGTCGCAAAATTGATATTCTTCAAAGTGTTTTTATCACAAGATCTTTTTATTGAAATGTTCTGATTTTGATAGGGTTTAGCGCCTTTAGTCATATAAATCCCTGTAACAAATTTCGGGACATTGTATTCAATATATCCTTGCGTTTTGAAGGCCTTTGTATGGAGTATATTTGGTTACTTTACTGATAATTACCCATTCAGACTTTTTTTTTCAAAAATCAAAAATCAAACTTAGAATATAAAAATATATATTAGGTGTCCTACTGTTTACTATCATTAGAATCGGCTTTATCTCCTCTATTCAAATATAATGATATCTCAAAATCCAGTTTTTGCGAGTTATGGCCGATCTTCCTAAATAAGATCATAAATGATATTACCTGTGCCCCACAGAAGCCCTTAGGTCCCAGAAAGCGTTCACACTCGGCGGCTACATCCTCCCACTTCCAGTTAAACAGGTGCACGATCACCGTACGGCCGGACTCACAGTTCGGGGTGTCGTACCCGCCCCTGCACACTAGAACAGTAGGGAATAATTAACTGTAATAATTGTAAGGTTTTTTTTGTGTTGTATTTTTTGTTTTGAGACCTTTGTAGATGGGGGATTTTCATGGAACCTGAAAAACTAACAGATGCTTGGGGTTGTTTAGAAGAAGAAAAGGGGACAGTTTAGCATGAATACATGTATATATATAGCAAATTTCAAGACTGTGTGTTGGATCTATCTGAGGTTATGATAAGGAGTCCATTTAACTACTTTTTTCATGTATAAACAAACACAGAAGTACTCATTAGATATCATAATGTTTACCACCATTGGAATCCGCTTGATCTCACCTTGTCAAATATGATATCTTAAAATCCATTTATTGCGACTTATGACTCATTTTTCTGTAAACACATCACAAATATCGATTTCAAGACACATTTTCAAAGGCTGAATTTTAAAAAAAATCTAAAGTTTTATTTCCCAATTATTTAACACTTTTTGAGTAGTTTTTGTGGTCTAACTAAAGCTACTGAAAACAAGGTACAGAAACCATTTCTAAATCAAAATTGTCCAACAAATAAAAACAGATATAGTCACTTATAATACACCTTTTTTGATCATAAATACAAACCTGGAATCAGGATATGAAGGAGTAGAAGCAAGAAGGCTCTGTTTCTCAACGTATAACTCCACATTCTTAACGTAAGGCCTAACGTAGTAATACTTAACAGTTGTTGGGGGAAAGTCATGTATGGAGACTTATCAGATAAATGGAGTAACACATGCTTTCATTCGCATTGATTTTATTGATTATAGCTATAGCGTTATCAGTCTTTCGTCCTCAAATAAATAAATTTATATTTTTATAATTCTTTTTTTCAAAAGATATAGTTAATATAATTTGCATGTACCGATATGTGTGTGGCTATATACGGTCGATTCTCACAAAATATCTTTTCATAATTCTTTTCTCAAAAGATATATAGTCAACATAATTTGCATGCACCGATATTTGTGTGGCTATATTCATTTCTTGGATCCACAAAAAAAAATACCCTAATTGTTTCGATCATTGAATTTGGTGGGTCATAATGATTTTTTTTTTTTGCTATTTCACTTGATTTTTAGATTTAATTTGGCCACAAATTAGACACACCTGATCTCAATCACAAGACTCTCCAAGAGTACCTTATCGTCGTGGGCATGCATTTCTGCGCATGGAAATTTCATGAATTTCTGAGCATGGGAATGTATTATTGGGGAAAAAGTGGTATTCTTCTTCTGTGCAGTATTTTAACCATACCAGTGGCAGTGAGATAAGCACTATGAGAAGCAACCTTGTAGGCCTAGTCCCTACATGTTATGTCCCTCCTTGCAAATCATTCTGACCAAGTCTGTATATTTATCAAATGTTATCAGCCATTGTAATCTTGTTGGAAAAGTGAGTGAGTGAGTGAGATTGATTGCTTTACGCCCTTATCAACACACTTAATGTGGTTATATCAAGGGCGGGAGAGCTGAGAGGGAGGCAGTTCATGATCATACCCAGGAAATAGAGATAGAGAAGAAGGGAGAGGGAGACAGAAAAAAGAGACAGAAAGGCACTTTATGGTCATACCCAGGACCATACGCTATATAAATAAAGCCTCAGTGATTAGGCCTATGCAAAACTATTCCAATAAATGTTGTCATAACAAATTTGTCATAACTCAACCGACTATATATATCACAACTTGGTACTCTATGTTATTCCCCTGAAGAAGGTCACCGCTTAGACCGAAACGCGTAGGGATAAAGCCCTATTTTATCTAGCTACAATAAAGAACATATGGGTCAGATTTTCAGAAAATGTACAATCAGTAGCTCTACACATTCAATATTTTCTGCTAATTTAGACTGAAACATGGTCAACGCTAGATAAATTCGAGTATATTCGGCATTGCATTGATTCTAGCAATCTGTTTGATTAGGTTGAACTGTATTTTGAAAGTAATTTTTGTCTTAAATTTGCGTTATTTGATAGGATTGGTGAAGACGAATTGTACATTTTCTGGCGGTTTCACCCATATACAGAAACTATAGGTACAGGAGTCCTTGTTTATACGGAGTAGGCTATATAACATAACTACATATTCCAATAAATTTCAATTGTCAGCGACGACTGAGATATAGTGTAGCCTATTCGTTACATAATATTTTTTGCTGAATAAAAATATTTAAATACAATATAAATAACACCTTTTATGTACCGGTACCTGCTTGTACCGCGAGGAATAAATAGATATATGATTAATGAAGTATATTAGGGGCAGTACTTGACATTATTCAGGTCGTACAAATGTCATTGTCATTACCATCGACATGACAAGAATAGCGTCGCAGTGACGTAGATGATGATGATATGACGCAGACAGCGTATCCCACGCCCCTATCGGTGGCGGCCTGAACCACTAAGGTAGAAAATTACATCTAGATGGAATTACCTCCATATCAAAGGCGCCCGCTTCTTCGGCACTTCTCGGGATCACTCGGGTTGTGTCGGAATGATTAGGATCCCTGAGAATGATCTGGAAGCAGGTGAACCATGTAAGTGACCAAATAAGTCTCATTTGATGAGTGCCATTCGCCGGCTTCTATTCTGGGGCGCTGGCTAATTTGATGGGACGGAAAAGGAACTGAATGGAGTGACTCTCGCGTCCTCTCGCGTCCTTTCGCGTGTCTCGCACCATCTTGGCGGTAGTGATAAGCGCGCCCTCTGTCAGGAAGACGGACGCATCTGTCTTGAGAGGCCATCTTTCATGAAGTGACGTCACGTGGGATGGCAGCGACGACATGCCAGATTGCGCGGCAAATGCCTGGTGAAGCTGGCATGTCGGTGAATGGGGATAGGACAGATGGGTCAGATTTGCAGAAAATGTACAATTCACTTTCACCAATCCTCTGAAATAATCCAAATTTCAGACGAAAATAAAGTTCAAAATACAGTTCAACCTAACCAAACAGATTGCTAGAATCAATACCGAATATACTTGAATTTACCTGGTATTGACCAAATTTCAGTCTAAATTAGCAGAATTAACTAAATGCATACAGCTGCCAATTGTACATTTTCTGAAAATCTGACCCAGGAGTAAGTGGGTCTGGTTTGGGGTGTTTTGTGTAAGTAATGATTGCGGCGATAAAAAGGTAATAAGAGAAGATATCTATGGCATTTTTATCATGTGAAACTTTGGACATAAAGGACTGGTGTATTTTCATTCATAAGACAGAAATGTGATGTGTTTCAGGAAAGTGAGTCATAAGTCGCAAAAAAATATATTTTTCAAAGTGTTTTGTTGGAATGTTCTGACTTTTGGAGAGTTTATTACTTAAGGCTGTATCAATCGATGTATCAAATTTCAGGACATTAGGCCTATATATAATATATCTTTTCGTTTCAAAGGTGCAAATATGAAGTATATTCAATTACTTTACTAGTTATTGCCTCCCAGAAATATTACACTTTTTTTTTCAAAAATAAAAATATTTATAAGAATACATATTTAACATTAATCCACTATAGGCCTACATATGTGACTCTAAGTACTTTGTAAAAGTAGTGGCTGTTTATTTCAGATATAATGGAAGGGGGTACGTGGTATGTATGTATCTATATAATATAAAGCTAGAGCGATTTCTAGGAAAGGAGGTAAAAAAGAAATGGTAGAAAGAAGGTTTTCTTTGTCCGGAATGTTCTCGGAATTTGTTGAATTACAAACTACTTTACTCATCTGTAGATGTCAATCCCCCCTCTCTGGATGTCGTCGTATGTGGTTTGTGAGGGTATTTGGGGTGGAAATGTGATTTTGAAGCCTGTTTTAAATTGTGATCTCTACACTCTATTTATAGCCTGGGAAAACCCCTGTGAGACACTACGCCATTTCCCACAACCTTTCAGGGGGATCCTAACTACATGCAGAGAGTGAAGAAGAGGGGAGGGAATGGATGGGGGTATTGGAGAGAGGGAGGGGATGGAGAGGGACGTGTAGGAGGGGGAGAGTTAAGAAAAGGGAGGGGGGGGGGGTTGGAGATGGGGTTGGGAGAGATTAACAGGTATGAAAGACAGAGAAGAGGGGGAGGAAAATTAGGAAGAGGGGGAAGTGTGGGGAGAGAGGGTCCAAGAAGAGGGGCAAAGAGGCGAGAGAGAGAATGTAGGGAGAGAGGGTAGGGGGAGCATGAGGAAGAGGGGAGGGAAAGGGGGGGGGGAAGCCCCTGTGAGACATTACGTCATTTCCCACAACCGTTCAGGGGGACCCTAACTATATGCAGAGGAGTGGGAGAATGAAGAAGAGGGGAGGGAGTGGGTGGGGGTATTGGGGGAAGTGTGGGGAGAGAGGGTGACCATCCAAGAAGAGGGGTAAAGAGGCGAGAGAGAGGATGTAGGGGAAGGGAAAGGGGAGGGGGAGGAGGAGGAAGAGAGGAGGGGGAGGGGGAATCAGAGATGGGGTTGGAAGAGAAAAACAGGTATGAAAGACAGAGAAGAGGGGGAGGGAAACAAGGGAGAGGGGGAAGTGTGGGGAGAGAGGGTGACCGTCCAGAGGACGGGTACTTTGCTAGTAATATATACAAGCAGAGAAGGCAGATGGTGGCCACTAATAATTATGAATAGTTAGAAGCAGACAGAGTTAGAGAAAGACCTAAAACCAACTAAGGCAATGAGTGCTATTGTATTGTGCACTATGCAATCAACATATTGAGCCAATTTCTCAATAGGAAGCCCCGCCATTGTTCAATTCCTAGTTTGTACGTTGGTCATAGTTTATTGCTTGTTTTTGCTTCAATTCAGAACTTTGTTAACTATAGTAAAGTAATACGGTAGGCTAGGCCTAATCCTTTTGATATAGTACAACGCAGGTAAAAACCTACCGAATTTCCAGACGCAGGAAAACAGGTTTTCCTGACTTTATTTTTTTTTTTTTTTTTTTTTTAAAAAGCTGGACACAGGACTTACCCCACTCAGTTAATCTGGACGCAGGATGCAGGGGGTACACACCCACGTGATTAGACGCCTACTGCGCAAATGGCTTTTGGGGCCCAGGAGTAGGCGTTCTTATGGGATTATAATGACATTTTGCGGTCTTAATGGAATTATAACGGTACTTTGCGGTTTGAAGCGAGAGTCTTTCCATCCGTTTGAAGGAACTCTCATGTTTGGACCTAGACTGTGTAACATAAATATTGTTTTGAATGCCTCGACTGAACATTACCAACCATTGCTGTTGATTGTGTACTATACTGTGCCATTATAACTCATCACTGAACTCATTTCGGGCACATGTTTATAATGCGTATATAGAATGGTATGCGTACAAGGTACATTTCTCTAAGGTCACATAGCAGGAAGGGTCAAGGGTACTTGCATGGGGCTAGACTCATTAACAGGAGGTGGCCATTCGTGCACAGTGATCTGAGTAATGACTCTAGCCATTTTCAAGCGCTCCAAGCTATAGAAAACATCAACAGGGAAACGGCCACACACATAATTAAGAATGTGTTTATCATTGAATGCCTTTGTATATGTGATTGTATGATGTTAATTACATACCCTTTGATTTTAAAGTGGGCAATTAGGTGCCTGTTAATTAAAGTAACTTAAGAGATAATGAGACCGGAGATGATTATGATGCAATATTGCCTAGACTGAAACGATGTCCAAATATTTGAGTGATGGACAGGACAAACGCATAATATAAATTTGTGAGTGAAAGATATTCTAAATGAATTATGTCCCTACTTTATCAAGCAGGATATATACGTAGATCTGCCCAAACCAAAATGTCATTGTTTTGGTATTTCCCCATGTAGGCCTATGTTACGTTGTTTCGGAAGTATTTTGGAAATGCCTGAAAAATGTCATTTCTTTTCCTATAAAGTATTCTAATAATGATTTAAGTATATATAATATTTCTTACGTGTTGATAATTCTGGTAACGCGGCAAAAAGGACATAATTTAAATGACATTCCTCAAGGGGACTGGTAGAACGCTTGGTCGAGTTGCGGGCATAGCTGTCTGCCAATCAACCGTTCAGAGTTATTGCAAGAATCATGTTCTTGCTTAGGTTCAGGTCACTCGATCACTAGTGCATGCTTCTTCCTTCATGCACCTACTGACAGCACCCGCAGAAATAAAGCAGTCTAGGTCCAAAGGTGAGAGAGTTCCTTCAAACGGAGGGAAAGACTCTCACCCCAAACCGCAAAATGTCATTATAATCCCACTAGGAACACACAATGCCTAGTCCTGGGCCAGAAAACCGATTAGCGAAGTAGGCGACCAATCGCTGACATGCAATGCTTATCTGATCTGAGGGTTTAGGCCTAGACTGTTCAGAGTCAAACTGACGAAAAGTATCTTGCTCCAATTGGCAAAATATCATTAAAATCTCATTAGGATGCCTACTCAAGAGCCAGGAAGCACAGTAGGCGTCCAATCAATGACATACCATTCTTATTTTGATCTGAGATGTTCTGAGCTTAGACTTTGTTGTACTATTAACGAGGAAAAGGGGGAGGTCTCTTCTTTCTATACCAATGGTGTATTTCCTTGAATTTGATCAGGAAATAACTACACAGTCTAGGTCCAAAGCCCTCAGATTAGATAAGGATGGTATGTCAGCCTACTTTGCTAATCAGTTTCATGGCCTAGGACTCGGTATTTTGATGGGAATGTAATGACATTTTGTGGTCTTAATGATATTATAATGGCACTTTGCGGTTTGAGGGGAGAGGCTTTCCCTTCGTTTGAAGGGACTCTCTCAACTTTGGGTCTAGACTGTATATACTAACTGTTTTAAAGTCGAATAAAGTTTAAAGCTCAAAGGATTTGTGTAACCTCTTTTAGCAAGACTGATTGTCATTGGCGTGGGTAGAGCGCTACACAGCTTCATCTAATTGTTTCCTGTGAAGAGATGATCTTACCAAATTACCAATATCTTACCAAATTACCAATATCTTACCCAATATCTTACCAAATTAACTCATTCCCATACAGACAAGAACGGAATAAAAAAGGAAAATATTTAGTTTTTGTTTGATCGATGTTAAATGATAATGCAACGTTAATCAATACTATGAAACAGAATCAAATTTGAATTCCCAGATTGAAGAACTGGTATTTTAGGGGGTTTCTACTTCTTTTTCCTGATTTGACAGTAATCTGAAACAGTGATGTAAACATTATATTAATATACATGACACAAATAGAGGCCCTTCCATTTCTGGTCAGATATTATGACAATATTACTTAGAATGGATGAACACTTATTGTATACGAAATGACCTTGTTTTTTTTTTGTTTTTTTTTAAACATATTTTATTTCGAGAGACAATTCCATACAGGTTTTTATTGTTATTGAAGGTTTATTCGTAGTTACCCCCAGTCCTAGGTTCAAACCCTCAAATCAGCTAAGAATTGTATGTCAATGATTGGACGTCTACTTCGCTAATCGGTTTCGTGACTTAATGGAATTATAATGGCACTTTGCGGTTTGAGGCGAGAGGCTTTACCTTCATTTGAAGGGACTCTCTCATCTTTGGGCCTAGACTCTCCCGCGACCTACCGCTTTTTTTAAAAAAGCCGCCACCGGCTCCTCTCTAAAATTGGAACAGTCGTACCCGTTATCACGGTCTCACGTACAAAGTAGAAGAAAAGAGAATTGCTGCTGTCTCTGCCAACGAAATAAATGCTCATTCAGCTTTGTGTCAGGTGTGAGAACTACCGTATATTAGTAAGCAACTATATTAGCTAGTGATTACTGGAACAATATTGTCTATATTCAATGCTAGAGTCAGGTATAGCTCGATAGGTCCCGTCGGGAAGATTCGAATGGACGGCCATTGCCGCGAAATATATCAACAAGCGCCGAAAATGGTGTCTCCCAATGCCGCCACTGGCGCCACTGCATAGGCCGCTGCTCCGTGCCTACGCACGGAGCAGCACTAGGGGTGGGGGTCGGGTGCGTGGACGGGACCTCGTCGGCAACTGTTTTTCTTTATTTATACAAGCAACTAGCCTAAAACTCAGATCCCAACACAACCCAATCCAGCGGTATGCTTTCTGGACTGCGCCCCCCCCCATCCCCACCCCACACACACATACCCTACCCAGGTGCGCTGAGTCTTGCGTCCAGCTTTTTACAAAGAAAAAGAAAATCAGGAAAACAAATTTTCCTAACGTGGAAATAGGCTTTATTACCAGCCTGCATCCTGCGTCCAGTATAAAAAAAAACCTGCGTCCATTTTAAGGGCTGCTCACCCACTAGTTCTCAGCCAGTCTGAACTGGAAAACACCAATTTTTTCTCTAGTAATGAGGCATAGATACCAATCGCTCTATGAGCTGGTGGAGCTGCTCTACCTGTCCATACTTATCTCATTAAACTGGAAAACCAGCAGAGCGGGGCAGTGCATGTTCCGCCATCTGCCCGCTCCACTACCTCCTCTATCTACACACACTCATACACACGCTCACGTTTCACACTCTCCACACTCTCCTATAAATGAAGTTTCCTGAAAATGTACAATTGGCCTTCACCAATCCAACAATCAGGCTAATCAGGAATTTATTTTTGTATTAACCAGGCATCCAGCTACCTATGTGCAACAAGATCAGAAAATAAAAGAATACTTGAATTGAATTGAATTGAATTGAATTGAATTGAATCCTCTCAAATAACCCAATAACCCAAATTTAAGACGAAATTCAGGTTCAAAATATATTTTAACACAACCAGACTGATTTATTGAATGAATGCAATACAGAATACACTCAGATATACACGCACATTTGGCAGCTCTACGCATTTACTGAATTCTGCTAAATTACACTTAAAAATAAGAAATATTCACTTATAGTAGGTAGACGTGGCAGTATTCACCTTAACCTGTACGACCGTTGACCGTTGAAATTTTTTTCTCCCCAAATGAGTAAAATCATTAAGGTGAAAACGATTTGCCACCTATAAAATATTCACTTATAGTTCTTTGTAAATTCAATATTCTGTTTTCAATTAACTTGCCAATTTCTGAAGATTTGCTTTTATAAAAATGCAAACTAAAAAATGAAAAATACTATAGGTATGTTCACTCTAGGCCCAAAGTTGAGAGTCCCTTCAAACGAAGGGAAAGCCTCTCGCCTCTCGCCGCAAAGTGCGATTATAATTACATTAAGGCCGCAAAATGTTATCATTTCTCCCATTAAAACGCCTAGTCCTAGACCAGAAAACCGATTAGCGAAGTAGACTGATATACCATTCTGATCTGATCTGAGGGTTTGGACCTAGAGTGTGTTTGAATATATTTGGGAATTCATTTGTTTGAGTTGAAGTGTATTTTTAGGAAAGTCTTTGTCTTAAATTTGGCTTCTTTTTTGAGAGGATTGGGGAAAGTTAATTGTACATATTCAGGTGAGTTAACCCATAAACTAGGTATGGATACATTCTGTTTGAGACCTACTTAGAGTAAACATCAAAGCGACCCAATGGTAACCCTACGGCGAACCGCTCCAAATAGATCTCGAATAGAGTGTATGAGGGAACACCATCAGGCCAGTTTTAACATGGTAAATAACTATTATCTCAGGTTACAGTACTTACGGATTTAAAAACATGTTTATTCGTGTCGAATCTAGACAATCTGGCTGCTCCAGTACCTCCTCTCCCCCCCCCCCCCCCCTTCCCACCCCACCCCCTTTCAAGGCTACACAGTGTTTCGTCACTCTCTTGAATATGTATATGGGTCAGATTTTCAGAAAATGTGCAATTCAACTTCGCCAATTTTCTCAAATAACCCACATTTCAGACGATAATAAAGTTCAACATACAGTTCAACCTAAGCAAACAGATTGCTAGAATCAATGCAATGCCAAATATACTCGAATTTACCTAGTATTGACCAAATTGCAGCCTAATTTAGCAGAATTTACTAAATGGGTACAGCTGCTAATTGTACATTTTCTGAAAATCTGACCCATATAGGTATAAATCGAGGTAAAAGAAAGGCAGTATATCACAAGGTCAATGAACTCTACTTAGAGACTACATATCTCAACCTATTCAGTCTGATTAAAAGTAATTAGTAGTTTGAGATGTCGTCAGACGAAAGCAATCAGAGACGTTTTGGTCTAGTTTTTATAGAAAGAATGTGAAGCAAGTAGCTATCAGATAAGATACGATAGGTACGCCTACTGTGTTTCTGGCTTTCCCAGCCCAGGAGTGGGCCAACCTGTACCGTCCTAATGGGAGGTTTAAGGGAGTTTGTGGTTAGGAGTCAGACGTATCATATAGCTTTCCCTGAGTTTGAAGGGATTTCTGTCGGATCTGAGCTCTCTAGGTCCAAACCCTCAGGTGCACCCCATACGCTTCTTCTCCTCGGACATACTAAGAGGAGACTATAAAGGTCTCCTTGGTCTGAGGCACCTCGGTTCTCGCTCTTCTGCCCCTTGGCCGGCCCAAACGGTGCCGAATCCTGCAATATCTGAGGAGACCTCACCTGAGGAGACCTCACTTCGCCTGGTGTGGACTAACTGCACCAAACAACCAACGCACGGAGATGGGCGAGTTGGTTGTGATGTATTATACATAAACATAACAAAGTTGAACTCAATATAATTTGGTCGCTTTTCCTCCCCCCAACTGACCCATTTATATCCGACAATATTATTTTGTTTACATATATTTTTAATTCTTAGCAACTCTTATAATAATTTCGATGCCGACCATTTTCCGTCATCGTTACCCTTTCAATCGATGCACCGCATACGGGTATTGTACATAATTCCTTTTCCGGCAGTTGATCACCTGACAGCGTTTCTCTTGTCTTCTTCTGTATATCAATATTCCATTCATGATAATCCCTGTAAAGACAGTGCAACGATCACCCTCAAACAAACCTAATATTCAATTCATGATATTCCCTCGACACCCACAACCCCGATCCGCCCTCAATCCTATCTACCTTTCTTTATTCCCTAATCGCGCATCTAATCCTTTCAATTACCATCCTTACCATCCTTCTGATTTTCATTCCTTTTTTACCCATCTCTACTGCTACTTATCCAGCTCAATTTCTAAAACCCGTTTAATCCCGCCCCACACCTCAGCACACCCCCAATCTTAATTTTAGCCATTACGCTTGCGGCACCCTCATCATTACCTCAGCTCACCAGGTGCCGCCACCTGTCTACCTGCCACCTAGTGTCCACCCTATGACCCTCTGACCCGTTACTCCAGGGTTTCACCCCGTTGTCCACCTTCCAACTTCCGCTTCCAGTGAGATTCCAGTGAGGACACGTGCACCTGATCAGTCAACTTGCGCAGTAAGTACTTACTTAAATCAATATTATCTCAGCATGCCCGCACACCCCATGCCACATTAATTCCGACTTGACTTGTCTGGATATCTCCCTATTTTTCACACCAATTGGCACTGCCGACAAGCCCTGTCTTACTCCTATACTATCCTTCGATTTCCCAGCTCCGGTGTGCGTGAGGATACTGGGGTGGAAAAATCTGTCTACCAACCCAATTCAACTTACAATTTATGGTCGTTAAGTGACCTATTGTGGGGTAGGATGATAATCATGCCCATCTTCATATTCCCCTAAAATGGAGCTGCTCTAGCTGCTCTAAATGTTTTTTAATTTATGCTTAATTCTCCCGGGGGGGGGGGGGTACATAGTTCATAGTGTATACAGGTATGTGCCGCGTTAAAGGCCCCCCTTTTCAGCCGCAGCAGCTAGCTCCCAAAGGCCCCTATTTTTTGCCTGAATTATCTCCTGAAGGTCCCCTCTTTTCAGGCCCCACGCTCCCGAATGTCAGCTCCTGAAAGCCACATTTTTCAGGCTGTCAGCTCCTGAAGCTCAGCTTCCAAACATACCCCCATTAATAAGCATTCACAATTTCTCTGACTTAAAGTGACACTTCTCCGTGTTGTTGGCTAGATTATCGAGTAACGGAATTTCTACTTCCTTTTCTACTATTTGATTCACCTTACCCTAACTAACTCCTGTGGATATCAAAACTCTACCATTCATATTATATCAGATATTTGGTAAAACAGTGAGCAAAATCGTTTTTGCTTACAACCCAAAATGTCAAGCTATGTCAGAGTGGCAGTTGGGTTCTTGTATCTGGAGTTACATAATGCCAGCCTTGACCAAAGGTCATTCGATATATAGATTTAAAACAAACATGAGAAATGCAATTAATACCAGCACAAACATGTGTCATAAGGGAAAATTCGGATGTATGCCTGCCATTCTTTTCTCTGCAACCAATCACGCATGATTAGCCTATGTAGAAATACCAAGAAAGTAAATTTAAAAAGTGAATTCATTTTTTTTACATAACAGCTTCCTTTTCCAATTAAATAGATATTCAGTTTGCTTTCAAATAGCTTGAATATTCACTGAATATTATGTGAAAATGACCCTAGAGTGCACCATTTCACTCCTAGATTTACAAAAAAAATCCGGGGGTGGGTGCATGCCTACCCCCTAGCGGATATTACTGATAATCCTCTCCCGAAGGTCTCTATTTTCATGTTAACCAGCTCCCGCCATTGTACACACCCGTCGACTTTCAACTCAAGAACCCCGCCGGGTTAATTCAGCTTAGTAGAGATGATTGGTCAATGTGAATTGTACATTTTCTGATAATGCATATATGACCGGATGATGGGGTGCAAACACCTGCCTCTTAAATTAAAAGCCATTTTTTTTTATATTTGCAATGCTATTAAATTGATATTATCCTACAGTCCTAATGGATGGCAAATATTTTGACCTAACGGGACACCTATTTTTGGTCTACTTTTTCTAGTCTCATCTAATCTTTTATCATAAAAGAGAACAATTTAGCATTAATAAAAATTGTTATCATTCGTATATACCTCCTGATCGCCCAGACCGCCTATGGGATAATACTAGGCTTAGGGGGTGTGTTCCCCCACATGGAACAAGACGCTTAACAAATGGGGGTCTGTCTTCCCCCCCCCCCCCACATATAACGACAATTTCAAATCTGGGTGTGGGGAGTCCCCCCTTGCCCACATAGAAGAAGAAGAGAAAGTGGGGTCCAATATAACCATATTGCATGTTGAAACAAGAGGCGTAACTAATGGTGCGTGCCATATGACCATATGTTGCAATGGTGGGTGTGGGGGGTGTGGGGGTCACAGAAGAAAAAAGAGACTATACTAACACGTGAAATACGTTTTTTCTAATTTTCCAACTTGATTTATAATCGATAATGAAATCACCCTATATGGTCTTAAAGACTTGAGAGCCCTCTTTGTATTGTATTATATTATATTATCTCATGATCTGTGAAGCCTTCTGGAAGTAAATCCGATGTTTTCCTCAACCTCTATTATGTAAAATAACGTTTTCAACTAACTAATACAGTACATATTATTTGCCTATTTCTGAATCGCATACTTATAAATTTCTTTTGTGATCTATGTAAGCATTATGAAAGTATATTAAATGCACTTTAGTCACGAGTTATTTTACCTTACTCCAAACAATTTGTTCTATACCGACCAATAAACTATATTATAAGGGTGAAATGTTTGTATATTTAAACACTTGATAGTTGTATATCCATCCGACATCTCCCTTCATATTTAACCCTAGCCTCAGTCTTATACATTAAAAAGGCCTTCTTAATTAATGGTAACTGTCGGCACAAATGGAATTAACTTTTCATATAGACATAGTTGTCGCTTCTTTCTATCTCAAATAGGCAAATAAAATATTTTCTTATCTTATCTTATCTTTAATAGTTAAAGCACATTTTTCTCTAGCTATGTACTCTCTTTCCTGTTAGCAATGACTCGACTTTTTGAACTGTCAGACTTAGGAGAGAAGGGGGCCGGAATAGAGTGGCAGTTGAAGTGTCCCAATTTTTCCCTAACCTCACTAAATATTTAACACCGCCTGAATAAATTTTAACTTTTTAACTGACTACTACCAATTCAGGGTTCACGAAACATGGTCATCATCCATTCGCCCACAGGACTAGTAGATTTAAAAAAACACTAGTCCTTATAGAAATTTGGCAGTCCTTAAAATATCCTCGGCATTTTTGAGCATCTTTTGTTGCAAGGTAGAGGCAGGGACAGGAGGCTGACTAATGTATCGAATAACATTTAAAATACCTCATAATTGATAGAAACCAAAGAATAAAGAATCTATTTATTCATGTCAAATATTATAGACAAACATATGTTTCCTTTACCTCTTCAAAAATTGAAAGATAAGTAAAATGAATAATGCATGAAGATAATATTTATTTCAACTGAAATGAGATCTTTTCCCCAATGAGTACTGTGTGGGAAACTACCCATTTAATAGTCAGAGTGACTCTAAATCCATTTCATCATCAGAATCGCTGGTGTCTTGACTCACTTTGTATAGGGCCTATACTAATATAGGCTCTATCACTGGCCATGGCAAGGATTTTTCCACGCAAAAATGCATGACCAGAGCATTATTTCAAACCTTATAAATGCAATATTTCGGCAGGCCTTTAGAGTAGGTAAAAAGGGTCTAAATTGCCCCAAAATTTCTACTCGCCCACAGGACGAGTGGCCAGGTAGGATCTACTAGTCCTTACCAAATTCTGGTCGCCTGGGGCGAGCGGGCGACCGTGTTTCGTGAACCCTGCAATTGTTTGACCAATCTACCAATTGTACCTCGTCATTTTATAAAAACTCTATAACTAACTATTGCGCATATCTAATCTTTTTATTTAACTTTTCTTCTACTTGATAATAATCGAAACTAACTTTTCTTTCTTATGTTATAGACACCTGAAACATCATCATGCGTTCTACATCAAAGCGTTCTAAACCAAAGAAAAAGGTAATTTATCTCACTTATCGAAATCTTCACAATTAAATGTTCAAACTGTAATTATATATTCTTTTTAATCACTTTTTGCAATGTCCCTCCAATGTACTCCTACATGAATTTCCATACTTTTAATTATTCAATCGTGAATTAAACTACTACTATGACCACTTTTTTATTTATATGTCAATCACATTTAATTATAGACCACTACTCCGAGATGCTCCCCCGAGGTGGAGAAAATGTTTCGGGACGCCTACAATAGGGGGGTAACTGGGACTGGCCCCGAGTTCCACGCCGAAATCAAGCTGTTGATGGACAAGAGTGGCCTCAGCCATTTTCGGACGACGGTATGACTCTTCTTATTTGCATGTAAACAATAATGAATTAATATATTTACACTTATCATTAAACTCGCCCACATCCACTCCCTTCCACACTTTATCCTAATAAGTCCAAAGACATACTATCAGGTGACTCGTCCATATCATAACAATTTCACACGGTCATGGGATGACATTTAATTAGTGATTTGCATATCCTGGCCTGGAATGTGTAATCCACGAATGTCATGAGAAACTCATTTAATTGGAATCAAGACTATCCTATTATATCTTTGGAATCTTTGTTGGAACCTTGTACAAGCAGACATTTTATTTCCAATCGTATGCCTTCCAACATTTTTCAATTTACTCTTGTCACGCTGATATTGTATATTGGTCTTTATATCATATTGTAGAAATATTTTATATTTTATCTAGCTATGTACCAGGTGGAGGGAGGGAAAACAAATACTAGGGACGCACCATGGGCCGAATTACATTAATTAAATTAGATCATTTACTGGACCCACGCTCCACACAAAGGGGGAGGATCACTATTTAAGGGTACAGGTACAATTACCTCTGAAACCCAGTACAACAACCCTTAGATCAATATACCTCCAGATCCCCTAAGTACGAAATTACATTTAACACAAAACTAACACTAAAACCTGGCACCCCTCATACCCCCTTTGTTCTCCTATAAATGCCATGAAATCAATCCCCTTGCTCGGCCAACAATACAACCCTCACAGCTGTCACTATAATTAACCAATTGATCGTATACACCAACAATATACCCTACACCAACCTGACGTTAATTAAACCTTCTAATTAAAGCCATTCCTGAGTCACATACTCCTATCTCACTATTGTTACCCAGCCAACACTAATACCCACCCTCCCCCATACATCCAGCTCTCTCTCCAACTATAGCCCGAACCACTAAATAACGCCCATAAACATTATGTTTGCATATATCCCTCCAATTGAACCCTGATAGCTTTTTATTTTTTTATATGAGTTATGAAAAAGTATACATATTATCAGAGCTTACAATGTGGGGAACAGTTTAGTACAACTGTCACTTCTTAGAAATTATGTTTTATGGTCAAGTTGCCATGGCAACTGTTTCTGAAAAATTTTGAAAGTGTAAAAACATAAGGACCTTGTGGCAATTAAATCTCTCCCATTTCAGGAATAATTAATGAAAACTAATTTTACCTCTGCAAGTTGGGGTAAACAAATTTCTGCATCTGTTGATATATTACATGTGTGATTCCAATATTGTGACAAGGAATAAAAAGAGTATGAGTCAAGGGTTGAAATGGTAAAAAATGACCAATTTTGGCATGGTTTTGGGAGACATCGGGGACGAGCAAACATCTTGTCTATAATCAGAATGATAGACAACCCACATTATTTTATAAGGCTGCTGTCCAAATTCCATTGATAACATTATGTACTGTAGATATCCAATTCTCTAATAATCGGCTCAAGAAAGAATGAAAGCAAATTAAACTAATGTGAACACAACTGGAATACTAGTTAAATGGCGAATATAGCCCAAAATATGGTCAGAGTGATGGCATTACCAATAATGGAGAATAGGCATGCTTAGTTGGTTGCTATGGTTACATCCGTGATTTGAATTTTAAAAAAACAATTTAGATTTCAGGCTCTAAAATTATAAATATACCAAATTTTAATTAACACATTCCGAATTAAAGGGTAGAATTTTATATTCCTACAACTGTCCATGTCATGGGCCTTATTTAGTGCAATTACCTATAGTGGGGAGAGACTCTGATTCGAAAAAGGGGGGACAGGTAACATGGAATATTGATAAGTTACTAATATTAAGTCATATTTACAGGGAATAACGTTGTAATGTGTATTATGAATAAGAGTAATGTGAATGTTAGTTATGAAATATAATCATTGTAAAATGAGGAAATGTTCTGTAACAATAAAATGAAGCAACTAGGTACACTAGGTACCCCCCCCCCCCCCCCCCCCCCCTACAGACGAAGAGGGAGACATCCAAGAGGAGGACCCTGACCCAACCAACGACCAATCACGACGGCAACAACCACTAGACCCCGCCCCCTCCAACGGCAGGCGACATCATAACCGCCTACCCCGTTGTCTCGCCTACCTGACACTGTGGGAGTCACTACTAGAAGAAGAGCCAAGCGAGATCATCCTCAAGCCTCTACCTCGGTTACACAAGTCCTTGCAGACATAGACGACGAACCTTGATATATATGTGCCAACCTCCCTCCAATAGAGAACGCTTCCCACAAGGACATAAACGAAGCGGCCTGGTTCCTCCTCCGGAAGATCTGGTACGCCTACAAAAAAAGAAATGCATAGAGGAAGTTTCGGCATTTATGGCTTGTTGGCCATAATGTTAATCAGCAATGTACACGCCAAAGATCTATTTACAGAAGAGGGAATATTAGTATACAAACTCGGAGACATGAGAGCGCTGAGTGGCATCTGGACTACAATCATTTTACTACACCCTCCAGAACCGCCAAAAGTAGACATATGGGTACAAGAAATGAGAAAGAAAATACTAGCCCTAACCAAAACACAAGCACTGGGCGACGATGACGCACAACAATGGCTGGAGCGCCTAGAATACATCGCTTATGATTTTTCTACTACTTACAACACCAAACCCAGCAGACAGCGGCGCAGTCCCTTCAACTTTGTAGGTATGCTATCAAACCTTTTGTTTGGCACAGCTACGGAAGCCCAAGTACAGGAGTTGACCAGCGCGGTGATGGATACACAGATGAGTGTATTAGCTCTGGGTCATCATCAAACTGAAATGATTTCAGTGGTTAATGAAACACGACTGTACATACAAGAGAACAGATTAGATATAGGTGAATTACAAGACGCCACCAATGATCTTCAAGAACAAGTATCCAACATAATGATACACTTATCTGAAGACGGCAAGAGAATACACCGCCTACACATACGTAGACAAGTGGACAATCTTATATATACAATAGACCAAGCCATTTTAAAATATCATCGCTTAACAGAAACGTTTCATAGACAACGCCTGCAACTAGAACGTGGCCAACTGACAGATGAGATCCTCCCCCCCGCTTACCTACAACAAATACTGGAGAAAGTGAGGGAAAGAGGACATGAACACGCCCCCCTAAGATGGCATTACCAACACTGTCACACAAAGATGATGGTAAACAGAGACGACGAATTAATTTACCAAGTGATAATTCCTGGACTTGCGCCAACTCAATATTTACATTATAAGCTCCGATATTTTGCCATTCCCCTTCAAAATGGATACCTTCGTACTATAATAGGAAACACAGAAGTGGCTTTGGACAGTCTGTCAAAGGCTACTTTCGTACCAGAGCAGTGTATAGGGGAAGGACCCCGGGTATGCACTGCCACTGTAGAATACACCCAAGCGACTTGTGAAAGTGAGTTGTTAATGGCACAAGACCCAGTCCACTGCAAAGCTGAACTTAAACGCCAACAGAATCAAACATGCCATTTGTACAGAGACACTGATTATCTCTCCATTGTAGTTATTGTACCTTACACCCCAGTAAAGGTAGTGCAACGTTGTCCCAACCAACACCCCGTTACTCACGAAATTGGAGCACCAACACGGATGATAGTGCAAACTGGGTGCTCTCTGGAGTACAAAGACTGGAGGATTTGTGGTCTCTATGAAGCCCGCGATGAACTACGTCTGCCAAACCCTCAACCTGTCCGTCTACCGAGCCTGAACATCACCACCCCTATAATAAGAAACACACCATTGGCAAAACAATTACAATTGGTCAAACGTGCCCAAGTTCCCCTACTACAGCTACTGGACCCCCATGTCGAGCCAACACATAAATTTATCCATGAACACCAGGTACCCCTGATATTAACCTCCATTTTTATTACAATAGGCATAATATGCACAATCATTGTGGTATGTACCAGGGGTAAGAACAAGAGTAAAACTACGAGATGTCTGTCAGTGCCAAAAATGTTAACTTGCTATAGGCCTAGAGGCCTCAAACGCAAGAGGGAAATTAGCACGCCGACCCTAAATAGAGCACACAGCTATCCTACCTTCATGGCCACGACAGAGCTGTATGGATCAGCCCCACCGTTCGTCAAGGCGTCTCCTCACTCCATCACTGGCAGCCACCGAGCAGAAAACGAGCCAACAGGAGCAACAATAGATCCTCTTCTCGGTCCATACAGGCAAGCAGCCATAGGGTTGTATGGCTTTGATAAACCAAGAGCTTAATACAGCAGAAGGAGAAGAAGAAGAAGGAGTGGAGATAAGCACTGGTTCCCAGCTTATCAATTATAGCATAGGAAGGCATGCAGTGGTGTTGCGTTCACGAGCGTAACACAGTGGTGGCTGCCTTCCTAGAAAGTGTATTGCAAAACGAACATTCCAGCAGCAGACGTGAATGACCGAGCGATTATAAACGAGAAAAACATTACTATTGAGTACCTGAACCGAAAGACACTGTCGGCAGCGAACGAGAATATAAAAAGACATTGGTTTTAGACACTAGAAGTTATGACATAATTGATATAGTCCTTCTGAGACAACCCCATAGAGTAGAATATCGCACAAGTGTGTAATCGAAGTAGAGTAGAGAATAGTTTAGTATGTTCAAACAGGGTAATTTTAAAAAGAACGTATGGACGATTGTAGAAATATTTTATATTTTATCTAGCTATGTAGCAGGTGGGGGGAGGGGCGCACCATGGGCCGAAATACATTAATTACTTGACCAACGCTCCCACACAGTTTTTACAGAGGTAACATGGAATATTGATAAGTTATTAATATTAAGTCATATTTACACGGAATAAGGTTGTAATGTGTATTATGAATAAGAGTAATGTGAATGTTAGTTCTGAAATATAATCATGGTAAAATGAGCAAATTTTATGTAACAATAAAATGAACCAACGTATGCTACACTTTACTACGCTACCTAGAGAATGCCCCAGGGGGTATAAATGTAACCTCTCTTCAGCAATAAAAGTCACTTCTCAACCACCACCCTTCTTGCTTCACTTGATTCCGAACTTCTTGCTTGATATAGCTACTTAAGTCTATAATATCTACAATCGACGGGTTGAAAGATTATTATTTTCAAATTCAAATTTGACCCCCAACTAGCCCACCCTAAGAGCATTTTGTGACTGATAAATCACCATATGCATCCGACTCGTAATGTCTTATTAAATGTGTTAAATTGTGTGACTTGACCCCAAAACAATACGATTCATCAATTGTGTCTTCATCTATGCAGAAGAAGATCCTTAACTACCGGCGCGTTGAACGTCGGAGGAAAGCCGCCAAGGTGCCATCGGCTTTGGGGGGCAGTGGGCACGTGACTGGCTACAACCGGTTCTGCAGCCAGAAGGGAAGTGGTATGTATCATCCTATTTCTACTATGAAATATATACTAAAATAATAACTCCCACATGCCACCATTCTTATTTATTGAACATTTTTGGTCCAACGTATTCTTTCATGTCTGTACTACACATGTATCGTCAATTCCCCAGAAACTTGTACCAATGTTCTAACTTTATATATTACTATATTTTTAATACATTTCTATGCCTGCTAACAACTTTGTATTAGCAGTAAAGTCCATTTATTACAAAAACAAAATTTATTCCCTCACATCACAATGCAACTAAAGATGGCTGTTGTAAATACATAATATATAATTTAAAATTAGCCAATTGTACAATTTTGAATTTCATTTTTTCAATTTTCAATTTGAATACACCAGAATCCCCATCCCAAAATAATAAATGCAACTAATTGTTTTTATTTTCTGGGGCGCACGCTGACCTATATTATATTATCTCATGTTTGTTACGCTCACTTAATAAAGCATGTTTTTCGCCCAGTGTTAATTTACTTGACCCGGGCAACTCCCACACCACTTTGTACATACCTATTTTCTCATTTTCATTTTTTGTTCACTGTCAATTCAGGATCTAGTGACTCCACCGAGCGATCGCAGAAATGGGCATCAGTGTGGAACACACTGACGCCCGAGGAAAAGCAACCCTATGAGGCCGAGGCCGACTACCTCAACAGTCGGGAGTTGCCGGACCTCACCGAAACCGACGTCGTTTCCGTCGGCCAGGGTCTTATCCGGAAAGTCGTCAAACTGGTAACTATCCAATTTACATTTATCTATTATGTATTATTACAAATCACTTCTTTCTCTATATCTACACCTTCTATTGATTAATGTCGGAGAAAGGTTAACTAATCGTGCGTCACAATTAGCCAAATTGATACTTTTCACATTGACACCTGCTTTTTCGACGAAGGTAATCATTTTCCCCTTATCTAATCCCCTTAAGATATAGAGGTACTTTTTTGATATCATAATGTTTACTTGATCGGCTTGATCTCATCGTATTTTAAAATTTAAATCAATAAATTGAAATAACACATAACCCTCTATTGCTCCCAACGATCTATCATTGATCAGCATTTGATCATGTAAATATAACTACTGTGTTATTATATATGTGTCCCTTCCGTGCTATCACAGTGGCCTTTTACAATTATTACAATTATAGCGCAATGAAAAGCAGACTGAAAATTTGGTTTCAGGTTGGGCAACTGTCAAAACTGAATTACAAGGCGATTTTTATCGCCTCGGATCCCTCGGGGCTGACTGAAGAGGCAACCAACCTGCCAGACAGTCAGTTCGAGGATGTATATGCTGCCTTCATAAGCACCATTTCATCTTCGCAACGTGAGTATAGATAAATATAATATAAATTGTTCATATTTCAGAATAACCTAGACCTATTTGTTATTTACTATTTGACAGGGGTTGTTGTAACATCTCCAACGGTGCCATTGTTGCTATGAATAAATTGCTAGCCACTTTTCATTTGTATTTCTGTATTAGGGAAATATGATCGAAGAGAGTCAATAAGAAATGTTTTCTATTAAATGTGCACTGTTTTCCCACTCCAAAGCGTGGGCGAGTGCACCAGCCAAATGTAATCGTTATTTACCCTTACTACGATCCCTCGTTTGTAACCTATTTGCTCGGCCCAACTCTAATCAATGACATCCTTGAGCAACCATAACACATTAGAAATACGTATATAATAAAATACTATATAATTTTCCGTTGGCACTTAATCATTTGTATTTGTCTTTTTTCTTACAACCAGCACAACCACAAGTGGCAAAGTTGCCGACGCTCGCTGAGCTTATGACGGAAGTGCAACTAAAACTGAACACAAGCTATGGTAATTTGTCATATATGACTATCTCATCTCCTCTTCTAATAATAATAATAATAGTTTGTCTAAACAATTATAACATATAAAAAACCCTTTTATGAACTCCATTTGTCCATCCAATTCAAAAACTAGTTATTTTACTAGTTTTAACTTTTAACTAGTTTGTGTTGCCATTGTCCTAAATGTGCTCTCTTTACCCAAAACAGGACTTTTGGTAAAGGACGGCAGACCCAGGCAGTTTCCTTATGGGAAATACCAGGACCTTGGGTTTGTCGTCCGTGGCTTGCCGGACGGCTTTGATAAAATGCGGCTATTGAAGAGCTATGGCCGCATACAGTTAAGCCAGCTAGCGGCAGCCGAGCTTGTGGTCGAGAGTATGTGTTCATTTCCATTTTGAAAATATACTATAATTACCACTAATTGTGAATATGCCTACAGATCGATATTGCACACTGCATGACTTCTCATTAATATTTTAAATATTGCATTTGTCATTAATATTTTATATATTGCATTTGCTTTTTTTTATCTTTTGGTCTCCAGCCATTATCACATTGAACTACACCTACATAATCTCTTTTTTAAAGGGGCCCCACTATCTACCGATGGCGGCGATTCCACTGTGGGTATGTATGCTATCTTTTTTTTACATATGTAAATGGGTGGTAAATATCTTTATTAGGCCCTCTGTTGAACGACTATTTAGACGTTTGTCTACATATATAGCGGAATAAGCAGGTTGTAAAGAAAATGCAAATGCACTAAACAATTCTTGAATTGAATATGTATGTGCAATTACCTAAAGAAAACACTACTATTTGTTTAAAGATTCATCGCGCATCAACCACCCCACCACCGATGGCAGTACCGCATCTGCGGCCGCCACGACAACGATCCGTATGTTCCTTTTTTTATTCACAACTTTTTAAAAAAAATCTTCAGGAGTAGGCATCTCTGCATGCCTATAGCTATATCATCACTGAGTTCTCCCGGTACCTCTCCTGACAAAGGACCGACACTGCTCCTTCATGAACCTACCCCATTATTTGTAACTTTGGCTTAAATCAATCCTGTTTAATCTTTCCTGCATCAAAGCCACCCTGGGCAATAGAATCTTTACATTCATACAGGGCATGGGTGCACCGACGCAAGGAAGAAACATGTGTGTATGGTAGGCATGCAGGCTGTGTGCACGGGAGGTCAGTGCCTGCGGCGACCAAGCTATCCCTATCCCTGTTAGGGAGATTGCATACAATAACATGTTACTGTTAATTTTGGGGCACTCTTACATATGTAAAATTGTCTAAAGAAGATTCACAATTTTTTATCCGATTTTGATTTTTAGCAATTGAGGACATGACGGGGACTGCATATGGGTTTGCGGCAGTAGCCGTGCCTGTCCCCAAAGCACCCGTGGAGATCAGTTAGTATTTAATTGACAACATTGATATTTTATACGCATCGTTTAATTTATAATTCGTTGTTAATGTCATTCGAATGTCATTAATGTTGTTTGAATGTCATTCTTCTAGAAACGAAATTATGCCACTCTTATTGTTCATATTTTATAGTGGACTTTCACATTGAAAACTGCTAAAGTTGGTAATACAATTCAGGTAGAGAGATACATGCTATAATCATTTCCACTCATATAATTCTGCTGGGAAAAAGACTTTGAATAATTCCTTAATCTATTGCACTTTTGGTATTGCAGGCTTGGATGAGAATTGTTCGTACACCCACAGGGGAAAAGGTACAATTTAGTGCATCCTTTTTGCAGTTTCGATGAAATGAATGACTAGTTTGTATCCCCTGCCAACTGGCCGCCGATACATCAGATTTCTTGCTATAGGGATACAGGGGTACACCCGAAAGGAATTTTCGCCCTGTGTGGAATAGGGGAGAGTGGGGCAACTTTGCCAGAAATTATTTTTTCAAACATTAGGTTTTGGGTTCTGAACTTTACTTGAATACAGTCTTTCTACAAAAAAGGGATACATTTGATCCAACATTATAGTAAGTTACTATAATTTTTGCTTTGCTCAGACCTGTGTGGCTCATAGGTCGGCAGCTCGGCTCTTCTCCTTCTCGGCAAAAATCATCTTTCACAGTTTACTCTCCCTTCCTGTCATCCTAAAGCTGTACTCTCACCTAACATCGGTGAAAAAAGAAATATATTTTAATTCTGTCCCTTTTCCAACTTATCTATAAGTCATTTGATCAAAATTACACATCATTTTGTCGTTTGTGCGACAGGGCTTTTAAAACGTCCCCACTTTATTTGGAGGACCTGCCCAGATCCTTTTCTATGATGACTTCACTTATTATAGCTCACGCTCACTATGTCACACACTGCTGATCAGATATTGGAATAGTTGTTGTATAAATTTATCTGAAAGTGAATTCCATCTTTGTTCCAGGCAAACCCCAAGCCAAACCGGCGAAACCAGGCAAAGCTGCCAAAGCTGCCAAACGAAAAAAATCAAAAACATCAAAACACCAAGCCGAACCAGCAAAAGCAAAAGCAAAACTCCAAGCAAAACCCCAAGCAAAACCTGCCAAACCAGCCGATCCCCATGCCGAACACTCTGCTTCGCAAGGTATATATATAATAGAATGCCTTTCTACGTTACATTCCCCCTACACAAACCCCTAATGACCTCCTAAGTTATAGCATTGCCTATGAAACCACTCACCATATCCATGTTTGCTTGGGTAGAGAGCCCCACAAGGAGGAGGATGGCCTTGTCGTTAAGCTCATCACTATGTGTCCGGCAGAATGCTTTGCAAAATCTGCTTTGTACTACAGACCGAACTGGATTTGTCTAATTGTCAATTGCTTTTCTTCTTAATTTGTATTGAATTGAATTGAATTTCGATCTAAAAATATTAATCTGATAGCTTGATCTATTTACTATTGCATCTGTGTGCATATTCAGACCCTATATATATATAAATATATAGATATATATATATAGAGAGAGAGAGAGATTTGTATATTTGAAGCAATCGTCCGGGGTTGGCTGTATATACAAAAGATGTTTGTTCTTTAAAGATGCATTATCAGCTGTGGCCCATGCTCAAATTAAATCGCTATCCTAAACACTAAATTGGTTGGCTGCATTGTTTTCTTTTTTTTTCTTCCAAATTTACTTCATTTGACTGACAGAATTGCATATTTCTTATTTCAGATGCGGGAGTGTACGACGTCGAGCGTATTTTGAAGGCGCGCGTTGTCAACGGCGACACTCAATATTTTATTCGTTGGAAGGACTACGGCAGTGACCATGATAAGTGGGAACCGGCCAGCGCCATACTCGACCACACGCTGATTGCCGAATTCTACCAATCTCAACTGCCGTAGTCCTTCTTACAGTCTATTATATCTATAATCTATCTATATATCTATATATTATATCTAACTCTCAATAAATATCCTCAGATACGTAAAACTGTCAGGAGAGAAAGGGAAATCGCCATCTCACTCACAGTGAGTGAAAATTTTGTCGTCCGAGGTCCTACTGATTATAAGAAATATATTTTGTTTGCTTCTGAACAAGCAAATTTTATAAGTGTTTATTTAATTTAACTCTTAACTGCGATTTAACACATCTATCTGAAATGTATTAAACATAAAACTGACATATTTTTAGTAGATTACAAGATTAGTTGGGCCTAAACATAATCCAAAATTGTGCTTTTATTAAATACCTGGCATGTATCATTGTATCACAACGTTCTAATATGTTTAATATATAAATTGTTTTTTTGAGAATAATACTTTATTTCTGATTATAGCACGCCCCCTGGGGAGAATCAATTAAACCCTCATCAATGACCTGTTTTGATATTGGGTTGAGCATTCGGTTGTTCAGAAGCAAACAAAATATATTTCTTATAATCAGTAGGACCTGGGACGACAAAATGTTCACTCACTGTGAGTGAGATGGGGATTTCCCTTTCTCTCCTGGGGATCGGCTGGTTTGGCAGGTTGTATACACCGATTCCGTGAGCATGCGCTGTGAGTGTCCTACTGACGCACTTATAAGGTTGTGGGTAGGGAAGAACTAGGGCGCACTCAATCCCATTGGATTTGTATAGGAGAACAGAAAGAACCTTTGTAAAACCTCTGTAATGAAGCATAATATGCCAGTAGAAAAAAAATGTCTGTGATTAAACTATAAACAAATGTGTGTTCTAAACATTTCAGTCAGTGATAAAGTGTAATCTTAATGGAATAGGAGTTTTAGGACTATTGATGTTATGTTATTGTTTGGTACAGAATCTCAATCATTGCTGCTTATCCATGGCTATTAAGTTGATCGTTGATATGGCTACAACTTAGTTTTGAAGATTGTTTAAGTCCCTATCTGCAGAGGGGAAGGATAGTAGTTGATGAATACAATAATGCTTTGCATAAAGAATACAATAATGCTTTGCATAAAGAAATCTGGTGAAAGAAGATATTCCTAGTAACTGAGTCCACCACTACCAAGCTAGTTTGACTGGTAGTCTTTGGAAGCGCATGTACGCACTGGTAGTAGGCGAGGAGAGGAGCAAGCTACTGGCATGGGGGTGCATCAGTAATAGTGAAGGGGTGGTGAGCAATGCAAAGCATTATTAAACATGTTTGTAACTACAGATCTGTATTTATATATAAATTCCAAGCAATTATGGAATATAGTATTGTGTTTGTATGGCCATAATACTTGAGAGTTAGTGAAACATTTCATGAGGAATATGGTTTTTGCTTGTTAATTATGGAATCAAATGTTAAACTAATGAAAATAGGACATCTCCATGATGTACTGGGAAAATACAAAATTCAGAAATTAGATTTTCAGATGGTTTTAAGTTTCTAGTCTCACTATCTTTAAATCATTTTACTAATTATTATATTAATTGTTTTTTCGTTTTTCACTCAGTATATAGTTATGATGAAAGAGGTTTCGATTACTTTACATCTTGCCTGCCTAATTTTTTTCGTTGAATATTGGGTCTGTTGTTGATATATATTGTTGTAGTTGGGGTTGGGAGGTGGTGGACGAGCGATGTATTGGGGTACGTTCGTCCACCGCCTGGGGCGCTAGGGTCTTGCATTGTGAGCAAGGACGGGTCCATGGGGGGAGGGAGTATAAATAGGGGTGGGATTTCAGGGTAAGGGCAGTTGGAGCCCAGACTGAGTAAATAAACGAGCCAAGATCGCCAACTCTACCTTTTGCTTTGTGTCTACATTCTCCGGAGACAGACGCCAACCGGCCCTGCTGGGCAGATCCCCATCCAACTCCATTTAATTAATACTCCAGAAGTCCTAGGTGGTGCGATCCCCACTCTAGGAGGATATAACTTCTGCTAGGTCCCAACTCCCATAGTAAGTAGTAGATTCCCACATTTAAAACACTGATTAAGACGCACGAGACGAACCGAGACGAACCTTGGACGAGGCTGGACGAACAGAGTAACAACCACAGGAATCATGTTCTCCACTAATTTATTTAACCGATCTTCCGAGACAATTGATGGCGACAACAATATATATAATCTATTGAAACCAAGAAATAAAAACTGCCAAACCAAACAACCCCCATTTCAGAAAAAAATTTAATATAACCGAACTTGGCCATGCAAAATACCCACCAAAATATCCTCAGATACCTTGGGGAGTGACCTTTTACACATCCGGATAACCCAACCATGAGGCGGGAACTGCTTGTAATATCCGTTAGATGGCGCCACCGACGGCCATTACTAATGAAAGCACATAGGATTTTTAACCCCGACTTGCAAACCTGGCTTTAGCCGCTAGATGTCTCCATATCCGTTCCAAGCGTTCCGACGCCGACGTCGCGAACAGAACTCGAGCAAGCCGGTCGTGAAAGAAAGCGAATCACGGATAATTTACTGTGCCCCCACACACAATGGGTGAGTGGTTATTATGACATGTCATGAAATCAGCGCAGTGTTATTTGACTGGTTTTGTACGTTAATACGTTAATTTACCTAACTGAATCGGGCAGTCCACCCCCACCCCCCCAACCCCAACCCGGACGCTCAGCTGTAGATAGACTATAGATAGACGGGCGTTCCCAACTTCTCAGGCAAAGGGTAACATTTTTGCTAGCAATCTCCGGCGACATATGTCATGAAACAAGCGCATTATTTGACGTGTTTTGTTCGTTAATTTACATATCTGAATCGGGCAGCCCCGTCGGCCACCCCGTCCCCCCACCCACCCACCCCCCAATCCCCACACTCAGCTGTAGCTGTAGCGGCGTTCCAAAATATTGGGCAAACGGTAATATTTTTGCTAGCAATCTCCGACCAGAGACCCCCCAAAATGGATGCATTTTTGAATTCTGAATTAAAAAAATATATATTAAATGCCACAGGTTTATGGCCATATCGACCAATCGGATGACCTTGGATGTCAGATCCACGATTTAATATGAAATGGCTTTTAGCAGTTATATATCCCACTCTATTGTTACTTTTAGCAATAATGATTTTCGAAATACATGAGGGACCATGTTTGAGATTTTTGAAGGAAATTGCATTCCAACACCCAATTTTCCTTGTTATTTATTCATTGATATTGATTTCAAAAGTAATTAGCACAATGACCATTGAGCAAATTTAACATAACCAATTTAGGCCAAAAACAAATTTGGTGTGTTTCCGATTTACCCCCCCCCCCCCCCCCCCCTACCTAGAAAAGCCTTACCCTACCTACATTTTTTTTTACCATACCTGATTTTTTCCCCATCATATCTGACTTTTTTTTGATTTTTTGACAAAAAAAGCTTATAAAAGCAGGAAAACGGGTTTTCCTAACCTGGAACTGTCAAAAGGCACATTTCCCATGTTCAAAACAACTATTGTTATGAAAAAGACATTTTTAAAAATAACAAAAAAAAAAAAATAACAAAAAAAAAAAAGTTACCACCCCCAACCTACTTTTCAGCCAGATAAATCGGAAACACACCTATTTTTTTTTGAAGTAGAAAAATTAAAAAACAGTCCCCCTGATGCGATAGGGGTGTGGGGAGGGGGAAGATGGGGGTGGGGGCAGGGGGTGGGGCAATTATTCATGTACTATAATTTATGTGAGTGCAAATTTGATCCATATTAAATTATTTTTCTCTTTTGATATGAACATAACTTTGGGAGGTGAATAACAACCCCTCCCGGAATTGCCACTGAAATTGGCACTATAGTGCTCAAATAGTCTCGAAAACACTGAATTGATAATACTATTACTATTAAGTATAAGATAATTATAAAATTAATTTGTTTATTCTATATTTTTGAAATTTTGTTTATTCTATTATAATATCAGTAAAATAATTTTTTTCTGAAGTGAGTCTGCTCCACGTAACCTTTTCCGGCGTCGACCAGGTGCTGGTCATGGTCGTCGGCCGGGACGAGGAGCTTGGGGACATGATGCGTCGCTATGCGGCCGCGGCAGTGAGTACATTATATATTACCTAGACTAAAAAAAATATATCGACTGGTTAGGTACGGTGTTAAAATGGTACATTTATCGCCAAAGAGTTTTATATGAAAACAAAACGGTCTGTAGAGCTTTTCTTGCTGAAGCTAAGATACACATAAGAGTTCTGGAATATAATAATGCCAGCAAAGGTAGAGCAAAAAATACCACCATGTATGAAAAATGAATGTTAAATGATTTAAATCTCTTATTAATGTCATGCGATGTCTATTTCTCGTGAAGAAATTTATCAAATAATAGTCGAAAAATTGAAAAACGCAAAAAGAAAATACCAAGGGACGCGGTATAAAAATGCTGATTAGAATTTTAATAGCCTCGTCGGCAGCATAGATTGAATAAAAGTTTGTAAAAGCAAAAAAACAAACCATCTACCCATGAAACAAACCTATCTCACTGCCTGCATCTACCGAACTGTCTTCATCGGAATATATACACTACCCTGGTTATAAGTACACACCGTTTCTGATGGTATTGTTTATTCTTCTTAAATTCTCTTTTCTAGCAAAGAGAATTGAACTCGTTACGCTTCCTGCTGGACGGCAATCACATCCAGCCATGGGAAACGCCCCGCCAGGTTTGTTTTTTCAACAATTTATTTAAGTTAATTGAAAACTATTTTGACGAAAACCCAGAATGTAAAGCTTAGTTAGAAGTATACCTAACAAACTACTGAATCTTTAACATCACTTGTTCTTTATATTCTACATTATATATGTTGTAACTTACATATGAGTTCTGTAACTGATGCCACAGATGTAAAGCCTGGTTGGAAGTATATCTAACACGCTGTCGTGTTTTCTTTTGTCTTAAAATTTAAGCTGTATTCAGTACCAGTACAAAAACACCCTTATTGTAAAGCCTAATAGAAGATTATCTACTATGACCCAAAAAAAAATCGACTCAAATAATATCTCTCTGTATCGAGGGAATGATTACAAAACAAACAAGGAACAACGACTCGATGAAACGAGACCATGTAAACTGATATATTTATGTATCTTAAAACTATATTGTATTATATTTGTTAATATTACTGTTACTAGAAGTCTGTAGTCCAATTTGTCTTTTCAATGTAACTGTTACCTTATTATGACAAATAAAAGATTTATCATATCATATCATAGACAAATGTGTCCAAAAAATGTGTTCCACCGGTGAATTACTATCAAAACTACGCTAACGAATAATTCTAATATATACTTCAGCTAATTACGTTCCTCTTTTTTCCCCACAGCTTGCAATGGAGGAAGGGGACACGGTGCAGGTGTTCGTCGTGACGTAGTGACGCCCTCCCAAGCGACCGAGTTTTATTAAACATAATATATATACAATCGTTTACTTTTACCATATAACATATGTTTGTTCTCAAGATATTTGTGATGGATACGTAAAAAAATTTTCTAAATGGTGAAACCTCATACTCTGTTATTATGGTTGACATTTCAATAAGGTCATCCATGATTCCATCTTAGAGAGATTATTATGATTTATGTATGTTCAAATATCATTGTTTTAAAAATCGTAACTGTTTTTTGTGGTGTCAAATCAATCTGTGATAATAACCTGTGATAATAATCTGTGATAATAACTAAAGTTGACTGGCTTTTGTAAAGTTGCATTCTTTGTTAAGATGCAGCTAGTAATTTTTGTGTCAAATCAATCTGTGATATAAACTGTGATTAACCGTGATTACCAATCGGTGATTAACCATGATTCGAAATCTGTGATATCTTATTTATTACACCGCAATACAAAGAAATTTGATATTTGAAACTGTATATGTTGTTGTTTTTTTATTCTAAGCAATCAGTGAAATAATCATCTCGACAGTTCAATTGCAATTTGTAATGCTATCGTCTCTATCTATATATAATGCACTTATGCGCGAGGGGCTGCGAAATACAATGTTAGGAGCCACGCTGACAAAGCCATAGATTGTGACGAATCAGATGTTGTGTATCTGCTCTAAAGAAGAACTCTGCAAAATATAGTTTTGTTTTAAATTTTTTATTCAGCTAGACAAGTATAGAAAATGTTAGAAAAATTACACAATAATAATAATATTCGTTAACCAGAATGTTATTTCACCATTAGGCGTTCAGTAATAAAGAAATAACGATACAAATTAAAACCAGACTCCCGGGAGTGTGTCATATTCATGACAGGCCATGATTTACGCATCTACTTCCAGAAATATTCCAATATACAAAAATAGTGTTCGCCACCAGGGGAAACTCAAAGTTAGCCAAGCTTCAAATCGTGCATTTCACATAATTATCAATGGTAACCCACATACTTGTTGCTAGGTCTGGGATGCTCATCCATAGCAACCACTCAGAGCATAGGCCAAATGCATACATTCGGCGGAGAAATGTCACTAAAACAATGTCAATCGTTAACTATATTATAACCCTAAATAACCCTTTTGCCTGCTTAGCTATGGTAAACTATCATATGCATGCCATGTCATGATAATAATATTAGCAATATTATGCATTGCTGTGTGCCTCTCAGGACAGGTGAAGAACTTCAAGAAGGAGGCTATATTACAAGAGTACGGGGAAGACCCCCTTCGAATCCCATTTCCCAATTTGTATAAGTCCAATCCTACTCACTCTGAATCCCTTTCCAGAATCCTGTTGGCCCTTTTAAATCCTGAATCCAGACCTAAAATAGGTCCCAATCCTTGTTCCAGAGAAGGTATTCCCTAATCTGTATAGTATAGCCCCGGCATAGTGTTAGCATCGTGTAAAAGGCAGAAAGACATGCTAACTACAGGTAGGTAGAAAGCTGCAATAGCTTATTTGAAATTACAAAAATGTGTAACCTTTAACCAATAAGAATGGAAGAAGTTCTTTCATACTTGTTGCTTGAAAAGATCATATCCAAATACAACTGTCATTGCCCCCGACCCACAAGGCCATGTGGGTTAGGCCCTACTCGGCCGACGGTACTCCTACCTCCTGCCAATAACCCATCCAAGTCGGGACATCTCCTGACCTAGCCTACACGCTTTCCCCCGCTACATATCTTTAGCTTTTCTTTTACTTGGTAGGCTAAAAAAACCCACGCTGAAAATGCCATGTTAACAGTGATAGTCTGCACAATACTGGGCTTTATCAGAGCAAATAATCCGAAAAAGAAACAATAAAATTCAACGCTATGTATATGTTGCTTCTACCGCATTCCCGTGCTTAAGTGGTCAGTTCAACCCCAATGACCCCGTGAGCTTCACAGACCCTCGCGGGTTGCCATAGTAACCACGGTCGACCAGCGGTACTTGGAAGTAGATTATTGAATATAATTGAATACAATATTTTTATATATTATATAAAAATGTAGCTAAACAATATATAAAGTAGTTGAGGCGGGTCAACACTCTCGGAGATTCAAGACATTCAAGCTGGGCTTATAGGCAGAGACACAATGTTATAACAATATCTTTTCATGCGTTTTTACTTTGCCGATACAACTTCAGTAAATGTACCTATATAAAATGTAGACAGACCCAGTTTAAAAAGTGTCCATGGTAAACCCCCAGCTCGTATACAAAATAATGGCTCAAATCAATTGAAAGTTTATATGTCCACTGAGGCATGGCAGGAGCAAGGCCTGGGCATCCTTTTGAGTTGTGGGTATCATACGTCATCAGAGGTCACATCACTTATAGCAATGGCCGTACCCATGCAAATCGTCTGCTATAACTAATGACCATGTAAAATACCTCCCCACTTCTTTAATAGATGAGAATTATATAAAATACATATTTCAGATAGTTGGATACGATTTCCCCGACTAAAAAATGCATACATGATATCCTCTGAAGTTTAGGCTTTAAATAAGAGCAAGTAATATGACACCACCATTCATTACATTAGCATATTTCTTAAATAATAGCAACTAACAACCCGATCATATGTCCAACAGAGACAAACAGCATTCCAATAGCACACAATATCATTTTTTTTTGTATAATGAGCTGACATTTTCTTTCTCAGCAAATGTGTCACAAGACTCGTCCAAAATTATTGACAGTAAGTTAACCTCATACTCGGAAGGGAGTTGGACCTTAGGCCTTGACATGCTTTCTAACCCAATGAAAGGTTAAAGAAAGAGGTCCCGGATTTTGGAAAATGTTGCAGGACGACGAATATATCATGAGAATGCACGGAGTTATAGAACAAGTTGAGGGAATGAAAAACATGGAAAGTGAGAGGGAGAGATGGGAGTTCCTGAAGTTCAAAGTTAAGACAGAGTCAATTAGATTCGCCAAAGCCAAAGCAAGAGGGAGAAGAGATAGAGAGAGACAGCTGCAGAACAGGCTAGATATTTTAATGAAAATGGAGCAGACGGGCGAAGACGAGCTAATAGAGATGGATAGTATTATGGATGAGCTCAAATCAGATAGACTAATAAGGGCGCAGGGGGCATTAGCTAGGAATAGAGCTAGGTGGCTGGCAGAAGGGGAAAACCCCTCAGCATACTTCCTTAGCCTAGAAAAAAGAAATTACAACTCAAAGACCATCAAAATGCTCCGCGTAGACGGGGTGGAAGTTACTGATCCTAGCAAAATTCTTCAGGCGAAGTCTGCGTTTTATAAGGAGCTATACAGCGAGCAAGAAATCTTAGGAGAAGAAGATAGACAAGAGCATTTCTTTAAAAGGTTACAACCAGAGAAAACAATAAGTGAGAGGGATAGATTGGGTTTAAATAGAAAGATCAGATTATGTTTTGTAAAAAAAAAAAAAGTTTAAAGAGGCAAAGGCAAAGGTGGAGCTCTTGCCAAATACTGTTGATGAAATAACAGTGGCAATACATCAAGTGACAGCGCGTGCTGAATAGTACCAACTATGTAATGGACTTTCAGTATCATGTTGTAAGTAGATTATTGAATATAATTGAATACAATATTTTTATATATTATGTTACATCAGAGGAGGTATCGAGGGAAACAAGTCATACAAATGAAGAGAACTGTGCGGAAAGTATGACTGTTGATGAAATAGCAGTCTGCGTTTTATAAGGAGCTATACAGCGAGCAAGAAATCTTAGGAGAAGAAGAGAGACAAGAGCATTTCTTTAAAAGGTTACAACCAGAGAAAACAATAAGTGAGAGGGATAGATTGGGTTTAAATAGAAAGATCAGATTATGTTTTGTAAAAAAAAAAAGTTTAAAGAAAGCAAAGAGGCAAAGGCAAAGATGGAGCTCTTGCCAAATACTGTTTATGAAATAACAGTGGCAATACATCAAGTGACAGCGCGTGCTGAATAGTACCAACTATGTAATGGGCTTTCAGTATCATGTTGTAAGTAGATTATTGAATATAATTGAATACAATATTTTTATATATTATGTTACATCAGAGGAGGTATCGAGGGAAACAAGTCATACAAATGAAGAGAACTGTGCGGAAAGTATGACTGTTGATGAAATAGCAGTCTGCGTTTTATAAGGAGCTATACAGCGAGCAAGAAATCTTAGGAGAAGAAGAGAGACAAGAGCATTTCTTTAAAAGGTTACAACCAGAGAAAACAATAAGTGAGAGGGATAGATTGGGTTTAAATAGAAAGATCAGATTATGTTTTGTAAAAAAAAAAAGTTTAAAGAAAGCAAAGAGGCAAAGGCAAAGATGGAGCTCTTGCCAAATACTGTTTATGAAATAACAGTGGCAATACATCAAGTGACAGCGCGTGCTGAATAGTACCAACTATGTAATGGGCTTTCAGTATCATGTTGTAAGTAGATTATTGAATATAATTGAATACAATATTTTTATATATTATGTTACATCAGAGGAGGTATCGAGGGAAACAAGTCATACAAATGAAGAGAACTGTGCGGAAAGTATGACTGTTGATGAAATAGCAGTCTGCGTTTTATAAGGAGCTATACAGCGAGCAAGAAATCTTAGGAGAAGAAGAGAGACAAGAGCATTTCTTTAAAAGGTTACAACCAGAGAAAACAATAAGTGAGAGGGATAGATTGGGTTTAAATAGAAAGATCAGATTATGTTTTGTAAAAAAAAAAAGTTTAAAGAAAGCAAAGAGGCAAAGGCAAAGATGGAGCTCTTGCCAAATACTGTTGATGAAATAACAAGAGGGAAATATTCACAAACATGACCGTCAACACACTTCAAGGGTAAATACTGAAGAAAAAAGTCTGAAGCGTGTGGCACCCTAGTGCGCACTAACTAGCGCTACATCGCACAGACTAGTGGGCCCACTGCATGCTAACTTCCATTGAACAAGCTGCACGTTGGGGCTCAGTCTGACGAAGTGGGGCCTAGATCGAAGAGAAGTAGGAAAAGAAAAATGCAAGTTTGCAGAAGCAAAATGCAAGTAAGTAATGGACTGGATGTAAAATTGGTGAGAATTGGGAAAGTTCTAAAAATTTTTCAAAATGAGGAGTAGGACAGAACATGTTAGGACCTATTTCGATGCAGATTAGGAAAAAAATCTATATGGATACAAATGCCTTTCCATATTAAAGAAAGCAAAGATAGGATAGGAGAAAGCAAAAAGGCAAAAGTGGAAAAAAAGAAGCTTAAAGAACGAGGGATCGTAGTAAGGGTAAATAACGATTACATTTGGCTGGTGCACTCGCCCACGCTTTGGAGTGGGAAAACAGGGCACATTTAAAAGAAAACATTTCTTATTGACTCTCTTCGATCATATTTCCCTAAAAGTCTGAAGCGTGTGGCACCCTAGTGCGCACTAACTAGCGCTACATCGCACAGACTAGTGGGCCCACTGCATGCTAACTTCCATTGAACAAGCTGCACGTTGGGGCTCAGTCTGACGAAGTGGGGCCTAGATCGAAGAGAAGTAGGAAAAGAAAAATGCAAGTTTGCAGAAGCAAAATGCAAGTAAGTAATGGACTGGATGTAAAATTGGTGAGAATTGGGAAAGTTCTAAAAATTTTTCAAAATGAGGAGTAGGACAGAACATGTTAGGACCTATTTCGATGCAGATTAGGAAAAAAATCTATATGGATACAAATGCCTTTCCATATTAAAGAAAGCAAAGATAGGATAGGAGAAAGCAAAAAGGCAAAAGTGGAAAAAAAAGAAGCTTAAAGAAAGCAAAGAGGCAAAGGCAAAGGTGGAGCTCTTGCCAAATACTGTTGATGAAATAACAAGAGGGAAATATTCACAAACATGACCGTCAACACACTTCAAGGGTAAATACTGAAGAAAAAAGTCTGAAGCGTGTGGCACCCTAGTGCGCACTAACTAGCGCTACATCGCACAGACTAGTGGGCCCACTGCATGCTAACTTCCATTGAACAAGCTGCACGTTGGGGCTCAGTCTGACGAAGTGGGGCCTAGATCGAAGAGAAGTAGGAAAAGAAAAATGCAAGTTTGCAGAAGCAAAATGCAAGTAAGTAATGGACTGGATGTAAAATTGGTGAGAATTGGGAAAGTTCTAAAAATTTTTCAAAATGAGGAGTAGGACAGAACATGTTAGGACCTATTTCGATGCAGATTAGGAAAAAAATCTATATGGATACAAATGCCTTTCCATATTAAAGAAAGCAAAGATAGGATAGGAGAAAGCAAAAAGGCAAAAGTGGAAAAAAAAGAAGCTTAAAGAAAGCAAAGAGGCAAAGGCAAAGGTGGAGCTCTTGCCAAATACTGTTGATGAAATAACAAGAGGGAAATATTCACAAACATGACCGTCAACACACTTCAAGGGTAAATACTGAAGAAAAAAGTCTGAAGCGTGTGGCACCCTAGTGCGCACTAACTAGCGCTACATCGCACAGACTAGTGG
The DNA here is from genome assembly GCA_942159475.1 of Sthenelais limicola. NCBI lineage: Eukaryota > Metazoa > Annelida > Polychaeta > Phyllodocida > Sigalionidae > Sthenelais > Sthenelais limicola. The sequence goes on along the minus strand of OW804094.1, from coordinate 149,678,199 downwards.
GCCCACTGCATGCTAACTTCCATTGAACAAGCTGCACGTTGGGGCTCAGTCTGACGAAGTGGGGCCTAGATCGAAGAGAAGTAGGAAAAGAAAAATGCAAGTTTGCAGAAGCAAAATGCAAGTTAGTAATGGACTGGATGTAAAATTGGTGAGAATTGGGAAAGTTCTAAAAATTTTTCAAAATGAGGAGTAGGACAGAACATGTTAGGACCTATTTCGATGCAGATTAGGAAAAAAATCTATATGGATACAAATGCCTTTCCATATTAAAGAAAGCAAAGATAGGATAGGAGAAAGCAAAAAGGCAAAAGTGGAAAAAAAGAAGCTTAAAGAAAGCAAAGAGGCTCAAGTTGCCGATCCGATTAAAGACAAAATAAAGAAAAGTACATATTGTTTCAAGACCAACTTAACAAGGAAGAACCAAGCTAATCCCACCATCGACTGGTATGATCATAAAACTGGAGATAGTGGTTCGGTCTTCCTGATTTTGCAGGAAACTGCCAGCTGGAGCTTTAAGACCCAAAGAATTATGGATTATTGGTCACGAAAGAGTTGGTGAATTATTGAGTTCGGGAAAACAACAACAAAATCCTTTATGAAAATTACATTGATAATAATACATGAGAGTAGGAAAAATGCTATGAAAAAATCATTTAAAAGGGGGTAAATGTGATTTCAGGAATACTTTGAACAGTGGAAAAAAAGAAACTTAAAGAAAGAAAAGAGGCTCAAGTTGCCGATCCGATTAAAGACAAAATAAAGGTGGAGACAAACTACAGGAAGAACCAAGCTAATCCCACCATCGACTGGTATGATCATAAAACTGGAGATAGTGGTTCGGTCTTCCTGATTTTGCAGGAAACTGCCAGCTGGAGCTTTAAGACCCAAAGAATTATGGATTATTGGTCACGAAAGAGTTGGTGAATTATTGAGTTCGGGAAAACAACAACAAAATCCTTTATGAAAATTACATTGATAATAATACATGAGAGTAGGAAAAATGCTATGAAAAAATCATTTAAAAGGGGGTAAATGTGATTTCTGGAATACTTTGAACAGTGGAAAAAAAGAAACTTAAAGAAAGAAAAGAGGCTCAAGTTGCCGATCCGATTAAAGACAAAATAAAGGTGGAGACTAAGTAGGTTGAAGAAAGCAAGGGGTTGAGGCAAAGAAGGTTAAAAAAAGCAAGGGGTGTAGCAAAGCAAAGGCAAAGTTACGGGAAGAAGCAAGCTAAAGCCAAGCTTATCCCGAAGATGTCAGTATGGTTGTAAATGTGTCGCAAGATCCTGAGCCACTAGTCAGGAGCCAAGTGCGAAGACAGACCTCACTTCAAGACAAACAGTTTATGATCGTACTCAGGAAATAGAGATAGAGACGAACGGAGAGAGAGAGACAAAAAACAAAGACAGAGAAAAACGACATAATACATGAGAGTAGGAAAAATGCTATGAAAAAATCATTTAAAAGGGGGTAAATGTGATTTCTGGAATACTTTGAACAGTGGAAAAAAAGAAACTTAAAGAAAGAAAAGAGGCTCAAGTTGCCGATCCGATTAAAGACAAAATAAAGGTGGAGACTAAGTAGGTTGAAGAAAGCAAGGGGTTGAGGCAAAGAAGGTTAAAAAAAGCAAGGGGTGTAGCAAAGCAAAGGCAAAGTTACGGGAAGAAGCAAGCTAAAGCCAAGCTTATCCCGAAGATGTCAGTATGGTTGTAAATGTGTCGCAAGATCCTGAGCCACTAGTCAGGAGCCAAGTGCGAAGACAGACCTCACTTCAAGACAAACAGTTTATGATCGTACTCAGGAAATAGAGATTGAGACGAACGGAGAGAGAGAGACAAAAAACAAAGACAGAGAAAAACGACATAAAGGCACTTTATGGTCATACCCACGACCACCGGGAAGAACTACAGCTTTTTAAAATAAAATGATTATCTATTACTTCAGCAAATGTTTTTTTCTAATCTGATCAATAGGTTTACCAACGAATTTACTGTCAATAATTTGGGACGATTCTTGTGACACATTTGTGCTCAAGGGCTGCAAACTAGTTTATATTAATGTCAAGGCGATCAAGAAAGCCATTCCCAAAGAGTGGAAGAGTAAACTAAAGGCTGAGGAACCTCAGCTATGTAACGGCTCGGTGGATTTTTTATCAATTACTAATACAAAAAAGGAAACCTAAATGGGAGAAATGTTCGAAATGGAGAAAATTACTCTACCTGACAAATGATCAGTAGGAGGAGAGTAATTGGAGCAAAATATTTACCATCCCATATAGAAGTACATCTGAAACAAGACTCCAGGTTCTTCAATATAAATTACTTCATGGGGCCATAACCACCAACAAAATGTTATGGGATATAGAGGTGAAAGATAAGCCAACTTGCAACTATTGTACGGAGGTAGACTCCTTGAGTCATTTTTGTGTGAATTGTGTCAAAACAAAGAGGTTGTGGATTTCGATAGAAGAGTGGATATATGAGTTAGACTACTTAGACATAAAAAAAGATGGAGGCATAAAACCATCCGAACCTCAGGTAGCAAAAAGTGAAAGGTAGGCTTTTATCCTAGATGTACCCTTCGCCAACGATGTCTACATGTAAAGTAATAAAACGATGTCGCAAAAACAAAAAAAAAATATTGTAAAGAGAATAGCAGAAGGGCATAATAAAAATAAGCATAGTCAAACCGCTCATTTGTCCATATAGGCTATAAATATTATAATATGTTAATAAAACATGTTACTCCATCGGAAGAGATGAGTAGAGCCTGAGCGAAGGTAGGATTTATATGGAGACACGTGATGTTGGACAAAAATGAAATAACTTTTGTTAAGAAAATCCGTCTTGTACTGGACCGATTTGTACCAAAGGCTGACTTTGACAACTCATCGACTAAATTGTTGTTTAAATGTGTAAAGACTGTTTACAAAATTCGTCAAATATTCTCACACAACACAACTGATGTCGTCCACCATTTTGGAAAATAAACTCTTGTCACCGCAGATTGCTTCAAACTGACAAATCTGAAATTTGTGTCTCACAAGTTATTGTAACTCTTAGAAAAGACTTTACTTTTTCAAGCCGAAACTTCATATGATATCGTGTATACATTTTCTGGGCGGGGAAATCATATCCACAACCTCATCTATAGATTTTACGTAATTCTCCAGATTAAAGAAGTTGGGAGCTATTTTACATGTAATTCATTGTATCAGACAACTCGTATGGATGCCGCCATTATTGTAAGTCACATGACTTCTGATGACGTATAGGAACCACAAGTCACAACGAGGCACAGGCTTTTGCCGCTGCCATGCCTTAGTTGGCATACCACTTTTGATTTGATTTGAGCCACTATTCTGTATAAACAACTTTTATGCCGTTCACTTTTGGCACAGCAAGAGGAGAGTTGCACACTCAAACAGGGGGTCTTTTGGGTAAATAAGGTGTATTTATGATCAGTTTATAATGGTATGAATATCCAAATATTCTCAATGTTAATACATCATATAATTAGGTATATACTAACGATTCAAAGTAAGTAGCTGTAAGTTCAATGTTTGTGTACATACATGCCCCAATTAAGGTGACCAGTCACACCGAGTGGTTCAGTGACGTCATTAATAGTTGGTCACAATATGGCTGCCTCCTTGTAACAGAGAAACTGACTGTTTTTTCTTATGTTTCTGGTGGCAAATAATGATGTCGATAATTAAAATTATAACCAATATCAAATAATAATATAGTTAAATAACATATTTGTCTACAATATTGTTGCAACTAAAATCGCTCGACGTATTGCATTCGCCTTGGCAGCCATGCAATTGTCGATCAAAAACGTTGGAAGAGAATTAATAATGTCGTTCCACATAGGAAACGCCTTGGCACGACAAAAAAAAGGTCTAAATCAGGTAATTATTTCAAAATATACTACATCTATATGACGTGAGTATTGATCTCGATCAAATGAACAGTGAAAGAATTTTGAAAATCGCCAACGTTTAAGGATTATTCGACACGGCGATATCAATTTTAGGTGAATCACGCCAACTACTTTTCAGACACATAGACGCCGACAGGTGGCGCCTCGAGTTGCATGGTGCTGGTGGGCTCCAGGTTAGGAGCGATACCAAACACATGTGCAACTACATCAAAATGTAGAACAGAGAGAATATGGAACCATATGATAATAAACCAGTATAATACTGTATAGTTGTGTGTGTTGTCCCTTTCAATGCACAATAAGATTAACATTGGGCTCACTACATTCGGTGCCGTGAACCAGTGCTTCTTTCATGTTCAAAATATCAGACAAGGCCGCCTCTATAATCAAATATAAGAACAAAATGGGATGCCAAAATTTCAATAACATCAAACAAACGAGTCTTCTTCCAAATATGGAATAGGAATGTCAAGAGGCTCTTGTTCTTCTTCATCCTCATGTGCCTCAGCACCATCCTCATTAGCAACATCATGTTCGACCTCATATCGCACCGCGTGCACATACGTTTCTTGGAGTCCACCAATTAATTCGGCCACCCGATCTGTGTCCTCGTTAGCATCGGCGTTAGTATCGGCGTTAGCATCCTCAACATTATTTTCTACCTCATCGGCCACCGCATACGCATACACTTCTTGGAGTGCACCAGTCAATTGCACCATGCGATCAGTGTACGCAGTATCAGGGGGAATTCGCAATGGCGCCAATGCCGCAAATCCGAACATGAATTTGTTAAGTGCTGCCTGCTCACATTCATTAGCCAACAGGAGTTCGACAAAGGCTGCTTGCTCACCCAAAGTGTACAAATCATCGTTGCATGCAGCATGGTGTAGAAGCTGGTGTAAGTTCTGGTAGTGCATCAAAAGGGAAGGAAATTCGACCTTAAGTGCTTCAATTTCCTCGTCACAGCGCTTGATGCGATTCGTAGCAGTGACGATTTCCTTGAGGATGTGGTAAGGAATATCCCATCGTTGCCCAACGTCCATCTCAACGTAGATGCGTGCGTCAGCATCCTTCACACTGTCAAAGGTTAAGCGTTGAACGCCGTGTATCGCGTTGTATTCGCCCAACAACTTCTTCATCCGGATGACGGTCGAGTTGATGGCTGTGGATAGTCTTGTCGCAGTGTCTGTACCCCCTGAAATAATCAAGTAAAATGTCACATTTCAATTATATTTAAATGTGGAAATGACGGAATAAATCAAACTATGTAATTATGTTGTAATAATGTATTTGAATAGAGTATTAGATGTAATATATGCATGGTATGTGAAGTAAAAAGGTGTCAGTACATGGATAACATAAATAGCAGCAGGAGGGAGAGGCCTGCATCGCAAAAGCCATATAGATAGTATATTGGTATCGTATTATATTTCTTTACATCAATTCAAATAATATGATTTCAATCATACATACTAGCACCACGTTTCAACACAAGAAGGTGTCGCCTCTCAACTGCTTGCTGGTGCAGGCTCTTGATGTAGTTCGCACTCAGCCGAGCAGTGGCACGTGCCAAAGTGTCGACGTAGCACTCATCAGTAGCTGTCCAGCGTTGCATCCGATGTGTCCGCTCAACTTTATTGAGTTGTTCATCAAGCCTGCAAGTTAGGAGAGATTAAAATTAACCTACTGTAAATTAGGCACTGATAAATAATGGTGCAATTCGAATAGTGCACTCTTGATAACCTTTAATGTACTCTTGCTGGATGGCCGTGGATAGCATTGTAGATATTTAGTAATAGAATGATAGCCCTATACAGACAGATCAAGACGTCATACAATAGAATAGAATAGAAAAACATCTCTTCGCTTAAATTAACATTTGATTTATGTAGGGAGACATCGTCGCCTTGGTCGTTGACTCAGGTAGAGTTCATACAATTTTTGGGAAAAATGGTTTATAAGAAAATAATTTGTTTGAATATGGTTCAATATGGTCGTCGAAATCAGAAGTAACGACTTATCATGTTACTTAATAGTACTTACTTATCATGTTTAGTCTTCAGCTCAACTTCTTGGGGACGAACAGGTGGAAGGACAATATGTGGGCTGTAAATAAAATATGGCGAGATAAGGCATGTTTAATATGCATGAGTCACAAAATTTGAGAACCACATGTAAACAAAAGATTCAATAAACTACGTCCCAATTGGCTCTTTCACGAATGACTGGAGCGCTCATTTGCGTCAGTAATGACAAAATGGTGACACACCGAATAGGCGACTAACTAACACAAAGAGAATAAAAGACTTACGTAAGTGACATGTACGAGTTCAACGTCAGCGCATACTTCTCATCCCAAGTAGCATCTGAGGAAAGAAATTGAATAACAAAATTAAAAAGTAATTAATAAATATAAATTAGACCACCCGATTCCATTGAATAGGCGCCACCCCCCCCTCGCGCCCTAATTACGAGGAGCCTATTCAAGGCCCGGTCCCTATTACATAAAATGAGCATGGAAACTATAGATTTACTTTCCCAGAATGTCATATATATGGTAAATCATTTGTAATTTACAAGTGTTAATTTACCAGATGGCTTAGTTTAGGTCTGAACTTGGTAAATGTTTAGGTATAATTACCAACCAACCATCCTAGATAACTGACGTTTCATCTAAAACATAGTGGTTTCAATTTGCCATGCTTATATCCCAAAATTTTCAGAAGGATAATCAGAAAATGGCATATAAAAAGTGTCAAGTTATGTCAGTGTCTAGTTACTGTTATCTTAGGAGTAAATTAAAATATGAAGGATGGTTTGTTAAATTATTATTTACGCACCAGTATTGAGGCGAACAAAGGGTGTGTTGACATGCGTGAGAAAATCGGCACACCAAGAATCAATTTTTTCTTGGGTCACAATATGACCAGCATCTGCAAAGGATTGATAGGATAGATGCAAGACAGATTGCAAGTAGATATTTAATGACAGTTTCCATTCAAAAATCGATGTTAAATAAAAGTATTAAGTAGTATGAAAATAATGAAATAAGCATTGATTTATTAACAATGGCAATAGTATATAGAACTCACACACAACAGCCGCACAAATATAATTAGTGTTTTTCATTATTTGATATGTATTTAAGGAATTCAAACATACCTCTCAGACATGTCTCCGCTCTATCAAGATTAACAGTGGATTCGAAATGAACTGTCATTGCATTGTTCAGGCGAGATTTCATGCGTGACCCTGTCATATGAGAAAGTCTGATTTTACTTACACATTAGATAAACAAAGTTCACAAGCATAGACTTAGTACATAATAACATATACCAAAATATGAAATAATTGCGATTGATGGTCTGCTAATCGACGACCATTATATAAAAGAGAATGAGCATCCTTTATAATTAGTATATATACAAGATCAAAAATGACAATCTCTAATTCAATTTATACCTGCATTCCTGATGTTTTTCTCTCCATAGTGAAGAAGGGCATTAACAAGCAAATCCCTGCGGTTGGATGCGGTCATCTCCTTCGTGATGTAGGTGAATTTACCTAGGTAGGACCACAGACGCTCGATATTTTCACCGTCAGAATTACGGAAATCTGGGAGAAATCGAGGGTTGTACGTCACCTGCAAAAGGAATAGGGATAGTGTGCAGAATGAAAAATAAATTGTTTGAATATTTTGATAGTGAGGGGGGATTGTAATTTACCACTGTTTTGGGAGAAGTTAATAAGGACAAGTGACATACTCCAACATGAACGTAATATCAATACAAGTAGGGTAGACAATTACCTGGCACTTAGCATCATGCGCATACCCATGAAATATAGGCACAGATAGAGTTAAACTGTCCAAGTCGATCCCAAGACGCTACAAGATAAAAGCAGTTATGACAGTTAGGTGTGAACAATTAGATTAAATGATTTAAAAGTGTACAGAAGGAAAATTATTTGTGGCTCGGTGACAACGTAATAATTGAGAAATTGGGCAGAATACAAATTGGCGGAAAAGAGACAAAATTACCTGCAATGAGGGCTTCAATTTACACGCAATGTCGTAAGAGACATTCAAGTGACGACCATCCTGCAGACATTTATCAATAATGGCTGCAGCATAACCATATCTACAAGTTGATAGAGTAGAAAGAAGTACAGTTACAAATTTATGTGGGCAATATCGTATGGACAAAATTAGGATGCAGGAGGAAGGAGAGGAGGTGTAATTTAGAGTACACTCACTAGGTAAATGCATAGTAGTGAGTGATTAAGAAGATACGATTGAAAGAAATATTGAGGAGTGAAAGTCAGAGTCAATGTTTTATACTTACTTCTCGCCAGCATCCATGTCGACAAAGTGACATGGATAATCGTGAATACAAACGGAGCCAAACACACCCGAAATTTCAAGATTGGCATTATGCCGGGCGGACTGGTGGGAGTCTCCGGCTCGGAAATCATTGCATTGCTGGGAAGAAAAAATAGTATAGAAATGAAAATGACTGTATAGAAGGGAGTGGACATGGACATAATGCATGGGGACATAATGAGAGTAAAGTCGTAATAAATTTATTCATGTCGTCATTGTCAATGTTGGAGGAGTAGAATAAGAGGGAGCAGTAAGTAGGGTACGAATATTTTTCAGGAAATTTATATTGGCAGGTAAAGCCAGCATAGGGGTATACATACTGCATTTTCTGGCGTGGCGGCGGCAGTGTTGTCAAAAAAACGAGTTAGGTCGGCCCGCTCCAGAAACAAACGAGAGCCATGTTGGGGAGGTGCGGTACTCTTTCCAGCGGACTTCTTACGTACGAGACGGAAGTTCCCATCCAAGCTCACGATTTTGGGGAGTGTGTCTTGAGTCTAGCAATATAGAAGAAAATGCATTTATATGGAAGGATGTATTTGAAAATAGGTGAGATGGACATGTGTGGCTCACGCAATTGTTTGAAATCTGAAAGGTGGAATCTCACGTATATAAATAATTAAATTTCATGAAGACTAACCTGTTCGCAAATAGGACATTGCGATCCATCAGGGTAGGAGTGCAGACATTGCTGGAGATGAGCCACTTGATACATGAAATGCCGATGTTTGGCTGCTGAGTGGTTCACAAGGACACGATACAAATCAACCTGAATTTTGGGAATGTGTTATTGTATTATGACAATGAAAAGAAGAGAGTAGAAAAAGAGGTGGGGCGGGGGCCAAATAACATTGTGATGACTTTTTGTGGATTAAAGGGATAATGGTTAAAGTAATAAATAAGTAACTAAAGATATGGTCAGGGGATTAAAAGATTTTTTGGTTTTACTTACTTTACTGCCATAGTTTGGCGAAGAAGATATATCATGCAGAACGCTGTCGCAGAAATTGCGCAAAGCAACACACCCTTCAAGCATGAACGACCTAGCCCTGCTCATGAACCTCAAATCAACTGCGGTTGCTGGGGTGACTGGTGTACCCGGCCAAAATCCGGCCAGTAGCAGCTGCTTGGCCTTTGAGATACACGAGCAGTAATGGACTAGGGTTACATGCTGACGACCTATGTAGAGACAAAATGTATTATACATTATTATACAATTTAATTATGTCGTCCTCTAAAGAAGTAAAGAGATGATGAGTGCTGTACTATTTAAAGGGGCATTTGACATCAAATTATATTATATAATATTTTATGCAATTATTTGTACAGGGCCGCTATGTAAGTTAAGAGAGTTATCAATAGTATAGTAACTTATCAAATTTTTAAAAAAAATATTATTAATTAAAAATTAATCAAAAAATAATAACTCGTTATGTCTGCATTAAATCCATTGTATTATTCAATCAGGTGGAAAAGAGAATTAAAGGTAGAAAAATAACGTTATGTAAAGAAGGATTACCGATTGCATCTATAATGATGGTTGTGAGGGAGAGTCGGGCAGTACAACAACCGGGATGGAATGGGATCAGGTCCTTTTTCCAGTTGAAGGGTACATATCCATGCCCCTGTGACAAAGAAATATATTTATTAGGCATTATGTTCAGAAGGGAATGTCACAATGGATAATAATTAGAAGATAATTATTAAATAGCAAAATTAATACATTTGTATGATTGTAGGTTTATCCATATTTAGGAATGGAAAAGACAAACTAATTATGATTGATCAGAGAGCGATTTTGATATAGATATTTAAAGATGTTTAGCATTGTCGGGCATTGTATTACAAAAAGAAATATAGGATATAAATTCAAACTTACGAGTGACTGCATTGGTAGATGGAATTGGTTGATGTGGGTGTGATTTGCCATGAAGTGATCCTTGCAATAATATGCATTATGCCCGCAGTCACCACAGTGGATTATGTACGGATCCTCCTTCTTACAAGTGATACAAATCGATTGAAGCGGGACCTTCTTTTCGTAATGACCGTGGAGAATTTCGGTCCAAATATCATCCCAATTGTCAGTCAGATTAACCTGGCGATCCGCATGTGTAGTTACTGAGGATAGAAAGGATAAAAATAAGAGTAAGGACGTTTGGCCCATTTATGATATAAAGCAGGATCGAAGTAATGACAATAAATTTTCCCATGACTGGTTGTAATATTAAGAAAGATCAAATCAATATTTAATTAACGCATTTTTCGGTGGAAAGTTTAAAGTAAAACTCTGGGTTGGAAGACTTGCTGGTCATACAGCTCAATTATGGTTGATAACTGAGGAATCACTTCCCAATTACTTATAAATGATTGAATTACAATATTACAACACGTTAGGCCAACAGAAGACGGAAGTGTGCTAGAGTAGTGCTCTGCTGACGTCATATTACCATAGCATTGTGGGAATATTGTTCCTTGCAAACATACCGGATAATAGCCAGTTAGAACAAGACGAAATCACTTCCCAATTACTTATAAATGATTGAATTACATATTAGCATGTACAGAAGATCAAATTGTAGTTTTTTCCAACGTCTGAAATGCTATTATACGCAGTCCAGGGTTCCCCTTTAAATAGATTCCCTGACGAAGGATCAAGGGAGAACAGAAATGTAGGAATCATACTTGAATTGATGCAGTAGCTTGTGGCTAATGACGTAGTATCTCACAGGGGCTTTCCCAGGCTATAGACTGTGGATACCCCGATTTAAAAAAGGCTTCAAAATCACATTATCACCCAGAATACCTTCACAAACAACATACGACGACATCCAGAGAGGGGGGACAGACGTCTACAGATGAGTAAAGTGGTTTGTAATACAACAAATTCCGACAACATTCACGACAACGAAACCCTTCTTTCTACGTTTTCTTTTCTACCTCTTTTTGTAGAAATCGCTCTACCCTTATATTATATGGATGTTTATATGTTTTGGTCCCAAATTAAAAAAAAAGAGGTAGTATTTGTCATACAGATCGTAGGATCGTATTTTGATGCAGAAATCGGCGAAATCGTAGAAGTTGGCAGTTCTGAGTATGGTATCAATGTCTTTGAGGAAATGTGATTAGTACTTTGCAACTTTTTCCCACTAGAGTGAGCAAAGTATAGCAATTGGCTTGGACCCGAGCCCTCCTGATTTCAGGACGTTGTCCTCAGATATTTCAGGACGCTGTTAGCTAAGAGAAATATTGGACTTAAATATATCGTCATTCTAGTGGAATTATATTGTCAGTTTATTCTTAATTTTGGGGCAAATTACTCCCGCTACTCTGGAAGTCATGTTCAGTTATTCAGATATAAATGTTCCGGATTTTCAGTTTTAAGGATTCTCTCACGATTGTTTTGTACGGAAAATATACACCCAAATGGAAATCTAAATCGTTTGAATATACATTATTTTATTTTCATATTCTATAAAGCTCTGTCCAACATCTTCCGAACCAGAAGAGAGGGAGGAGGGCAGTGATAAGATCACAGGAAGGTAGAATGAGTCGGGAAAGATGGATTTTGGGGTGCTGCTGAGAAAGAGAAAAGGGGAGACGATGGAGGAGTTGGATAAACAGACAAAGGGAAGAGTAAGGAGAGAAAAAATGAGACGGATGAATAGGGAGTAGGTATAGAGTTATAGTTCTGGCGGCACTATTTAGGGGTTTTGAATTAATTCTCCTGATCTCCCGACATGGGAGGGTAAAGGCCAAGTATGAGAAAAATCTACAAATATTCAACAATCGGTCGTCAAAAGCAAATATATGTCCAGCCAAAAATAATCTTTTGGAGAGTGCACAAAATTCTAAACGTCCTTTATTAAATGTGCTGAAAAGGGCGTAAAGCAACCAATCTCACTCACTCACTACAAAAGTCCTCTAGAATTTGTATTATTTGCAGCAGTGATACACTATTCACAGTAATTAATTCATGCTGAATTGTCCCATTTAACAAGAATATTATTTTTTTTCCCCCCCTAGCTGGGCAGTTTATTCAGTATGTCAACAGAACTATACTCTCCGGGGCAGATAACCCTAAACTTACATCATGCCCTCTCTCTTCATGTGTGAAACGTCATGTATAGCTAATTCGAAGCATGCTAAAATGTGACCGTCATTGGTTATAGAATAAAATATCAACTAAACATTGGAACAAGAATATTATTAATGATAACTGAAATTTGTAGCCATGTAATAAATCGTAACTAATCATTAATCTAAAGATTTTTTGTAATGTTTTCCCTATGATAGATAGGCCTGCTAGCAGATTGGGGCTTTAATTTTTCACCTTGGTATATACCAAACACTTTGGAAAACTAAGTTCAAATGTTTAGGGGAGGCCCCCAGAATCCCACCAGTTAGAGTGGTGATTACCCTCTCCCCCTTTCGCCGCTATGAGCAGTCAATGTGAGTGGCATCCCAATTTCCTGCCCTTGAAAATGAGGAGGCTTGGCCTCATCAGAAACTCCCTGAGCCCACTCCGGAAAACTTGATTGAACTGATTAGGAACACAGCCCCACATGCCGAACACAACCCCTTATGTCTCTCCTAGACGGGATAGGAACCCAGCACCACGTGCCTCTCCTAGACGCCTAACCTATTGTTTTATTTTAATTTAATGTGAAAACTATATTATTCACTCCAGTGGTTTTACCTTACCAATGACAGCTCTGAAGTGATGAAGTCATTAAGTAAAATTTGGGATTACGTTTCAGGTTGAATAAAAATATATAGCACGTCCAGGTATCCACAGAGTTACTATCTGAGATTGATATTTGTCAGGGCCGGACTGTCTCAAATGAAATATTGAAGTGATAGAATATCCCAAGATATTTTTTGGGGTTTGGGTAAAATGTTTTCGGTCTACACTGTTCAATTTTAAAGGGTCTCTCGTATCGACATTCACTATGTTGCAGACTGTTATAGCTGATATATTGGCAGGCTATTGGCATCTATTTGATATGTTGATTCAGTCATAACGTTCTAAAATATTAATTGTTTGAGCGCACAGAGGGGATACACGTCAGGGGAAATGAAAGTGTAGATTAAAAACATAATGGTCGAAAATTGGAAGACGTTTGAAGGCCTATCAAGGTATTCTCTCATGTGGATGAGAAGGGGGCGAATGGAGTGAATGGTGTGTGTGGTGCCACGCACAACAACGTTAGTTGACATCGGGAGCCACGTGGTGGAGAAATTGTAGTACGTGGGGAGAAGCATAGCAATGCTATTGAAGGGAATATTGATACGATTGAGATATAATGGAAATAAGGGAGGGAGAGAGAAAGTATTAGAGAAGAAATAGAGAGGGAGAGGAAAAGAGTAGGAAAGAGGGTGGGGGGTGGGGGGGGGGGGGTGGGGGCAGAAAAAGAGAGGAAGGAGGGAGAGAGAGAGCGATAGGGATAGGGTTTGTAGGGAAAAAATATCCCCGCCCCACACACACAAACATGTACATTAACGATTAAGAATAAGTTTCAAATGCACAATACGTGAGTGAGAAGGGTGCACATGCACCAATGCGTGCACTGGGTAATATTCACACGCTTGCCTGGCTTTGTGCACTGGGAAGGAATAGGGAGAGAGATTAATATCTAGCGAGGGAGAGAGGGGTAACTGCCCGCCTGGGATTAAATTATTACATAATCCTATGATGTAGCTTCCTGTACACAAACATGGGGACGGGCCTCGGAAATTTACGGTGGGAAGGTGCGATCAGGAGCCTAGACTCAGAGACGCCAAGTTGTTTAGTCAGGCTGGCGGGACACTATACCAGCCAGTAAGACAGATGGTTTGTTTGCCTTGCTCCGTGGTGCATTTTATGGGTTGAAATAATGTCCAGATTATAATAGAAAGTTGTTAGTTTGATTCGTTTCTATATTTAGCAGATATAGGGATGTCGGTTTCGGTTCGCAAGTTTTGTGTAAGGTTGGGTTGGGTTTAGGATTTTAGGCTGGCTATGACGAATATGGTCAGGGAATGCTCAAACCAAACCAAAACACACTCATAATGAGATAGAGGAATAATTATATTGGGAATAGTCCCCTTTAAATCTGGGAAGAGGATATTTGAGAAAACTGAATTGTACTGTTTCTCAAAAATGGCATGGGATCTGGTGCCACATTAGGGCCCCAGAATATAAGAGATTTTGATTGCTCTGCACATTTGGTGGCATTTAGACAAAATATGAATAGTAATTAGGCATAGGGGGGGGGGGGGGGGATGGAAGTCTTAAGATAAGAGTAAGCAAACATAATAAATATTCACTTTCACTTTCCCCACCATACCTGCCTCATAGGTTTGTTTACAACGTAGGAGGCAGGTAATGCCCAAACTAATGTAGCTCAGATTACGTTCTACCAGTGAGAGACCAAAAAAAGGTTGGTGTGAAAAAAAATAAATTTTCTTACCGGGTGGTTCAGGGGCGATAGAGTGATGATCAGGAATTGGTACAGGAGGTTGTGCTGTCGGTCTAGGAGTAGGCACTGAAGGCTGCACGGGCGCCTGCTCGGCTGGGTTGGTGTTGGCGGGCACCACGGCCATCACGGTATGGTAGGAGACTCGGGTGAGGGACACACCGTCTTCAAAACGAGTAATCTTTCTCCGCTTGGTCGTGGGAACCAGTTGAGGTGAACCAGCACTCACGGTAGGAATATTGGCTGCATTGTTCGTCAATTTCACGGTTTTCCTACCAGTATGAACATTGTGCCTAATTCTCGGGACACTACCACTGTCCCGTGGAGGGGCAAACGATTTGGCCTTTCGTGTTTTGGTCTGGATGTTGTGGACAATCCTCCTCATCGGCACGGGTGGTGGTGGTGGTGCTGCTGGAAAAGTCGTTTGAACATCGCTGGTGTCAGAGGGTACAGGCGAATTAACGTCTAGTACGCGACTTTTCTTACGAGGTTCCAAAGAATGGCGAATACGACTAGTTGGTCGCTGCGGAGGACGACTCGCATCATCCTCACCGCTCGCCATGGTGTAGGATAGTGAATAAGGTGCAGGTAGCGAATCAGGTATTCCTAAGGTCTAGCGGTAAATTGAGTAGGCCGTACTCGAGAGTACTTTATAAATATCAATATCTTATATATCTCAATATCTCTATAGCAATTTCATATTGTTTATCGATTGAGTGATCACATAAAGTTAATATATATTTAAAATTCAACGTAATTAAGTGAAATTAAGTACAGAATTAAGTAAAAGTGTATATCAATACCTAAATTAGACTTGCGACGCCACCTGTCGTTACATGGGGTGATAATATTAATATACTGCACACAAAGTCCACCAGGTGCTCCGTGGCGTGCGGGATATAATGTACGGAGGGGCCACTAGGAGCGCAGAGACGGTCTCCTTAAAGACAGGATTCGGCACCGTCTGGGCCGGCCAAGGGGCAGAAGAGCGAGAACCGAGGTGCCTCAGACCAAGGAGACCTTTATAGTCTCCTCTTAGTATGTCCGAGGAGAAGAAGCGTATAGGGTGTCAGATCAGATAAGAATGGTATGTCGGCCTACTTCACTAATCGGTATCCCTGCCTAGAACTCGGCGTTTTAATGGGAATATAATGACTTTTTGCGCTCGTAATGGAATTGCTCTTTGCGCTTTGAGGCGAGAGGCTTCTCCTTCGCTGGAAGGGACTTTCTCAACTTTGGGCCTAGACTGTTCAGGAAAAGGTACCAGCAATGCCAAGTTTGAGAAGGTGATAACTAGAAATCAAAAGCTGTATCAATAAATGTATTTTATATAATAGAAAATCCTACATGTACCTTTTCTATTTTCAGTAAGACCCAGACAACAGTCTAGGCTCAGGGCCTATCAGATCCTTTCAAACTAGGGGAAACTGGCCGCAAGATCCCATTAAAACCACATTAGGACGGTAGTGGTGGGCCTACTCCAGGGTCGGGAAAGCCATTGACATACCGATCATATCTCATTGGATAGGCTCTGAGCCTAGACTGGAAAAGAAGTAAAGACTAGTTATTACTACTTCATGTTCAAAATATATCTCAGAGTTTAGAATAAAAAGAGGTGTGATCTAAGGCCAAAATAATAAGTTTATTCCTGTCTAAACCTTTCTTGGACAAGAATTTAAAATCGCCCGTAGTCAAGACGCACCTATTTTTTTCTCCTTATCCCAGAGTAAATAACAATGCATATGCTACACCTGAGAATTCTGGACTGAAAGCTATCATTCTAAAATATTACCAGAGAATGTCCTTGAATTAAACAGGAATAATGCATATTAATAAACCTCGGTGGGGTTTTTTGTTAATTTTTCTTTCTTTTTTGAAAGAAAAATTGGTGTTCGTTTTATAGAAATCCTGATCCAAGCAAAGTCTCATATCAGCATGTTAGACGCAGAGTGGTTTATTTTTCTTGCACCAGGGGTAAAACCATGACCAGATGTCTTATCTATAATTGGTTATCATAAGACAAGATAATTAAGATAGGCAGACAGCTCTGATGATGTATGGTCTCTCCTGGTTGTAAATCATGTTCATTAATCGTTACCTTTCTTCCCTCTTGACTCAGAGTTGCTCGGAGCTCTTAGCAAAACTTTGAGAAAAATGTAGGGTGTCTGGTGCACTCTAGGTCCAAACCCTCAGATCAGATAAGAATGGTATGCAAGTGATTGGACCCCTACTTCGCTAATCGGTTTTCTGACCTAGGACTCGGTGTTTTAATGGGAATATAATGGCATTGTGTGGTCTTAATAGAATTATAATGGCACTTAACGGTTTGAGGCGAGAGGTTTTCCCTTCGTTTGAAGGGACTCTCTGAAGTTTGGACCTAGACTGGGTGGAGCTTATGAGTGTTTTAATGTAAGGATTATATCATTGTTATACTCATTGATAGATAAAGGGAGTGTTTGGACTCCATTGAAATATGAAAAGAAACCAGCTTTGATTTGTTTAGTTCTATGTTTGGACATCGCATGTTTTTACCATCAAATAATTGCCACTAAAATCAAATATTATTATTGTTTTAATAATGTTAATTTTAATATTAAAATTTAAAATTAAATTAAATTTAAGTTTCAGGACCTAATATTGCCAATGAATTGAAATGGATAGGGAATGTTGTTTTACCATTCAAATCATTTTATGATTTTGTCATTTTACTAGTTCGCCCAAAAAAATAGGTGTGTTTTCTTACGAAACCTTTTAGCAACTGAAAAACATGTCTTTTTTCTAACAATAGTTATTTTAAACAAGATAAATATACATTTTAAGGGTTTTCCGGCTAGGGCTCTAGGTTTAATTATTTGTGAAGCCTTTTCCCGATGTTTACCTCTCCTCATAGGGTCAAGCTTCGGCCAAGTGGCCCAGTGAGTATCCCCACCTTGAACGCCTTGACTGGACTGTGAGCAATTAATAATTCATTAATGGTATAATTAATGATTGTTTGATGAGTGGATCGGGTGGATACTGGGTGGGAACGTACACTGGGTGGCTGAAACTTGGTGTGTGGTGATTAGAGACAGGTCTAGGTGGGGTCAGATTTTCAGAAAATGTACAATTGGCAGCTGTGCACATTTAGTAAATTCTGATAAATTAGACTGAAACTTGGTCAATACTAGGTAAATCTGAGTATATTCAACATTGCATTGATTATAGCAATCTGTTTGGTTAGGTTGAACTGTATTTTGAACTTCATTTCGTGTGAAAATTGGGTTTTTCAAGAGGATTGCTGAAGGTGAATTGTACATTTTCTGGCGACTCCACCCAGTAGCCAGCTTCTCACTGTTTATGAGCGGGTAGTAATTGCCTGTGTGAGTGTGCAATGCACTCTAGGTCCAAACCCTCAGATCAGATTAGAATGGTATGTCAGTGATAGGACGCCTACTTCGCTAATCGGTTTCCCGGCCTAGGACTAGGCGTTATGGGATTATAATGACATTTTGCGGTCATAATGGAATTATAATGGCACTTTACCGTTTGGGGCGATATGCTTGCCAGAGTTTCCCTCTGTATGAAGGGACTCTCTCAACGTTGGGCCTAGACTGGATGTGTGTACGTACGTGTGGTGGTTGGGGAGGTAGGTGAGAGGGTAGGGGGCTGCGGCGGAGAAAAAGCGATATGCAAGGAAAATGACCAATTGGCAGCTCTACCCATTTAGCTTTACCCATTTATATTTTCTGCTAAATAAGGCAGAAAAAATGATAAATACTAGATTTATATAAAAACTGAGTATCATTCGATATGCACTGAAAGAAATCTGTTCTGTTATGGTGAGCTGAAAAATGATAAATACTAGATATACTAAGTATTATTCGATATTGCACTGATTAAAAAGAATCTGTTGAGTCATGTTGAGCGGTATTTTGAACCTATTTTTTGTCTGACATGATGTGGACCCATGTGATGATATTGCCCCCGTCCTCCATAGATCTCTTCTCCCTTATTATCTATAATTATGTCTTGTTGGTTGGCCACCCAAACACCAAAATGTCTGGAACGCATTGTACAATGTGGATAGGGGTATGATGGGTCAGATTTTTAGAAAATGTACAATTCGCCTTCACCAATCCTCTCAAATAACGCACATTTAAGGCAAAAATAAGCTTCAAAATGCAGTTCAACAAAACAGAACTGATACTTTAAATCCATGCGATACCAAATATACTCAGATATACCTGGTATTCATCACTTTTCAGCCTGATTGAGCAGAATCTACTAAATGTTTACAGCTGCCAT
Organism: Sthenelais limicola; assembly: GCA_942159475.1. NCBI lineage: Eukaryota > Metazoa > Annelida > Polychaeta > Phyllodocida > Sigalionidae > Sthenelais > Sthenelais limicola. The sequence continues at coordinate 149,659,134 of OW804094.1, read as the reverse complement.
TTTCTGAAAATCTGACCCATATATAGGGAAGATGTTGGGGGCAGAGATGAGGGACGAGAGGGGGAGAGGAGGAGACTATCGTACACTCTATACCCGTCCTGTTGGCAGTAGCGCCGCATAGGGTTAACCATAGCGAACGGGTCGAGTATAGAGTGTAGTCAAGTGGTTATGAGCAGATGTGAGCAATAGGTGCAGGCGCTTGGTGCCTCCAGTCCCCGCTAGGTACCAGAGCGAACAACTCACAGAGCGCGCGCGAGGGAGAGAGAGGAGGAGAAAAGGAGAGGGCAGGAGGACATTTTGGCAAGGGTTGTGGTGGTTCCTTTCTCCTTAAAGTCGTAGTAGAACGCAATATGTGATAACTGACTTTATGTCTTTTAGAAAATCCCCAGTTTTATATATATGGGTCAGATTTTCTGAAACTGCACAATCTACAGTTCTACACATCTCTCAAATTCTGCTAAATTAAAGTGAAAAATGATAAATACTAGGTATATCTGGGTGTACTCTGTATTCATATTCATTCAATAAATCTGTCTGGTTATACTTTAAATCAATGTGATACCAAATATACTCAGATATACCCGATATTCTTCATTTTCCAGCCTAATCTAGGAGAATTTTCTAAATGTGTAGAGCTACCAATTGTCCATTTTCTGAAAATCTGACCCTTTAATAGACAGTGAGAAGGGAAATGAGAGTGGTGGTGGTTCACTCCCTGTTGAGGGGACACCTCAGCCCCTCTCAAGAGAAGAGGAGAGCAGAGAGTACACTCTGTTTGAGACCTACTTAAGAGTAACAAAGCGACCCAATGATAACCCTATGGGAGCCGCTCCATCTAGATCTCAAATAGAGTGTATTAGATAGTGAGACAGGGATGTGAGAGTGGTGGTTCACTCCCTGTTGAGGGGACACCTCAGCCCCTCTCAAGAGAAGAGGAGAGCAGAGAGTACACTCTGTTTGAGACCTACTTAAAGTAAACATCAAAGCAACCCAATGGTAACCCTACGGCGAAGATCTCAAATAGAGTGTATTAGATAGTGAGACAGGGACGTGAGAGTGGTGGTTCACTCCCTGTTGAGGGGACACCTCAGCCCCTCTCAAGAGAAGAGGAGAGGAGAGAGTACACTCTGTTTGAGACCTACTTAGAGTAAACATCAAAGCGACCCAATGGTAACCCTACGGCAAACCGATCCATCTAGATCTCAAATAGAGTGTAGTAGATAGTGAGAAGGGACATGGGTGAAATTGCGAGAAAATGTACAATTCGTGTTCACCAATCCTATCAAATAACGCATATTTAAGACAAAAATGACTTTCAAAACACAGTTTAACCTAACCAAACAGATTGCTAGAATCTATTCAATGCCGAATATACTCGAATTTACCTTGTATTGACCAAATTGCAGCCTTATTTAGCAGAATTTACTAAATGTGTACAGCTGCCAATTGTACATTTTCTGAAAATCTGACCCATATGAGAGTGGTGGTTCACTCGCTGTTGAGGGGACACCTCAGCCCCTCTCACTCACACTCTCCCTCCTCCACTCACCACCCATCCGCCTCCTCCACCTCCGCCAGATGCTCACAAGCAGTTGAACCGAGCAGATTGGTCCTCCAGAGAGAGGGGCTCATAACTTGCTCAGTTCTCCTCACACTCCCTTCAGCAGGCAGAGGTGGGGAAGTTACCACTACAGAAAGCCGCCACCATCCATCCCCCACCACCCAGGACTGGGTTTGAGTAAGCTATTAACAGATATCCCAACATTTACAAACGCAGACTGGATCATATTATAGCGAGGAGCATTGGTTCATTTCACTTTGGATTTATTGCTGTGCTCACTTCAAAGAGGAGGGAGAGGAGAATTGGATAAAGTTGGAAAGTTTTGAAGTAAGAATGATAATAGTGGGGATAAGGCTATCGAGCAACCTCTCTTGACGTTACATTTGAAGGAAGGTTGTAATTTAAACATATAATGTGAGGATTGTATCATTTGGAAGAAGGAGTGTTGGCGATTTGTTGAAATAAGAAAGAAGTTCGTTTGAATTCGTACTTGCATCTTTCTTTTTTCCACCCGGAACTTCGATATGAAAGTAAAGTAAAGGAGGAAAGGATAGTAAGTTAAAAAGCCACCATCAAAAATATCAACAATACTGAAAACACCTCCATGCATGATGGGGTAACACACATATACAAAATCAACAGGAAAGATTTCTACCCTTGGCGAAACATGAATAAGTTCAGCTCTTAAAAAATCAAAACAAAAATCAGGGAGACATATTAAATCAATTATTGGAATTACTCATATATATAATACGAGAATATTCAGCAAAAACAGAAAGCTCTTAAAAAATCAAAACAAAAATCAGGGAGACACATTAAATTAATCATTGGAATTACTCATATATGATACGAGATTATTCAACAAAAACAGAAGCAAAAAGGATTTATACAATTGGAAAACCATGAAGAATTCCTGCTCTCCATAGCAGAAAACCAGGAATAACAAGGATATATAATTATACTATTTATTACTGTGGTGATACAGGAGTGGGAGAGAGATGCAGCCCATCGGTCCAGACGAGGCCGATATGCCGGACTGGCTACAGCGGATACGGAAGTCGCGCCATCTTGTCCTTTTCATCGTCTTCCTCGCCCTCCTCCTCGACAATATCTTACTTACTGTCGTAGGTAAGTCATTAACGATTTTAATTTGTTCCTGTTTTATTGTGTTGTGTTGTTGTTTTACAGGTTTAAATGGTTGCAGAAGTACGCTATCTTTATATGGCAGGGGCCTGTGATGCGGACATGTTTTGAAATGTCTTGTTTTATATTTCTTCAATTCAATTCAAAATAGTATTTATTCATACCTAAGGGTGCCATAATTCAGAAAAAGACTTAAGCCCTGCCCACACACAGCCGATCTGTCCCCCGATTGCCCCGCGATTTTGGTCTGCCAATGAATCTTATGATTTCATTTCCAATCCTGGTTGATGTTATTTCAAAAACATAAACCAGGACTTGAAATAAAACCATAGGATTTATTGGGAGACCAAAATCGGGGGGGGGGGGGGCAATCAAGGGGACAAATCGTCTGTGTGTGTCCACAGCTAGCTTTATCTGGTCTTCCAGTATGTTCCTGGACCAGAGGAAAAAGTCTTTGGATTACAATTATAATTTTCTCGAACGATTAACATGTATAATTTAGGCTTGGTAGATGTATTTTGATATTCGTGTAGATATATAACTCAGTTGTAAGGCTGTAATCGTGTGGGTAAAGCACAAGAGATATTCCAGAGATTTCGTTTTTGTAAACATATACCACCGTTATTGTACTTATATTTTTCTTTCTGGGCAATGAATGAAATATAGCTGCGGGGACTGCTATGCGTATTTGACGATGACTATTAAAAATGTTGTTAATGTAAAGGGACAATGAAAATATTTAAGTAAATATTTAATTGCAGACTCGACCTATTGTACTTTTGCCTCAGAGATGGGAGATGGATTTTAATATAACTAAAGTCCAGGCAGTTAATAATTATTATTAATTGATAATAATTAATTAATGGCATATTGGGGGGGGGGGGCATTACGCATGGAAAATACATTACAATATCTGCTTGTGATTGTATGTATGCATGAAAGAAAAGTTGCACCTGTTGAATAGATCAACAATTGGTTTTCACTCCGCTCTAAAATGCTCGAGATCCTGTGGAAGGTGTGGGACCCTATTTCAAGTGATGGGATATGGTGGTATATCTGAATAATTTACCGCATATATACTGTACAGGTTAGACGGGATTGATAGAGCACATCGAGTGTGACGGATCTGAGCCGAACAATTTTATACAGGTGCCACATTCACTCTGGTTACTCAGTCAGTGGTAGAAAACCCTAATGACCCCCTAACTTTTAGGGGTCAGGTGATTCCCATTAACACGTTTAGCCTTAGTTTTAGCCTTGTGGTTAAGCTTATCGTTGTATGCGGTGAACTGCAACGCTTGGGGAATGTGGCTTTCTGGACAGGACTGTACTTTAACCGTTAATGCAGGTTCTACCTCTAACCAACATTAGACTCTACTTGTGTCTAGTATTGAGGCTTCTGACCCAGGGATCAGTCTAACATGTGCCCAGCATCATAGCCATGCCACTTCTAGTTATTTCAGAAGGTCACTCGATGCACTGAGATTCCCCCTATTGATCCGAGACATAAACCTGGTTATGACTCCATTACTCCGGGGCTGGAAGTGAGTGGTTTCAATGAAGGTACAGCCTATAGTTGGGCAACCCATATCTTATAGGTTTTAGGTGTTATGCCTCATATATAGGTTATAGGGGTGCGAGAAAGGCACTGACATCTAGAGGTGTTATGTTTAATAGGTTAAATCTTCCACCGTACAATATATTTTGAATCTTAGTTTCTATTTGGCAAAAACAAATTAATTGGTAACAGCGGGGAAAACATGGAATTTAATTCTAATAAGCTTGTCGACATTTTTGTCACATTTATTTCGTAATTATGTATCTTTAGTGATGAATAAACAATTTTCAAATCAAATCAAATAAAAACAAACACACAGAAAAATCTTACCCACCTAAAGAAAATACCCTTGGGTAACAAAAGCCCAAGCTTTCCTCACCAGAAGACCCATACAAAGTATATTCTTCATGTTTCAAACATTTATTCTTATGAATTATTGCAAGATAGACATTTTTTTCTCAGTTTCTGAAGGGGGATTTCCTAATTCCCCCCCCCCCCCCCACACACACACTCCGATACCTAGTTCTCAGTTACTTTAAACCAGAAACATACTTAATTTCTTTGCCTAAGATTTGATGGTTCGAATTCTTAAACTGAGATCAAAGAGCTGACTACAAATATCTCCAAGAAAACTATAAGTAGGCTACCGCAGTATACGTATAAATGAACCCAAGCAAAACAACAGCTTGGAAAATACATCATACTTCCCATGTAAAGAGTGTCTTCGCATGTATGCTTGTTTCTTATGAATACTTCTTATTTTTGAGACTTAACAGTGGAGCAATATTTTGCATTGGGATGCGACTCATGACATTTATGATAATAATAACAATAAAAGGTTTAACTAGCATATAATAATATAATTCAGCAGCGCAAGCCAGATCCCTATGTTAAACCTGCTTCGAAGGGGTTTCGAAGGCGCATGGATGTCTTCATGTATACCTGCTTTGAAGGAAACGCTCATACGCACATAGACACACGTAATACACGTAACAGCCGTAACTTCCAGCCTAGATTGAAGAAGGCCTGGCTAGCGTTTCTTACAGCTCTATCTACTCTCTGTCTTTTGTGAGCTTACTTTTTACATTGCTCCGTGGAGAAGATAAAAGAAAGGTTATGAAAGAAACATGGCCTACGAGTGGCATTGTTGGTGCAGCTAGTATTGGGGAGTATCTCTATTGCTGTCAGTGCGAGCTAATGGGTCACATTTTCAGAAAATGTACAATTCGCCTTCACCAGTCCTCTCAACTAACCCACATTTACGACAAAAATGAGCTTCAAAATGCAGTTTAACATAACAGAACTGATACTTTAAATCAATGCGATCCCAAATGCACTCAAATATACCCGATATTTCTTCATTTTTCAGCCAAATTTAGCAGAATTTCCTAAAATGTGTAGATCTGCCAATTGTACATTTTCTGAAAATCTGACCGTAATACGTCTAGAGAGGTGCTCACTACAGAGTGATGGAAGCCAAGTATTATCACAACTACTGTTAATTCCGTCGCTGCCTTTCCGTGGCTTATCAGGCATAAATTAGTCTCGCTGATATTAAGGTTGTAGGTATAGACCGACTGGAGCCCTCTGGTAATGATACACTCTAAGCTCAAAGATGAGGGAGTCCCTTCAAACTTAGGGAAAGCCTCTAGGCAAGAAAACCGATTAGTGTAGTAGGCTGACATACCATTCTAATCTGATCTGAGGGTTTGGACCTAGAGTGCAGTCTAGGCCCAAAGTTGAGAGAGTCCCTCTTGCCTAAAACCGCAAAGTGCCATTATAATTCCATTAAGACCGTAAAATATCATTATATTCCCATTAAAACGCCGAGTTATAGGCAGGGATACCAATTAGCGAAGTAGGCTAACATACCATACTTATGTGATCTGAGGGTTTGGACCTAGAGTGTGTGGAAATGGTGGTCAAGGGACTCAGGCAGAGGACATAGGCAGCTCTAGGCTGGAGGGAAAGAGAGAAAGGGGTGATGAGGAAATAGAGTAAAACAAATAGTAGAGGAAATGGGGACTGCCGAACTGAGCCAGAGACAGAGCGAACCGATGGTGTGAAAGAGGGCGAGGGAGTAGGGGCTTTCATTATGATCAGCGAGCGACACACAGAGAAAGACATATTAGTTATACCTGATAAATGTATAAGGCTAATTTAATTATCAGGGTTTCTATTGCAGAGTACCATGCACTTTATGAAAAGATCCCCACAATCTTGGCAATACACAATATTCCTACCACAAATCCCAAAGTGAGTTCTTCTACACTCTATACTTGTCCTGTAGACAGCGGCGTGCCATAGGGTTAACCATAGAGGGCTTTGATGTTTACTGCCTACAGGACGCGTATAGAGTGTAAGAGTTCTAAAAGGGTGAGAAAACTGGTTAGTGCAAGAAAAGGGAATCAAGCTTTGCTGGCAAGTTCTAGGAAGGAGGGGAAATATAAGGGAGGTGCTGGAGGCACACTTGTCACCTAATAAATCTCGCACTAGCAAATGTCTGTGTGTGTGTATGGGGGGTGGGGGGTGGACTGTGGGGGGGGGGGGGGAGAGAGATCCTGGAGAGTCCCAGCTAACAACACAAGCAGTTAGTAAGGCATTAAAACACATGCTCCCTCACTCATGTATATTCATACATAGTGGGTTTCTTTGGATCCCATCTTATATGTGATGTGTTTCAGGAGAATGAGTCACAAGTCGCAAAAGATGGATTTTGAGATAACATCATATTTGAAAAGATGAGATCAAGCCGATTCTAAGGATAGTAAAGAGTCTAATAATCTAATAAGTATTTCTAGATTTTAAGTTTGATATTTTTATCTTTGTAAAAAAAAAGTTGGCAATATTTCTTGGGGGCAATAAACAAACAGTAAAGTAATTAAATATACTCCATATGACGACCTTTACAACGAAAGGATATATTAGATACTTTGTCCTGAAATTTGATAGATCGATCGATATAACTATGAATAATATACTCCCCTGAGATCAGAGCATTCCAAGAAAGTGATCTTGTAAAATAAACACTTTGAAAAATATCCTTTTTGCGACTTATGACTCAATTCCCTGAAACACATCACACATTCAGAATCGTTTGCGTTTTCAGTGTATTGAAATTTCCCCATGAAATGGCTCATTACATTAATGAATATGATGTTCCATAAGAGATATTCCATCATGGGGATTCCCCCAAGCTAATTAAGGTCATAAGTTAATGAACACAAATCGTAATACACCTAGCCATGTGGTTGTGCCAATCTTTGGCATTTCGAGGCCTTATGGGAATTGCGGTAGTTACAAAGAAAGCCTGAAATAATTCGAAGCAAATGATCCCTCTCTAGAACATACCAGCTCTTCCTGTAATAAAATCAAGTTCAAAGTTGGGATAATCCTTTCAAAACTTATTCCAAACCGCAAAGTGCCATTTTAATACAATTAGGACCAACAAAAGCCAATATTATCCCATTAGGACGGCTACTCCTTGGCCAGAAAAGCCATTAGCGCAATAGGCGTCCAATCACTGACATATACCATTCTTATCTGATCTAAGGGTTTGGACCTAGACCAGCCATCGTACAACAGCAGATATGAGCTATCTGACCCAAACATACGTGCATACTCAAAATCGGTTCTCCAAAATATAAAAAGTATTATATTTCCCAGCTGATTGTGCAGTTTTGCAGTTTCGAAAAAAAACAACCCTCAAAATCGGTTCTCAAAAAAAAATTAAAAAAAGTATTGTGTTTCAACATATATGTTAGTTCCATCTAAACTCAGTTGAAGTTTAATAGGTTTAAATGTATAACATATTTTGTCTCCTACTGCACAAAACAATGCAGAACTGCCAGCTGATCGTGCAGTTTCGAGAAAGGCTCAAAATCGGTTCTCCGAAAAAATGAAAACGTATATTTCAACATCCCCAAAGAAATAATGAGTTAGAACCTGTTGCCAGTGCAAACTATAGGGGATTTGCATGTGTCACTGCGCATGTCTACTGCAGTGCATGCTGGGATGGATTCTGTTGAAATCTGACATACAATTATTGGCAACATTTTATCAAACATTTGCAAAAATATTCCACCAATATCAGAGCCTGTATAAATGATCTGTGAAAACCAAGGCATGATGGGAAAGATCGGGGCTTGGGTCATGGAAAACATGTAAAACACATGGATATTGACATCAGACTATTGATACATAATCCATGCTGAACATGACATATTTTCTATAGATTTTACACGGTACCATAATAGTCCCATAATTCAATGAGAACCAAGATTCAAAATGGCGGCTATACAACTCCCCTATTACATGCCCTGACAGACCTATCTCCACTCCACCATTAATGGTACAGAATAAAATCTGTAGAAAACATGTCATGTTCAGCATGAACTATTTATCAATGCTCTTATGTCCATGTGTTATACATGTTCCCATAACACAAGCCTCCATCTTTCCCATCATGCATTTGGTTTTCATAGATCATTCACCAAAGCTGTGATACTGTGGAAAACATTGTTGCAATTTTCCATAAAAATGTTGCCAAATATTTTGTATGGCAGATTTCATCAGAATCCACCCAGGATGCACTGTAACAGACATGCGCAGTGGCACACGCAACTCCCCTATTACACGGCCTGACAGACCTATCTTCACTCCACCATTTCAGAGTACAGATAGCGAGGTATTGGTTTTGTTTACGGACGTTCAACACGTTATGAACAAGATGTTATTCGCATTAAACTCGCCAGTAAAACGCTTAGCTTCACGCCCAGTCAAGTAACCCAATACATTTCAGATTAATACGTTGCCCTGCCACCAGGGTACCCAGTAGTCTGAGGTCATGACAAAGTCAAGGTCACACCCCGGCGTCTCTAAAACTTCTGGTCTCCATTTGGACTTGGGTTTCCTAACTGCCCTCTCTATATCTGTGTTGACAGGGGACTTTTGGGGTTGGGACCTCCAGGGAGTCAGATTTTCAGAAAATGTACAATTGGCAGATGTACACATTTAGTAAATTCTGCTAAATTAGGCTGCAATTTGGTCAATATTAGGTAAATTCGAGTATATTTGGCATTGCATTGATTCTAGCAATCTGTTTGGTTAGGTTGAACTGTATTTTGAACTTTATTTTCGTCTGAAATGTGGGTTATATGTGAAGGTTGGCGTAGTTGAATTGTACATTTTCTGAAAATCTGACCCGTGGGCATGTTTTAGGGGCGGGTCGATAATAGGAGGACTGACTGTTGACTTTATACCAGAGATGCCAAATTCCCCGCCTTTTCTTCAATTCAATTCAAAACATCTTTTATTTGTATCTAGGGTGTTATACAAATAGGAGCCATTCATCTGAATATAAATCCAGGTCTTCCAGTATGTTTCCTAACTACAGGGAGTGGGAATTAGAACTAATTTGTTGTTTTATTATACTTAGCTGTATTCCCACATATATACTAAGCGGAGAGCAACAGTTGCCCGCCTGATGTTAATCCTGTACTGGATTTACCTATTAGCAACTAGAAAAGGGTCTCGAAAAATCAATGTAAATGATTTTACCCAAGCAAACTGTATAATATTATTAGGTTTATATATAGATAAAGGGAACGGTAGGAAGACCTAGGTGTAAATCCTAAAAGGTACCTAGAAACCTGTAGACCTGTTCATCGGAAAATTATTGTAAGATCACAGTGATGAATAAACGATATTTCTATTCTATTCTATTCTAATTGTAGGTTAGTTAGAGAGTCTGGGAAAACAAATTGTTGGCTATTGTTCTACTAGGTTCTAATGTCTGTTGTAAAAGGTTTGCTACAGGTGAGTATCAGTTGTAAACTGGTAGAATAAGATAATATAATTTCACTTTCTCAACTAGTTAATAACGTAAATATATAGTATAACTGGTACATTTCAAAACATTTTAATTTTCACAAGTTATTGGTTAGTCCAGACCCAACGTCCTAGTGTACCTAGTATTGTCATTTTTCACTCTAATTTAGCAGAATTTGAACGATGTGTAGAATTGTAGATTGTGCATTTTCTGAAAATCTGACTCATTAGATCTACAACATTGTGCAATCAGTCATCCAAACCACCACCACCACCACCACCACCCTTTACATCACAGATCCACTCTTTTATAACATGTGCTGTACATGTGCACCATGCAGTTAATGCCAATGCTACCCAATAGCTTCTGAAAGATGCCAAAGACCCGACATCCCTGGATATGTCTCTACACCCCTCATATATATTGACAGAATTGTGGTTTCTAGGGGTTCTTAAATTCACAACCTTCTGTAAAACAAAAAAAACTTAAGGGGTTTACAGCATTTTGAGTACTTGGACTTTTAATTGTCATAATATTATATATTTCTTAATGCAATATTTGATTTCAAATAACAAATTATACCCATCATAATTATAAATATTAATGGCGACGATGAGTGCCACCAAATACCGTACTCTTACTTCAAACCTCCCTTTCATATTTTATTTCCACTTAAAAATATCAAAGTGGTTTGTCAACAAGAGATCAGCAAAACACAGTTGAGAGTTATCTCTATACCTAGACTTATATATTGGGCTCTTAATATTAATAAATTCTTTTTCAAATTTAAAGATTTGTTAAAGTTTGTCCATAACTGGGTGCCTTAGTCTATAGCAGTATCCATTAGGAGCAGCTGTTGACCAGAAGTGTATTGGGTAGTTAGCCTGGAACAAAGCTATTGTAACGTGAACTCTTTATAAGGTCTGACAGTAGTCAGGCTACCACTTACCAGGGTGTTTATACTATAGGCACTGCACGGTACAAGGGGGGATAATGTCACCCTGCACTCAAACATTAATTTAACTTAAAAACTAATTCAAGTGACAATTTTTAACTTAGGTAAGTGGAAAATTCGTGTATCTATATGCCACATAAAAATGATAAACCTAGGATGAATGATGGAATAGTTGGATAAATTGAATACGAGTTGTGTTGCTTTTTCTTTCCAAATGTCGGTTTTCCGAGCATTTTGCTAATATAACACATTTTATATACACTTGTACTTTCCACTCAGATAGGGAGTAACTGGGTTAGTTTTTGCGAAAATGTACAATCTACAGTCACATCTATCAAATTCTACTAAATTAGAGTGAAAAATGATCAAAACTAAATATATCTGAGTTTACACATATTACACACATGTATTATATTCATTCAATAAATCTGTCTGGTTGTGTTGAACTGTATTTTCAACCTGATTTTTGTCTTAAAATTGTTTATTTGAGAGGATTGGTGAAGGCCAATTGTACATTTTCTGAGGATTTGACCCTAAAAGTCAATTATATCCCACGCTATAACACTTAGTGTAAACAGGGAGGTGTTTAGTATATACCTCCCTGGTTGAAATAGAAGCCATATTTGTTTTAATTGTATTTTTATCCATCAAGTAACACTTGCCAAATCCAATAAAACAAATTTATGTTATATTTTTATACGATGTTCCTTCACACTCTCCTCCCTCCCTGTCCGACATGTCGCTTTATATCTCCAATCGTCTCGTCCCCCGCCCCCCTCTCTGCCCCCGCCCCCTCTCTTCCCCCCCCCCCCATTAGATCTATTCCTCTCCCTTCTCTGTCCCTCCCTCTCGCTCTGTCGGTGAGACTGTCTCTCTCTTCTCTCTCTCTCTCTTTCCCCCGATCTCTCTCTCCCCTCTCTTCCCCCTCTCTTTTCGCTTTCCGCCCTCTTTTCTCTCCATCGTTCTCTCTCCCCGTGTATATCTCCTATCTCTCTCCTCTCTCTCCTCTTCTCTCTTCTCGCTCTCCACTCTCTCTTCTCTCCCTAGCGCTCCCTCTTTTTCTCTCTCTCGCTCTCTATCCCTGAATTTCTTTCCTCTCTTTCCCCTTTCTCCCTCTTTCTCTCTCTTTCTCTCTCTCCCTCAACCCACCTGCACCCTATCCACGAAGGCCAAAGTCAAACATTTCGTATGTAAAATTACTCTATAGCCATAATGCCAGGAACTACCAACCTTCGCCCGCTTTTCTGTATCTCCCTCCCTCCACGCCCCCCCCCCCCTGCCCCCTGCCCTCCACGCCCCCCCCCCCCCCCCAGCCCCATCCCAAGCTATTAATGCTAATACCTTCCACTACAAGTAACCTCCAGCACCTGGATTAAGATCCTAAACCACAGATCAACCCACAACTCTTCCCTTTTTCCCAGCTCCCATCACCTCTCCCCAGAGACCGGGACCTCCCGCGGGTTCAGGCGGCTGATGGTCGGGGCGAGGCCGGAGGGAGTCTGGCGGCGCCTAGGCCCCCACCTCCCGGGACTCAGTATCAATTAAGCCGGTCTCTCTCCCCGGGGTGGCTGTGGTGAGTGCGGGCCCACCTGCCGGGCTTGGAAACACATTGGGCGCTCGCGGCTGGGAGTAAATGATAGTAGTTTCACACTGTTAAACATACGAGTTATTATTAATGGATTTTGCAAGCCATGAAGTTATGGTTCTTTGGGCCCTGGCCGGGTTGATATCAGGAAGGAAAAAACATCTGGAGTAAATCTGGACTGGTTCCAGTAGTAAATGGTTGTAGTTTTCCCCTAGTGAACATAACGGTTTTCTAATGGACTTCTTAACCCTAGTTAGTTTGTTTATTTTCTTTTTCTCTAGCGCCAGAGATAAATTAGAGGAAGATTTGTTGAATGTGGTGTCCATTAGCAATTGACAGAAACTCCACACTTTTAAAAGTAGTAAAAATAACTCGGAACGTTTATGGATTCCAGGATTTCATTGATGGATCCATGTGAGATATATATATATATAGACACATGGGTGAAGTTTCCTGAAAATGTACAATTGACCTTCACCAATCCTCTCAATTAACCTAAATTTAAGACGAAAATCAGGTTCAAAATACAGTTCAACATAACCAGACAGATTTATTTAATGAATACAATACAGAATACACTCAAATATACTCAGTATTTATCATTTTTCACTCTAACTTAGCAGAATTTGAGAGATGTGTAGAACTGTAGATTGTGCATTTTCTGAAAATTTAACCTACATATTAGACTATTAGCTACTATTGGTATATCGGGTTCCATTTGCTATTTATAATCCATGTATATACTCATAGCAAAGAAGAATATCGAAATGTTATCTAAAAAAATCATCTGAAAGTTAAAAAAGAAATCCAATTCGACTATTTCTACTACACCCTTACAACATGAACACATAATTAATGTACTAGAAGATATGCCCAATCACAACTTGACTTAATGATCCCATTAAAAACAATATTTTTACTCTTTTAGACATGGGTGGGTTTGATGGATCGGTTTTACCAGGGCTAGTGGGTTTTTGATTTCACTTTGGTCGATGTATCACAGATATGTATAAATGTAGGCCCGAAGGGAACAAATCTGTACTGAATATCCAATGAGTAATTGATTATGTTTTTAGACTTGTAGTTTACAGTATATATATGGAAAATCTATCAATATCATATGGTGATATTTTTATGTGATATTTCTTCAGGACGCTCTAAAATATATTAATCAAAGATATGTCTGATCAGAAAAAAAGTATCTCCATGAAATTGTCCAGAATGATTATATGGGTCAAATCGCCAGAAAATGTACAATTGGCCTTCACCATTCCTCTCAAATAATCCAAATTTAAGACGAAAATCAGGTTCAACATAACCAGACAGATTTATTGAATGAATACAATACGGAATACACTCAAATATACTCAGTATTTATCATATTTCACTCTGATTTAGCAGAACTTGTGAGATATGTAGAATTGTAGATTGTGCATTTTCTGGAAATCTGGCCCATTTATGTAGCTTTTGTCTATTAACTAAAAATCCTGGATTTTGCAAGGTAATTAGAAGGGGTAAGACTTTCCCCAGAGACTTTCGAGCTTCTCTGACTTCATATTGGGTCAAGAAAAACCGTGTCTCAAAGTAACACTTTGGCTCTCTCTCCCCTCTCTCTCTCTCTTCCTCTCCGGTCTCCCTCCTTTTTCTCTCTCCCCTCTCTCCCCCTGCCCCCACTCTCTATCTGCCTCTCTCTGTCTTCCTATCCGCTCTCTCTCCTCTCTCCCAGAACCTGCTATTATAAAAGTGCCTTGGTAAAAAATGCTCCCCATGCAGGAAGAAAAACGTATTAATTGTCTCAGGAGTAACACTTTCGCTCTCTCTCTGTCTCTCTCTTCCTCTCTCTGTCTCTCCGGTCTCTTTCCCCCTGCCCTCCCTACTCTCTCTCTCTCTGTCAGCCTCCCTCTTCCCCGCTCTCTCTCCTTCCCAGAACCTGTTATTATAAGAGTGCCTGTCGTCAGGACCTGCTATTATAAGAATGCCTAACCTCAGAATTCCAGGTGTCCACGAAGTGTCACAACTAATATAAGATGAAGGTGTATGTCATATGACTGTGTGTGACCCTGGAGGACCCTGGAGGACCCCTCACACTATGCACCTAACGATCTAACATGGCACCAGGGGCGCATTATAGTATTGGTACAGCTTGAACTTCTTTGTTGTAATTTTCTGTCAAATCTATTTCTGTATTTTGGATTTCAATTCAGCAATGTACCACTGTGAAATCTTTCTAGACACAATTAAGATGATTGTTTTTACAACTAAAGGCAACAATTAGTGTTTTAGTGTGACGGGAGAGGGATATTAATTCTTATCAGCTCTTATTGTATACATATCTGTATACATATAACCCAGGGAATAATCTTCTATCACATTTCACTCACCTAGAGAAAATAAAATAGGTAAAATTAAAAACACACATTCCCAACATCCTAGAAACAAGGCATATATTACGATTTGAGTTTCATGTGGTTTGCTTATTCTGAACTGAGTCCTGACTAATAAATATGACAACACAAGTTTTAAAAATGTTTAGGTTTTACCCAGATTTCCGTACAAAAGTAGGTTTCTAATAATTAAATAATTAACATGAATAAATCAATCCCTTTTTTTCTTTGACTTTTATAGTTCAGTTATGGATCGGGAAACCTTGTTTTCAATTTCCTTGTCCTATAAAAATTAATGTCCCTGCTAAGGGAGGGGCTATGGGTGCCAAGGGAGGGGCTATGGGTGTCAAAGGAGGGGCAAGTGATGCCCCTTTAGCCCCTCCCTATACACACAAACATAAGCAGGAAGAGGATATGCCTGTCCTCGAGAGGTATTTGAAGTTTGGAGTCTTTGAGAAGCTGCACATGTTTCTCCAATACCAACCCTGAATACACAAACCATCTTCTTAATATCTGGCATTTGTTTTCACTCTCAACCACCGACTTCCCTCGTCTGGCTGACTAGAATGTCTCTACAATAATACACAGGTTGTTGGTGGACTTTCAGGGTCAGATTGTCAGAAAATGTACAATTCAACTTCACCAATCCTCTCAAATAACCCACATTTCAGACGAAAATAAAGTTCAAAATACAGTTCAACCTAACCAGACAGATTGCTAGAATCAATGCAATGCTGAATATACTCGAATTTACCTAGTGTTGACCAAATTGCAGGGTAATTTAGCAGAATTTACTAAATGTGTACAGCTGCCAATTGTACATTTTCTGAAGATCTGTTGTTGGTGAACTTGAGCAGCTGGGGTTTGGTGTCATTCCATCCTGTGTTACAGCACAGGTAAATATTGAAACCAATTATTCTGTAGTATTTTGGGATGTTGGACATGACATGGATTTAGTCCAGTATTTTTCTTTTTATCATGTTTGGTATTACTTTCGTCTGTAATAATGTTGTTTTATACAGTTTTTAGTAAATTGAGTAGTTCTATTGTAGATTCTATGCATCTCGGAGACTCCGCAATCGTTGCCCTCAACAAAATCAAGGTCATAATCCTACAAATATGGGACAAAACCCCAAAATAATAAAGACATCCTTGTAGCCTAAAGTTGTTTTTAAATGAATTAAACATGGTCAATGAATGGGAAATCTCGCATACATGTTATGCAAAATTATGAACCATAAACGACTTTTATTTGATAAAAAAGGGGGGAAATAGTTCAGCCAAAATGGGTTGCTTACAAGCCGCACTATAAAGGTGGTTGATACTGTTCCAGTCTAGGCCCAAAGATGAGAGAGTCCCTTCAAACGGAGGGAAAGACTCTCGCCTCAAACCACAAAGTGCCATTATAATTCTATTATAGCTGCAAAATGTCTTATATTCCCATTAAAACACCGCGCTGAGCGGAGCGAAGTAGGCGTCTAATCACTGACATAACTATAACCATTCTTATCTGATCTGAGGGTTTAGACCTAGACTGGTAAGATAATAATGGTATGTGAGCCTACTTTGCTAATCTGTTTCCTGGCGTTTTAATGGGACTATAATGACATTTTGCGGTCTTAATGGAATTATAATGGCACTTTGTGGTTTGAGGCGAGAGGCTTTCCCTCCGTTTTAAGGGACTCTCTCATCTTTGGGCCTAGACTGTCTGTATAGTCCATGCACCCAGATATATCTCACAGAGTGCATGCTCAGCAAACCGTACCTCTAATATACCAGCATTTCACCCACCTTTGGGTCAGATCGTCAGAAAGTGTACAATTGGCAGCTCTACACATTTAGTAAATTCTGCTAAATTAAGCTGCAATTTGGTCAATACTCGGTAAATTCGAGTATATTCGGCATTGCGTTGATTCTAGCAATCTGTTTGGTTAGGTTGAACTGTGCTTTGAACTTTATTTCTGTCTTAAATGTGGGTTATTTGGGACGAATTGTACATTTTCTGAAAATCTGACCCATATACTGTACCAGCAATTCACCCACCTTTATCTCCTCCTGTATCACTCGCACATGGCCTCCGAGCCCCTCCCGAGCCCTTCCGAGCAGCTCCCTCCTCCATGTCTCAGATAATCCAGCATACCTGGAGGAGGATTATGCGGATAATATCAGGGGTCATACACCCTAATGCTACCCCAGAGATCATGAACATGTCATCTTTTTTAATTTCTGGGTGAGGTGTGTTGAGCGCTGGGGCGTTGTTCCTAAACACCCGATGTAATATATATGTGAAGGGGACTGGTAGAAAAAGGTGTGTTGATGGGGTGAAAAGTTATATATGTGAGTCAATTAATGACATGTATGGAAGATTGGAAGGGTTGGCATCTGGCTATATGGTTGATGGTGTAAGGGTGGACTCGATCAATGCATAGAAAAGCTCATCCTCCCTAGGCAGGCCCTATACTCCGCAACCAGTTTCTACGTACTAGGGTCAGATCTTCAGAAAATGTACAATTCACTTTCACCAATCCTCTCAAATAACCCAAATTTCAGACGAAAATAAAGTTCAAATTACAGTTCAACCTAACCAAACGGATTGCTAGAATCAATGCAATGCCAAATATACTCGAATTTACCTTGTATTGGCCAAATTGCAGCCTATTGTAGCAGAATTTACTGAATTTTAAGATTTTAAGCCGAGAAAATTAAAATTGAATAATAGAATCCCATCTCATCTCTATGCCTGTCTCCCCCTTCTCTGTCTCTCCTTCTCTCTTTCCTCTCTCTTTCCTCTCTTTTTCCTCTCTTTTTCCTCTCTTTTTCCTCTCTCTTTCCTTCTCCTTCTCTCCCCATCTCTCCTCTCTCCATCTCTCGCTCTTTCCTGTCTCTTTTTCCTCTCTTTTTCCTCTCTTTCCTCTCTCTTTCCTTTCTCCTTCTCTCCCAATCTCTCCTCTCTCCATCATTTCTCCCTGTTCTGTCCCTATGCCCCCACTTCTGGCCTCTCTGCCCCCCCCCCCTGACATCCCCACCCTGTATGGCGGTATATCTAGGTTCACAGAGCGTGTAAGGGTGCCATATGCCCCCCCCCCCCCCCCACACCCCCGGATATCCCCACCCTGTATGACGGTATATCTAGGTTCACAGAGCGTGTAAGGGTGCCATATGCCCCCATGCCTTATGATAGCTAGCTACATGTATATCTCATATTCACACTCATATCAGCCGTACTGTATCCTACCCTTACTTTATGTGCTGCCAGACGTTCTGTGGGGTGCATGGGGGTTGGGGGTTACAGTCATAGTATAGGTCACCGACCTGAGACTATGCCCTGTAAATGGTAGAATAAGTTCGAAGTATCATCCTCCCTAGGCAGGCCCTCTATTCCGCAATGAGTTACTCCATACTAGTACGTAGAAACTGGTTGCGGAGTATTGGGCTTGTCTAGGGAGGATGGGAAGTATGTGCATACCACGATGAACTTCATTTCGTATTGAAACAATTCTTATATTTCAATCTTGGTCTAAATTTGGTAAAATGACAGAATTTGAGTACTAGATATAAGCCCTTTTTGCCCATAACTTAAAAAGAAAACACAATTAAAATTGATCACACAATCACATCAGGGGAATATTTAATATATGGGTCAGATTTTCAGAAAATGTACAATTCAACTTCGCCAATCTTCTCATATAACCCAAATTTCAGACGAAAATAAAGTTCAAAATATAGTTCAACCTAACCAAACAGATTGCTAGAATCAATGCAATGCCGAATATACTCGAATTTACCTAGTATTGACCAAATTGCAGCCTAATTTAGCAGAATTTACTAAATGCGCACAGCTGCCAATTGTACATTTTCTGAAAATGTTACCCATATGGCCAATAAAACACACCAGAAATTACTTTTATGGACACATTTAGGGATTAGGACCTATAGATACACGCTTATCGAAATAGGCATAAACCCCCGAGGGTTTGCCTGACACGCAGTATGTAAGTCAGTATTTACACAAATCAGAGCGGGAGAGAAGAGGAGTGATAGTGGACGAGGGTGTTTATTAGCTATTTGTTTGTTCCCTACCCTCTACATAACCCCACGGGGATGGGAGAACGCTAAATATACACGGGGGTGATGTCTGAGGGGAGATATTAGTGGTGGGGGAAGTACATGCTTAAATTGATGTATCTATTATATCTATACCCGGGTGCGGTTTAACAACCAGGTATTAAATTTATACTGGGTGGTTCCTGTGGGGTGAGCGGCTGTCAGTCAAACTGAAGGCAATGGGGAGAGGGAGAGGGGAAAGAGAGAGTAGTTCACCATGAACATTGTCAAGCGTTGCCTTCATCGAAAGAGAAAGGAACTAGGGGGAGAGGGAAGGGAAGGAGCGAGAGAGAGAGGGAGAGAGGGGGGGGGTCGAAGAGACAGAGAGAGAGAGACAGAGAGAGAGAGAGAGAGACAGACAGAGAGATGGAAAGAGGGAAAGGAATCAGATCAGAAAATTTGAGGAAATAATGTAGGGAAATAATGTAGGGATAGCCAGCATGGGGAGAGAGGGAAAGGGGAGGGGCTTTAAAGGGCTCTGAAAGTAAATGAGTGCAGTTTTAAAACAATCAAATTATTCGAAGAAATCGGATAAACATATTTTTTTCTCAAATTAACAAGGCGATTTTATGCTGGAAATAGATGACAATAAAGATGCAGGATGGCAAAAAAAGCACCAGAATAAATAAAAAACTGCAATCGGCTACCACCCTTTATCGCCATTTTCCTGAATATGCATACATGTGGGTGACGTCACCAGAAAATGTACAATCCCCCCTCACCAATTGTTTCAAATAACCCAAATTTCAGACGAAAATAAAGTTCTAAATACAGTTCAACCTAACCAAAAAGATTGCTAGAATCAATGCAATGCCAAATATACTCGATGGTCCTGGGTATATAAAGTGCCTTTCTGTCTCTTTTCTCTGTCTCTCTCTCCCTTCTTTTCTATCTCTATGATAGACTATGTCCTGGGTATGATCATAAACTGCCTGCCTCTCAGCCTTTCCGCCCTTGATATAACCATACTAAATGTGTTGATAAGGATGTAAAGCAACCAATCTCACTCACTCCCTCTCAGCTCTCCCACCCTTGGTATAACCATATTAAATCTGTTGATAAGGGCGTAAAGCAACCAATCTCACTCACTCACTAAATGGGAATATTTACTATCGATCTTACAGATTACAGATACCTTGTGAATGTAGCCATATCATAAAGACGAAGATCTTTTGGGTAAAGGGTCAGACAGACCCCTTCTTCCCATGACTCTGTATTAACCAATTATCGCCCTATCAGATAACCGGAAACGTGATCCGTTGTGTCGGCGCCTGCGCATCACACCGGAAGTGCTGTAATCAATCCCGACAGTCCATGTGCAGGATTGTTGATGTTAATATTGAACTACATACGGGTATTCCAATGATGCATAGGTACCACTCTCTGTCTATGTACGTCTATTATAGGTATACCTGGGTAAAGTCTTTAGAAAATGTACAATTGGCCTTCACCAATCCCCTCAAATAACCCAAATTTAAGACGAAAATCAGGTTCAAAATACAGTTTAACATAACCAGACAGGTTTATTGAATGAAAACAATACAGAATACACTCAGATGTATATAGTATCTATCAAATTTCACTCTAATTTAGCCGAATTTGAGAGATGTGTAGAACTGTAGATTGTGCATTTTCTGACAATCTGACCCAGCTTGCCCTGGGAGGGGTGTACATTACCGTCAGGTTATCGTAGTAACCCGTTAATACCAGCGTAATGTTTAGATGGATTAATCTGATCTGTTTCCTTAGGTAGATTGATAAAGTGATTGAAAATTATTTATTTTTGGAGTTTGGTTCTGGCAGGAACTTTATAGCCCAGACAAGATTGCTATCTTTAGGTAAATATTTCGACAATGTTGTTTTAGCTGGCGAGGTTGGTTAAATTGATTAAGCCATAGGATCAATTTCTCGTTCCAATCCTCAGGCCTGGCATGCCTACACATGTATGCATATTCACTCTAGGTCCGAACCCTCAGATCAGATAAGAATGGTATCTCAGTGATTAGACGCCTACTTCGCTAATCAGTCTCCAAGCCTAGGACTCGGCGTTTAATGGGAATATAATGACATCGTGCGGTCTTAAAGGAATTATAATGGCACTTTTCGGTTTGAGGCGAGAGGCTTTTCCTTCATTTAAAGGGACTCTCTCATCTTTGAGCCTAGACTGTATTGACATAATTCTGAACACGTACGTTGATCTCGCGGTGAATAAATGGTGTCAGGATATTGGGCCAAATAACAAGGTCTCCAGTGTGAGTGGAGGAGGCGGAAGTAGACTAAGAGGTAAATATATTTGTAGTTTATACTTGCTCTATCGTCTGCAGGTGTGTGACGTCACAAACAGTCGTCACACACGTGTCTCTGGCAAACAAAACATTCAGGGCTTCCCATAAGCCATTGCGCGAGTATTGTAAATACAGGGGCGGGGGTGATATTTGGGTCAGATTTTCAGAAAATGTACAATTGGCAGCTGTACACATTTAGTAAATTCTTCAAAATTAGGCTGCAATTTGGTTAATACTAGGTAAATTCGAGTATATTTGGTATTGTATTGATTCTAGCAATCTGTTTAGTTAGGTTGAACTGTGTTTTGAACTTTATTTTCGTCTAAAATTTGGGTGATTTGAGAAGATTGACGAAGGTGAATAGTACATTTTCTGAAAATCTTAGCCATTTCGGGGAAGGTAGGCGAGCACATTTTCCTTGTTTAAAACAACTATTGTTATAAAATAGATTTTTTTTTCAGTTCCTGGGAGGTGGTTTTCTAAAAAGATATTTAAAAAAAAAGAAAAGTTACCCCCACTACCTAGTTTTTAGCCAGATAACTCGTTTTTTTCACCTCACCCTCGCGAGTTTGCTCCCAAAATGCTAAGACTGACCACGTGATGCTTGAACGTCTGAACATCTAACCAATAACATGACGTTGTGACGTCGTTGTTAGGGACGTGGGTTGTTCTTGGCTCGTGTTCATAGGCTTAGCCTCATTTGTTGATGGGTTAGGGTGAGGCCAAAAAAAACTAAGTTTTGTTTGCACTAAATTAACCCAGCTCTGCAGTTACAGCCGTCCCACAGCGCGACCACCCTGTATACAGTACAGGGTAGAAAATGTACAATTGGCAGCTGTACACATGTAGTAAATTCTGCTAAATTAGGCTGCAATTTGGTCAATACTAGGTAAATTCGGGTATATTCGACATTGCATTGATACTAGCAATCTGTTTGGCTAGATTGAACTGTATTTTGAACTTTATTTTCGTCTGAAATTTGGGTTATTTGAGAAGATTGGTGAAGGTGAATCGTACATTTTCTGAAAACTTGACCTAAAGGGGCCTGGGGGCACAGGGCGGCGGGGCGGGGTGGGGGTGGAGAGACAGGGGGTTGAATGGGGTTTAATGCCTATATACCTTAGCCTGAATAATTACCTGTCCTTCATAATCAGCCTTTCTAAATATTGACCTTTTACAAACAGAGTAAGATAATTGTAGTTATAAATGAGGTTAAACAAGTTAAACATAGGTCTGTTTCTGGTTTAGACCAGCTGAAATATAACATGTACTTCTGCCAATAAAAACTAATTAAAAAAGACTAAAATAACTAGGTAGGGGGAGGCGCTTTAGAGGAACTGAAACTTGTTTAACACAATTGTTTTTTTAAACGAGGAGAGAAATGTACTTTTTATTACCATTTTCTTCGTCAGTGAAGCTTTGAAAGATTTTTCTAGATTTGATGAAGGGCAATAATTAGCCCGAAAGCTAGTGAAATAAATATCGTAACCATAAATAAAGGGTTTATTTTCTACCTTTTGCATCAACTATAACCAACTACCGGGAACCATCGATATACAAGCGATAACACTTACCTCGATACATTTTTCTAGATTAAAAAAAAGATAATTTTTGAGTGACTCACATTAACTGTTTTTATACAAGAGAAATGTACTTCATAAGGACTTTTGTGATTATAGACGTTTTGGGTTCATTAACTTCTTTTTGGTAAACATGGAGTATTATAGCAAGAACAGCATAGTATCACGTATGAGGGGGGCTATATTCTCTGACTATGGCCGAAAACAACGAGGCTGTAGGCCGAGTTGTTTTTCGGCCATACGAGGAGAATATAGGCCACCGAAGACGCGATACTGTGCTATTCTTGCTTTTATTCCATGATTCTTAACTTAAAACAACTTTATTTGCATTAATTTCATCAAACTGTGTTGTCCCCCAAGTCTCGAACGGTCGTGACGTCACTGTACAATACAGGGAGTTTATATTGTCCACCTTGTGAGCGGCAAGTATATCGATTATATTGTACGCTCACGGCCAAATCATGAAATAAATGGGTCAGATCGCCAGAAAATGTATAATTCACTTCCCCAATTTTCTGAAATAACCCACTTTGCGGTTTGAGGTGAGAGGCTTTCCCTACGTTTGAAGGGACTCTCCCATCTTTAGGCCTAGACTGACAACCTCATCTGAGAAGTCTTTTTACAGGAGTACATAAAAGTGAATGGGCAGCACGTGGGTGAGCTTTGAGGCATGTTTGGTTTAGAGAGGGACGATAATAGGGAGTTGTGAGGGTGGGCAGCCACAAGTTGTTCCTCTCTATGTAAAACATGCAGTAAAACACAACCCCTGTGTCTTGCCTAACAGTGTATGGAAGGCCTCCTGACATCTCTGTTAATACCTTACTGTTTATAGTACATTCCACATAGCTTGGTGAGTTAATACCTTACTGTTTACTGTAGGTTCCACATAGCTTGGTGAGTTAATACCTTACTGTTTACAGTACGTTCCACATAGCTTGGTGAGTTAATACCTTACTGTTTACAGTACGTTCCACATAGCTTGGTGAGTTAATACCTTACTGTTTACAGTATGTTCCACATAGCTTGGTGAGTTAATACCTTACTGTTTACTGTATGTAACTTCCACATAGCTTGGTGAGTTAATACCTTACTGTTTACTGTATGTTCCACATAGCTTGGTGAGTTAATACCTTACTGTTTATAGTACATTCCACATAGCTTGGTGAGTTAATACCTTACTGTTTACTGTACGTTCCACATAGCTTGGTGAGTTAATACCTTACTGTTTACTGTATGTTCCACATAGCTTGGTGAGTTAATACCTTACTGTTTACTGTATGTTCCACATAGCTTGGTGAGTTAATACCTTACTGTTTACTGTATGTTCCACATAGCTTGGTGAGTTAATACCTTACTGTTTACTGTATGTTCCACATAGCTTGGTGAGTTAATACCTTACTGTTTACTGTATGTGCGACATAGCTTGGTGAGTTAATACCTTACTGTTTATAGTACATTCCACATAGCTTGGTGAGTTAATACCTTACTGTTTACTGTATGTTCCACATAGCTTGGTGAGTTAATACCTTACTGTTTACTGTATGTTCCACATAGCTTGGTGAGTTAATACCTTACTGTTTACTGTATGTTCCACATAGCTTGGTGAGTTAATACCTTACTGTTTACTGTATGTTCCACATAGCTTGGTGAGTTAATACCTTACTGTTTACTACTGTATGTTCCACATAGCTTGGTGAGTTAATACCTTACTGTTTACTACTGTATGTTCCACATAGCTTGGTGAGTTAATACCTTACTGTTGACAGTATATTCCACATAGCTTGGTGAGTTAATACCTTACTGTCTATAGTACATTCCACATAGCTTGGTGAGTTAATACCTTACTGTTTATAGTACATTCCACATAGCTTGGTGAGTTAATACCTTACTGTTTACTGTATGTTCCACATAGCTTGGTGAGTTAATACCTTACTGTTTACTGTATGTTCCACATAGCTTGGTGAGTTAATACCTTACTGTTTACTGTATGTTCCACATAGCTTGGTGAGTTAATACCTTACTGTTTACTACTGTATGTTCCACATAGCTTGGTGAGTTAATACCTTACTGTTTACTACTGTATGTTCCACATAGCTTGGTGAGTTAATACCTTACTGTTGACAGTATATTCCACATAGCTTGGTGAGTTAATACCTTACTGTCTATAGTACATTCCACATAGCTTGGTGAGTTAATACCTTACTGTTTATAGTACATTCCACATAGCTTGGTGAGTTAATACCTTACTGTTTACTGTATGTTCCACATAGCTTGGTGAGTTAATACCTTACTGTTTACTGTATGTTCCACATAGCTTGGTGAGTTAATACCTTACTGTTTACTGTATGTTCCACATAGCTTGGTGAGTTAATACCTTACTGTTTACAGTACATTCCACATAGCTTTGTGTAAGGGTACTTACTGAGAGCCACTTGTGTCCAGGGTATATTGTCATATAATAAGGCTGAAGTCGCCAGAAAATATACAAGTTGCTTTCACTCTACAGTCTAGCCCCAAAGTTGAGAAAGTCCCTTCCAGCGAAGGAAAAGCCTCTTGCCTCAAACCGCAAAGTGCCATTATACTTCCATTAAGACTGAAAAATGTCATTATATTCCCATTAAAACGCTGAGTTCTTGGCAAGGAAACCAATTAGCGAAGTAGGCTGACATACTGTTCTTATCTGATCTGAGGGTTTGGTCCTAGAGTGTCTAGGTCCAAACCGAAACCCTCAGATCAGATAAGAATGATATGTTGGCCTACTTCGCTAATAGGTTTCCTGGCCTAGGTCTCAGCGTTTTAATGGGATTATAATGACAGGCTGCGGTCCTAATGGAATTATTAATGGAATTATAATGGCACTTTGCGGTTTAAGGCAAGAGGCTTTCCCTTCGCACCTTTGAAGGGACTCTCTCAACTTTGGACCTAGACTGCTTGGACCAATCCTCTCAAATAACTCCAAAGATATATATGTGAGTTTGAAAATACAGGACAGGTTGTTGTATTGAACGAGTCCAATACCGAATGTACCCATATATAACTAATATTGACCATTATTCAGCCTAATTTAGCAAAATTTGATACATATGTCATATGTTGAGCTGCCAATTGTATATTTTCTGGTGTCATATCTTGAGCTCGTTTTGTTTGTCCAGGGATATCTCTGCGGCTTCTCATAACAAACCTGGTAAAAAAAACTTGTGGGTATTGTATATGGGTCAGATTTTCAGAAAATGTACAATTCGCCTTCACTAATCCTCTCAAATAACCCACATTTAAGACAAAAATGAGCTTCAAAATCCAGTTTAACATAACAGAACTGAAACTTTAAATCAATATGATACCAAATATACTCAGATATACCCAGTATTCACCATTTGTCAGCCAAATTTAGCAGAATTTCCTAAATGTGTAGAGCTGCCAATTGTACATTTTCTGAAAATCTTACCCATATGGTAAGTCAGATACCAACCTCGTAACATCCTATCAAAATGTTATTATATTCACATTAGGACGTCTAGTCCTAGGCCAGGAAACTGATTAGCAAAGTAGGCGTCCAATCACTGACATACTACTCTTATCTGATCTGAGGGTTTGGACCTAGACTGGCTAAAGGGCTGGTTCCATTGGTACGGATACGGATACGGATACGGCAAAATTCGCTCACATTAAAATATACAGGCATGTTTCCATGTGTGCGGATCCGTACACGTCAACAGGTACGGATACGGATACGGTAAAACCGATCGCTCCATGTAGCGATCGGGACGTTTCCGTACTCCATTCGTATGGTTTCCCTCTTTGATGCCATTACATTCTAGACGTATGGGTTCACTCCAAAATAGGTTACCGTATCCGCATGACGGATTCGTATCCGTACTAACATTCGTATCCGTACCAATGGAACCAGCCCTTAAGGAGGGAAATTCCTCTTAAGTGGGTCAGACTTTCAGAAAATGTACAATCTTGAGATCTACACATTCAGTAAATTCTGCTAAACTAGACTGAAAAATGGTCAACACTCGGTATATTCGAGTATATTTGACATTGCCTTGATTCCAACAATCTATTTGGTTATATTGGACTAACTTTTGAACCTCATTATTGTCTTAATTTTGAGTGATTTGAGAAGATTGGTGAAGGCGAATTGTAAATTTTCTGGCGATTTCACTTGGTAGTGGGTCAAATTATCAGAAAATGTACAATTCGGATTCACCAATCCTCTCGAATAACCCACATTTAAGACAAAAATGTGCTTCAAAATGCAGTTTAACATAACTGAACTGATACTTTAAATCAATGCGATACCAAATATACTCAGATATACCTTGTACTCTTCACTTTTCAGACTAATTTAGGAGGATTTCCTAAATGTGTAGAGCTGCCAATTGTACATTTTCTGAAAATCTGTCCCTTAGGATTTCTGACGCAACGTGCCCCAGAGTGGGAAAGGTGGAGTACTATTTACGTTGGCTGGTGTTGGCAGAACCAGAGGTGGAGGGGGATAGCCACAGTATTGGGGCAGTCTGTTTTCCACTGGATTAGCAACACAAATAAACTCCTATTGGAAACAGGCAGGCGCTTAATTGAACAGATCGCATTTGCTTATTTCTCCTCCGCCTTCCTCCCTCAGTTTCCACTAACACAAGTGAGGCTTTTCACCAGTGCACGAGCCCTGGGTCAGATTGTCAGAAAATGTACAATTCACCTTCACCAATCTTCTCCAATAACCCAAATTTCAGAGGGAAATAAAGTTCAAAATACAGTTCAACCTAACCAAACAGATTGCTAGAATCAATGCAATGCCGAATATACTCGAATTTGCTAAATATTGGCCAAATTGCAGCCTAATTTAGCAGAATTTACTCAATGAGTACAGCTGCCAATTGTACATTTTCTGAAAATCTGACCCGCGTACAGAATACGGTTTGGCATGTGTTACGTTCTAGGTGCAGAGGTGAGAGTGAATGTTTGTGTTTGTGTGGTGGGGGCGGGGGGTTGGGGGGGGGGGGGCAGTGTATGTGTGGGGGAAGGGGGGGGGATGCATTAGGGTCAAATCGTCAGCTCTACATCTGCTAAATTAGGCTGGAAATAAAGGATACATTTTAGGTACATCTGGGTATATTGCATGGGAGTTCAAAAAAAGTTCATTCAGAAAATCTCACCAATCCTTCTTATTTCTGTTCACCAATACTCTCAAGTGATTATACAGGATTTAAGACAGAAATCATATTCAGAATACAGCCTCAGATAAGAATGGTATGTCAGTGATTAGATGCGTTCTAAAAAGAAAATGGGATTATAATGACATTTTCAGTTTTAATGGAACATTTGTTTTTCAAAAATAAAAATATCAAACTTAAAATGGAGAAGTACTCATCATATGTCCCAATGTTTACTACCATTAGAATAGGCTTGATCTCCTTTTTCAAATAATTATGATATCTCAAAATCCATTTTTTGCGACTTGTGAGTCATTTTCCTGTGACACATCACAAATAGACTAACTAGAGCGTATTCCATGGACTGGAAGGAGCAGCTCGAGGTATATGGGTCAGATCGTCAGAAAATGTACAATTCATCTTCACCAATTCTCTGAAATAACCCAAATTTCAGACAAAAATAATGTTCAAAATACAGTTCAACCTAACCAAACTGATTGCTAGAATCAATGCAATGCTGAATATACTCGAATTTACCTAGTATTGACCAAATTGCAGCCTAATTTACCAGAATATACTCAATGTGTACAGCTGCCAATTGTACATTTTCTGAATATCTGACCCATATATAGGCTGTACAGTAGAGAGGTGGTGCAGCAGATGTGCCCAGACCTACAGTGTGAAGCATCTGGTAGCATTAAGGGATCAGGTATCTGGCCAGCCAGGCTCTAGGTAAACACGGCTCCGGGCCAGCGACTGCGAGGAGCGGGAGAGCATGGAAAAGTCATTAGCTGCTCCAGGGTTCAGTGCATGAGGGGTCTAGGGGGTATAGACACACCCTGGAGGAAGAACTGACTGGGGGAACGCTGGTGTACAGGGGTGAAGTCGCTACTTCCACCGCTTGGGATTGGGAGAGGGAGAGGGAAGGGAGAGAGGACGAAAGGGAGATCCATGGAAGAGAGACAGAGGTGTGGGGAGGAAAGGAAGAGGGAAGAGAGAGAGGGAGAGGGAGGTTGAGGTGGATGAGGAGGAAGGGAGAAGGAGGGAGAGAGAGGGAGAGAGAGGGAGAGAGAGGTGGATGAGGAGGAAGGGAGAAGGAGGGAGAGAGAGAGAGAGGGAGGGAGGCAGTGGGGAGGGGGAGAGAGGTGGATGGAGGGAGAGAGGGAGAGCTATAGAATCTAGATACACAATGAAAGAAGGGCAGAGTGCACGACGAGGGTGAGGGGCGAGCGAGAGGGGGAAAGAGAGACAGAGAGAGAGAGGTGGAGCAGGGAGAGAGAGAGAGAGGAGAGGGAAAAAGAGAGAAGGATAGAGAGAGAAGGAGAGAGAGAGAGATGTAAAGTGAACGTGGGGAAATGACCAACGTGGAACTTTTCCTGAATTTCCTACCTGATATCAGCCCCTGACTCTTCCACCTCCAGTAGGTATGGATACCGCATGGCTTACCCTCAGGTGTGGGAGACAAGGTGGTCACTTACCATATTGCTGTGTACCATCATCTATTAAATTACTACGTACAGTTTCAAATTGAATTCCAAAAATGTTTACCTATGGAGTTACACCAACATTATACATTGTGATACTGGCAAAGGTGTGTTTAATATAAGGTTCAGTGTTCAGAAAATGTACAATTCTTTTTCATCAATCCTCTCAAATAAGCCACATTTAAGACAGAAATGAGCTTCAAAATGCAGTTTAACATAACAGAACAGATACTTTAAATCAATGCGATACCAAATATACTCAGATATACCCGGTATTCATCGATTTTCAGCCTGATTTAGCAGAATTTCCTAAATGTGTAGAGCTGCCAATTGTACATTTTCTGAAAATCTGACCCATAATGTGTTTAATTCGATTTAAACCTTATTCAAAACTACCACTCAATTGCCCTTGCATACCCTGGAAGGCCGGGGGAAATAATCAGAGCGGACTATTTATTTTAGATCATTAGGCGGGACTAATGTACTTGTACACCTTGCCTGAGGCGCGCAGTTATACCTCTCACAACAACTGGAGGCCGCCATATTGGAGGACCAAGGTCAAGGCTGATGGCTGGTTTATTATGCACTGTTAAACAGGGTGGTTTATTGCGCACTGTTAAACAGGGTGGTTTATTATGCACTGTTTAAACTATAGGCTATACAAGTTAAATTTACTTTTAAACATTTACTTTTAAGAGTGTGTAATAAATAGAACTCTGTTCTGGTTCAAACTGATCTCAACCCATCAGAAAACGGAAACTCACCCCTTCAGGGTTCGTCCCGTTTCCTGATGGGTCTTGATCAATTTGAACCCTCCTTTGTGCCATTTTTATTTTTTTTTGCAACGGATTTATTCAATTTCCTGCCATCTTGGCTCATACAATGCTAAAAATAATCAATGACAGTGGGAATAAGTGCCATTTGCAATAAGAATTGTACTGTGGCACGTTTGCTACCAGGAAGGCATAAACACCCATAGGCAACCTTCCTTATTTCTTTCCTTCAGTCTCTCCTATTATGAACTTTTTATTTGTTCATTTATTTACTCAAACACATTTATGCACACAGGAGGTGTCAAAACTCTTAGGAAGATCTGGCAACTTATCGGTTATGGGTCAGATTTTCAGAATATGTACAATTAGCAGATCAACATATTTTGTACTTTCTGCTAAATTGGGCTGAAAAATCATCAACACATGGGCATATATGGTATTACCTTGATTCAAACAATCTGTTCGGTTATATTGAACAGTATTTTGAACCTCATTTTTGTCTTAAATTTGGGATTATTTGGGAGAATTGGTGAAGGTGAATTGTACATTTTCTGAAAACCTAACCCTTACAACTTATATCAGGTAAGCCTGGTGTAAGGTGGTAGAATCGTGTTACCTTTCTGTGGAGCATTCCAGGCATTCAATCTAACAATCTCTTCTAGTATAAACATGTTACCTGTTGTTCTTATCAGAAACAAAACCAGTCATACAGATAAAACCTTGTCTATATCTGTGTGTATATCTCTACAAGAATGCCTCTATGTATGCATGGGTGGGGTGGTTTATTTACATACCCCCACCACTCCACTATAGATCTCTCACAAAAGTTAGGGACAGGTTATTATTAAATTGTCTCCTGCTATTTTTTTTTCATCTCAAGTGGCATTTCCCCTTTGCCTTTTCAGGGAGTAGTATACTACCAAATATTTCGTTTTTTTACACGAACTTTATTCAGGAAATAAAACATGGCATATGCCAGTGCTAAGTTTTTTATTACGGTTAGGGGATTCCCTGTATTCCACCGCATCCTAAAATTTCTCAATAAACATTTTAAATAATATTCGTGGTGTTACATATCTATGTTCGACAATCCTATTGTGTTTTAGTGTATAATAAGGTAATGAGTAATGTTTGTCAGTGAAAGAGTAGTTATGTTAGATCAGTGATTAATTTCCTTTATTTTTAAGCAGTTTGAGGAAATGATAAACAAAAAGCTATATCTCTCACACAAGTCTGTGCTTTTTAATTTTTATATCTAAAATTATAGCTCAATACCTGACATTATCAGATACAAATGACTTGGAAAATTGAAATTCTTTAGAAAATCGGCATAATGTTCTACTCAGTTCAGGCACTTCTAACTATGTTTAACACAAGTGGAATGTCTTTCTCCTACTACCTTGTTAATTAATCTATCAGTCACTGTTCAAATAATGTTCATGTTCATGTGGTTTTATAAATATTAGTCCGGAAAGCATTGTAAACATAAATCTGATCTGTTTTAGGAAAATGAGTCATAAGTCGCAAAATATGGATTTTGAGATATCACCATATTTGAACAGAGGAGACCAAGCTGATTCCAATGATAGTCAACACTAGGACACTTAATAAGTATTTCTGTATTTTAAATTTGGTATTTTTATTTTTGAAAAAAAAAAGAAGTTTCTAGATGGGTAAGTAGCAGTAAAGTAACTAAATATACTCCATACGAAGGCCTTCAAAACACCAGGATATATATTTAATACAATGTCCTGAAATTTGTTACATGGATTCATATGACTATCAGTGCTAAACCCTCTACAAATCAGAACATTTCAATAAAGAGATCTTGTGAAAAAAAACACTGAAAAATATCGATTTTGCAACTCGGACTATTTTACTGGAACACATATCATTATGTCATAAAAAGTAATAAAATATGGTTAGACAATGAGGTAAAGGACGTGTCTATAGTAGACGTATTGGCCAGGCTGGGGTTTATCAGGTAGACGATGCCAGCCATGTTATGCTGGCCATGACTTGCCAATCAGCTAACATTCTCTCCCTCCCCCTGCTTACTATACTTGAGTGTATGGGGCTGTTGTATTGTATAATACAAGGTTGTTTAGTTCAACACCTATAGTATATAGTTTATAGTCTTCCACTTACTCCTCCTCGTATACTACCGTCTATTCTATGCGGGTCAGATTTTTAGAAAATGTACAATTGGCAGCTCTACACATTTTAAATTAGGCTGCAATTTGGTCAATACTAGGTAAATTCGAGTATATGCGGCATTGCATTTATTCTAGCAATCTGTTCGGTTAGGTTGAACTGTATTTTGAACTTTATTGCTGTCTTAAATGAGCGTTATTTGAGGGGATTGGTGAAGGTGAATTGTACATTTTCTGAAAATCTGACCCATACCTATTTACCAGGTTGTTTATTTCATCTCCTAAAGCTGGCCTTCCACTTAATCATCTATTGTTCTATTATCTAGGAGGTTGAGTCAATGAGGGGAAATATGGTAATGGGGTTGTTTAGATCAGCTCCTATAGCTGGCCTTCCACTAAATCCTGAAGGAGTATACTTTATGCCATGATAGGTGTGCATATCCACAAAAACATGGCCAGATTAGCCCATGGCATATGCATGCCGGGATTTCACTAGCGCAGGCTGCTTTTCAAATGCAACCAATTTACAACATTATTTTGATTGGTTGTGTGAATTTAGTTGCGCCAATCAATGATGCTCATTTCATGATGCAAGGCTGTAAGCGCTTACTTTTGCCAAGTCGGAGGGTTGGGAGGTAGGTAAATAATGGTCAAATAACGCATAAATATATATCATGGCATAAAAATAGAACTAAACTTGAGCTGCATATGCAACAACGCATTCACAAAACGCTTGTCTTTCACACTTGCCTTTGGCACTTGTGAAAGACATTCACCAAAAGCCACTTGCGTATTGTGAATACGTTGTTGCATATGCTGCTCGCGTCAAGTTCTATGTTAACCATCTATTGGCGTGGTTTTATATTTTATCAGGTTGTTTAGTTTAGCTGGCTTCCCACTAGCTCCTGAGGTAGTATACTACCATCTATGGGAGCAGTGGCGCACCTCCAAATCAGTGCACAATGCATTTCACCCAGGTCTATCCAGATCACACTACCCAGGAAATGAGTAAACTACATCTAGTCTAGTTGAACCAATGTATTGGAAAAGACTTGGAATTGAAAAAAATCTTTCAGTCTTGTTTCCTATGAGTTAATGTACCCCTCTGTAGTCCAGTGTACTGTGAGCGCAATCCGAACGCATTTGGGTCCGATTCTCAGAAAATGTACAATTGGCAGCTCCACACATTTAGGAAATTCTGCTAAATTTGGCTGAATAATGAAGAATACCGGGTATATCTGAGTATATTTAATATTGCATTGATTTAAAGTATCAGTTCTGTTATGTTATACTGCATTTTGAAGCTCACTTTTGTCTGAAATGTGGGTTATTTGAGAAGATTGGTGAAGGCGAATTGTACATTTTCCATAAATCTGACCCATTTCTGGCAGTAAATCAGACCTAATAGGGGTCCTCCACTAGGGAAAACCTTGTCAAAGACAAGTCTTAGGTCTCTCAGACAAGGTGTATTTCCATGTCTTAACGTGTCTCTGACAGAAAATCTCCTAGTGGAGGAGCGCACTAAGACACTGTCACCGACAATTTTCACTCGTTTTCACTTGTCTTTGCAACGTCGAAAAAATCAAATCATTTTGATTTTCGAAAAGACTTGTGTCATGTCTCAGAGACACAAGACATGCTGTCTTGTAGTGGAGTAGCTTCAAATAGTTGTCTAAGACAACTTTTCACGTTTGACCTAGTGCTCTAAATTCCCTCAGCCAATCACATGCCTTGTTACAATGCACGTGCAAGCCTCATGTCACATCGAAACGGTACTGCTGTTATAAATGAGGACTTTGTGGGTCGAAATTTAATCAAATATATAAAAATGATGTGGGCGGGTAAATCTCTGATTTCATGAATAACCATTAGTCTGTATGTTTTCACAATATTTGTACACTATTATATAAAAAATGCGCTTTGTTTACAGCACATGAAGGTAAACGTATTTGGAATGAATAGGACGGAGAGTTAAAGTCAATTGTCGAACATAGGCTGTTCAAGGTACTAGGCTACTTATGAACCGATATAGAGAAGCATACTGTTAAACAACATTTGAATTGTTTTTAGATTGCCCCGTTTTTATCTCCTGCGGTGAATTAGACAATCATATGACCACCGCCTATATATCTGTATTCCAGCGTCAACAAATGAACTGGGAAATCGTGAATAGTGTATTTGGTAATCAAATCTGATAGCGCTTTGTATTGTATTGTTCTTTCGAGACTTGTCATTTGTAATTAACATCAGCTAAGTAGGACGATCATAGACGATAATGTTCACTATGAGTAAACTTTGGGAAATATACCACCCAATTCCTGTAACGATAATTATTCCTGATTTATGTACTATACTAGGCAATGCATGAAATATAGCTGCGTGGTCAGCTATGCATCTTTCTTCTTTTTTCCATGATTTAATGCCTGGAATAACCTTGAAGACGGCAAAGAGCCTATATGTTACTTGAATATTTCAAAGTAAAATTTAAATTTGATGTCCTTATAAGGTCAAATGCATTGTTGATCACGTTTCCATAGAAACGCTAAGACAAATTGTCTCAGACATCTGACCATAGTGGAAGACCAAGTCACTGACACAAAATCTGTGTTTGGGACAACACCTCTCTTGTCGGTGACATTGTGTCAGACAGATTTTGCTAGTGGAGGAGTGGGCGATTCCATGCCTAAGACAAAGTCGGTGGGATGGGGTGCGCAGTTAAGACAATGTTATAAGGACCTCCTCCACTTAAAATATATGTCTCAAGCTTTAGAGTTTTGTCACAGATGGACTGGAAGTTTTTCTTAGCACAATGTCAGTGACAAAAATTTCCCTAGTGGAGGAGCCCTATAACACTTAACAAACGCAACCCTCACACAAAAACAACCCATTGAGAGAACCTCAGCTTACCTTGGCACCGCTCTAGCCTCTCCAGCCAGAGTTATTGTAGTTATTCACAGCATTAGGTTAGTAGTAGTGCATTAGAAGTAGACCATAGAGCTGTGTTAGAGGGTACATTCCGCACCCCAGGGGTGGGGTGTAGAAAAACTACACAGAACACATAGGTAGATGTAGAGATGAGAGCTAGCGGGCTGGCAGGGGGTATGATATGGCCACAGGGCTACAAAGAGGTGGAGTTGATGGGGGGGAAATATTCACAAAGCTTGAATATAACCCCCTAAATAGTATATCTGTGTATATTTGGTATTGTGTTGATTTAAATAAAGGTTTTGGTGATACTGAACTGTATCTTGAACCTAATACCCCTTTCACACTACACCCAGAAAGCGCTTCGAAGCGCTTTGAGGCGCTTTGGAGGTGTAGTGTGAATAGAACCGACTTGTAGAAAGCGCTTCCAAACCGACTCAGAAGCGAATTGGGTAATTCACCTCAGATAGGTGAATTGGGTAAACCGCTTCGCTTCGCTTCGCTTTCTCAGTGCTAATTCTGGTAGTGTGAATGGAACCGAAGTGAAGTGAAGTGGTTTCTGACGTCATCGATCAGATGTGTTGCTTATAAACGTATGGAGAATACTACGGCGACCTGCCCTGCAGTCTGAATCGAACCGACGTACTGAAAGCGCTACGAAGCGCTTCTCTGCTGCAGTGTGCATGGGGCGAATTATAGAAACCAGTTCGCAACGATTCGCCACGCTTCACTTCGGTTGTGTAGTGTGAAAGGGGTATTATTTTCACCTTCAATAAATTGATGATATTTCAGAGGATTGGTGAAAGTGAATTGTACATTTTCTGGCAATCTGACCCATATGAAGAGTGGTCCAGTGGAATCGCAGCTTTAGTGATCACATGATGTAAGATCCATACAACCATAAAGGCTGGGTTCCACTGGCTGGCTACTCCTCCCGCTACTTTGACAGTCTATTGCTGCTCCCTTCTTTAGGCAAGCAATTGAAGGTAACCGGAATGGGTGCTATTGCCTGTTACTTCCCCCGCTACTTCTACCGCAACTTCTACTGCGAAATGTGTGCAGACGACATTTTATATTCACATGGAAATGAACGCATCAAGTAAAGGGAGGGGTATTGTAGAGTGGTGCAATGGCCCTGCTACAGCTCCCGCTACTTCCTGTTAATTCAGCTACAAAGTAGCAGCCATTAAATATGTTTGATAGTTCTAAGCAGAAGCTACGCTTCGAAAACCGCCAAAAGAAAGGGGAAGCCAATAGCATCCATCTTTGTTACTCTCCCACTACTGTTCCCACTTCTTAAATCAAGAAGCAGTAGCCGGAGCAGTAGCGGAAGAAGTAGCGGAGCAGTGGAACCCAGGCTTAAACGGCACAAACTACGCAAGTCTGTGAATGGAATTCATGGGTGCTGTGTAGTAGATATTGCACAAATCATCTCTAGTTTGTTTCCTATCAAGGCACTACACACATTATACACCTAATCCGTGCTGAAGTTACCAGTTCTTCCCTTGTACCTATTCACAACACCTGGCCCATGCAGCTAAATAACTTCTGCGAGGAAAAGGGAACAAACAGATGGCAGTGATAATAGACAGTTTCCTGGTTTACAGAAATCTTGACTAAAGAATAGATCAGTTGCATTAGGCCCATAATTCAATGCGAATCAAGATTCAAAATGGCGGCTATGCAAATCCCCTATTGGATATCTAGATAGTTTGGTACATTTACAGAAAAGGAGACGGAAAGTAGACGGAAGGGGGGGGGGGGGGGCAAGCATTCATGGCTTTTAATCACACATTGTTTACTTTACATATTTAGGGTCACACTGTGTATGATTATACAATTATACAATATTTATATATATAAATCTCCACATTTGTAGGCATCAATTTGTATTTCGGAAGAATTCAAAGATTTAACGACAAAAAAAGTCCATACATCTTGGTCTTGACGTTCATACCAACACAGATTACCAGCATAAGATTTAAGTTCTTCCAACTTATTAGGGAGGTTCCGCAAACAAACGTATCTCAATTACGTAACCGTATACGTATCTTTTTTGTGAATTACATCGTATCTTTATGTATGAAAAATAAATTGCGAGATGAAACATTTCGCTTGGTATATAATGTTACGTTTTCTCCGCCATGTTTTGCTGAACCTCGTACTTCCTTTTAACGTATGTTTGTATATCAGAGATACAGATACGTTTACGTATACATTAGGCGTGCTGAACTTCCCTATTATTTTGGTATTTATACCCTAAAGATTAATGGCCCGTGTGGTAAAATGAACCTCTATTTTTCAAGAAGGAGCACACTTTCTACAAATCACAAAGAACACAGAATAAACAAATGGCTGCTGTACGAGGTCTCTATTACTCCAAGCAGGGGTTACTTGTAGTACTTTTTTCTTTTTTTCCCCATTTTTTATCACTTGTAGTATTTTTATACGTCGTCCATTTATTGTACAACTAGTGGGCGTCTCACTGCTCTGTTGTTAGTTTCACGAGGAGGCGCACTTCCTACAGTTAGGTCAGATCTTCAGAAAATGTACAATCAGCAGCTCTACACATTTCGTAAATTCTGCTAAATTAGGTTGTAAAATGATACATACTGGGTATATCTCAATATTATTGGTATTGTGTTGATTCTAACAATTTGTTAGGTAATGTTGAACTGCATTTTGAACCTAATTTCTGTCTTAAATTTGTGTTATTTGAAAGGATTGGTGACGGCGAAGTGTACATTCTCAGGAAACCTCACTCAAATAATACAGAACGTAGATGCGAAATGGCTGCTATGGTTCTCAATCTATATAGTTTGTTTAGATGGTATTTCCATACGCCCCCTTCATTGTACTCGGATGCACCTTAGCGCACTAGTACTACTTATACCCTACCCCCACACAGCCGATTTAGCTCCCGATTGCCCCCCGATTTTGATCTCCCAATGAATCCTATGACTTCATTTTAAATCCTGGTTTATATTTTTGAAATAACATGAACCAGGATTCGAAATTAAATCCTAGGATTCGTCGGGAGACCCAAATCGGGGGGCAATCGGGTGCTAAATCGGCTGTGTGGACAGGGTCAGGGTAAATAAATGTCTACCATGGTAGCTCTAGATCACTATTAATTACATGCTGCCTATTCATCTTACTACTGCTATTGTTAGTTAAAACTAAGAGTCACAAAATATGTATAGGAGAGTGATGTAAAATTGGTAATGGGTATTTTCCTTATTTAGATGATTTAAAGTTGAAAATATATCGCTTCAAGGTCTGACAGACAACTTCGAAATTCGGTAGTGTGTTACTGAACTTTATTTTCATATATGTTTCGGGCTATGGGTGCCCTTCATCAGGGGATAAGTGAGAAATGATACGAATGAAAAAGTGAGAATTAATACGAATGTTTTCCTTATTTAATTGCTGTAAGCTTATGGAACTTATTAATTATGATTGATATGAGTTTTTCAATAGAAACAACGTCTACAACCCTCTATTGTGTTGTTATGTATTTTCATATCTTTCTATAATATATGGTTGTAATTGTATGCACTTCTGGCGTTGATACAATAGTTAAACCCATCCCAGTCTCAACAAGTAACAAGCCTCCTATAATCATAGGGAACCAGGCTGCTATTAATCGAAGAGAAGGAGGCTGTGAAGGCACTTGAGGTATTTTTATAATCCGCCCAATCACTGTACAACTCACAGACGTTACGTGTGTGTGTGTTTGGGTTTAGTGCTGCCAGATACACAGTGTGTGTGTGCTACTATAGGCCTCATCCAGGGTGGAGTTATACACTCACAGAACCGACGGTTCATCCCAGCTCTAGTAAGGGATTTTGGTAGGGTTTCAGTGGCGATTATTGCTAAAATAAAATGATTATGATTATTATGACTTGTCTACCGGAGTACATGCCACAATACCCTTAGCGCTAAGGGCTAGTTTCATGCAGTGAATAGAGAGGATGGAATGAGCCAGCAATAATCGAAAATTTATTGGACGAGGTTCATCCGCATAAGCACGATACTGTAGGCAGAGTGCTTATGCGGATGAATCAAGTCCAATAAATTTTACTGCAGGCAAGTTCCATTCTATATTTATTATATGGGCATAAAACTTGATATGTAAAATCTGAAAAAAGTAGCAGACTTGGTCACAAAGTAGTTCATATATAGTATGCATGCTATATTAATATTTTTATAGCACCCCACTTAGCACCTCGCATATATATATATAGAATGCACATATAATAAAGATCATTGTTGACATATCTCTCATGCTACTAAGTCTGATTAAGAAGAGAGCCTCTAACTCTATGAGTGTGGGTTTATACCTAGTTGTGTTAGTAAATGGGTCAAGCTTTCAGAAAATGTACAATTCATCTTCACCAATCATCTCAAATAACCCAAATTTCAGACGAAAATAAAGTTCAAAATACAGTTCAACATAACCAAACAGATTGCTAGAATCAATGCAATGCTGAATATACTCAACTTTACCTAGTATTGACCAGATTGCAGCCTAATTTAGCAGAATATACTAAATGTGTACAGCTGCCAATTGTACATTTTCTGAAAATCTGACCCATACCTAGTTGTTGCAGTGAATACAAGACAGGCCTGCCAGTTCCCTGTCCAATTGGTGGAGGAATTCAGGATAAATAATCCAGCCCAAGTGGCTTTTACTTTGATGGATGTTTTGGAATCTGAGAACAAAGGAGTTCCATGTCTGGAAATTTAAAACCGATTATGGTGCAACCCATCTGTGGATGACTAAGTAAAAATGAGCGCAGTTGAACAAGATCAAAGGATTGTTTTCCTTTCATTCACAATATAGTTTGAAATATTGTACTACAACCACATGTGCTGGGGATACCTATAAACTTAATATCGAAGGATCTTGCAATTTGCTATGAATTCATTATTGGATCCAGGCCCAAACCTTCAAATCAGATAAGACTGGTATGTCAGTAATTAGACGTTTACTTCACTAATTGGTTTCCTGGACTAGGACTAGGCGTTCTAATGGGGTTATAATAACATATTTCCCTCCGTCTGAAAGGACTCTCATCTTTGGGCCTAGACTGTATTGTGCTACCGTAAATAATAGCGGAAACACAACCCCCGAACTAGAAAACCCTTAAAAGCAAGTTTCTCCTCTTTAAAACAATTGATGCAATGCTTTTATTTCCTAAAGATTATTCGTTTAATAGAAATAATGACAGCTTAGTCAATAATGATTTCATTTAATTTCATTTAATTAAATCTTTGAGAGTATAAGATTACCAAAGTACAAAGTTTACATTGAATATTGTAAGACAGTCTAGGCCCAGAGTTGAGAAAGTCCCTCCAAACTGAGGTAAACTCAAAACCAAAAAAGGCCATTAAAATCACATTACGACCCCTATTTCTGGGCCAGAAAAGCCATTAACGCAGTAGGTGTCAAATCACTGGCATACCATTCTGATCTGATCTCAGAAGCTCTGAGCCTAGACTGAAGATTTCCTTTAGATATTGTAATTGTAAAAGTACAGTTCAGGAGTTGGTGATGTCATCCAGACAGCGTTTGTACTTTTTCAGATCCTCGTTATCCCCCAAATACTTGGCTGACATCGCAAAGGTCAAGTATTCTCAAGATAAATTAATCCAACCCCCTATGTGCACTACTATAGTGTTTATACCACCACTCTGTCGGTCAGATTTTCAGAAAATGCACAATTGGCAGATCAACATATTTTGTAAATTCTGCTAAATTGGACTGAAAAATCATCAACACTAGGTATATCTGAGTATATTTGGTATTGCCTTGATTCAAAAAGTCTGTTTGGTTAGGTTGAACCTGATTTTTGTCTTAAATTTGGGTTATTTGAGAGAATTGGTGAAGGTGAATTCTACATTTTCTGGAGACTTCACCCTTATATACCACTACTCTGTACTGGTGGTATTTGTTTAGGAGCAGCTCCACCAATTGTCCCCTTGTCTAGAGTGGCTCATTAGTGTATGTGGATCAGATCGTCAGAAAATGTACAATTGGCAGCTCTACACATATATATATATATATCGTATTTTTTTATTCTGATCCATTTATCAAACAGTTACATTATTCAGAACAAGGTTGTCGACCTCTGCTGTAGCAGATCTTCCTGGTGAAGCCCAGTTAGCTCATTACAAGTTTTACCTTTATAAGAACATATTACGATGTGCACTGCTTATCTATCTGGATCATAAACATTAGTACAATATACAGTATTTAGGTAATAATATGGAACTCCCCCTTTCCCCGGCTCTTGATTTTATGCTTAATTATATATTCTGCATTCGATAAATGTCACAACCATGTTCATCATCGTCATCACAATCAGTGTTGTGTTGCTCAATGTTCAATTGTCTTTCCAATTAAGTGTTCATTGTCCTTCGTTGTTCAATATTCAATTGTCTCTTCAATTAAATTAAATGTTCATTATCCTTTCAACCAGTCATATATATTCTTTGATTACTAATTTCTATTTATCCCTGAGCCAATCCCAAATCCCAACATCTTAATTCTAAGTACATAATACATAATACAAAGTACATGAAGTCAGATATATAATTATGTGGTATAGCTTTTGTTAATTGTTACCGTGATATCGGTCTTTTACTAAGGACTTACAAGCCTTATTTACAGGTTGGGATTTAATCCCCGCCTGGATGATTTACTATTCCAACCCTGATGCATACATCCTGCATTCGGTGTGACCTTACTGTCCATCTTATTCTACTAGTGAATTTTAATACGTTTTACATACAGTTCTGTTTGTTTGAATGGCACCTCCTTTTCACCCAATTCAATCATTTGCTCAATCCTAGTTATGAATTAAACATATGATTGTTGTATCTATTCTTTCTTTTCTTCAGCTAGGTATATATCAAAATCTGAATAATAGGTCGTTCTCAGATAATTCTTCATCTGCATCCTTGTTTTCATGTTCTGTACCTCACTGGGTAATTTGTTCCACAGCTCGGTAAGTCTGAAAACATAGGATTTTTTAAAAATCTCGTTCCTCGGTCTCGGTACAATAAGTTTTTTCCCTCCCTTTAATCCTCTTAATGCTATCGTTCTACTATCTATATTGGTGTCTTCTCTAGTCCTCATATAAGCCAGATCTAAGAGGTGGCTATTTCTCCTAGTCTCTATTGCGGGTATGTTTAATGTTCGATGTATTTCTTTAGTACTTGTTAATTTGGGGAGTTTCAAAATTATTTTCATAGCCGAGTTCTGAAGTGTCTGCAGCTTTTGTAGGTGTGTTTTTGTCGCTGCACCATAAAATAAGTCGCCGTAATCTATCAAAGGAAGTACCATCATTTTATACAGAAGTAACAAAGTACTCTTGTCGCATATATTATATAGTTTCGACATTGAGTGAACTTTTGCTCTTACACTAAACATCTTTTTCCTGAGAAAAACATTATAATTCAACCTACAATCAATCTCCATTCCTAAATATTTATACTCCTTTACATTCTCCAATAATTGGCCATCGATTTTGTAGTTAACAATATTTCTAGGATCACTTTTTGACCTTATCGTTAATGCTTTACATTTACTAATATTAAGGGAAATTTTGTTCACCTTACACCACTTAACAATGTTATCCAGGTCATTCTGAAGTTCCTCACTACCAGGCTTCCCTAATTCTCTATTTACATACAGGACCGTATCATCTGCGAAAAGTTGAACGTTACATTTTTCCACACTTTTCTGTAAATCATTGATATAAATAATAAACATTACCGGTCCCAGACTGGTTCCCTGCGGTACACCGCAGGTCACTGGCTTCAGGGAGGAGAGTTCTCCGTTTACCAATACCCTTTGCGACCTGCCACTTAAATAATTTTTAAACCATTTCAATGCATTACCTTTTATTCCATAATTCCCCAATTTAGCTAATAAAATTTGATGATCCACCGTGTCGAAAGCTTTTTTAAAATCTAAAAATATTAAGTCCGTAGCTCTCTTTTCATTAAGATTTGTGTAAACTTTACTCAGTAATTTATCAAGGGCATTGTTAATAGATTTCCCCCCCCTGAAGCCAAACTGCTGATCACATAATAATCCATTCCCTTCTAAATATTGTGATAATTGTTTTTGGATACATATTTCTAATAATTTTGCCGGTAACTTGATACATGATATAGGCCTGTAATTGCCTGGTAGATATTTCTCACCATCTTTAAACAGTGGCGTAACATTAGCTTGTTTGAAATCAGTCGGTATGTCAGAATTTTCTATCGTCAGATTAAACAGATATGCAAGTTGCTTTTTTAAAGCGAATAAACAATGTTTAAGGATTTTTGTGGGCAAGAGCCTTATTCCGGAGGCCTTATAATTTCCTATTTTGTTTAGGGCCAATTCAATATCTAATTCACTAATTCTTCTAAATTGGAAGCTAAATTCTGTTTCCCTCTCCCTATGTATTTCCTCCCTTTCCGCAAGAATTCTTTCGTCAACTTTAATTTTTTGTGCTAGCTCAGGGCCTATCTCAACGAAAAAATTATTAATTATTTCCGCTGCTTCTTTGCCTTTTAGCTTACTTCCCTCCTTGGATAACATAGCGATTTCTTCACTACTACTATTTCTCCCTTTACAAGAAATTAAAGGCTTCATTAGATTCCAGAATTTATGCGGTTCTGTTTTAAGCTCTCTTATTTGATCCCGTAAGTATACATCCTTGGCCTTTTTTATCATAGTATTTACCTTACCTCTAAGGGAACGAGCTCTTGCCCAATCTTCCTCCAAATTCGATTTCTTAGCAACTCTAAAAGCCTTATCTCTAGATTTAGATGCCTCTATGATTGGTGTTCCATACCACTCAGGGGTGACTCGTACTTTATTAAATTTCTTTATTGGACACATCCTGTCCACAAATTTTTCTATGTTAGTTATAATCAAATTCCACGTTTCATTAACATTCGTGGTTCTGTATAATTCACTCCAGTCTAGGTCTGATAATATATTCTTCAAAATTCTCGTATCTAAATTCTTCGTATTCCTGGCCTCAAAAGAGTCCGTTTTGTAAGTATTTCTCTCCTTTTTTATTTGGACAAAAATCGGCAGATGGTCACTTACATTTACCTCTATTGTGCCATTAGCATTCAACCATTTCCCATTCGTGTAAATATGGTCTATTGTGGAGACCGAAGATTTACTGATTCTGGTACTCGTTTTAATTATCTGCTGAAGGTTGTATTTCCCCAACAGACCTCTAAATTTATCCGACCCTGCTGTCGTGCCATCTGTAATATGACAGTAGTCATAGTTTACATCTCCTAATATAAATATCTCTTTAGTAGTATCAATTTTGCTTAGTATATTATCAA
Organism: Sthenelais limicola; assembly: GCA_942159475.1. Taxonomy (NCBI): domain Eukaryota; kingdom Metazoa; phylum Annelida; class Polychaeta; order Phyllodocida; family Sigalionidae; genus Sthenelais; species Sthenelais limicola. Next base: position 149,614,286 of record OW804094.1, on the reverse strand, counting down.
TATGCTCTATTGCCTGAGTCAATCCCCCCTGAGGCGGTCTGTAAACATTAATACATATCTTATCTTTAACATATTTCCTTGAGATTCCGAATACTTGTATTTCTACGTGTTCGTTTGAGACCTCAATATCTCTATACATTTCATTAATATCAAGTGACTTGTGAACGTAGGAAATGAGGCCTCCCCCTCTTCTTTTGCTTCTTCTATCTGACCTAACTATATTATAATCATCAATAGAGACTTTATCATTAACAGTGCTCTTGGAAAGCCAAGTTTCTTGAAACGCCATAACTTGTGGCTCACATTCTAAAATAAATTGCTTAACCTGGTCCAATTTCGGAAATAAACTCCTGATGTTCCAGGATATTAACTTTAGGCCCTTCAACTTTTTAAAAGCCTCTTTGTCAATGTTGACACTATTCTTAGCCATCATTTTGATCTGTCGATTTCCCCTTTTTTAGGGAGGAGTATCCCCCTAACACAGGGCACAATACAATGTAATGACTAAATGGTTCTATCCCTAAACATGCTGGGATTTCCATACGTACAAACAACAAATAGGAACAAATCGTTCCAAACATTAACATTTTCAATTTCCCAGTAATGTAATAACTGGGCTACCACATAGGGGGGTAGATCCTAGCAGGAATCAACGCTAAAATTTTATATATGTGATAATGTGACAATCAGTTAATCAATTGATTATCACCAATATGTAAAGCAATGGTCTGTCCTCAGCAACTCACTAATGAAAGGTTCGAGCGAGCACTAACATCTGTTGAGTTCCTTCTGACAAACCCATCGCGTTTCACCATATATATAGTCATATGCTACATATACACATGTACTCAATGTTTCTCTGGACTTTTACAATAGATGTCAACACTTTACCTTATATAGTATAAGATTTACATTTCTTTTCAATTCGTTACCTTTTGTTTAATATTGTTTGTATACTTGTAATTCTGGATCTATATTCCTTCATATCATAATATCGTTTTTAATCATAAATCCCATATATTTATAGTACACACTGGACCTTTGTGTCTATATTTAACCTTTTATTTGACTGTATAAAATGTTCGATCATTTACCTCAAAATGTCATCACTTTACTTTACTGTCCCTCTGGTCTGTGGGAGGAGTCTGTTTTTCAACCTATAGCTCGTTTCGAGATCGGGTTCGAGCGAGCTCCTGTTACTACTAAGAGCCATAGGTTAAATTAAACTCTCCCCTCGGTTAGCTCTTCATAACTTTCCGTAAGCTGCAATTAGTCTTTCTGCAACTTTGACTTTGAGGTCTTGAGTAAGATGACATCCATCATCTGCGAGGAGATAGTAGTGGTTTTGAAAGCTCATTCTCTTTGTTGTCTTATGCTTCCTTGATGCCCTATGTGGGTGGACGAGAGAACAAAGATAGGGTGTAGGCACGTGACGATCAAGGTTGTACCTTTTTATGCTGTTATTGTATGCTAGAACTTGTCTGTTTAATATTTCTTGATCTTCTCCAATAACCATCAGCTTTTGAGGAGTGAGAAGTCTCCTGAGCCTCCAGTTATTTCGGGCTGAGTGGATATTATACTTTACTAGATCCAGTCCGAATGTGGTTGCGAAGACAATTTTCAGTTGTTGGATGAGAGGAGGTGGCATTGCTTGGTTGATAATATTGACCGCCCTGGTCATGTCATCTGTCGCTGCCGTGTCGACTTCGGTTTCACTCACGTACCTGAGCTTAATTTCTTTAGACTCACGGTCTCTGTGGGTGATATTACATATACCGGATAATAACATGACGCATTTTGGCCTACTTAGCATTATGATGTTCCTGGCTCCCATCGCAAGGGCTGTTGTCCCCGCTCCCGGTTGGACATATACTTCTGTGTTTATATCAGGGGCCATGTTGCGGAGTAATGTTTTGATACCCGCTCCCCTCGAATCACTCAGAACTAGCAGATCTTTCCTATCCTGATCCATAATTATTTGTTTCACAGTCCTATTTTACTCTCCAATACCTCCACAGTATGGCGTCAAGTCTCGCCTATGATCCGCTTAGCAGTTTGGTCCTCAGTTCGTTCAATATTACTCCGAACTTGTTTTCTCCGATGAACGAGCGTGGTTTCAGGGGCACCCGTCCGCCATTTGCAATTTGGACGCCCCGCACCCAACGCCCGACTCCCCACTTCTTCGATCCAGTAATTTCATAAAATCTCTCATTTTCAGGTGCAGTTATCATTGCCTTTAGTTCCTTGTTTTTTGTGAATTTAATTGCCACTATTTCACTCAAGATCTTAACCTCGACCTGACCCCATTGATCTATTTGCTGCGGAGACATGGCAGCATCCAGTTTTGTGCCGATGGCTTTGGCGTGCGCCGGACTGCGCGTGCTCTTTATTTGGCGCGCAATGTCTGGTTTATCGCAGAACTGTGCTTTCCTCCACTGATATGCGTGCTCCGCAGAATAGAAGGATTTTGACTGATAAGTGATGTCAACTTTATAAAAATTTGAGAATGGGCTATGGGCCCCGTGGAACCCGATTCCCCCTCCTTCAACAGGGAACCTCACCACATCCATTGGTCTACATCCTTTGGGGAAAAGGTGCATGTCATCTCGAGAGTAAACATTGGACCCAATCTTCACGTGCCCCAAAACTAGGTCGGCTGGGACCTTCTTTAATCGCAGAAGCTTATGGCAATCCACTAGCATTTTATAGTCCTTTTCATTCTGATCAACTACCACTTTGTTGAACCATAATCCTATTTTTGTTCGCCTTCTGAATTCCTTGGAATTATTCAGTACCTTCTTTTTCGCTTCGGCACTCGACAACTCAATGTAAATAGATCTGATCTTCCCTACTCTGGGACTCATACACTCGTACACTCTGCTAAATTAGGCTGAAAAATGATAAATACCGGGTATATCTGAGTATATTTGGTATTGTGTTGTTTTAAAATATCTGTGTTACTATGTCAAACTGTATTTTGAAGCTCATTCTTGTCTTAAATTCGAGATATTTGAGAGGATTGATGAAGGCGAATTGTACATTTTCTGACGATCTGACCCTTGTAGTGATAGTGAGAGTAGGAGGAGGGAGAGTGTAACAAACAAGGGTCAAGCAGACTGGCCTTTTGAACCTGTTGGTCGGGTGGAGTTTGTTGTAAATGTGGTTAGTTCACCCCAGGAGGGTGGGGTGGGGTGGAGTAGGGGGTGGGGGGGGGGGGGGGCTGACCACTTTTGACCAGCGGCTGCGCTATGTGCTACGTGATATATGGGTAAGATTTTCAGAAAATGTACAATTCAACTTCGCCAATTTTCTCAAATAACCCAAATTTCAGACGAAAATAAAGTTCGAAATACATTTCAAGCTAACTAAACAGATTGCTACAATCAATGCAATGCCGAATATATACTCGAATTTACCTAGTATTGACCAAATTGCAGCTTATTTTAGCAAAATTTACAAAATGTGTAGAGCTGCCAATTGTACATTTTCTGGAAATCTGACCCATATAGTGCCAATGATACATAGTTGGAGAGGGGGATTATTTTATTTCTAAGGATTCATTCTATCAGCCTCCAGGGCAAGATTCCCGATGTGGGTCAGATTTTTTAGAAAATGCACAATCTACTGATCTACACATCTCTCAAATTCTGCTAAATTAGAGTGAAAAATGATAAATACTGAGTATATCTGAGTGTATTCCGTATTGTATTCATTCAATAAACCTGTCTGGTTGTGTTGAACTGTATTTTAAACCTGATTTTCTTCAGACTGGAAAATCTCAAAACTAGGTATTTCTGAATACATTTGGTATTGCTTTGATTCAAACAATCTGTTAGGTTATGTTGAACTCTATTTTTACCCAGATTTTTGTCTTAAATATGGGTTATTAAAGACAATTGGTGAAGATGAATTGTACATTTTCTGACGATTTCACCCATGTATTTAGCAATATTGCTATATAGCACATATATTCTGATGATCTTGCCCATTGCCATAATATATTAGGCATACTTTATGCCATCACCCAAGATATGAGTTGCAAGCTATTTAGCAGTAACTGGGAGAGGTAAGGTTTTCTCATTACGAGTATGGATTGAGGCTTTGGCAGTAGACCATTGCCCACAGGTAAGTGAGACAGGAGCATTATTACTGGCTGTATGCAGGTAATTGGTAACACTTGATGTGCCTGTAAATCAACCCCTGCTTGAACCGAGGTATTCACTAATCATAACACTGTGTATAGACATTACCGTATTTACCCCCATCAACAGCACGGGCTAATATTAAATATGAATAACTGCTGCTGTTTAAGTTAGTATAATAATGGGTCAAATGTTCAGAAAATGTACAATTCGCCTTCACCAATCCTCTCAAATAACCCACATTTAAGACAAAAATGAGCTTCAAAATGCGGTATAACATAACAGAACTGATACTTTAAATCAATACAATCCCAAATATACTCAGATATACCTGCTATTCTTCATTTTTCAGCCAAATTTAACAGAATTTCCTAAATGTGTAGAGCTGCCAATTGTACATATTTCTTTTTGTATAATCAACTCTTGTTGGTATAATGCTAGGCAACGTAAGAAAACAACGACCACATCGACACTGTCTTTATTACCATGATTAGATTATGGTCTTTGTTAGTAATAATAAAAAATAGAAATACTGAAGTGATGAGATATGGAGAGATACATAATACATGTTTTACTAATGTTCTGTTTCTTAGTGCATAATTATGTAGGAGTGTTTTATACTTCCAGATAAGAAAAATGTGAAGCAATTTATATTCATTATGTGAGTAAATGGTGAAACCTATAGGTTATAACAAATGATAAAACCGAAATAAATGTTGTTTTAGCATTGTAGAGGCTACGGCGGCAGGTCAAGGAAATTAAGTGGATTTGCAAAAACATTAAAAAAAAGAAAAAAAAGCCTACTTCTAGACCTGGCTTTTATTCAAGGCTGGATGGGTTTCCATTTACACAAGCCTCCATTTTTCCCATCATGCATTTGGTCCGTACATTCTTCGGTAGGGATGTTGCCAAATATTTGTAAGTCAGATTTGAACTGAATCTATCCCATCATGCACTGTAATAGACATGCGTAATAACACAAGCAAATCCCCTATATTCAGACCCCCGGGTTCTGGTCGAAGAAATACGGTATTATATGTATAGCCCTGTACTCTCTGCCATAATTGCTTAAGAGAGGGGATCCACTTCAGTTTCAACCGACCAGTCTAGGCCCAAAGATGAGAGAGTTCCTTCAAACGGAGGGAAAGCCTCTCGCCTCTAAACGCAAAGTGCCATTATAATTCCATTAAGATCGCAAAATGTCATTATAATCCCATTAGAATACCTAGTCCTAGGCCAGGAAACCGTTTCGGCGTAATTTAGCAGAGTATCCTAAACCTGCTACGTATAATTTCTACCCTTGTTGTACTGTTGTAAACTTACAAAAAGTCTAAAGGCTGTTGGGATTATCCGACTACAGTCAGGTCCAGAGGGCAGTTTTGGGCCCCTAAGTTGTAGGGGTCATTAACACTTTTAGCCTTAGTCTTAGCCTTGTGGTTAAGCTTATCGCTGGAAGTGGAATCGAGGAATGTGGCCTTCTGGACCTGACTTACTAGCTCTACATTTAAAGACCTCATGTCCTTTCCCAATGTATTACCCTGCAGTGTTTATCAATAGGCAGTCATAGATGTAGCACTTATAAGGCTAAATACTGGCTGTGTATATAAACAAAGGATGAATTAATTTGAACAATGACAGACATCGTGTAAGGCCCCCCGCTAGAGAAACCCTGATTCTTTTTTGCAGTTATTTTTATGGGCAACAAATCTATTATCTTGGCTCTTGGGCTCTCATTCATTGTGACAGTGTTATAAAGCAGAGCAGAGCATGTACAACTTCATAGTCTAGGCCCAAAGTTGAGAGAGTCCCTTCAAACGAAGGGAAAGCCTCTTGCCTCAAACCGCAAAGTGCCATTATGATTCCATTAAGACTGCAAAATGTCTTTATATTCCCATTGAAATGCTGAGTTCTAAGCAAGGAAACCGATTAGCGAAGTAGGCGTCCAATCACTGTCATACCATTCTGATGTCTGAGGGTTTGGACCTAGAGTGGAATGTTAAATAATCAGTCTAGAAGCATAAAGTTAAGGCAGGCTACTTCAACTTCAACGAAAATGTGTAAAACAAATTAAATGCAGTCAGTTCCTTCTCCATGAATGCTTATTTAGGGCCCATTTATCATGTGGTTTAGAATCTTTTACACACATTTCATGAAATTTAAAAAGATATGACATGGAATATCCGGACTTTTCTGTGCCAATGATTAAAAACGTGTGTTTATGTACAGGACATTATAAGATTAAAATTTGAATTTTTGTTGGAGTATGCTTGAAATGATCAACACTTAAATGGAATGACACTAGATCGACGTCTTCTCCCAATAGGAAACCAAGTAACACATTCGAAGACGGCAGAATTATAACATTAAAAACGATTTAGGCATTATTACTCAAAGAAATATAGAAACACATTCAATCCATCTGCATATCTTAAACATCGATTGTGGAATTGGAAGATATAAGAGGATCGTAGTAGGGGCAGATTTTCAAAAATAGTACAATCGTCAACTCTACAAATTTGGTAACTTCTGCTTAATTAGACTGGAATATTTTAAATGCCATGCATATCCAAATATCTTTGGCATTGTGTTGATTAAAAATATCCCGTCTTTGTGTTAAACTGCATTTTGAACGTAATTTTTCTCTTAGAGTTGGATTATTCGAGAGGATTGGGGAGGGTGAATTGTACATTTTCTGAAAATCTGACCCAGTACTTGATTGGATTAAGGGCTTGGACCTGAGGGTTTTGAGTGTAGCGATAACATTAAAAACGATTTAGGCATTATTACTCACAAAAATATAGAAACACGTCTGCATATCTTAAACATCGATTGTGGAATTGGAAGCTAAGAGGATCGTACTACTATAGATTGGCTTGAGAGATAGGGACAAACGGTCAAGCACTAGGTTGAGTGGTGAGGGACGGCAGGATCGGTTAGACCAAGTACCCCCTGACATAGAACATGCGCTCACACACACAGACGTAGTGGTGCAAACTGCGGGCATGTATCTAAATAGAGAGAAGAGAAGGGGGGCTCAGAGGTCACTTTTATTCGAGAAAACAATTTACATTTGCAATACTATGACTGTTATATTAATGTTTTGGCCCGTAAGCGAATAAAAAAAATCAAAAAAAAAAATCCAGGAAGTGGGTTAGGACCTCTGCATAAATGCAGGTCTTCCAACGACCTCCCAAAAACGTGGTTAAAACGCCCAGTCCTATGCCAGAAAACCGATTAGTGAAGTAGGCTGACATACCAGTCTTATCTGATCTAAAGGTTTGGACCTAGAGTGGGTGGGTTATTGGTCTTTTTTCTTTCTACGATCTTAAAAAGAAATCCGGCTTAAACATTTTACTACCACTAATATTGCCTATAACACTATCAGACTATAATATGTATAAAGAAGGGCTGCTATCATAATCAGATTCCTACACTATTCATGAAAACAAGGACTTTATCTCTTTAATAAAATAGTCCCAATTTTTAACCTGAAAGGTTGTGTCCCAATTGAAGTAATATAATTATCCTTTAATTTTGGGTAATTTTCCTATATTTTCCAACAATTTAAGGACTATATCTTATTAAGTCATTGGGGCCCTCACCCCCCCCCCCCATCCTCTCCATCTGTAAATGGCCGCAACAGTTGTATAGGATCCAGGGAAGGATGCTATCCACAGCTTCATATGGGTGAGATTCCAGAAAATGTACAATTGGCAGCTGTACACATTGAGTAAATTCTGCTAAATTAGGCTGCAATTTGGTCAATACTAAGTAAATTCGAGTATATTTGGCATTGCATTGATTCTAGCAATCTGTTTGGTTTGGTTGAACTGAACTTTGAAGTTTATTTTCGTCTGAAATTTGGGTTATTTGAGAAGATTGGCGAAGTTGAATTGTACATTTTCTGAAAATCTGACCTATATGCCCTCCAGGGTTTGTGTGAATGTAGCTACTTGGATACACATAAAAACTGCACAGAGGTGTCTGTGAGAATGGCTCTATGGGTGAGGATGTTTGTAAATGTACAATTCGTCTTCACCAATCCTCTCACATAATCCAGATTTAGATTGAAATAAGGTAAAAATTATTTACTATAAAGTTCAACATGACCAAACAGAGTACACTCTATATAGGTCCAAACCCTCAGATCAGATAAGAATGGTATGTCAGCCTACATCACTAGTCGGTTTTCTGGCCTAGGACTGGGCGTTTTCATGGGAATATCATGATATTTTGCGGTCTTAATGGCACTTTGCAGTTTGAGGCAAGAGGCTTTCCCTTCATTGGGATTGTTTTGGTTTGATGAAGATAAGAAATATTACACCGATTGTTTCACAATTGGTCAACAGTTGAGTCATGTCGAAAATACTGATGCTTTTCCAGAAAATAAAAGAGTTAATTCCTTTAGTTCAAGGCCTCTTCTACCTGAACACAATATTTTAATTAACTTCAAGTCAAAAAATTTCAAGAGAAAAATAACGGGTTTTAAATATGTTTTTTTTTGGAAAAGGTGGTTAATCAGATTCTGTTAAAACTTTTTAAAATTTGGACGAAGTGTTGTCATAATTTTTTTTTTATTTACAAAAATACCGATTTCCATCTTGTTCTATCAAAGATTTTAGTAGTGGTTGGGTAAAATGATCTGTTATCAGATTGCTAGAATCAATGCAATGTCGAATATACTCGAGTTTACCAAGTATTGACCAAATTGCAGCCTAGTTTAGCAGAATTTACTAAATGTATACAGCTGCCAATTGTACATTTTCTGAAAATCTGACCCTATTTGTTGTAGGAACGAGCTTTGATGCATAGTATAAAGATACGAGAATTAGATTTCAGATGAAATATTGATTTGGTGCTTGAATTTCCCAGCGTACCGGTACCATTTTCTGTTAGAAACAGGGTTGTATGTAAACAGAGAATCTACAAAAAAGGTGTGAGGAAATCTTGCAGGGACTAGAAGAGTCCATCTGGCATTGCCATCAGAATGATCGGATTACTGACTTACTGTATTGTCTGATGTACAGTGAATGCAGAGCAGCTCTTTGGGGCGATGTATTGGTTACAGTCTGTACATAATGTCCTCATTCTGACAGAATATGGGTAATGTTGCCGGAAGATGTACAATTGTGATACGTTTTTGGAAAATGAGTCATAAGTCGCAAAATATGGATTTGAGATATCACTATAGATATTTGAAAAGAGGAGATCAAGGTGATTCCAATCATAGTAAACACTAGGACACCTAATAAGTATTTCTATAATTACCAGTAAAGTAACTAAATAATAATACTCCATGAAAAGGCCTTCAAAACGCAATGTCCCGAAATTTATTACCTGGGTTCATATGAATATGAGTGCTAAACCCTCTAAGAATCAGAACATTTCAATAAAGATGTCCTGGGAAAAAAACACCTTGAAAAATATGAATTTTGCGACTTTTGACTCATTTTCCGAAAACACATCACAATTCACCTTCCTCAATCCTTTTTAAAGATATATGGGTCGGATCGTCAGAAAATGTTCATCTCGCCTTCACCAATCTTTTCAATTAACACAAATTTATGACGAAAATGAGGTTCAAAATAGAGTTCAGCATAACCAAGCAGATTTATAAAAGCAACTCAATGCCAAATATACTCAGATAATCATAGTAATTGATAATAATTGTCAGTCTAATTTAACAGATTATAATAAATGTGTGGACCTGCTGATTGTACATAAGGGTCAAATTTTCAGAAAATGCACAATCTACATTTCTACACATCTCTCAAATTCTGCTTAATTAGAGTAAAAAAATGATAAATACTGAGTATATCTGAGTGTATTCTGTATTGTATTCATTCAATAAATCTGTCTGGTTAAGTTGAACTGTATTTTGAACCGGATTTTAGTTTTAAATTTGGAACATTTGAGGGGATCGGTGAAGGCCAATTGTACATTTTCTGAAAACTTGACCCATAAATCTTTCTGATGATCTGACCCATAAACGAGGAGGAGGGGCTGAGTAATACTTCAGATGAAATATAAACGCCAGAATAATCAGACTGCCGATAAACAATATATACTTTTTACACACGAGCTGCCTATATTTTATTTACTGGAATCTTACCTAGCACGAGTGGTGGCGTGTTACCATGGCAACCAATTAGATAATTCGGGGAGCATATCTGCTGTGACGTAAGGTTATTACGATAAGACGGAGAGTGGTATCTGGCAGGGTTGTGCATTTGTATACAGACTTTACCAGCCGTCAGCTAGCGTAAATTAAGGCTTATACTTGAGTTTAACTTCCATGCAACTCTGTATCTTGTATATATGGGTCAGATTTTCAGAAAATGTACAATTGGCAGCAATACACATTTTGTAAATTCTGCTAAATTAGGCTGCAGTTTGGTCAATACTAGGTAAATTTGAGTATATTCGGCATTACATTGATTCTAGCAATCTGTTTGGTTAGGTTGAACTGTATTTTGAACTTTATTTTCGTCTGGAATTTGGGTTATTTGAGAAGGTTGGGGAAGGTGAATTGTACATTTTCTGAAAATCTGACCCATTTATGGATCAGCTCGTCAGAAAATGTACAATCGTCAGATCAACATATTTAGTAAATCTGGTTAAATTAGACTAAAAGATGTAGTTATGTTGAAAATCTCCGTATAAACAAGGACTCCTGTAGTTTCTGTATATATGTTGTTTTATTGTTGTTAGATGAAATAGGGCTGTATCCCTACGCGTTTCGGTCTAAGCGGTGACCTTCTTCAGGGGAATGCATTAAATTAGACTAAAACATGATCAATACTAAGTATATCTGAATATATTTAATTCAAACGATCTGTTGGACTGAATTTTGAGCCTAATTTCTGTCCTGAATTTGGATTGTTTTAGAGGATTGGTGAAGGCGAATTGTACATTTTCTGACGATTTCACCCATTATAAGGCCAAATAGGTTTGTTTCCGATTTATGTAGCTTAAAACTAGGTATAGGGTGATGGTAACCTTTCTTTGTTAGGAAACCACCTTCCAGGAACTGAAAAATCTTTTTCGTAACAATAGAAATAAAAAAAGAGAAATGAATATGCTAAATATACTCAGATAATCATAATTTGTCTGTCTAATTTAACAGATTATATTAAATTTGTGGACCTGCTGATTGTAAATTTTCAGTCAATCTGACCCATAAACCGAAAACATATCCATTTTATTTTGCCTTAGCTGGAAGTACAACTTTAAGCCAACGATTATAAAGTGAAATTTTAAATTTTTAGTTTTTAAAATCAAAGTAAAATCTGTTGATAAATCGCACCCAAACACGACCCAAAAGCAAGGTTCATTGTCCTAACAGTAACAATTATGGGATGGTCAAGAACCCGTGAACACGATTATGTGACCCCCAGAGCGTGCTTTATCTCTGGTTCAGCAAAGTACCATGACGTCATAAAGCTGTCTTGTGGAGAAATATAACAGAACCCCGTGTTTGTCCAGCCATAATCCTAACCTATTCCTACAGAGTCAGCTAGTTTTAATTACATGTTTCCCTTTTAGATGTATGACATATTAGATGCATGACCTTTTTACTTAAAACTTCACTATAGTGATCTATGAGATGACACCCTTTATGTGTGTATAAATTAGTTCGACTTCACACACACGTTATCCTAGTGTTGATGGTTAATGGTTATAATTTTAAAAAAAACAAAAAAACTCTATATTATTCCCAAACCTCACTGATTCTGTACTTGTGCAGGGGATGTTGGAACAACCCGGTGACTCTGGGAAACGATCACCCAGTTTTAAAAAAATCTGTGAAAAAGGGGGGGGGGGGGGGGGAATTGATCCTTGAAGCAGTCTTGGTCCAAACCCTCAGATCAGATAAGAATAGTATTTTGGCATAGATGCGGGACCAGCTTATGGAGCTGACCCAAACAGTCTGGTCAAATATCCTCCAATCAATATACTGTGAAAAGGATGGCCCTAAAACATTTAGCACAAGCCAATAAAGAGATGGTCATCTGGTCTGCCTTCTACACAGACAAACTGGTCCCATCCATGACCCTTACTGCATCCATGACCCTCACTGCGTGCATGGCTGGTGCATGGTTGGTGCACCTCCTGCCCCTGTCTGGTGCACCCAGGTGCTTCTGCACCGACCATCCCCTCCCTTCCACCAACCCATCAGTTCTACTGGGGTCAAGTCACCTGAAAATGTACAATGTACTTTCACCGATCCTCCCAAATAACTCCAAATCTATGACAGAAATTAGGTTCAAAATACAGTCCAACATAACCAAACAGATTGCTCTAATCTTTGCAATACTAAACATACTCAGCTTTACCATTTATTTATAATTTTTCAGCACAATAAAACATAATTTGTATCTGTTGTACTTTTATTGGCAGGCGCCCTGTCAGGGAGTCTTTTCTCCCCAGTAGTGGGAGGTTTTCCCTATCTGTAGATCTGAAGAAAATGTGTAGAACTGACGATTATACATTTTCTGATGATCTGACCCATTGACCCCAGCCCAACATTCCCTACCTGGGGTGATTAGGTGCGTCTCACACCTCTAGGTCAGATTTTCAGAAAATGTAAATTCACCTTCACCAATCCTCTCAAATAACCCACATTTAAGACAGAAATGAGCTTTAAAATGCAGTTTATCATAACAGAACTGATACTTTAAATCAATGCGATACCAAATATACTCAGATATACCCAGTATTCTTCAGTTATCAGCCTAATTTAGCAGAATTTCCTAAATGTGTAGAGCTGCCAATTGTACATTTTCTGAAAATCTGACCCGTCTAGTGATGAGCTGCTCTTAATCACCGCCCGAGCTGCTCTTTGTGCAGAGGTCAGGGGTCATAGGCGGGCTGTCTACAAGCCTGCTACACCCTCACACCTTGTAAATACATTGTAAATACATTGTAGTTGATTGTTGCGATATTATCATACTTTAATTCTACTTTTCTGCTATCATACTTTAACTCTATTCTCTTGCATCATTCACTAAGAATTTACCCGAGTTTAGTGAATGGTTTGCTTGGCCGCACCCACGCCCCTCCCCATGTTTAGTCTGTCACTTGTTAGCACTTTTTGACCAATGCTCTACAGACACCGCAACATCTCAAGTCCAATAAGAGTGGATAATGGTACTCGTAGAAAACAGCTAGTATCCCTTCTACCTTTATTTTCAATTGTTTATCAATTGCAAATGCCTTGGCCAGTTGCATCCCCTACCACATTCGTCTTCACCAAACCTCTAAAAAAACGAATTTCAGACGAAAATACAGTTCAAAATACAGTTCAACCTAACCAAACAGATTGCTAGAATCAATGCAATGCCAAATATACTCGAATTTACCAAGTATTGACCAAATTGCAGCCTAATTCAGCAGAATTTACTAAATGTGTGCAGCTGCAAATTGTTCATTTTCTGAAAGTCTGACCCAAGAGGGCTTGTTCCCACCCCTTCACACACATTCACGTAAGCTGTAACGTAACGTAGACGTAAACGTAAAGGCATTCACTTGTTACCTTCACTCAACCTTTCACATAAAAGACATGTTTTAACTTGTTATCATGTAAATCATGTCTGTTTGTTTACACCTGGGAGTGGAGAGGTGGAGGAGAGTGGAGGGAACTGTCCACACTTAACCAAGCATGCAGCAGCCTTGGGCAGATTTGCAGAAAATGTACAATCGTCAGCTCTACAAATTTGGTAACTTCTGCTGAATTAGACTGGAAAATTATAAATGCTATGTATATCTGAGTATCATTGGCATTGTGTTGATTAATGACATGTTGTCTTTCTTTGTGTTAAACTGAATTTTGAACGTCATTTTTCTCTTTGCCATGAACATGACTCCACATGGATGTCGTCATGGCATTAAGCAACCATTACTCACTCACTCACTCTTAGATTTGAATTATTTGAGAGGACAGGTAAGGGCGAATTGTACATTTTCTGAAAATCTGACCCATCAGCGTTAGAGCATCAGCATATAAGAGCTCTAGGCTTCGGGAAGAGCGGAAAGAAAGGGGAGAATGTGGGTCAGATTTTCAGAAAATGTACAATTGGCAGCTGTACACATTTAGTAAATTCTGCTAAATTAGACTGCAATTTGGTCAATACTACGTAAATTCGAGCATATTTGGCATTGCATTGATTCTAGCACTGAATTTGAACTTTATTTTTGTATGAAATTTGGGTTTTTTAGAGGATTGGTGAAGGTGAATTGTACATTTTCTACTTGCATTGATTCTAGCAATCTGTTTGGTTGGTGGAACTGAATTTTTAACTTTATTTTCGTCTGAAATCTGTTGTTTTCTCAAAGAGAATTGGTGAAGACAAGCAGAAATTCTGCTAAATTAGGTTGAACATGATAAATATTTTTTGCATTGCGATGATTCAAAAGGTCTCTTTTGACGCCTACTGCTGCCGCCTTTGGCTCTGGAGTAGGCGTCCTAATGGCGTTTTAATGGGATTTTGCGGTTAGGATCAAGAGGCGTCACTTGAATAGGCTGTTTGCACAGTTAGAGGCGTTTCCTACGTTTGAAGGGACTCTCTCAGCTCTGAGCCTAGACTGAATGATCCATTCGCTAGTCCAACAAGTGACAGTTTCTGGCTCAGGTTCCTCCATGCTGCCAAGCCTTCCCCAGCAAACTGGCCTCAGGATGCACGGCAGGTATGCGCCATGGAAAAACAACCCACACTGATTTTTGGAGCCTGGAATGTGGATAAAAAGTTATAGAATTAGTCAGAGATAGAACTGAAGGACTGTCAGACGGTTTGAAACTATGAAAGTAGAATCTTTTTAGTATAAAATGATATGTATTAAAAAAAAAATTATGATAAGGATGAGAAGAACAAAATGAACCACTGCGAAAATGGTAATGTGATTTTAGAACATAAATTTGATGTGTTACAGAAAAATGAGTCACAAGTAGCAAAATTTATATTTTACAAAGTGATTTATTCACAGGATGTCTTTGTGGGAATGTTTTCATGTTTAGGAGCTTAACCCTGTCTCTAGCATTAATACATTTACCAAATTTCAAGACAGTGTATTGAACCCATTTTCAAAAATAAAAATATCAAACTTAAAATATAGAAAAACGTATTAGTTGTCCCAGTGTTTACTATCATTGGAATCGGCTTGATCTATTCTTTTCAGATATCATAATATCTCAAAATGGATTTTTGCGACTTGTGACCATTTCCCCAGAACACATCACATATTATTACGTACTAAAATTTCAAGAGTTGGCCAAACCACTCTAGGTCCAAACCCTCAGATCAGATTTGGGGTATGAAAAAGGGGGTATGCTACTTTGCTAATCTGTTTCCTGGCGTTTTAATTGTAATATACTGACATTTTGCGTTTTTGATGGAATTACAAAGGCACATTATGATTTGAGGAGAGAGTCTTTCCCTTCGTTTGAAGGGACTCTCTCATCTTGGGGCCTGGACTGAAACGATCATGAGATATTCGCCAGTTCATCCCTACACATTATTGCCTAATTGAACCCAGCTGTTGGGTAGATTACAAGCATAGTTCTAGAGGTAGAACGGATCATGTTGAGTTTCTTCCATTGAGCAGACTGAGTGGGTCTGAAATAATGTAGCCTAAGCACTAATGTGTTGTGAAGGGGTATGAGATTAAAACAATTCTACACATCTCTCAAATTCTGCTAAATTAGAGGGAAAAATGATAAATACTACGTATATCTTGAGTTTATTCTGTATTGTATTCATTCAATAAATCTGTCTGGTTATGTTGAACTGTATTTTGAACCTGATTTTTGCCTTAAATTTGGGTTATTTGAGACGATTGGTGAAGGTGAATTGTACATTTTCAGAAAATCTGACACTAATGTGTTGTGAAGGGGTATGAGATTAAAACAGGCAGACCTAGAATAGATGACATAGCCTGACATTTCAAAGTTCACTATAGTACTATGAGGGTCAGATTTTCGGAAAATGTACAATTGGCAGCTGTACACATTGAGTGAATTTTGCTAAATTAGGCTGCAATTTGGCCAATACTAGGTATATCTGAGTAGATTTGGCATTGCATCGATTCTAGGAATCTGTTTGGTTTGGTTGAACTGTATTTTGAACTTTATTTTCGTCTTAAATGTGGATTATTTGAGACGATTGGTGAAGCTGAACTGTACATTTTCTGAAAATCTGACCCATATAGTAGAGCCATTATAGGGCGGTTATACTAACAATTATGAAAGGTTAATAGGTAGACCAATGAGAGTCTATAGGGGACCATCAGCATATACAGTCAAGGTCCAAAGTTAGTTAGAGTCCCTACAAACGAAGGGAAAGCCTCTCACCTCAAACCGTTAATTCCATTATAATTCCATTAAGACGGCAAAATGTCATTATATTCCCATTAAAACGCCGAGTCCGATTCCAGAAAATCTGATGTGAGGGTTTGGACCTAGAGAGTGACCTACCAGAAAGATTTCTACTTGATGCAATAGCTTAGAGAGAGATTAAAATGTTTATGAAAAGTTTGCGTTATTTTGAAGTAAGCAAGGGTAATTAACAACCTTTACTATACATGCATTGCTCTGAAAACAACGTATCTAGAGTGAATTACGCATAGTGCGTATTTCACTAGTGATTTATGTGGGGTTGTCATGACAACCAATTTGTTTTTTTCTATGATCACTAAGGTAAAATTCAAATTTATGACTCAATTTTTTTCTATTTTCATGATTGACAGCATGTTTAATAAATCTGTTAACTAACTCGTTGGTTTCAGTCAGTTAGAATATTGCACTTGTTGCTATGCAACTCGTGCAATATTCACGCTCCTTCAACCAACTCATTAGTTAACCTGTATTTATACACAACATTCACCAATACTGTCAACGAGTTTTTATTTATTTTTATTTTACACAAAGTCATGAATGGTGAGGTATGTAGTATTGTTATTTGAAGGTACTCGAAGTTCATTCTATAAAACCTTACCACCATTGCATATGAATACTTCAGGTATTGACTTAATGTGGTGTAATTAACTTGCCATAAGAAAATAGCAGGGCGTAATATAAAACAGGATTTCTGTAACACAAGAAATTCTACTCTTCTAAACATGTTACAACATCCGTAACAATTTACAAGTTGCCTCTTGAACAACAACCTGGGAAAAAGGACTTTAAAGGGAAAATGCCACACATCCCAGATGGACACAATTTGTAAAGTTCTCTTTAAACAAACCTCATGCTCACCGTTAATACCTCCCTACTTGGGTCAGATTTTCAAAAAATGTACAATTCACTTTCACCAATCCTCTCAAATAATTCAAATTTCAGACGAAAATAAAGTTCAATATACAGTTCAACCTAACCAAAGAGATTACTAGAATCAATGCAATGCCGAATATACTCTAATTTACCTAGTATTGACCAAATTGCAGCCTAATTTAGCAGAATTTTCTAAATGTGTACAGCTGCCAATTGTACATTTTCTGATAATCTGACCCATATAAAAGCCTGCAGGTTATATTGAGATCTCAGATTGTACCGGGAGATAATCCAACAATCTATCAACATCAGACATTCAGCAGAACCAGCTAGAGGGAGGCAGTACTTTATGATGGTATAAAGAAAAGATGATCGATCAAATGTTATGGTGAGATGCAGGATTGGGATGCCTCGGGGATGAATCTGCTTTTTATCAACCTGCTGAAGCATGTAGTGGGTCTGTGAGTACCACTTGGGTGGCCTACTGTGGCCTACTGTGGTCAGTTTTTACCGCATCTGTGGTGCTTCAGAAGTTTAAAGTAAGTTTCAATTGATGCTATTTCCAAATGTCGTCTGCTAGTCTCACTTTATAGTCTAATCTTCCCAGAATCCTTCTTTTGCAGGCAGATTATTAAATTTCTAGTCTAGACCCAAAGTTGAGAGACAGTCTAGGCCCAAAGTTGAGAGAGTCCCTTCAAACGGAGGGAAAGCCTCTCGCCTCAAACTGCAAAGTGCCATTAAAAGTCCATTAAGATCGTGAAATGTAATTATATTCCCATTAAAACGCCGTGTTCTAGGCTAGAAAAAAAAATGATTAGCTAATGACATTCCATTCTTATCTGATCTGAGGATTTGGACCTAGAGTGAAAGGGTATTCCTACCGTAGGAAATTCCTACATAAGCAAGGAAAAAAAGCTTATTTTGAAATGATTTCTTTTGCAATATGTCCCTTACCTATATATGCACATGTTCATACTCTTTCACTATGTTCAGTTTTTAACTTTCATTGGATTTACTTTGGAGATTAGCAAAACTATATACAGTCAGGTTCAGAAGGCAGTTTTAGACCCCTAAGTGTTAAATGGGGCTTCCACATACAAGGCAAACGACCGACAAAAGACGACCGACAAAAGGGGCACAGGGGGGCCCACAGAGGTGACCGACAATGGCAGGGTACCGATTGTCGGTCCCCGGTATTTACATGCACGACAAAAAGTGACTATTTTGGTCACCGACAATTGGTCACCACAAGAGATTAAATTGTTCTGCAAAGCTGGCTAACTTTTATAAGGATTTGATATTATCTGACATTAATCTGTCTGTTCACAACCGATATAGAGTTAAACACAATGAACAAGAGCCAGCCCTTTACATATCAATCTACAATATTAATAAGGGTGTTGATAAAGCTACAATGATAATTTTAGGATAATCCGACATTTTAGTTGTATTGTTCATAGTTCAATGTTCAAAGTCAATGTCCAGTCGGTTTGAATTCAATTTAAATCACCCTTCTATTTCTAATCATTACTCTGAATTAATGCATGTACAATATTGAATAATCTTTAGGCTTATTTCTACCAAGAAATAGTTTAACACCATGCATATTATCAAATCTTTCTCTAATATTAAGGAATCTAGAGCCCAAGACATGAGGAAAGGTCATGTTTGCATAGGAACAGTAGGACATAAATATATCGGCACAAATATTCCAAAATGATATTTTCCTTGTCTAGATCAGTTTAGATTAGGGATTAATTAAATATTGTGTTTTTTATAATAATGAACATGTATGCATGCATGTGTAGGAAACATTTTTCTTCAGCAGATGTAATATATTTTATTCAAATTCCATAATTAGTACATATTATACAGAAAAAAAAACAAAAGTTCAGTTCATATTTTATTCAAATTCCATAATTAGTACATATTATACAGAAAAAAAACAAAAGTTCAGTCAGTCTTTAGGTCAAACGTGACCATTCCAGTGGACGGCACAAGTAGGAAGTGGCGATGCCAGTCTCTGACCACTAGGTGGAGTGGGGGTGCCAACCAGCGACCCCTGGACATTCACACAATATATATCGATATATATACGCAAGCAAATATATATCCAGCCATACACAAAGAACATATATGGAAATATATTAAAACATATATTCAGGATACTAATTAAAGAAATATTAAGTTAAATAAGTATGCTACAACGTGATGTATAACATATTGTACGATTGGGAGACTTCTGAAGTCGAAATAATAACCAAAAAATACCAATAAATAATTATTAATCAATAGAAATCATAAATAAATAAATATACAGATCAACGCCAAACTATTCACCATAAGCAGGGACTGAGAAACCACTCACAAATCGAAATATTCACTAAAAATGGCAATAATTCTATATAAATCAATTTAAACGATAAAAATAAATGTACAAATATACTCTAAACTTCACAGAAGTGAACAGGAGGCTCATCAAGATCTTAGGTACGTTCAGTTTTGCCCCCAAACGAGCCCCAACCCCCCAAAATAGGGTCCCAACAAAAATTTAGGGTCACGACAATCGGTCACCCCTCCCGACAAGTTCTAAAATTGTTGAACTTGTCGGGAGGGGTCCACGACAGGTCACCGACAAGCCACCGACAATCGTGAGGGGGTCACCGATTGTCGGTGACCCGGTATCCACATGCACGATTGTCGGTCACCTCTGGTGACCGATTGTCGGTGACCACTATTTTGTCGGTTGCCTTGTATGTGGAAGACGGGCTTTAGGGCTCATTAACACTTTTAGCCTTAGTCTTAGCCTTGTGGTTAAGCTTATTGCTGGATGTGGAATCGAGGAATGTGGCCTCCTGGACAGGACTATAAAAGTGTTTGGCACCCCCTGGTGTGAAGGTTAGGCAAATGCCGCCATTACTAAAGTGTTCAATTAAGAGTGTAACGTTAATTAGGGCAAGAGCAGTTCCTTACATCAACCACCCGGAACAAGCATTACCACTCTCTTGCTCGAAAGTAGGAGTCACTTCTCAGTCAGAATATGGGTGAAACCACCAGAAAATGTACAATTTGTCCTCAGCAATCCTCTCAAATAAACCACATTCAAGACAATAATGATATTCAAAATTCAGTTTAACACAACCAAACACTTTGTTTGAATCAAGGCAATAGTAAATATACTCAGATATGCCTAGTTTTGACCATGGTTCAGTCTAATTTAGCCGAATTTGCTAAATATGTAGATCTGCCAATTGTACATTTTCTGTAAATCTGACCCATATCTGTAATATTTCTATATGACTGGTGAGAGGCGTGGTCATCATCTTCCCTCTGTCCCTGTCCATCCACCACTACGGTATGAGTTCAGTAGGAATGGGTCTGATTCTCAGAAAATCTACAATTGGCAGCTCTACACATTTAGTCAATTCTGCTAAATTAGGCTGCAATTTGGCCAATACTAGACACATTTGAGTATATTTGACATTGCATTGATTCTAGCAATCTGTTTGGTTAGGTTAAACTGTATTTTGAACTTTATTTTCGTCTGAAATGTGGGTTTTTTGAGAGGATTGGTGAAGGTGAATTGTGCACATTTTGGTGACTTCACCCATATATAGGGAGAGTGCATGTTGCGTAATTAACAGCCAGTAATTAGAGCGAGGGCAGAGCCTCACATCAACCAGGCGGAACACGCATTAAGATTCCGCCCAGCGCGGAGTAATTCCCGCACTTCTTTCATGCACTAATTACTCACGGCGCAATTATCTGATAACACGTGGTCCGTGATTAGAGCGCGTGGGAGGCACTATGTATAACACCGGCAGTGGTAGTGTTCAGTCTAGGCCCAAAGATGAGAGATTCCCTTCAAATGGAGGAAAAGCCTCTCGCCTAAAAAAAACGAAACTTTGTATATGATCAAGATATTTGTAGGAAATGGATCTCTCAGGAAGACCTGCTCAGGCAGAGAGTAGTATCCAATTTCGGAATGTTATTTGTTTCTGAATAAAAATGCAAATTATATTATATATATATAACTGCAAAGTGACATTATAATTCCATTAAGACCGCAAAAATGTCATTATATTTATAATCCCAGTAGAAGGCCTAGTCCTTGGTCAGGAAACGGATTAGCCAAGTATAGGCGTCTAATCACTGACATACCATTCTTATCTGAGGGTTTGGACCTAGACTGGGTTGCTGGAACGATCCCTAGTAGTTTATTGAGGTGCATTTGCAGGTGCACCTCAACACACTACTTAACAAAGATTAGTAAAAGTCGAATAAAAGGCAATATTTGGAGATAAAATCATATTTGAAAAGATAAGGGATTTGTTTTCTTCCCTTTGTTGCATATCTACCTACTCTACTCAACAGCAAGATTGTATTCTGCACTTTACTTTTATTCAACCAAAAACATTATGTAACTAGTATAAATATTCAGTAAAATTGCTGATCATCATTAGTTATACAACATTATACATATATATTAAAAGATTGGTTGAAGCCAACTCATGTAAAACAATCATGGGAACGAATCAAGTTGGCATTATGCAGGTTTATTGGCGTTCCTGACACGTTTCCCCTTTCTTGGGCTTCATCAGAGACCTATTATACATAATAGTTAATAACGACTCATGAAGATACCCAATTTTCGTATTTTTTAACAAAATTCCAATCGATAATACCATTACGAGCTGGCTTCAACGACCTGGTTACAACCTTATTGAACTCAAGTATGAAAACCCTCACACATAAGTATGAAGACTCAGGAAAAGCTAAGGGGTCGGGCATAGCACATATCTTGGAGGTTTCTTGCTTCAAATCATCGCCAAATGACAGGTAAATCGGAGATGGGCAAGTAAAAGATGAGTTTAAACCCATCATTAATCTGAAGAACTTGGGTTCAAAATGGCAGAAATGTAGCACGATTCCTAAAGATTGCTAAAGAGTGACTTGGGGGTGAGATGTCTTCAGATGAGCTGCATAATCCATCTTCACATAAATTCTGAGTTGTCAGAGATTGGTCATTCCTGGTGGAAATGCCACTCCACTGGTATCACATGTATATCTCAGACTCCATTTATTATCTCCATGGATTAAACTGATCATTCATGTGTCCGGGTCGTACTCTGAGCCAAGACTGCACCTTCCAATGCCCCTGCTGGGGTTTCTGTGAACCCATTTTATGAAGTATGAGCTACCTTACCATGGACCACTTCCAATTATTTATTTTGTATTATCAGGGAAATAGTGCTATTTCCCTGGTATTATAGAAGTTTTATCACAACTGTTTAGTTGAGGTTCTGTTGCTACTGCCAGTACTGGGTTAGTCAACCTCCCCAGGCAGGCTCTATACTCCGCAACCATGCAGTTAGTTTTTCTACCACACTGCCATAGCAGTCCTGTCCAGAAGGCCACATTCCTCAATTCCACGTCCAGCGATAATTAGCTTAACCACAAGGCTAAGACTAAGGCTAAAAGTGTTTAATGACCCCTAAAACTTAGGGGTCCAAAACTGCCTTCTGGATCTGACTGATAGGTAGGATGGGGATAGTATACTTCAGTCTAATCTTAGTAGTAAAATATTACATACTAAGGTCTAATTTAGCAAAATTTGTTCAATGTGTAGAGCTGCCATTTGTGCATTTTCTAAAGATCTGACCCTTATTATATTGAAATGCATCTACTATGAAATATAAACCAATGCATATATATGTATTCATTTCCATTCAATGTTTTTTTACGAAATTGAGAATTGTACACATATATGATGCTCAGACGTATACTTTACCCTATATATACCACGTGACCCACTTGAGAGCAGCTCTAAGGGACACTTACCATCCCTCATAAAGACATCAACCTGGATAAACAGACACCTATCATAAATACCAACAATATTGTATATATATCCAGATACAGTCTAGGTCTAAAGTTGAGAGAGTGCCTTCAAACGATTATAATTCCATTTTGGGTTTAGAGCGAGAGACTTTTCCACTTAGTTTGAAGGGACTCTCTCAACTCTGAGCCTAGACTGGAACAGTGTCACAACATAACCTTATTGTATATAATATCCATAACTCTTTACAGGTTTTATGATATAGGGAGGTTCCGCAAGCAAACGTATCTCAATTATATAACCGTATCCGCATCTTTTTTGTGAATTACGTCTCATTTGTGTGTATACGTATAAATTATAGGAAATAAATTGTGAGATGAAACATTTTGCTTTATATGTTACATTACGTTTTTCCTGCCATGTTTTGCTGAACCTCTCTCTTCCTTTTAACAGATGTTTGTATATCAGAGATACGGATACGTTTACGTTTACGTATAGACTTGTTGAACCTCCCTATTAAGTATTGTACATGTACATTGATGCCCTAGCCCATATATGTGATGTGTTTCAGGAAAATGAGTCACAAGTGGCAAAAAAAGGGATTTTGAGATATCAAAATATCTGAAAAGATGAGATCAAGACGATTCCAATGATAGTAAACATTAGGATAGCTTATAAGTATTTCTATAATTTAAGTTTGATATTTTTATTTTTGAAAAAAAAAAGTTTGCAATGTTTCTGGATGGGTAATTACCATTAAAGTAACTAAATATACTCCATACGAAGGCCTTCAAAACGCAAGGATATATTTAATATAATGTCCTGCAATTTACTACATAGATTTAAATGACTGCAAGTGCTAGACTCTCTAAAAATCAGAACATTTCA
This sequence comes from Sthenelais limicola, assembly GCA_942159475.1. Lineage (NCBI taxonomy): Eukaryota > Metazoa > Annelida > Polychaeta > Phyllodocida > Sigalionidae > Sthenelais > Sthenelais limicola. The sequence goes on along the minus strand of OW804094.1, from coordinate 149,590,153 downwards.
ATAAAGAGATCTTGTGGATAAAACACTTTGAAAAATATCAATTTTGCGAATTGTGACTCATTTTGCTGAAACACATCACATATGTTACCTACCCCATGTAACACACGACCCCTTACTCTAAGAAGATGAAAGAAGCTTTCAGTGAGCCTTAGCCAGCCTCATAAAGATATCAGTACATGCCGAGATATAGTTAAAGTACACATCATACGCAGGATTATCACCTTTCCCTGCCTGTCTGATAACAGCCCGGTATTCCTAGAATCTGGGGGTAAAGCTTCACCGCTTATCTACGCAGACATGGATCTGTGGGGCTCTATCATATATCATAACTACACTGTGATAACAGTGGTACATTGGTAGAACTGGAGGCTCATGCATTTAAAGGAGTCTTACGGTTCTTTGTTACTTATATATATGTATGTATATATAACATTTTTTATTCAATAAACATATGGGTAAGATTTTGAGAAAATGTACAATTCGCCTTCACCAATCCTCTCAAACAACCCAAATTCAAGACAAAAATGAGCTTCAAAATGCAGTTTAAGTTAACAGAACTGATACTTTAAATCAATGCAATCCCAAATATACTCAAATATACCCGATATTCATCATTATTCCGCCAAATTTAGCACAATTTCCTAAATGTGTAGAGCTGCCAATTGTATCATATATCATAACTACACTATGATAACAGCGGTACATTGGTAGAACTGGAGGCTGATGCATTTAACAGATGCTTACGGGTCATTGTTAACAGTCTAGGCCCAAAGTTTAGAGAGTCCCTTTAAATGGAGGGAAAGCCTCTCGCCTCAAACCGCAAAGTACCATTATAATTCCATTAAGACCGCAAAATGTCATTATAATCCCATTAGAACGCCTAGTCCAAGCCAGGAAACCCATTAGCAAAGTAAGATAAGATAAGATACCACTTTATTTATCAAACTCACAAAGTGCACAATTAAACAGACAATGCAAATAAAACGACAAAATCGATAAAGCAGGTAGACAGCCATCAAGATCAGATCCAGTTCTCCCAGCCGCTACCATCTCTCAAAAGAGAGTAGGCATCCAATCACTGACATACCATTCTTATCTGATCTGGGGGTTTGGGCCCGGACTGTATAGCATTGTCAGTATATCAAGTCCCTTCCCTTAAAGTTCTGAAAGTACATTTGATAATATTTTGCTTGTCGTAATAACCTGAGAATGCAGCTTTTAAGGGTGGTCTCCACTGGCTGCGGTAAGTTCTGCGGTAGGCCTTGCAATGGTGAGAAGTGGCGAGGACCTCATCATTCCTCACCACCTTTAGTCCCCGTTGGTTGGTCTGAGCTGGCCCGTTATAGACGCATAGAGGGCCAGTGGTCATTACCGGTCCCGCTGGCCCTCTATGCCTAGAGAACTTCCGGTAAACAGCCCAACCAACGGGGACTAAAGCCATTAGAGCCTTCGTTTATTGTCCTCGCTGGCCCTCTATGCCTTCGGAAACCTGTCTCGGCCTCCGGCCTCGACAGGATTCCCGTCAGGCATAGAGGGCCAGCTCGGACAATAAACTCAGGCTCTAATTGCCCAACAGAACCAGCACAACACCATCGCAAGGATTACCGCAGAGCTTACCGCAGAGCTTACCGCAGCCAGTGGAGACCAGCCTTAAGGATGCTGCAGAGAATAAGCGCTATATAAGATTTTCCAATGCCCTGTGGTGCAGACCCATAATTATTGTGAACCATCATTTCTTATCAGTGGAGGTTGATAAAGTAAGACATTCATATATGTATCTACCTGCCCGCTAAACTATCCCAGGTTTTATATGAAACCAACTGTCCTTCATCCTCCCAGACTACCTGTTCACCAACAACACCAAGGAAAATAGATTTTGAATGAAGGCCAGATCTAAAGGTAGAGCTCTGGTAATACCTCTTAATGTATCACTATTTACACGCAAAGCTTTATTATATGGGTCAGAAAATGTACAATTCGCCTTCACCAATCCTCAAATAACCCACATTTTAGACAAAAATGAGCTTCAAAATACAGTTTAATATGACAGAACTGATACTTTAAATCAATGATTATATATTCAGATATACCCGGTATTCTTCATTTTTCAGCCTAATTCAACAGAATTTCCCAAATGTGTACAGCTGCCAATTATACATTTTCTGAAAATCTGACCCATATGGCCTATAGTATTTTCACAACGCGCTTATATCACAATTCAATTAATTTATTATAAAGAAGTATTATTTATTTATTATATAGAAGTATTACTCAGTGTACATCTTAACAGGACCGACACACTTTACGATAGAGAAGTGTTATAATCCACTTTTACTTTATGATATTTTGCATTAGAAATTAATACTCGATGTAGTTTTAGGGAACAAACAGCCAGGTCTAAGGTTATTGAAGAAGGCATGGGTTGGAAGAGATCTCCGGATAAGTTCATAACCTGTTGCCCATGTACACTCTTTGGAAATAATTGGTTGAATTGAATTGAATTGAATTCAAACTAGAAAACCTGTATTTTAACTGAACCATAATTATTCTTTTTGTTTTTGCAAATCTTTTATTTACCAAATTAGACATATGTGATGAACAGAACAATCGTACATAAGAAGCATTTTCCAGTAGTGAACATAAAGGGTAGAATACGTTTTCTTGGTTAAATCGGTGAGGAAGAAACCTGTTAGGAAAAGTAAACGCTAGATGGTGAGAAGAACTGACAAAGGAATGGCAACGTCTGAAAAGTCTAACAATAATAATGGCCAATATAGATTTTAAATAAACATTGTTGAATACACTTGGCTAGGTATGGAAGGTTTAGGAAATTCAACAATGGCAGATCTAACACATCGACCTTTAACATAACATTAAATAATTATAGTTTCTGCATGTATGAATTTTTAGAGTTGAAACTATTGAAAAATGAAAAAGGTTTTATAACTTGTTTTATATCTTATTCTATACTATATTGTGTACTTATTAGACAGTCACTCTCATAGTCCAGCAAACTCTTCTTTAAAGTTAACGGCTGGAAGACCTGGATTTTATCTAGAAGCCTGATTACTGATTACCTATAGTATTTGTCTACCATACATATGTATGACCTTTGACAAATAAAGTATTTTTCAATTCAATTCAATTCAATGTAGATGGGTCAGATTTTCAGAAAATCTACAATTGGCAGCTCTACGCATTTAGGAAATTGTGCTAATTTAGGCTAGAAAATTTATGAGTACCTGGGTATATTTGGTATCGTGTTGATTTAATGTATCTGTTTTGCTATGTTAAACTATGTTTTGACGCTAATTTTAGTCTAAATGTGGGTTATTTGAGAGGATTGGTGAAGGCCAATTGTACAGTTTCTGAAAATCTGACCCAGATACACGTACAATGATACAATACATAGACACGTATACAGTTTGATTAATTTCAACCTTTAATAACAGTTGAATGATTATAATAACGTGTAAAGGTGAATACAAGAATAAATCACGTTGTGGTTCTCGACCTTTATTTCCAACGGTTCTGGCTTTTCAAATTCAGACAGGTCCAGTGAGTAGCGGCTGTGAGTTGCGTCTTGGGGTGACGATTATGATTGTTGTTCAACATTATTATGGATATTTTGTTTTTCAAATGACCAGTATTCCCTGATCTGACCCATTGCAAAAGCCACCCATCGTCCCGTCCCCCCACCCGTCCTGTCCGTCCCGTCCCGGCCGTGTAGGCTGACTGTACAGCTCTACACGGCACAACAAGTAGAGGATGAAAAAATAAAAATTAGGGCACACTACGGGCCTTGAACTCCCAACCCTTAGGTCTGGAGGCGAGACCTCTGCCACTGAGCTAGCTGCCTTAGTCAGGAGTGTAGGGCTTGATTGTAGGAGTCATACGCCTAGGGTGACTCATGCCGAGTGAGTCTTAAATAGAAAATTCACTACAGCTAATAGAATTTGTAAGTTAGCTAAGATTTTTCTTCATAATCGTGTCTAGGGGATCCATATCTATGAGAATCAGTCACTGGTTTGGGGCCTGCAACTTGTTTTCTATGCAAACAGGTCGATATTGCCTGACTCCCATACATGGTCCTTGCCAAACCTGACGGGCCTGATGTCACTCCTGAAAGGTTAAGAAGTAGGCCACGGCCTCGGCCGCGGGATTGTGACGCTTCGTCCAGACGGCCACATTCCTCGATTCAACATCCAGCGATAAGCCTAACCACAACTAATGCTAAGACTAAGGCTAAAAGTGTTAATGACCCCTAAAACGTAGGGGTCCAAAACTGCCTTCTGGACCTGACTGAATTCGAATTATCAGTCTAGGTCCAAACCCTCAGATCAGATAAGAATGACATGTCAGTGATTGGACGCCTACTTCGCTTATCGGTTTCTAGGACTAGGCATTCTAATGGGATTATAATGACATTTTGTGGTCTTAATGGAATTATAATGGCCCTTTGCGGTTTGAGGCAAGAGGCTTTCCCTCCGTTTGAAGGGACTCTCTCATCTTTGGGCCTAAACTGTTTTTACCATCTCATTAGTATGAAACTTCTGAGCCTCTTGAGTCTACCATATCTAAAAGGCTTTTTCTAAAGCAAACCAAAAAGAAAGAAAAAGAATGAAAAAAAAGAAAAGGTAATAAGAAAAATAACATGCAGAAAGTGCTGAAGTGTCTGTTCTTATTTAGGCGTATCTTACGGTGATGTTTTCCTTGGCAACAGGGAGATTGAAGACATTATCAATCACAAACGAAAGGCGGTAAGGAATTCTGCTCAAGTTGCTACAAAAATGATCCGTTCCGCTTTCACTTGTGGGAAGTCCGTGTCTTTTCACTGTAGATATCAAATGGCAGGTTGGGGGTGGGGGGGAGAGAGAGGTGGCGCGGGGGGGGGGGGGGAGGTGGGTAGGGGGGCACTCTCTATTTCCAATCCACAATATCTCACCAAAAACACTGCTCTTCATCATTATTCTTCTTTTGCTGCTATACTTTTTTTAAGTTTAGCTCTAATGCAATTCAATAATCTATGTTGTAGCCAGAATTTATAGTTCTCAAAATTGAATAATTTCCTTATCATGTGAATCTCCACCTGTCTCTTTTTCCCCCCTCTCTCTATCCCTATCTCTATCTCCTCCCCTCTCCTCTCTCCCGCCTCTCTCACTTTCCCTCTCTCTTCCCCCTCTCACCTTCCCTCGCTATCTCTTTCTCCCCCTCTGTTTTACCTGTCCCTCTCTCTCTCTATCTCCTCCCCATCTCCTCTCTCCCCATCTCTGATCTTCCTCCATCCCTCTGCGCCTCTGCTGCCCCTGCCTGGGGCAGCACTCCCGCCCCCCTCACCACCTCTCTTCCCCATCTCCCCAAGCATGGTGTAGAGAGGGTGCGGTCGTTTGCTCAATCTTCTGTTCTCACTGACCGCTCTACTTGGTCAGATCTTCAGAAAATGTACAATTGGCAGCTGTACACAATTAGTTAATTCAGCTAAATTAGGCTGCAATTTGGTCAACACTAGGTAAATTCGAGTATATTTGGCATTGTATTGATTCTAGCAATCTGTTTGATTAGGTTGAACTATATTTTGAACTTTATTTCCATCTGAAATGTGGGTTATTGGAAAAGATTGGTGAAGGCAAATTGTACATTTTCAGACTATCTGACCCACTTCCATCCTCCTCCCGCCCCGTGCCCCGCCCCATGCCCCGCGGCCACGTGTCTTTGATCAACAGCGTTAATTTAAAGGTGTCTAAATGTAGCGGACAGGAACGTACCGGTCTCTGTGATCACTTGAAAACATAACATCTTGTTGAGCAAATGTTTTTACACCGCTCGCTCGCTCGTTTGGCTGTTTTTAATGGGCTGTCTGCAGGGGGTTTGCACGAACTTCTAATCAAATACACGATAATCCAATATATCGATGAATAACATTTATTTATATAGAATTGTGGCAAAGTCAGGGCCACCATTCTACGACACACTCTAGGTCCAAACCCTCAGATCAGATTAGAGTGGTATGTCAACCTACTTCGCTAATCGGTATCCCTGCCTAGACCTCGGCGTTTTAATGGGAATATAATGACATTTTGCGGTCTTAATGGAATTATAATGGCACTTTGCGGTTTGAAGCGAGAGGCTTTCCCTCAGTTTGGAGGGACTCCCTCAACTCTGAGCCTAGACTGGAGAACTCTGTCTAACTTCAGTATGCCATAGAGTTTATGCAGTCTCTTGTCTAACATGAGTTAATGTAGTTTATAACATATGTTGGGTGAGGCTATAACCTCAAACATCATGTGGAAAATGATAACTGTCTCCACTTGACTGCCACTCCTAATGTTTCTCTTTATTTGATCCATAAACACATGCTCTTAGATGGGTGAAGTCACCAGAAAATGTAAAATTCACCTTCACCAATCTTCTGAAATAACCCAAATTTTAGACGAAAATAAAGTTCAAAATACAGTTCAACCTAACCAAACAGATTGCTAGAATCAATCCAATGCCGAATCTACTCGAATTTACCTAGTATTGACCAAATTGCAGCCTAATTTATCAGAAGTTACTAAATGTGTACAGCTGCCAATTGTACATTTGCTGAAAATCTGACCCATATGCATATTCTTAAGGTTATAGGTCTCTGGACTAAACACAAAGAAAGGTTAAGAGTGAGGGTTTTTTTCTCTCTACTGAGTTTGGGTTTTGATGTGCAGATCATATGTTGAAGTATATTGTCTGTGTCCGTTTATTATGTATATCTTCAGTGTAACGTTATAGCATTATTACCCCAAGGTATGTTGGTTTGTTGTGGTCAGTGTGGTCATGGAAACTCGAGGGCTTCACCCGAGATTTTCCACGACCACACAGAACCATCAAACCGAGGGTAATAATGCTTTTAGACGCGATTTGATCAGATCAACTTATTAATACCAAAATAGAGGGTTTACCAAACTGTACAATTATTTATTTCAATCAAATATGCCTTGCGAAACAGGTATTGAGTGCTCATACTTTGAACTGGAAGCTTACCTCAGGTACTTCCGTTGATTCAAACGTAGTCAAAAGGCAAGAAAAAACCTCCCAGAATCTGATCAAATCGCGTCTATAGACACATTACCTTATCATGGCACATGATCTATATTATCTATAGAACAGGCTCTGCAGGTACTTGTTGAGGTGTACAGTAAAACATAGACACATCACCTTAACACATGTTCTATAGAAGTCTATGGGATCAGGCTCTGAAGGTACTTGTTGTACAGTAAAACACAGACACATCACCTTAACACACGTTCTATAGAAGTCTATAGGATCAGACTCTGAAGGTACTTGTTGTACAGTAAAACACAGACACATCACCTTAACACATGTTCTATAGAAGTCTATGGAATCAGGCTCAGAAGGTACTTGTTGAGGTGTACAGTAAAACACAGACACATCACCTTAACACATGTACTATAGAAGTCTATGGGATCAGGCTCTGAAGGTACTTGTTGTACAGTAAAACACAGACACATCACCTTAACACATGTTCTATAGAAGTCTATGGGATCAGGCTCTGAAGGTACTTGTTGTACAGTAAAACACAGACACATCACCTTAACACATGTTCTATAGAAGTCTATAGTATCAGGCTCTGAAGGTACTTGTTGTACAGTAAAACACAGACACATCACCTTAACACATGTTCTATAGAAGTCTATAGTATCAGGCTCAGAATGTACTTGTTGTACAGTAAAACACAGACACATCACCTTAACATGGCACATGTCAGATTTTCAGTACAATTCACCTTCACCAATCCTCTCAAATTTAAGACAAAAATCAGGTTAAAAAACAGTTCAACATAACCAGACAGATTTATCGAATGAATACAATACAGAATATACTCAAATATACTCAATATAGCATAATTTTATAGTTCCTGGTATTCCCGCTAGGAGTCACATCATATTCATGACGTCACTGTCACAAATATTAATTTTATATTAGTAATTCTGAGAGGCAGGTAACTTTGAACGTCTGTAACTTCACTAATGTTTGGAGTATCAACAAAATTCTTTCACTTTTATAATGCTCATTTCTCCTTCTGTACATCCCTGTCATTAAAAAATGTTATTTCTTGTAAATGTAATGTGTCACAGGAAAATGAGTCACTCCCCCAACCTATTTGAAATCATCTACTGAAAACTGACATAACTTTACAAAAAACCCATATCTCGGCAAGTTCTTTGAATTTGAATTTGAAAATTTGGCCCTGGAGTCCCCTTTCTGCTTGGCTGGTCACATATATACAGAAATCCATGCGATTAGATGATTGTTCATACATACAAAGTGGAAAGGGTCTGTGAAACAGAGACACTTCACCTTAAAAGAGCTGCTCTTACAAGTGAAGTGAGAGCAGCATGAAAGGACAATATCTGGCTGGTGATTAGATTTCTGCATGGTTACCTGTAACTCATTATGGCAACCTTTCCCCACCACACTCCAGTCTCGCCATTCTATTAGTCCATGCTATCAACGCTATTCTATACTTGACTAAACATTGCACAAATACATTATTAAACTTCTAAAGTTACTTAAATGATTAAGTTTGTTTCATCAGAAACTGTGAGTTTAAAACATGTGTTCTGCACTTTAAATCAGTTTCGCATTTATCAAATATAAACTTAAAGGTGAGATTTAAATTAAATTTTAATGTCATGAGTCTATAGTTTGTTTGACAATTGCTTAAACGTGTGTCTTGCATGTGCTTAAATTCACTTGTGTCAATTAAAATCTTAAAAGATTAAAAGATTAAAAGATTAACCGTCTCTCTTGTCTCTCTCTATTTCGCTCCTACTCTCTCTCTCTCTCTCTCTCTCTCTCTCTTTCCTTCTCTCTCTTCCCCTCTCTCTATTCCTCTACCTCAATCTTACCCTTTCACTCTCTGTGTCTCCCTCTCTTCTCTCTCTCACTTCTCTCTCTCTTCTCCCTCTCTTCTCTCTCTCTCTTCTCTCTCTCTCCCCTCCCCCCACTCTCTCTCTCTTCTCTCTCTCTCTTCTCTCTTCTCTCTCTCTCTTCTCTCTTCTCTCTCTCTCTCCTCTCTCTTCCTCTCTCTCTCTTAACTCTCTCTCTCCCTCTCTCTCTCTCTTACTGCCTCTGTGTTGCCACTCTATTTCCCCCTCGTCCACTAGCCACACAGGGAATATATTTCTCTATTTTCAGCTAATGGTACAACAGCCCGGTTGTGTATTGCACTCACGTCCACACCACATATATCCCTCATTCATATCGTCTCCATCATATCATCAGTCCACTCAGATCCTGTGGTCTCTATTCCCCATTCTCTCTGATCCCTCTATTGTATTAGGCCTGCAGGTCTAGGCTAATTTCTATACCACAGAGTTGCTTTTACTCTGTATAGGAGATGTGGTGCCATTCCTGATTTCCATTCCTTTTGTTCCTAAACTTTAATAATAATTAAGTCAGAAAAAAAATTAAGTCAGCCAGGAAGGTAGGATAAGAGTAAATAAAGAAGTTGAAAAAACAAAACAAAAAGAATTAAGTCAGTCAAGTTGTACTGACGTTTAAACATTATATTGGCCGCTTATGAATAAAAAGGAGAAAAAGACGATTCTAAATGATTTCATGTGTTTAATATTTGATATTACATACATGATAATTGATAATACAGATCTATGCTTTTCTTTGCAAGACCTAATATGAGATATACGTTTATATAAATCATTAATTAATCGTTTGAATGTGCTAGGTAACAGTATGGATTGCTTGCATATACAGTCTAGGCCCAAAGTTTAGAGCCCCTTCAAACAAAGGGAAAGTCTCTCGCCTCACAACGCAAAGTGTCCAATAAGACGGCAAAATATCATTATTCATGTGCGCTATACAGGGAAAGAAGAGGAAGGCTTGATGTATAGCTGGGCAGGTTGCTTTGGTTAATTCCTTTCTGCATAGAGAGGATGAAAACACATGGAGAAACAATTATAAACAAAACAGATGGGACAATAGAAGTGACATAGATCTTTTTTTTATCATTTCACCAGTGAATGATAAACACAGCAATATTGAGAAAAATGCAAACCTGGGCGATCAGGAATTTTAAGGAACTAATTTAAAATGAGTTTATCATCCCATTGTATTATCCTTTAAATAATCAAGACATGAAAAAAGATTTTAATAGAGGCACATGTTTTATGCCATCTGGTTTGTCTCAGGTCCCTTTTTTAATAACTTTAAACAGTTTGGACATTTGTTTGCAATTATAGTATTTAAAAGAGATAATATTAGATTCATGTGTAGCTTAGGGATGGTTTAAGGGCTGGAACCCATGGATATGTGTCAGACTTTCATAAAATGTACAATTGGCAGCTCTACACATTTAGTAAACTCTGCTAAATTTGGCTGCAATTTGGCCAATACTAGGTAAATGGCATTGCATTGATTCTATCAATCTGTTTGGTTAGGTTGAACTGTATTTTGAACTTTATTTTCGTCTGAAATTTTGGTTATTTGAGAAGATTGGCGAAGGTGAATTGTACATTTTCTGAAAACTTGACCCATATGATTTGCAGTAGGTAGTATGTTTTCCGGGGAGCATTCAAAATGTTCCCACATTTATATATTTTAGCTTTCTTAGGGAGACATAATGTAAATTTCTTATGTAGGCCGTCGACATCTTGCGTTATCTCGAGATTTGAGCTTGTATAATCTTAACTTATGATTTATTTAGAGGATATATATAATTTGCATATAAGTTGAACTGCATGCTGCTGAAGTTGTTTGATGAATCTGATTCTATTTCCAAGCAGTTATAGCAGTGTGATATATGTATGGGTCCGATTTTCAGAAAATGTAAAATTCACCTTCACCAATCCTCTCAAAAAATCCAAATCTAATAGAACAATTACGTTCAAACTGCAGTTTAACACAAAGAAAGAGATATTTTTAATCAACACAATGCCAAAGATACTTGAATATGCACAGCATTTAAAATATTCCAGTCTACTTTAGCAGAAGTTACCAAATTTGTAGAGCTGACGATTGTACATTTTCTAAAAATCTGCCCTCGTATATACATAAGATGGTTACATTACACTAGATGTGGTATCTATCTGAAGACATATATTTACTGCATCCCTATGTTTTAAGCCCCTGGTTCCAGTCCTTCGATAAGACCTTTATTCAAGAAGGAAAACCATCTAAAATATATTCTTGGCACTTCACTGGTTCAATATTTTACACAAATTCATATATGTATGTGTATCTATCATATCAGTTTAATATCATATTTGTTATGGAGTGCAAGAAAGTACAGGGGAACCTCACATAAAGTCCACCTCATTATAAAGACCACCCCTCTATTAATAAGACCAGTTTTCCCAGTCCCGAATTATTCCCACTTATTAGATTAGCCTCTCTAAAGAGACCACCTCGCTATGAGACCAAAAATCATTCAGTCCCAAGGGTGGTCCTAATAGAGAGGTTCCACTGTATTGACATTTAGAATACAGTGAAACGTTGGTTCTATAGTGTCATACTCATAATTCCATGATATAATGTTCCAAATATGATTATTTAAGGTTGCGTAACAAGACATAAGTCATTATTGAATATGAATTTATTATTATAAAAACCTTATGAATATTTTATGAACTAAGTGTCATAAACGTTGGCTACGTGATATTTAGGTGTCATAAAACGTCGGTTATATGATATCGAGGGGAGAGGATTAAAGCTAAGACAGGAGGAACTTTACCCCAGATTGGGGTGAGGGAGGCGAGTCGACCCCATGGCCCAGCTGGTTTTTATGAGGATGTTAACTGATTAATAGGGACTAATGGTAATTACTTCTTCCACACATCGAGATCAGAGAGAAATTACCGTTGTTTAAATATCCTGTCATAAACTATACCGTTACACGTTTATTGATGGATTCTATAAAAAAACAACTAATATTATTACATACAATGAAGCAGCACTAACCCTTTTGATAAAATCAAATTAGTGCATAATATTATTATTATATGTAGCCTGTGTCAATCACCGTTCTTCAGCCAGCCTCGATAGCTCAGTTGGGAGAGCGTTAGACTGAAGATCTAAAGGTCCCCGGTTCAATCCCGGGTCTGGGCACTGCTTTTATGCTGTCACAGTTCACTGAGTTAATTGTCAATGCTATCCTTATGGCGGCACTCTATGGGATACTAGGGAAAGGAATAGGCTACATGTGGATCAGATTTTCAGAAAATGTAATATAGAGGGTTCCTGTTGCACTGGGAGGGAAAGTGAGCATATCATCATTCGCCATGAATGATGATGCGCTCAATTTCACTCTAAGTGCAATAAAGAACCTGGAGGAAACCAACTGTGAGTTAGTGTTCCATATTTATGTCACAATTATCATGATTTAATGCTACAATGACCTTGTGATGGGGTTCTCCTGACCATCGCACTGTGGCAAGGCTCCTAAGTTGTGATATAGATACAGGTTAACTAACTAGATGGTTGAAGGAGCAACTCATGCAATATACTAAGGGACTGAAACCAACGTGTTAATTAACAGATTTATTATACATGCTTTTAATCATGAAAAATGAAAAAGATTGAGTCATAAATTTGAATTTTACCAGTAATCTTAGTAAAACAACAGATTGGTTGCCATGACAACCCCACGTAAATCACTAGTGAAATACGCACTATGTGTAAATCACTCTAGATACGTTGTTCTCAGAGTGCAATGCATGTATAATACTACCCTACAGCACATTATATATATGGGTCAGATCGTCAGAAAATGTACAATGGACAGCTCTACACATTTTTCAAATTATGCAAAAGTAGGCAGAAAATGGTCAATACTAGGTATATTTGATTATATTTGATATTAAGTTGATTCATAATATCAGTTCTGTTATGTTGAACTGTATTTTGAACTTCATCTTTGTCTTAAATCGGGGTTATTTGACAGGATTGGTGAAGGCGAATTGTACATTTTCTAGCGATTTCACCCATATGTCCTGTTGGTGATCTACATACTACTATACCCATCTCAAGTGGCCACCTAGCATATATAACTATTAGAGCCTTGATTACCTCTGTCATTCATCACAATCTGTGCGCTAGTTCTGTTTCCCCAGCCTCCAATTATTCCTTATTACCCAGTCATCTACCTATTATCTGTGCAGTTCCTCAACCTGATTACCTTGTCTCCTTTGTTAGTCAGTCTGTCTGTATGTTCTCTTCATTTTCATCCCACTCTCCTTCTAGACTATATATAATATAGAGTCTAGGCCCAAAGTTCAGAGAGGCCCTTCAAATGAAGGCAGAGCCTCTCGCCTCAAACCGCAAAGTGCCATTATAGTTCCATTAAGACCACAAAATGTCATTATATTCCCATTAAAACGCTGAGTCCTAGGCAAGGAAACCGATTAGCTAAGTAGGCTGATAATAGCATTATAATGATTTTGCTAGTTAACATAAAAGGACAAGCATGCAGAAAATGTACTGAAGTAGCTCTAAAGGGATTAGAGACCTCCATGAATTTAGGTTCTATATTTACTCCCGTGTTGCTATGTATAAGTATATAGCTGTGTACTGGGGGAGGAAGAGGGAATGGCAATGTCATACCACACGTGTCGAACTGGTGCAAATTACGACACTACTCCTGCCCATTACCGCATTCCCGCCTGTACATTTTCTCAAAATCTGACCGACCAACGGGTGTAAAGATACTTACTGAATAATGACCCAACACATGCCACTTTATATATCTCCAGAATCTTATCAAATTAAACAAAAATAATAGCGCACCTGTGCTTCCACACCCTAACCACATGCTTCATATGAAATATTACCTGGATCAAATTTTCAGAAAATGTACAATCTACAGTTCTACAAATTCTGCTAAATTAGAGTGAAAAATGATAAATACTGAGTATCTGTATTGCATTCATTCAATAAATCTGTCTGGTTATGTTGAACTGTATTTTGAACCTGAATTTCGCTTAAATTTGAGTTATTTGAGAGGATTGGGGAAGGCCAATTGTACATTTTCAGGAAAATTCACCCGAATAATGCCCCAACACAATATCTCACATTCCCTCTCTTTCTCTCCTTGCAGTACCAATCATTCCCGACTACCTCATCAGCCTGGAGGAAGCTGACCTGGACCCTGGAGGAGGTGGTAGGCTAGGGGGTATAGGTCCAGCCGCTGGTGCAGGCCCAGATAATGACCTGTACCACTACTTCTGGAACTACACAGACTTCAACCTCACCTACTTCAGCCACATCTTCTACAATTTCTCCATACCAGAGAACTGGACGGAGCTGGGTGGGCAGGGTGATTATGCGGCTGTGGTACCGGAGCAGGCCATCAATGAGAACCCGCGGGTGGGCTGGTTATTCTCCTCTAAGGCTATTGTACAGCTATTCGCCAACCCTTTCATTGGGCCACTCGTCAACAGGTGAGTTTTTAAATTGTTCATACCTGGATTTTCAGAAAATGTACAATTGGCAGCTGTACACATTGAGTAAATTCTGCTAAATTAGGCTGCAATTTGGTCAATACTAGGTACTATTGTACAGCTATTTGCTAACCCTTTCATTGGGCCTCTCGTCAACAGGTGGGTTTTTGTCAGTTTTCATACTTTGCATATAGGTCACATCTTCAGAAAATGGACAATCAGCAAATCTATACATGTCCCATAGGACAGGAGGATGTGAACTTACAGAATTAATCTATGTTCAAATCGAATTCCCTGAACACCTGTAACTTCTACTACATGAGAAAAGATAAACAGAGAAATAGCTTCTACTACATAAGACCATTATTGCCATGTTAAGAGGCACACGTGCCTTCAGTGATTATATAAATGGCCTGGAAATGATTGCAGACACACCTTGTTAAATGGCTGTTGCTTGCACGTGCAGCACGGGGGATCCAATGGCACAAACATTTTTTTTTAACTTTCTTTTATCTTTATTCAGGGAATATATATAAGCTGGCTTATGTCATAGCTATTGGTGTGTAAGGAAGGCCGGTCTTCCTCCTTATCCTGAATTTTTGCTATTACATTTCGGTATATGGGTCAGATTTACAGAAAATGTACAAATGTCAGCTGTACACATTGAATAAATTTTGCTAAATTTGGTCAATACTAGGTAAATTCGAGTATATTTGGCATTGCATTGATTCTATCAATGTGTTTGGGTAGGTTGAACTGTATTTTGAACTTTATTTTCGTCTGAAATTTGGATTATTTCAGAGAATTTGTGAAAGTAAATTGTACATTTTCTGAAAATCTGACCCATCTATAATTATAGCGTGTTAGAATTTACTGTTACAACTTTACCTGGTGGTTTGGACAATAATGAGATGAGATGGTGGATGAGGGGTGGATGGGACAAGGATGTTGGGTGGTCAAGTATGTGAATAGACATAGCCTTAAGCAGAAGGACTGGTTGTTATCAGAACATTCAAGGGAAAATTAATTCCTTCTTGCTGTGGGGGCGATCGTTACTTACCTTATTGAGTATGAATTTGTTTTGAGAGGGTTGGCAAAGATGAATTGTACATTTTCTGACGAAAAAGATATCATGTTAAAAATCCCCCATAGGCTATAGCAGTACATGATACCTACCATAGCCACCAGCCCAGTGCCATAGGGACATTGCTATACAGTGATAGATAGGCAGAGGTAGTTAATACTGCCCCCTCTCTACCATTCCCATGATCCTTCACCTCATCTCCCACAATTCCATTCTGCTCCTCTGAAGGCATTAGCCCTTGTCTGAGACTCCCTGACTCTCTGCACGTAGGTTTTCTAATGGATATGATTAGATTTTCAGAAAATGTACAATTGGCAGCTGTATACATTTAGTAAATTCTGCTAAATTAGGCTGTAATTTGGTCAATTCTACGAAAAATTCAAGTATATTTATTTTCGTCTGAAATTTGGATTATTTCAGAGAATTGATGAAGGTGAATTGTCCATTTTCTGAAAATCTGACCCCCTATACCAACACATAATAGGGGAGTTGCATGTGCGACTGCGCATGTCAGTTACAGTGCATCCTGGGATGGATTCTGATGAAATATGACATACAAATATTTGTTATCTTTTTTATCGAAAATAGCACGAATGTTTTCAACAATATCATAGCTTCGGTAAATGATCTATGTTAACCAATTGCATGATGGGAAAGATGGGGACTAGTGTCATGGAAACCTGTATTGATATAAAAGCATTCTTAAATATTCCATGCTGAATATGACATGTTTTTATACTATACCATTAGTCCCATGATTCTGTGTGAATCTAGATTCAAAATGGCGGCTATGCAAATCCCTTTTGTCAATAACGTTCACCCTGTCCCCGACCCAACCCCACCAAACCCCACCTCACACAAACACCTATGCTCACTATGTCGGACATCTCCCTATACCTTGCTACAAGTACAAAATATAAAAAAGTGAAAAGGCTTTCCTGGTAGTAGGATAAAAGGTTATTAAAGTACACAATTGTGCCGTCAGACGGGGGTAAAGTGATCATGGGTCAGATTTTCAGAAAATGTACAACTCGCCTTCACCAATCCTCTCAAATAAGCCACATTTCAAACAAGAATGAGCTTCAAAATGCAGTTTAACATAACAGAACTGATACTTTAAATCAATGTGATACCAAAATATACTCAAATATATCCGGTATTCTTCATTTTTCACCCTAATTTAGCAGAATTTCCTAAATTTGTCAATTGTACATTTTCTTAAAATCTGACCCTTATGCGATAGAGAGGCTGGATTGTATCAAACCTGTTTTATGATAGACTATATCACATGTTGAGTGACTTAACTCTCCCCATATCTAGTCTGTAATGCATTATATAGTGTATCCTTTATAATAGGCTTACATGAAATAGAAAAAATATGGATAGCACTGTCTGAATAGACGGTTCAGATTTTCAAAAAATGTACAACCGTCAGCTCTACAAATTTGGTAACTTCTGCTAAATTAGACTGGAAAATTATAAATGCTATGTATATCTGAGTATCTTTGGCATTGTGTTGATTAATGACATGTCTTTCTTTGTGTTAAACTGCATTTTGAACGTCATTTTTCTCTTAGATTTGAATTATTTAAGAGGATTGGTGAGGGTGAATTGTACATTTTCTGGCGATTTCACTCATATACACAACAGGCCAAGATAATTTGGACAACTATTAAACATGCCACTTTATATATATCTCCAGATTCTTATCAAATTAAACAAAAATAAACGCCCACCTGTGCTTGCACACCCTAACCACATCCTTCTATGAAATATTACCTGGGTCAGATTTTCAGAAAATGCACAATCTACAGTTCTACACATCTTTCAAATTCTGCTAAATAAGGCTGAGAAATGATAAATACTGAGTATATCTGTATTGTATTTGTTCAATAAATCTGTCTGGTTATGTTGGACTGTATTTTGAACCTCATTTCTGTCTTAAATTTGGTGAAGGCCAATTGTACATTTTCTTAAAACTTGACCCTATATTATACGCCTTCACATCACATTAGAACTCACACGATACACCAGACTACATGATGGGTCAAGTTCCCAGAAAATGTACAATCCACCTTCACCAATTCTCTCAAATAACCCAAATTTCAGACGAAAATAAAGTTCAAAATACACTTCAACTTAACCAAACAGATTGCTAGAATCACTACAATGCCAAATATACTCGAATTTACCTAGTATTGACCAAATTGCAGCCTAATTTAGCAGAATTTACTAAATGTGTACAGCTGCCAATTGTACATTTTCTGAGGATCTGACCCATATTCCCCTGTACAAAGGAGTGACACCTGAAACCTTTGCTCAGTCTGGGTAAAATAGCGGGAGTGACAGCTCCAGTCTAGGCTCATTAGAGACCGGTGAAGGACTTATTGCGGGAGACAGGTAACCCAGACAGGTAACCCAGACAGGTAATATACAGGTAATATACAGGTGTGGAGGAGGATCTATGGGGTATAGGTAGTCTAGGTAGGCACTGGAGGAAGTAGGGGTTCTGATTTATTGTCCCTGTTTTTTTTATATAAAGAAATAATTTTGATTTAAAAAAAAATCTATTCCCATTCCTTTTTTCAAAAAGTAAATCATTTTTCCCCTTCTCCATTTTACTTTAACAATGAATCACTTCTCCCTTTTCTTTTAAAATGTTTAAAAATAAATTGTATTCTCGTCAATATTTTCAAGAGATGCAATAATGTACAGCAATTACTAAATAATTTAACCATTTAAATTTGTTACTGCAACTTCTTTTAACAATACATTATGATGATCAATTTTCCCACGACAACATATCTTTGGAGTAGATGGTACCTTAACAATTCCAAAGCTTTTATGATAAAACACATCTTACATATTTATTTATACATTGTTTGACCTATAGAAATGACGTAACCATTTGTTTGCTGCTGTTATATGTTTATTAACTCAATTGAGTTGCCTTTATTCCATCTTTTAATTATTTTTTTTTAAAAAAAACGAATCAAACAAGGAAAATACATAATTTTCACTGACGTCAAGGCGCTCAACACAGCTTGCCATACTGTGTGTCAACCCTTGTAAACATTAGCATGACATGAGTCTAAAAAAATGCTGTTTTCCGTCGTTTTCACCGCCAAAAGTTTTAGTGAATGTAATATTAAGTAAGCTGATAGGTTAGATGGCCATTTTCTAGTGTGTCATGATTGAATAATGAGTATAATCGATATTATCAAACATTTGAAATGGGAAAGCCTGCCGATCTGGTGCCTCCCGCTCTCTGCGTAGACACACAGTATGGCTGCCGGTATTTGCTGCCTAGGGTGATGTCGTGCCAAAACTATGTATAAGTGAAACCACCACAGCAAAAATTTCGGCGGGCCGCTAAAATATAAATGTGGACTTTATGAAGCCTTGCAGTAGAAACAACTAGGGTAAATATTCTCTAAACTTTTCGTCAAATGACTTGAAGGTGGGTAGGAACAGAACGGAACAAAGAAAATAGAAAATCTTCCATAAACTAAGGATGCAGCTTTAAAAGTGCAAAATACTAAAATTCATGATGTACATTACCACCATTAGGATATCCTGGAAGAAAGTAATATCACAAAGAACTACCTTCCATGGGGGAGCCTGCAAGCTGAATTACCTTGATAGAACTCCTTTATTAAATTCTAACAGAGAGAACCCGAGAACCGCCGTTTCTAGTAGTGTAGGGTAGAGTTGTTGGTGGATTGATGGTCTCCTCCTCAACCCACAACATCTGGTGCACACACCAGGAATGAGCTGCTCCTCCTCCTCAGCAATGAGCGACTCCTAGTACTGCTCCTGCCTATCTGCTTCTACATGGGTCAAGTCTTCAGAAAATGTACAATTGTGATCCGTTTTAGGAAAATTAGTCATAAGTCGCAAAATATGGATTTTGAGATACCAATATATTTGAACAGAGGAGATCAAGGTTATTCCAGTGATAGTAAACACTAGGGTACCTAATAAGTATTTCTATATAATAAGTTTGATATTCTTATTTTTGAAAAGAAAGGTTTGCAATGTTTCTGGCTCGGTAATTACCAGTAAAGTAACTAAATATACTTTATACAAACGCCTTCAATACGCAAAGATATATGTAATACAATGTCCCGAAACTGTTACACAGATTAATATGACAATAAGTGCTAAACCCTCTAAAGATCAGAATATTTCAATAAAGAGATCTTGTGAAAAAAATGCTTTGGAAAATATCAATTTTGCGACTTGTGACTCATTTTCCTGGAACACATCACAATTGGCCTTCACCAATCCTCTCAAATAACCCAAATTTAAGACGGAAATCAGGTTCAAAATACAGTTCAACATAACCAGACAGATCTATTGAATGAATACAATACAGAATATACTCAGATATACTCAGTATTTATCATTTTTCACTCTAATTTAGCAGAATTTGAGAGATGTGTAGAACTGTAGATTGTGCATTTTCTGAGAATCTGACCCATCTGGGGAAGGGAGAGGGAGTGGGAAGCATCCCGAGAGCAATTTAGGCTCAGAATTGCGAGAGTCCCTTGAAACTGAGGGAAAGCCTCACACTCCAAACCGCAAAATAATCCCATTGGAATTCTCTCATCTTTGGGCCTAGACTGGCTCCTTCTCTCCCTTGCCGCTCCCCCTCCCCGTTCCCTCCCCCACCCGCTTGATTACAGAAACAACAAGGCACTAAGCACTGCACCATTAGGTAGGACACATGTTACTCTACTCTAACATGGACAACACATACACATACAAACACACCCATCAAGCAGCTCTTTAGCAACATAGACACTCTAGGGCCCTGTTGCACAAGATATGATTACCTAAAATGTTCCTGCTAAGCTATTTTACTTTCGCTTTGCTTAGCTAGGAAATCTTTGCCGTATGAATAAAATTTACCATTGTCTATATAGCAAATTCCTTCCCTAAATGTTCCTTACCAGCTGCTGTGAAACAAACAATACCATAAAGAAGGAAAATAATATCAAGAGTGAAGTCGCCAGAAAATGTACAATTCGCCTTCACCAATCCTCTCAAATAACCTACATTTAAGACAAAAAAGTGGGCTTCAAAATGCAGTTTAACATAACAGAACTGATGCTTTAAATCAATGCGATACCAAATGTATGCAGATATACCCGATATTCATCAATTTTTCAGCCAAATTTAGCAGAATTTCCTAAATGTTTAGAGCTGCCAGTTGTACATTTTCTGACAATCTGACCCCCATCGAGCATAAATATTACCTCATGCAGAAATCATGTATTAGTCTACTGACTGTTGAAAACCTATATTATCGCTCACGCACGTGGTGTAGAACACGTGACCCCACGTGACCCTGACGTCACCAGAACGCTAACATTGCGGATGATGCGTGTAAAACACACATGGACGTTTATCAACATGTCCGCTAGGGGGCCTCAAGTGCATAGAGGGACCGCCCATGATATTTACTAATTCTTTAATGGAAAACAGATCATAGCTTCTGCGCTTTAATAGAGAGATGCTGGGGCATTTTGATGTTCTGATAGTGCTACCCTCCTTGGTGATCATATTTCACGACCTCTAGGGTTATTTATAAGGGTTAGGGTAAAACGTAAATGTACAGTTCGCCTTCACCAATCCTCTCAAATGACCCAAATATATGTCGGAAATAAGATTAAAAAAACAGTTCAACACAATAGGAAACATACGCATATTCGGTCAGTATTATGCCAGTATGGTGGATATTGGGTGTAGAATAATCTTTTCATTGGTGAAATCTTTTTAACTTTTCTTTTCAAACGTTTATAATTATAAATCCTCAAAGTTTCCAGAGTGGCAGATTCGGAGTCAGGAGATTCTGGAGATCTGGAATCAATAAAAAATAACCATTGGTATGACCCAAAATGCAAAGTTCACCAAATAAAATGATATTCTGCCCCTGGTCTATTAAAAATGAAGCCAGGCCATCGGCTCCATAGGCTGTCCACTGCTAGAAGCACTGGCCAATTTTTCAAAACTGCAAGGAAATGTATGGATAACTTATGGGATATTAAAATATAGAGTATTAGCAATTGGGATCTGCTGACAAAAGGTATAATGCCCCTGATGCTAGAACACAAATCACTTTATAGCCATATGTTGATGCTCAGCTGATGGGAAATACGTTGTAAATGTATCATGTTCAGTCTAATATAGCAGAGTTCACTAAATATGTAGAGCTGCTGTACTGTTTCTGACGCCCTCATCCAATGATAAAGTCTGCAGTTATTTCCTGTACAGTGTTAGATAGCGTTGCCTTCTGAGATTTTAGTTTATAACCCCGCAGATTAGAACGGGACTCTTGGAAGTAACCCCTAGTACAAAGAGTCTAAAAACTGCAGAATCCTATATAAAGTAATGTTTCTAAAAACGAAAGTGAATGGTTGAATATAAAAAAAAGTTACAAATATTTATGAATTGACACTCACTAGTAATTTAGTTAAGTAATAGGATGACCTTAGAAACACAGTCTTGAAATTTGGCACATGTACTGATATGACGAAGTATAACACACTTCAAAAATCAAAACATTCCTGCGAAGAGCTCTTGTGGGAAAAACATTTTTAAAAAACATCATTGTTGCTACTTCGGACTCATTCTTCTGTGACACATCACAGATAAAACAAAAAACGACATTCCTATACGGGTCAGATTTTCAGAAAATGTACAATCGGCAGCTGTACACATTGAGTAAATTCTGCTAAATTAGGCTGCAATTTGGTCAATACTTGGTAAATCCGAGTATATTCGGCATTGCATTGATTCTAGCAATCTGTTTGGTCAGGTTGAACTATATTTTGAACTTTATTTTCGTTTGAAATTTGGGTTATTTGAGAAGATTGGCGAAATTGAATTGTTCATTTTCTGACAATCTGACCCATATAATACGTTCCATTAATTCCTCCTCTTGTTCTCTCAAGCGCTTCCTTTAACAAAGCACCGCCTAGCGGGAAACAGAGGAGGTATGGGCGGTGCCGGAACCTGTCCGCCCCCTGCCAACACATGTTAAATAATGACATGTTTAACCACACACATGTTGCAGCATGTCACATAATGACATGCTGCCTGCTGTGAGCTTGACTAAACAATATGTCATGAAGGAGACATATTTAAATATGATGCTATCACTCAACAGCTTTTTTGTTTAAAAAAAAGAGTATGTACACTGTATATTGGAACAGTTTCAAAATGTCATTAGTGTTCATCGGAGCAACTTTAAGAGTGAGTGGGTGAGTGAGTGAGTGACAAAAAGAAGAAAAAAGAAAAAAAAGTGAGGGAGTGAGTGAGTGAGTGAGTGAGTGAGTGAGCCCTTATCAACACATTTAATATGGTTATATCAAGGGCGGGAGAGTTGAGAGGGAGTGAGTGAGATTGGTTGCTTTACGCCCTTATCAACACATTTAATATGGTTATATCAAGGGCGGGAGAGCTGAGAGGGAGGCAGTTTATGATCTTACCCAGGAAATAGAGATAGAGAAGAAGGGAAACAGAGAAAAAGAGACAGAAAGGCACTTTATGGTCATACCCAGGACTATACAATGCATTATTTCACCTCTGGCATATTTTGTATACTCTCGCTATATGCAAGTGAGAGGGAACAAACAATTCTCATTCCTCCCTAGGGAAGAATCAGATGACCCAGTTATTTGTCTGCGTTTTCTTTGGTTATTGCGAAAGTAGTAGAAAAAGTAGAAAAAGAGACAGAAAGGCACTTTTATCGCGATAAACTTTATGGTCTTACCCAGGACCAGGAACAATCTTATGAATGAATTCATGCTTAGACCCTCCCTTGAACAGTCATGAAGCTATACGAGTAATCACCTTAAACAAAGACTAAAAGCATTAATAACCTCTATTCCAAGCCTGCTGGTACACTGTGCATAATTCCTCGACTTCGCTTCTGGATTGTGCACACTGTGCACAATCAGACCCTTAATGCATGAGGGAAGTGTTTTTTTTTATTCATTTTAGGCCTGTAATGTATTTAAACAGTTACATTGAAAAAAACCCGCATTATTCGCACTATTCCCCATGAATGTTTTCACGCGTTGCCTAATAGTGTAGCAAAGTATCATTTCACATATATAAACAATTCAGTTAGTACACAGAAGAACCATTGGGGGTAAAAACTGCATAATAATGACCATCTCAAATCAAATGCTTGAAAATCTTAAAATATATTATTGGCTTACACATTGAATCATTAGGCTCGCATTTTTAATTCCCTAATCCATTTTGAATATTTGGGTCAGTCTCACTTAAGTCTTGCCTATGGAGGTGAAAAAATGAAAATAATTGTAGGTAAAATCATTGATTACATTTCCTGAAAATAATGAAGATGAAAAAATGAAAATAATTGTAGGTAAATCATTGATTACATTTCCTGAAAATACATGTTTTTCTCTACAATATGCTTTAAAAAATGTTGGCACTCTGGGACAAATATTGACTGAAATATCATAGAAAATGGAATATTATATTGTTACAACTAGTGTAACACAAAAGGTTATAGAGGTAGGAGCTACGGTGAAGGTATAGGCATGTGGCAATTAATAATTAAATTTTTAGGTACATTAATATACTATGACACAATGAGTTATAAGTGTGAAGAATTACTCTTTTATAACTCTATTTCCACACTGTGCCATCTTACTGTTGGATACATTGTCAATAAACATCACATGGCAGCGTTCGAAATAAGAGCTTGCCCGGGCCATTTGGCAAGTAAAAATCGTGGCGGGCAAGTTGTTTTGACCACGAGCTTGCCCGCCCGGGCAAGCTATAATTACAGCAAGATTCTGGTGGTTATATTTTCAGTAGAAATCTTTAATTAAGATTAAGTATTCGGTGGTTATTATTTGGTTCTGGCTATCTTCAAAATCACCAAAATGCCCTAAAATAGCTGTCATTTTGCTAAAATTTTCTCAAAGTCTTCGGCATATACTTGGACACAGAAATTCTCAGGTTTTTAGGCCTTCCTCAAGTTGGAGCCTCTGCATTTGAGATGAATGAATATACTTTTTAGTTCCGGTATTCTAAGGATATTTTGCCGAATCAACCTCTAAATCTGTGGGAAAACATTTAATTACCAATATAAGTTGTACTGTCATGATAAAATTCGAACTTTCTGGACCTGAGCTTCTATTGAAAATTGCTGAATTTTTACTGACCCACAGCGAAAATTCCCACGAATTCCACAATTTATACAACCAAATTTCCCCAAAATAAAAATATTCTCTTTTCGATTCTATTTGTTCATCAAAATGTAGGTCTACTATGAGTTTTAGAACATCATAGATGTGGTAAAAACCCTGAAAATAACACTTTTCACTCTTCAATTTTAGATTGAATATTTACACGGAATTAACTTTAAACTGGAACATTTCTGGGGGGGCAACCAAAAATTCTGGCGGGCAACCTGATTTTGTCAGTAGCTTGCCCGGGTGGGCAACCTGTTTTTATTCCTTATTTCGACCACTGCATGGTCTCAGGTCGAGTTGATCATTTGATGTTCAGATAATCGTTGACCTGCAGCACTAACCTCGGCAGCCATCATACTTCATTGACCTACTTTCGCGCTATTCCCCTTTCATTAGTCTTACATTTTGTTGTTGTTGGAACTTTTATTTATCTACGCGATATTGTGGGAAACCCTCCCAGCTTCGGGAGGGTTTCAAGCCCTACCGGACACATTGTTTTTTCAATAAGGGTAACAACACGCCTAGTGTGTCGACGACACACAGGTGGCCCTTATAAAGTTTGTTTATAATAATCAACCACATGAATGAATGAACATCCATAAAGTTCCATGAATTCTGTCGACCCACCTCCCCCGCCCCCTGACTGGCATCCCCATTTGATCATTATATATCATCTACCAAACAGGAAAATCATGTAGGCCTTCCATAACATGGGAAGAAATTTCAACAGTGGTTTTTATATGATTACATGATATAATAGGTATCATATTTTAGTGGTACAATGTTAAAGTCCTTGTTCTTTGAACGATCAATCAAGTACATGAACATATTTTCTTATCTTTTATATTCCAATGGAGTATCACATGACGCTCGTGGGCTGAAGGGCAAGGATGTTTATGGGTCAGATTTTCAGAAAATGTACAATTCACCATCACCAATTCTCTTAAATAATCCCAATTTCAGACGAGAATAAAGTTCAAAATACAGTTCAACATAACCGAACAGATTGGTAGAATCAATGCAATGCCAAATGCACTCGAATTTACCTAGTATTGACCAAATTGCAGCTTAATTTAGCAGAATTTACTAAATGTGTACAGCTGCCAATTGTACATTTTCTGAAAATCTGACCCGTATACGGCATATTCCGGGATCAATCAGTCATACTAAAGCCCTATAGAATCTTGATAAATCTTGAATTATACTCAAACGTTAACTATATTGATTTGAAACAATTAAAAGGGCGGATTTTTTCTTGTAAATTGAATTAAAGGACTGACCTAAACTGATGACATTACTGATAAAAAACCTTTCTATTTTGAAGGAAAATATTTTCTATATGTTTATATAAATTTGTATTCCTCTCCGTCATGTTTTTCACTGACAGGCGAGGCGACCTATCAAAAAAACCATGAACGATTCATTCAATATGAATGAAATGCAATAAAAGTTTTCACTTGGATGTTTAGCTTGAAACACATCATAATCGTAATCGATTTCTATAGCAATCATATGGGTCAGATTTTTATAAAATGCACAATCTACAATTCTACACATCTACCAAATTCTGCTAAATTAGCGTGAAAATTGGTAAGGGTCAGATTTTCTGAAAATGCACAATCTACAATTTTACACATCTCTCAAATTCTGCTAAATTAGAGTGAAAAATGATAAATACTGAGTATATTTGAGTGTATTCTGTATTGTACTCATTTAATAAATCTGTCTGGTTATGTTGAACTGTCTTTTGAACCTGATTTTCTTCTTAAATATGGGTTATTTGAGAAGATTGGTGAAGTTGAATTGTACATTTTCTGAAGATTTGACCCATAAATATACTAGGTATATCTGAGTCTATTCTGTATTGTATTCATTCAATTAACTCAAACACAAGGTGTGGGTAAGGGAATTTATTAACTCAACTAGACTATTCGCGCCCTGATACATTTGAAGTGGGCAATGAAAAGAGAAACATAGGCAATTACAGAACAATGAATTATTCAAACAATTACAGATCAATTAATTAATAAACTATTACATTCAATGAATCTGTCTGGTTATGTTGAACTGTATTTTGAACCTGATTTTCGTCTTTAATGGGGGTTATTTGAGAGGATTGGTGAAGGTGAATTGTACATTTTCTGGAAATCGGACCCATATAGGGCGTAGTAGCGAGTGAGGTCCTTCAGTTACATGCTTAGTTTTTTGTGCAACCTTGTCATACACCTAATGGTGGTATCAGATTGCACTAAAACAATTGGTAAGGCGTAGTACTTGAAGCTATTTAGTCTATTCCAGACAAATCCCTCACTTGGGGCCAGTGACAGCTGACAGAGAGGTCCTCGTCCCCTCACTCTGCTGCTATTTGGGTCAAAATTTCAGAAAATGTACAATTCGCCTTCCCCAATCCTCTCAAATAACCCACATTTAAGACAATAATGAGCTTCAAAATGCAGTTTAACGTAACAGAACTGATACTTTAAATCAATGCAATATCAAATATATTCAGATATACCCGGTATTCTTCATTTTTCAGCCAAATTGAGCAGAATTTCGTAAATGTGTAGAGCAGCCAATTGTACATTTTCTAAAAATTTGACCCATTTTGTCCACTTGGTAAACTTGTCCACTTTGTAAACTTGTTGATAGAAACATTGCAGAGTAATTGCTCTACTCTAGAGTTGAGAGGTGGAGCGCAGGGTCGGTGTGTGTGTGGGGGGGGGGGGGGCTTGTCGTGGATATAGGTGGACTATTTTAAGGTGATGTTTACATTCATTAGTTTAATTAATACAAGGGTGAAGTCACCAGAACAGAAAATGTACAATTTACTTTCACTAATACTCTCAAATAACCCAAATTTCAGACGAAAATAAAGTTCAAAATACAGTTCAACCCAACCAAACAGATTGCTAGAATCAATGCAATGCCGAATATACTCGAATTTACCTAGTATTGACCAAATTGCAGTTTAGGATTTGGACCTATAGCGATAAAGCCATATCATATATAGAACTTAAAAACCTGTTCAAATGTTTATGACCCTCATTGCCTCCCCAAAGGTATATTAGCAAGATCTAAATCACCCACTGAGAGAGAGGAAATGGGGGATCCATGGGTATAGATGTTATCATCTATATCCCGGTCTATGTTCTTATCATATGTCTGAGAGAGAGGGGGGGGGGGGGAGGGGGATCTATGTTCTTATATGTCTGGTCAGTATCAGCACGTTATTATAGCAATAATACCCGAGGTTTTGGATGGTCTGGGTGGTCTATAGCCTGGTGGACAATTCGAGGGGCGTTAGCCCCGAGAATTTCCACCAGGCTATAGACCACCCAGACCATCCAAAACCGAGGGTATTAGTGCTTTTAGACCCGATTTGGTCAGATTCGACTGAGGGCTATTAAGAAAAAAAGATTCACCGACCTCTAGACCTTTTATTTACCAGTTCTTTCGAGGTCTATAACCCCCGGAAGTTGCCGGAAGTGATTGCCATGGTCTATTGTGAAAAAATACACCCCAGAATCTGACCAAACCTGGTCTAAACCCAGGCAATATCTAGAAATGAGATTTATATCACAAGATTAGTCTTTTAGGGCGAAATGTTTTCCTTTAGTTTGGAGGGACTCTCTCAACTCTGAGCTTAGACTGCAGAAGTCTGTCGCGCTCCAAGAGTGTGTATTCAGAGAGACTTGTAAAGATCGACATATAATAGGGGAGAAAAAAAGAAAGCATAGACAAAATGGCGGGGAAATAAAACAGATGAATAAATATTGAGTATTGCTGTGCAACCTAGGAATATATATAATGCAACATATTACTTTACTTGCTTGGAACTTGTTCAAGTGTCAAATCATTTTCTCCGCGAGTAGTGGCATTAGAATTATCCATTCTCTTCTCGTAAGAAATGAAATCACCTTTTTACAAAGTGAGAATCTCAGAAACCCAATACTTTTAATTAGATCGTAATTAGGTAGGAGTCAGAATACAGACCTTGAAATTAACAAGTTATTCAGATCGCAGTAGGGTCTGTCTGGCATTGGAGTCAATCTGAAACCTTGAGTAAATTAGTATTACTCTTAAAAGGTAAATGCCAGCATCGTGAGCACTGCATGAAACAATAGAAGTCACAATTTTTTTGTTCAAACTTCGTCTTAAGAAAGAACATGATTGGGAGAATACAAAATGAAAAAAAACCAGGATGTTGTCATATTATTTTGTCTTTTAGGGATGAGTAAAGTTTACTTCCATTGACTAATGATTTCAATGGGGGAAACTCGTAGTGATACAAGTTCAGCTTGAATAATAACTTTTAAAAGAAATGAAAATTAAAACTAACAACAAAGCAAATCATGCTCCAAATTATTCATTTCATTTTCAGAGAAGACAATAAACTATCTTATCATTTTCAACATGGCTTTCTTTTGTAGGCTACTCATAACTTTAGGGCTTGAATGATGAAATTGAAACTACATTTATTAAGTATAGAAAGATGCTTTTAATCTATTTGCCCCAAATTTTCATCATTTTGCCACAAAAAGAGGGGGGGGGGGGGGGTTGCGGTGAATGTTTTCATCTATATAAGACTCCTTGAAATTATAAAAAGGGGTCTTTTTTGGCATACAATTTGTCCATGTTTTGCGGCAAAATGCCTTGAAAAATTCGCAAAGAGGGTGTACTTTTCAAATGCTGGAACGATCATGAGTACATCTTTGGGTATGCAGCGCTAAGCCTAAGGTCAATAAACGATCAAAGAAAGAAATAATTGTGAAAAGTAGTTTTTTGGCGATTTGGTTGTAAATGCACCTTTAATGCACAACTTAAGATATGATGGAGTGAATCAAATGAAACTCCTCTATCATTTTTTTCTTTTCTCATGCCCAACTCTGCCTGGCACGTCTCGATAAGCGGAAGCCATTAGCATAACTTCCGCCTTGTTAAAAAAGGTGAAAAACTCTCCCGCCGTCTTGTTGTAACGGTGCTAATGACCCAAGTTTGCCAATCTGCCAGTTGGTTTTCGCGTTACTCGCAAGGTGTCATGTTCAGACAGCGCAACATCAGTACGGAGCATGCGCAGAACATGTACTTCCTGTAGCCCTTCATTATCGCCCCTGCTGGGTGCGGCCATTAGAATGGCGATCAGTCATCAATTGCACTGCAGCCAGTCTAAGTGTAGGATTCATCCTATTTACTCTTATCTACCATGGTGGTAGTAGCCGCTTCTCAAGTCAGCGCTTCACCGGCTCTCTCTTTTCTCTCTCCTTCTCCCCCCCTCTCTCTCCTCTCTCTCTTCTCTGTCTGCCCCTCCTCCTCCTCCTAGCTCCCCCTCCCCGGGGCCCCTCCCTCTTCCTCTCTCTCCTCCTTCACCCCTCTCCCTTCCCCTCTCTTCTCTCTGTGTCTTCTCTCTCTCCTCCTCCTCCTCTCCCTCTTTCTCTCTCCTCCTCCCCCTCTCTTCTCTCTCTGTGTCTCTCTCTCTTCCTTCACCCCTATCTCTCCCCCTCTCTTCTCTCTGTGTCTTCTCTCTCTCTCCTCCTCCTCCTCTCTCTCTCCCTTTCTCTCTCTGGCTGTCTGCTTCCCCACATCTACCCCCAATCTGTGGCTCTTTGCCCCCCCCTGGTCCTGGGTAAGACCATAAAGTGCCTTTCTGGCTCTTTTCTCTGTCTCTCTCTCCCTTCTTCTCTATCTCTATTTCCTGGGTATGATCATAAACTGCCTCCCTCTCAGCTCTCCCTGGGTAATACCATGAAGTCCCTTTCTGTCTCTTTTCCCCTCTCTCTCTCTCCCTTCTTTTCTATCTCTATTTCCTGGGTATGATCATAAACTGCCTCCCTCTCAGCTCTCCCTGGGTAATACCATAAAGTCCCTTTCTGTCTCTTTTCCCCTCTCTCTCTCCCTTCTTTTCTATCTCTATTTCCTGGGTATGATCATAAACTGCCTCCCTCTCAGCTCTCCCTGGGTAATACCGTGAAGTCCTTTTCTGTCTCTTTTCCCCTCTCTCTCTCTCCCTTCTTCTCTATCACTATTTCCTGGGTATGATCATAAACTGCCTCCCTCTCAGCTCTCCCGCCCTTGATATAACCGTATTAAATGTGTTGATAAGGGTGTGAAGCAACCAATCTCACTCACTCACTCCCTCTCAGCTCTCCCGCCCTTGATATAACCATATTAGATATGTTGATGAGGGCCTAAAGCAACCAACCTCACTCACTCACTTCCTCTCAGCTCTCCCGCCCTTGATATAACCATATTAAATGTGTTGATAAGGGCGTAAAGCAACCAATCTCACTCACTCACCTGGGAGTGACGACTACATATCCCCGCACATCAGAGTAAAAGACAGGGCATTAAGCGCCTGACTTTACCTTTGCACCACTAAATTGGGGCGGTGAGCTGGCCATGTTATCTCTCCTCATAGCCTCACACCAGACCCTGGCATCGGCGCCAACACGTCTCCACCCGCAATACATGCAGCTACAGTCCCTTCCACAACACTTGATCATCTTTATCACATCTGTTAAAAGGAAAACAATACTTTTTTTATTTTACTTTATTTATTTATATTTTTTTGTCCAACAATTTTTATTTATTCATTATCATTTTATCTTTTTTTTTTTTGGGGGGGGGGGGGGGGTGCGTAAAAACTTAGTGATATAATAGTTAAGAACAATATTTTTGTTATCTCATTTCTGTTTGGTGGATGTTGGGAATAGCATTTTTTTTTAAAACGATGTTATTTATTCATATATAAGGGGCTGTATGTTTAATAACACAATTATAAAAAGACGGTTTTTCCTCGCATAGATGTTTTCAAAATTCAAACAATTGTAATATATTTTTTTTTCGGAATAAAGATTGATTTATTAAAACTTTTTATCAACCCACTGCGATCCTAGTGTCCTCTTCAAAAACCAGGAATTACTCAAGTCAGATGGAATGTATTGTAGCCGGAAGAGCAATATTGGTTTAGTAGGAACACTTAGTGCTTCAATATCTTGTATATGGGTCAGATTTACAGAATATGTACAATTGGCAGCTGTACACATTTAGTAAATTCTGCTCAATTAGGCTGCAATTTGGTCAATACTAGGTAAATTCGAGTATATTTGACATTGCATTGATTCTAGCAATCTGTTTGGTTAGATTGAACTGTATTTTGAACTTTATTTTCGTCTGAATTTGGGTTATTTGAGAAGATTGGTGAAGGTGAATTGTACATTTTCTGAAAATCTGACCTATATCAACTTTTATAATCCACGGTGTTCATATGTGATGTGTTTTGACAAAACTTTTTATTTAGCCGAGGCAAGAGAGAAATGCTTAAAATGAGAAGAATTCCAGGAGTGGGAAGCACATGTCTAGTCCATTCATCCTTTTTCATCCTTTTTCTCTGCGGTCTGCTAAATAGATATCATGGTGAATAGAAAGGGTTGTGGATATTCATATAGACCATCATCCATGGCTGGATCCTAGAAATTCGACATACAATAATATCGAAAGTTTTAATTTCAAAAATAGGAAAAAACACATTCCCCATTGTATCTTCATAATGTCCATGACAATTTCAGGTGTACACTATTTCGATCTTGACCGAAATTGGAATAGTTTTATTGTTATATCATATTACGCAATGTTACACAATGATTGCGTAACAATGATCAACCACATCATTATTAATATTCCAAATTATCATTAACAATAATTACAATACAATGTTCAGATTTATCTAAATAGGATTAGCCATTTGCACTACTTACTCAGATTGAAATGAATATAAAACGTTTTATTACACACATGAGCAATTAGAAAGGTACAGTTTGGTTGATCCGAACTATTCACGTGAACAGTTTGGGCAAAGACGCAATCTCATTGGCGCAGTGTAGGCCTGACCTACAAACCTGAGACAAATGACGTCGTCCCCGACCGCATAACTTAGCCTACAAGTTGCAGTGAATTGAGCTTCCCGAGCTAAAATTTAGGCTAAACAAGTTAAATTTACTTTTTCACATCCATTTAACATCGTTCGGGGTTTGTCCTGTTTTCTGATGTGTCGAGATCAGTTTGAACCCTCCATCTTGCCATTTGCTATAATAACCATATGATTGCAACAAATGGTCCCATTCTTTGCACAGGCTCAGGATGATCTCACGACTCATATACTGAATACGACAGAATTGAATTCTAGGAATATTTAATCTGTAAAGAATTCTATAAACAGCATATTTAGGGTTCAAGCTTTACTTTATGTAAACTTGTGGTTTCTGGAAATAGTATTATATGTGTTACTATTGCATAAGCTTAAAACCTTCAATTAAGACATTCTGTTTTTTACTGCATTCGAAAAAAAAGAGCAAGCTATGATAACAAAATCATAAAAGAAATTGTAGTCTTGGTCCTTAAAAGCCCTCAAGAGTTCATATGTTCCTGGTTTCCTTACACAAATGGGCTACACCAGTCTGGTATTGACAATTTGTAGTGATTTTAGAAGTGACCTTGGGTCAGAGTGAGGGGTCATGAGATAGGGCAGTAGTACCAGTGGTTGACCTTACCACAGGGAGTGACAGACGTAGTGACAGCAGATGGGTCAAGTCTTGAGAAAATGTACAATTCACCTTCACAAAGTCACAAGTCGCAAAATATGGATTTTTAGATATCACCATATTTGAAAAGAGAAGATCAAGGTGATTCCAATTATGGTTAACACTAGGACACCAAATAAGTATTTCTATATTTTAGGTTTGATATTTTTATTTTTGAAAAAAAAGGTTTGCAATGTTTCTAGATGGGCAATGACCAGTAAAGTAACTAGATATACTCCATATGAAGGCCTACAAAACGCAAGGATATATTTAATACAATGTCCTGAAATTTGTTACATGGATTTATATGACTATAAGTGCTAAACCCTCTATAAATCAAAACATTTCAATAAAGAGATTTTGTGATAAAAACACTTTGAAAAATATCAGTTTTGCGACTTGTGACTCATATTACTGGAACACATCACATTTGTGTGCTTTCTCCAGCGTCTTAAATTCACACAAATTTATGGGAATGTCTAAATTACTCTATTTAGTGCAAGTTCTTACACATGTTTCTCCCTGACAGCTGCGGACACTTCACGTCAACCCAAGAACTCAAAGTCACATTTTATTGTCTTCACCAACACCCAAACCCACGGGCCACCCCTGCCAACACCTTGAGCATTTTTATAGATTAACTTATGGGTCAGATTTTCAGAAAATGTACAATTGGCAGCTGTAAACATTTAGTAAATTAGGCTACATTAGGCTGCAATTTGGACAATACTTGGTGAATTCAAGTATATTCGGCATTGCATTGATTATAGCAATCTGTTTGCCTAGGTTGAACTGTATTTTCAACTTTATTTTCGTCTGAAATTTGGGTTATTTGAGAAGATTGGTGAAGGTGAATTGTACATTTTCTGAAAATCTGACCCTTGAGCATTTTTATAGATTAACTTATTTGCTGAGACGAGTCATAAAGCTAAGAGACTGGGGTATCTACCCTTTATCCTATACTACTTTAGAGACGAGCAGATTAGACGTATTATTAGGGTGACGTTTCCTGAAAATGTACAATTGGCCCTCACCAATTCTCTCAAATAACCCAAATTTCAGACGAAAATAAACTTCAAAATTCAGTTCAACCTAACCAAACAGATTGCTGGAATCAATGCAGTGGCAAATATACTCGAATTTATCTAGTA
This sequence comes from Sthenelais limicola, assembly GCA_942159475.1. Lineage (NCBI taxonomy): Eukaryota > Metazoa > Annelida > Polychaeta > Phyllodocida > Sigalionidae > Sthenelais > Sthenelais limicola. The sequence continues at coordinate 149,555,653 of OW804094.1, read as the reverse complement.
TTGACCAAATTGCAGCCTTATTTAGCAGAATTTACTCAATGTGTAGCCTACCGTTGCCAATTGTACATTTCTGAAAATCTGACCCATATACTACTTTAGAGAGGAGCAGATTAGACGTATTAGGAGAGTGACAACATGTGCTGTCAGTGCTGTCAGCGGGTACATGGGTGCTTTGGTGAGCTGTCAGTGTGTGTTAGTGGGAGCCCTGGGTGACGTGCTTTAATCTATGGGTTATAGAGGTGTGCTTTTTTACTACGAACTTGAACTTTGTACATCAGTCTAGGCCCAAAGATGAGAGAGTCCCTTCAAACGGAGGGAGAGCCTCTAACCTTAAAGTGCAAAGTGCCATTATAATTCCATTAAAACAGCAAAATGTCATTGTTATGGCACATTACTTAACATTACATAACCTCATTATATATATATCAATTATTAATTATCACCTCTTTATTTTTAAAATCGATAAGACCAGTACTGTGCCTCCGAGTTCCTCATTTATTTCTTTATTAAAACAATCAAAGACCTTAACATCATCATATTCCCATTAGAATCAGATCTGAGGGATCGGATCTTGAGTGGTAAGGACACAACGCTTTTAACAAGAGCCTCTGCAATACTATGACTTAACTACAACGAAGAAAAAGAAATATTACAGTCCCATGATTCCATGCTGATCAAAATTCAAAATGGTGGCTATGCAAATCCCCAATTCCGTTATTTCATGTTCTCTCTTGGAAACACTCATAGGAGGGTGAAATCTCCGGAAAATGTACAATTCCCCTTCACCAATCTTCTCAAATAATACAAATGTAAGACAAAAATCAGGTTCAAAACTCAGTTCAACATAACCAAACAGACTGTTAGAATCAAGGCAATATCAAATATACTCAGATATACTTATTATTGACCTTTTTTCAGTCAAATTTAGCAGAATTTACTGAATGTGTAGTTCTTAAGATTGTATACATTTTCTGAAAATCTGACCCATGGATGTGCTGATATTCCACAGTATTCCAGGGTTTTTATGTTGTCCAAACTAATGGAAGCCTCACTAGAATAGAATAGAATAGAATAGAGCCATCTTTTATTCATCAATGGGTTACAGAGTTTTGACGAACAGATCGACAGGCCTCTGGGTACCATTTAGGATTTACACCCAGATCTTCCGGCCGTTCCCTCGACATTAATAAACTTTTACATAATTCAGTTCAATAATCTTGTGCGATACAATGTATAAAATATAAAATGTGCGATATAATGTATAAAATATTAAATGATGTTGCCACCATCTTATGTATAGTATGTATATTTCAGATATGGGACCAACCTGCCCATGTTCCTGGGCTTCGTCTTCCTCCTGCTCTCCACAATATGTGAGTATGATATTTATATGTAGAATGATATTTATGAATATGATATTTATATTGAGACCATGGGTCTATGTAATTAGGCATAACCATATGGGTGAAGTCGCCAGAAAATGTACAATTCACCTTCACCAATTCAAAAAATAAAAATGAATTAAGAAATGTCGGGGGTGTACAGACGGGGAAATGAGCATTATAAAAGTGAGAAAAAAATTGTTGACTCTCCAAAAATTAGTGACGCTACAAACTTTCAAAGTTACCTGCTTCTCAGAATTACTAACATTTCTGGTCAAATGGCAGAATCTCTTAAGACTTTCGGATATATTCGATTGTTTTAAGGGCCTTAAGAATTGTCCTAGAGAGGTCTACGAAAAAATATTTGTCTTAACATGACATAAGAATTTACTCTAATTCGTACGAATTGGAAAGTGCTCTTAATAATTTTCGTAGCACCAATTCAGCTCTGAATTTGGTACAGTGTAGGCCAATATTTTACCTACGAATTGTCTTAAGGACCCACGATTTGTTGTACGAATTGGAGTTCACTTAGAAAGCCCACACAATACTGAACTCAAATAAGTTTCTTAAGAATGATTTTGAATTCGTATAAATTGTCTTTTAAAAAGGCCCAATTAGGCTGTGATAACTTGAATATGTGGGCCCGGCTTAGCTGTAAAAGATACACAGAGAAACGTAAACGAGTCATTTGACTCTAAATCCGAGTCCAGCAACTCCTAAAAGAGTCAAATCAAGTGACTCGTTTTGCCAGACTCTTTTATGCCTATTTCTGACTCTTACTCAGAGTCAGATAGACTCGTTTGTTAGGTGCATCATTTCTGACTCTGTTTCTGACTCTGATAAGACCGGAGGTTCAGGGCTGGACTCCAAAGGGGAGTCAGGGCCCTGATTCAGAGTCAGAGCCCTCTAATATTCACTAGCTTTCACTACCCGTAATTATGTTGTATATACATGTATAATTATGTATGTATGATTTATATATTTTAAATTTGATATGTTGGTTACTTTTGGTTTATTTTTGGTACCATCTATGAAATACTTGTCTATGGTGAAAGTATGAACTAATATCGTCATTTTCCCAAAAACAAGATACAGTTCCCAGGCAGGGAGAGCACAAAAAAGTAACTTTCCCATAAGAATAAAAGGTGGAGGTCAGACTCAGCAACTGTTGTGTGACATGATAACGTGTAGGTGATCTCTGTGTGATATCAAGTGGTACACTCTCCAACCTGGTGCCACCCCCTCATATGGGTCAGATTTTCAGAAAATGTACAATTGGCAGCTGTACACATTGAGTTAAATCTGCTAAGTTGGGCTGAAAAATGATAAATACTAGGTATATCTGAATATATTTGGTATTGCCTTAATTCTAACAATCTGTTTGGTAATGTTGAACTGCATTTTGAAGCTAATCTTTGCATCAAATTTGAGTTATTTGAAAGGATTGGTGAAGGCGAAGTGTACATCTTCAGAAAACTTCACCCATATAGCATCCATATCTTCCTGTGATATCAAGTGGTACACCCTCCTCCACCCACTGTCACCCACTCATATAGCAGCCATATCCGGGCTCATAGGGAGGTAATCTGGCTAAAAACATGTAACAATTTACCCCCACATGAAGGCTTAAGGGTCAGATTTTCAGAAAATGTACAATTGGCAGCTCTACATATTTAGAAAATTGTCCTAGATTAGGCTGAAAAATGAAGAATACTGGGTATATCTGAGTATATTTGGTATCGCATTGATTTGAAGTATATGTTATCATATATATATATATTGGGACTAACTAGTGGGAAAAAACGTATTTATCCTCATCCAAACAATGAAATTTGCAGGAAAAGTTTTCTGTATAGTATGCCTGAACGTTGGAACAAGTTATACTGTATCCTAAGGTTCAGTTGACTCCTTCTAGGAAGGAATTTAACAACTACTTAAAGAACAAGTACCATTTCGAATTCGATCCGTTCTCATTAAAAAAAAAAAGACAAAGTCCCGAATTATAAATCACTGCAACGGGTTATTGAAATATAGGGGGGGGGGGGAATCTGGGAATTGTAGAACCCTGGAAAAGGTCGATACAACGACAAGGTATATTGGACATAAGTAGAGGAGGGAAAAAGAAATTTTTGACTTTTGACTTTTTAATTTTATTCACTGTGTATAGCTGCCAATTGTACATTTACTGACGATCGGACCCATGTAGGCTTAGATTAGTGCAATACTTGTTTTTTAGCTTGAGGTATAGGTCTATAATTAGCCGGTGAATAAAGCATAAGAATAATCACACAATGATGATATTTATGTAATTCTCAATGCCTTCTGCCCCTTGGTATGTCCATCTGCCTCTGTCTATACAAGCTAGGAATGTTTCCCATTAGCAGTTAGCAGTAAATTACAGCACGTCAGACTCGGGGGTATTCATGGGTGAAATCGTCAGAAAATGTACAATTCACCTTCACCAACCCTCTCGGCTAACCCGAATTTAAGACAGAAATAAGGTTCAAAACACAGATCAATATAACCAAACAGACTGTTTAAATCGAAGTAATATCAAATATACTCATATACACCTAGTTTTGACCATTTTTCAGCAGAATTTACTAAATGTGTTGATCTGCCTATTGCGCATTTTCTGACGATCTGACCCAGGAGCTGGGGCTGGGGGAGGCCTCCTTGCTAGCAACTTTTTGGTTGAAGTTTCCTGAGAAGAGTTTTAAAAATATATCTGCAATGTGTGTATCAAACATATACCAGTAGATGTAATACGATTTTATAGTATCATTGTTTCATTTCTTGTTTATTATTTTCATTTCTTCTTTACGAGATTTATGTAAAACTTATGTGATAAAAATCAGGCTATACTGAAATCATCTGTACTATATGGCAATGTACATGAACCCGAATAAAATAATTTTCAAATCAAAAATCAAATCAAGAGGGCACAAAGTTGCGGCCTTGAAAGAAATCTTCTAAAATCATTATCTAGTCCAGGAATACTTAAATTATATATATACATTGTATAAATGTGAAGGATAACATGACCCGATCTTAACTGTTTATGTACTATAAGTCAATTGAATGACACACTGAAGGTAATAATGATCAAAGCTCTTTGTTATGTAATTAATGTCAGTGACGGACTAGGGCCGGATGGAAGATCTAACATTAGCATGTCTAACTTTAGAATAGGGGAATTGCATAGCCGCCATATTGAATCTTGATTCACATGGAATTATGGGACTAAGGGTACAGTGTAAAATCTATAGAAAACATGTTATGTTCAGCATGGAAATTTTATTAATGCCCTAATGTCAATATCCATGTGTCATACATGTTTCCATAAGACAAGTTCCCATCTTTTCCATCATGCATTTGATTTTCATAGATCATTTATAAAAGGTATGATATTGGTGAAAAGATTCATGTAATTTTCGATAAAAATGTTGCCAAATACTTGTATGTCAGATTTCATCAAAATCCATACCAGCATGCGCAGTGGCACATGCAACTCCCCTATTGTATGTCCTTTTCTTGTATCTGACAAAATTATAAACAAATAAAACATCTATAATGATAATAGATAGGTAGTGTATTGTACGGCCAAGAACAAGGAGAGCCAGCTGGAACACTGTAATCCAATTAGTGGGTAATGGATGATACTGAGTGTTGAGTAAACAATGCCGGCCCTGTTCAGATTTACATTGGATTTACGAGGATGCACTAAATAAAATAAATCAAGTTGTAGGACCTTTTCCAGCGGGAAAATACAGGAAAATAACCGGTAATATGGTCCATATTACCCGCCAATCCTGATATTTTTGCCAGTTATTTCTAGAAAAGTATAATGTACCCACTAAATATTTGAATCAATGATTTAGCGGGGCATCGGCTCAGCCATCTCCCATATGGGTCAAATTCTCAGAAAATGTACAATTGGCAGCTGTACACATTTAGTACATTCTGCTAAATTGGGCTGCAATTTGGTCAATACTGGGTAAATTCGAGTATATTTGGCATTGCATTGATTCTAGCAATCTGTTTGGTTAGGTTGAACTGTATTTTAAACTTTATTTCCGTCTGAAATTTGGGTTTTTTGAGAAGATTGGTGATGGTGAATTGTACATTTTCTGACAACTTCACCCATAACCACCCACCTGCACCCCACACACCTATATGGGTCAGATTCTCAGAAAATGTACAATTAACCTTCACAATCCTCTCAAATTTAAGACGAAAACCAGGTAAAAAAACAGTTCAACATAACCAGCCAGATTTATTGAATGAATACAATACAGAATATATACCTAGTATTTATCAATTTTTCACTGTAATTTAGCGGGATTTGATAGATATGTAAAACTGTAGATTGTACATTTTCTGAAAATCTGACCCATTTAAAGTATCAGTTCTGTCATGTTAAGCTTATTTTTGTCTTAAATTTGGGTTATTTGAGAAGATTGGTGAAGGCGAATTGTACATTTTCTGAAAATCTGACCCATATGCCAGTCCCTACTTTATGAACATGCTGAAATCATTTGTCCAGTGGACAGGTTACAAACCAAGCATAAAATAAGTCTTTCCCCTGTGCCCTGATGAACTGCTCGGGTGGGGAGCGGGGAGGAGTGATGGAGGCGCTCACCTCACTCAGGATAAACTGCTCTTTGCTCTTCACTCCACTTGCTCCTGAACTGCTCACCACTTGCTCATTTGTTATAAGCTCTTCAGTGAGGTGAGTGGGTGAGGGGGTGTTGCTGCAATGAAGTCCATTTAAAGCTGCTTTTTCAGTTATTATACTACGACTGAATGGGTTATTCACTTTGAGCGGGAAGAATACGCCCATTTAATAGTTTGTTCATTTCTGTACGCGTTGAATAAAGAGCGCGTGGCCGCCAATGTAAAAACGTTTTTGATTGGTCAGTAATGATCGATATGGTGACGTCATTGCTGTGTCGACCAATCAGAGACGAGCTTACTCCATGATTCGGCATGATCAAAACTAAAGATGGCCACGTCTTGGAAATGCGGCCAGCCTGTACGCGTAAGAATGGCCTTTTTTTTAAATATTTCCAAGTCGTAGTATAAAGAAAGAACTGTACTCAAGGTTGGAGCTACTCGTGTAATTCAATGGCTCTCGTTATAACTTTCTTTTGTATCCAACACGCGACCTGCGGCTGCTTGTTGGATACAAAAGAAAGTTATAACTTGAGCCATTGAATCACACTTGTAGTTCTAACCTTGCGTACAGTTCTATCTAATTATTACATACGTATGTGATTTCAGGGGTGCTATTCAGGGGTGATATTTGAAAAGTCAAATAGCACCTATGTGCTATTTGAGCCAAATATGCACAAGATTGATGGAAAGTAAGGTAAAATACTATTGAAATTGAGTTCTCATTTTAACTATCTTAGCCACTTTAATGAGCTTTTGGGGGCAAAAAAATCACAAAGAAAATACGAAACAGTCTGAATTTAAGACAACTTTGACCATTATTCCTGCCAGAAAACTACATACATACAAACGCTCCCCCTAGAATGCCTCAGTTGAGGCGTGCGCAGAGGGCACTTCCTATTACACTAGTACTTATTTATGCCGCTAGGTTGTAGACAGGGTGAGGGATGTGCTGATGGGTGGAGGTGGGGGAGAGTGGGCAATACGAGCCCGGGCGATGATAGGGAAAGTCTTGTGGGTCAGACTCTCAGAAAATGTACAATTCGCCTTCACCAATCTTCTCAAAAAACCCAAAGTTCAAACGAAAATAAACTTCCAAAATACAGTTCAACCTAACCAAACAGATTGCTAGAATCAATGTAATGCCAAATATACTCGAATTTACCTAGCATTGACCATATTTCGGCCTAATTTAGCAGAATTTACTCAATGTGTAGAGCTGCCAATTGTACATTTTCGGAAAATCTGACCCATGTACACTGGACAGAGGTGTGAGAGCCAGTGTTTCATCCTGTATTTACTGAAATGTAAGACATAAATACCATTAATCGCTCTGTACAGTGACAGGTGACTAGAGGGTGAATTACCTGAACCATTAGTTATGTAAACTAGAAGGAGTACAGAGTGGTGGTGGTGTATGTGTAAGGGTAACATATTGGGGGTTTATGGGTGACTTGAACACTTCAAAAACTAACACCTGAGATGTATTACAGTGGGTTTTCTCGCTACCTTTAATGTTCCCAGCCTCTCAGATCAGATAGGAATGCTAGCCTATGTCAGTGATTGGACGCCTACCGCGCTAATGGCTTCCCTGGCCCGTGAGTAGGCGGCGTTTTAATGGGATTATAATGGTATTTTGCGGTTTGGAGCGAGAGGCTTTCCCTCAGTTTGGAGGGACTCTCTCAACTTTGAGCCTATAGTCTGTATTACAGTGAGTTTTCTCGCTACCTTTACCTCAACTGGCAATTAGCTTTCCCACGACGGAATAGGTTTCCAAGGCAGCAGGGCCCTACTCTCCAATTTTAGTCAATGCAAAATTGAAGATAAAGACTCTGGACTTGTCTATAACTCTGCAGAAGCCTGGTTCCAGGCAGAGAAAGCTCGACATTTCGGAGAAAAAGAGCTTGCTATGGAAATAGCCAATGAGCTTGACCCAAGGAAATGTAAACACAAAGCACGTGACCTGCCTACAGAAAATCCCGAGTGGTTGGCGAGGGAAGACGATGTCATGCTCAGAGTGGTGATGGAAAAGTTCAACCAAAACACTAAACATCGTGATTATTTGTTATCAACTGGCAATAAACATCTATACGAATGCACAGACAACAAAAAATGGGGAATAGGGAAAACTCTTCGACAGGCAAAAGAAGTGACGGGGCCGGTCGAGGGTTTCCGAAACGCCCTTGGAACACTCCTTGAAGAAGTCCGACAGATACTTCAGTAGATCTCGTCAAGTTGTCAAACTGTGAACAAACAATGTCACCACTTGACGCACAAATCCACGCAACATCATGTGAACTTACTAGGTACGAGATAACAATAGACCCAACTATAATCTTTGAAAGCAGACTACCTGATTTCATGATTGTTGTTAATTACCGAACCGGGAGCCACAGTCATAACATATCTTGCCAAAGTGTTATAGTGTTATTCCTGCCTATAAACTTATATCTCGAGCTATAATTTGTATTTGTGAGTGCAAACTGGCACTTACTTGTATGTTTAAAACTTGTGAACTTAGTATTGGTCAGTGAGTGGTAACTACTTTGTATTTACTTGTATGTTTAAATGTTGTGCACTTATTTATTGGTCAGTGAATGGAAACCAGTTGTACCTTGTATTTGTGCGTAAACCACAAACTTGTATTTACATGTACGTTTTAGGCCAGTTTTGCTGTTCTCGGCGACTACCTAATCGGGTGCCATTTTTAACATGTTTGCGAGAGAAATCCCAGGTGCATGGTTCATAAATGAGCAATATATCTCGCCTAAGTGTTTTAATTATAAATCTCTGTGTTCCTAGATAAGTAGTACATTCTCACCAAAGTGCCATTGCTATATTATTCCTGATTACATACTACACCAGTGTATTCATGTGTGCCGAGCTGGTAAATTATAAACTAATAGTTTACATGCGTAAATCAAGGCAACAACCTTGAAAAACCCTGCATTTGTTCAAATCAAGGTAACAACCTTGAAAATCCCTGTATTTGTATCTGTGTGTGAGTTTTCCAGAAAATTCCACTTTCAGAAAGTTGCATTTTCACCCTCACCTTTGCATGCCAGTCTAGTCTTAGCTAGTCGATCTAGTCCTGCCAAAATATTGTATAATCTATATGTCTTATCTAGCCAAAATATTGTATAATCTTTACATCTTATCTAGAAAATTTGGAGTCTCAAATCTAATCTAGTCCGTATATTGCTATATTGTCAAATGTTTTAGCACTTAGTGTACAGTGAGCTGCGGAGAGCGCTTAACCTCTCTGCCTTTTTTTCGCTATCGCCCAGATAGCCTCCAAAAATGTTCTTCATCATCATATGGTATGCCTTAACATACCTGCATCAATATCATCATTATAGGGGAAATAATTATGTAGGTAAACCACAGATAAATAATGGTTGACAACCTAAAACTACTCACAAGTGGTTTCAGCATCGTGAATGTAAACGTTAGAAGCCTAAAAAGTAACTGGACTAACTTCAAAAATACTATTCTACCTATTTTCCCAGACATCGTCCTCTGCACTGAGACATTCCTGACCAGTTTGGATAGAAACCTGGACCATGAACTAGATGGGTACAACTCTATTGTTAGACAAGATCGCTGTGTACTAAACCCTGATAACAGTGTTAAATTGGGTGGTGGCGTTGGATGCTACATAAAAAATGGTTACACGTTCAAAACACACTATACTCTGAATGTATCAAATGCAAATATTGAGCTACTATGTTGTACTATTCTGTTTACTAATAAGAGGAACCTCAATATTTTTGTTGTATATAAACCGCCAGATGGCAACAAGAATGTCTTTATGGAAGAATTACTTGCTACTGTCTCAAAACCTATCTTTGACAACAATAACTGTGATGTTGTAATTGCCGGAGATTTCAATTTTAACATGTTTAATACCCAGGACCAAGCAGTCATAAATCTTACAGATATGGGTCATGAACTGGGGTTAACTCAATTGATAAAAGACACAACCAGATTTGACATTAGGGAAGACAGAGAGCGTGTCCATGAGTCCTGTATAGATTTGATTTTTAGCAAGGAGGATTATGTGTATGCTAGTGGTGTACTCGATGTATGGGTAGCTGACCATCTGATGACCTTTGTAACCCTTAGGAGACAAAAGTTCAAATCTCGCAAACCAAAAGTAATTGAATACAGAAACTATAGAGACTATACAACTGCTGATTTTATTACTAGAATTAGAAATATCGACTGGAACTGTATCATTGATTTGGAAAACCCTGAAGAGGCTTGGAATCTTTTCATTAAAAAGTTATCTACAGCCCTGTCACGCATATGTCCAGTCGTAAAGAAAAAAATTACCCTACCTAGGGAAAAATGGATGACTGACGAGCTGCTTATACAAATAAGAGATAAGGACAAAGCACTGAAAAAAGCCAAAAAAACGAGAAAACACGATGACTGGGTGACAGCTAAGAAAAAAAGAAACAGAGTTACAAACTCATGCCGCAAGGCCAGAAAAAGGTACCTGTCTAACCTAAGCATAGAAACTTTCAATGACAACAAAGAATTCTGGTCAATGGTTGGTCAGCTCATTCCCAAAAAGTCGAGAAATTCTAACAATGAAATAAATATTATTGATGAAAACACTAAACTACCAGTACCCATTGAAAATGTAGCTACACATTTCAATAACTTTTTTGCCTCAATTGGAGAGAATTTAGCAGCACAAATTGATGCGCCATGGACTTTTATAGGGCAAGAGTGTGAACAAACCTTGAGTGATGTGTTTACAAATCCAGATGAAATTGTAAAAATTGCACAAGATATCAATGTCAACAAGGGTAGCAATATTCCATTCATGAAGTCGTTTGTTTTCAAAGATGTATTCAAGGCGATACCCTCTGTCTTGAGTCACATATTTAACCTCATACTTGCTTCAAATTTGATTCCAAATTCCTGGAAAAAAGGATGTGTCACCCCGCTGTTCAAAGGTGGAGAAGCCTCAGTAATTTCTAACTATAGGCCTATAACCCAGCTTCCTATTCAGTCGAAGTTATTAGAAAAGGTTATTCACAGTAGACTACTAGATTTCTTTGAAAATCACAATGTCCTTTCCGATAAACAAAATGGTTACAGAAAATCAAGATCAACTGTGGACACGATCTCTGACTTCACAGACGACATACTAAAAGACAGGAACAATGGTAGCACCTCTTTCGCTGTATTTTTTTACCTAAAAAAGGCATTTGATACGGTGAACCACAATGTACTTTTAGCCAAATTAGACAAATATGGTATTAAGGGCAACTTGCTTGCCTTATTGCGTAACTACCTCACAGGGAGAACACAAACAACAGTTTGCAATGATACTGAATCTTTGAGTGCTAGTGTAAATTATGGAGTTCCCCAGGGATCTATCCTGGGGCCCCTGCTTTTTCTTATCTACGTAAATGATGTAGAACATTGTCTCGTTCATAGCAGAGTAAAGCTTTTTGCAGATGACACTGTCATATACTGTAGCCATAATAACACTGACACCCTGAATGTACTACTGCAAGAAGATACTAACAATTTTTTTCGTTGGTGTGAGTCTAATAAATTGACATTGAATGTGAGCAAAACTAAGACAATGCACCTCAGAGGTGTTCGAAGCAGAGTAAATCATGTTAAACCGAATATTATCATTAGTGGTACTCAGCTTGATTGTGTAGAATCTTACAAATACTTGGGCATTACATTAGACGCCAATCTGAAATATGATATGCAAGTGCGATCTACCCATAAAAATGTGAGTCATAAAATGTACCTCCTCAAGAGAATTTCTAAACTGGTGCCACCACAGGTTCTTCTAAGAATTTACAAGGTATTTATACTCCCATTGTTAGATTACGGTGACGTTATCTACAGCGGATGTGCAGCAAGGCACATTGATAAACTGCAAATTTTACAAAACAAGTGCCTAAAAATTGCACTCAAACTCCCAAAGTTAACAAATACACTACTTATTCACAGAATAGCCAGTGTACCAAAGTTAGTGGACAGAAGGAGGGCTCATATCCTAAACCTTGCCTTTAAACGAAGCAAAAAACCAGCCTTTGTTGACCAATATGTAAGACAGACCAGACAGTGGCAGGCACCAGTGCTGTTCTCAAATAGGCCAAACATTGTGTCTTATGACCAAAGTGTCCAAAGAAAAACTGCGTTACTATGGAACAATCTCGATGTTGACACAAGAAACATAAATGATTATAAGGTTTTCACAGCCTTAACCAAGGCTGAATGTATGTTACCTATATTCTCTTAAAACTGTAAATATCCTCCTATCTCTCACCCCTCATCCTATCATCGTAGTTCTCTCCTAGTTCCTTCTCTTAACTAGTCTCTTTCTATTTGTGTTGTTACATGCATAAACAAGTCACAGTTTATCGAACCAAAAGGTAATAGCCACTCAACCAGATTTAACTGTTCAAATGGTTAAAACTGAGGCTCATTTCCTACCAATTATACACATGTCACTGTACTCTGCAAGAATAGATTGTATATCGTCATATTATTTTGTGTATCGATTAATAAACGTTTCTAATAAAAAAATAATAATAAAATAAAAAGTATACTACCACATTTTTCCATAAGAACAAGATCTATTCTGTTAGATAGGAGGTTTGATTTGAAGTTTGATTCGGCTCAACACTTTTTTTCATTTAGTGGTGCAGCAGCTTTCTGGCCCGTTCATTACATCTGTTTAAGAATGAATGAAAACACAATCTTGGTGCACTACATACTTCCAATATTGCAATACACATTTCATATGATTAAACTGAAAAAGATTTCATGAAATTAGTGAGGACGAAGAGCGTACATTTGAAATGCTTACGAGTAAGTAAAGAGGGACATTAATTTGTAATAAAATAGGCCAATACATTTCAACTTTATTTTGTCTAGTCAGCCTTTTACCCTGAAATAAGGCAAAAAGAATAATAGGTGTGTTTCCGACTTATCTGGCTGAAAACTAGGTAGGGGGGGGGGGTAACTTTTGTTTTATCTTTTTTTTAGGTTCCGTTTTCCTGGAAGGTTTTTCTAGGTAGAGGGGGGGGGGGGGGGGTAAATCGGAAACACATCTATTTCATTTATTGGCCTAAACTTGGAATCAATCAATGGTTGTATCGAAAACATTTTAACTTTTTACGAAATTCCACCAGACAAATATATATATATATCACTATTGTGTCTTGCTTCCAATGATAAATGCTCCACTCACCTCTACTTCTCTCTTCTTACAGAACAATATTGTTCTTTCTGTATTTCATTTTTCTAGAGTACACAAGTGCATTTATCATTATATTTGGTGTTTTTCTGCTTCTGATGATTAATCACCATCTTGTTTTTTGTCTTCTTCCCTACTTGCTACCAGATTTTTCATATCTCTGCATTCTGTAGTATGCTAATGAACATGTTTCAAACTACGCAATCGTCCTTCCTGGGTGTTGTTTCATAATGAAGGAGAGATAGAAAGATTTATTTGGAACATCTGTGAATGGTGGTCAAATGTTACAAAGAATGTCCCAGCCTGGCGTTTCATAATGCGAGACATTCGCACATTCACATGCCCATCTTCGCAGCCCACCCAACCATGACCGAGTAGAGGGTGGACATGGACTGGCAGTGCGTGTTTGCGTATTATTAAGTAATAACTGTAATAGCAGACAGGGAGGCGACATGGGCTGAAAAAATTCACTGCGAATCTACTCTGATTCTCAACTTTGATTATGAAATGGAATTTATCCCAAATGGGATGGGTTTCTACTTAATTCCTATGTCCCTGATTATGAAACAAGGCCCAGAACATTACCTTCATTATTTCTGTATTTTGTTTCTTGCCAGCGGACACAAGGGCATTAGTATTTACTGCCTTTCCTACTTTGTAATGATTTATGTTCCTCTTATCCACATTCTATACCAGATGGCCACTTTTGTTCTATAGTATCTGTAGCAATGTTCCAGTGTGCACACGAGCAATTCTTGCCATTATTTCTAACAAGCCTTCAATGATTAATGCTCCTATTTTTCTCATTCTTGCAGAATAATATTTTTATTTTCTGTATTTTTCTGTTCTAGTGTACGCGTTTGGGGAGACGTATGGGGTGCTGTTTGCTGCACGGTCCGTCCAGGGACTGGGATCCGCGTGTACCGCTATCGCAGGTAATGACTCAGCTTATTAGGGAGGTTCTGCAAGTCTAACCTATACGTATACGTAAACGTAAACTACATTAAAAGGAAGAAAGAGGTTCAGCAAAATGTGACGTAACATGTCAACAATTTAGTATATATAGTATATTTAGTATATCAAATTGCGACGTAATTCCCCCCAAAAAGGATACGGATACGGATACGGTTACGTAATTGAGGTTTGCTTGCGGTACCTACCTATTATGTGGGATGTGTCACAGGAAAATGAGTCACAAATAGAAAAAACATGGATTTTGAGATACCATCATATTTGAAAAGATGCGATTACATGGCTCTAATATAATATAATTGATTTCTTTCCTAAATTCTATTCTTAAACAAAAAGAAAATCAAAGATTTTCACAAGTGCAACTTTCAAAGGTGTGATTCCACTGAATTGCTTGTATCTGTGCTCATGGCTCACTCTTGCTCCGCTTCTTTATAGTATGGTTTTCATTTGCTCTTTGTCCACTTTTATTTTTAGCACGATAAAAGCGCAGAGCGATTCTACTGGTTCACTTGTTTCCTTATGATATCAATGGCAAGTCTGTTGGCCGCCCTTACTGCGCTCTTGGATCGCTACTAAAAGACGTAGAAAGAGCGCTGTGTAGTTGCACTCAAATCAAACACATCTGATATTAGGGCAATGTCCTGCACTCTTCTAAAGAAATAACCAAAGCAATAACCAATTCTATTAGACCGCTCTGGTTTCGCTCTAACTTCGCTTGTTAAGTCCTCAGAGAAATAAAAAGAGCGGGCTGTGAGCGGGCCAAAAGAGTGAGCCAGTGGAATCACAGTCTAAGACTTTGTATATTACCGGTTGGCATTATACAAGTCAGTCTAGAAAGAGGAATTTAAAATGAACATTTAAGTCTTCAGTCTGAACATTTGAGGTTAAGTTTCTAGGAAAAACTGTTTATATACTGGTAATAAAGGTGAGTAGCGGTGGTATAGCGTGCTCTGTGAGGGAGCACCTCGCCTGAGTAACTCGGACACCAGTAGCCGGGTCAGATTTTCAGAAAATGTACAATTGGCAGCTGTACACATTTAGTAAATTCTGCTAAATTAGGCCGCAATTTGGTCAATACTAGTTAAATTCAAGTACATTTGGCATTGCATTGATTCTAGTAGTATTCTGTTTGGTTAGGTTGAACTGTATTTTCGTCTGAAATTTGGGTTATTTGAGAGAATTGGTGAAGGTGAATTGTACATTTTCTGGTGACTTGACCCAGCCATGAAGTGTGGGTGTAGAGAGTACAAAGTGACACCTCCCCGCCTGCACAACATGCTATGAACACATCACCACTGCCTCCTCCATGCTATAACTATGCAGTGAATGTGCCACCCAACCTATTCACACCACTTTAATGATACTAGTAAGGTTTAGGTGTTTCCTAGGTCAGGAAAAATATATAAATTTATGAATATATTATGTATGTCAGGCTACAATAATATGTCTCTAACTAACAGTTTGAGTCATTGGATCGGGCATGATACCAAGATAAATGTAAATGTTGTCACCCGTTTAGATCTGTATATGGGTCAGATTTTCAGAAAATGTACAATTCACCTTCACCAATTCTCTGAAATAATCCAAATTTCAGACGAAAATAAAGTTCAAAATACAGTTCAACATAACCAGACAAATTTATTGAATGAATACCATACAGAATACACTCAGATATACCCAGTATTTATCATTTTCCACTCTAATTTAGCAGAATTTGAGAGATGTGTAGAACTGTAGATTGTGCATTTTCTGAAACTCTGACCCATAGATGTGTGGATAAAATCGCCTGAAAATGTACAATTCGCCTTCACCAATCCTCTCAAAAACCCCAAATTTAAGAGAAAAATGAGGTTCAAAATACAATTCAACATCACCAAACAGATTGTCTGAGTCAACACAATATCAAATATATTCAAATATAAAGTATTGACCATTTTTCAGAAATTTTCAAAATTGGGCAGAATTTACTAAATGTGTAAAGCTGCCGATTGTACATTTTCAGAAGATCTGACCCGTGCATGTTTCCAACTCTATGTCTAATGAATAGGTATCTAGACCTCAGGTTGGTCTAATATACACTAGCTGTTATTGTTTTATTTTGTTATAAATGCTTTGGCACATTGTGTCACAACTGATCATCTGTTGCCCTTGCAAATAGACTGACAAACCACAAAATAAAACATTGGATATTTTGAGGGTAATCACTTTGTTATACTGCTTAAAAAATAATAGGTGTGTTTCCGATTTATCTAGCTGAAAACTAGCCAAACCATCAACTATATACCTTGCTACTGTGTACGCGTGAGTGGGTGATATGGGTCAAATTTTCAGAAAATTCACCTTCCCCAATGCTCTCAAATAATCCAAATCTAAGAGAAAAATCACGTTCAAAATACAGTTTAACACAAAGAAATAGATATTTGTAATCAACACAATGCCAAAGATACTTGGATATGCATAGCATTTAATATATTCCAGTATAATTTAGTAGAAGTTACCAAATTTGTAGAGCTGACGATTGTACATTTTCTGAAAATCTGACCCATATATACAGGTAGCTGAAATCGAGGTAGGAGGAGGGGCTGGGAATTCTTTTTTTAAAATTTCTTTTTAGGGAACCACCATCCAGGAACTGACAAAAAACTTTTTTTTTGTCTATTCCTAACAGTAGTTGTTTTAAATATTAGCAATGTACATTGTAAAGAGTTTTCTGGTTAGGAATACTTGTTGTTTTCCTGCTTTAATTAGCTTTTCTGTCAAATCATCATTATAACATAATGTGCTGTATCATTATAGGTATGAGCATGCTGGCTGACACCTACACCGAGGACAAGGAGAGGAGTCGCTCCATGGGAATCGCTCTAGGAGGCATCGCCTTTGGTGTCCTCAGTGAGTTACTCTCTTTGTATTGTATACTTGATGTTATTTCATGCAGCAACATTTACAATATTTTTCTCATTAGTAGCACAGTACCCGTCCTCAGGACGGTCCCACTCTCTCCCCACACTTCCCCCTCTCCCTCTTTTCCCTCCCCCTCTTCTCTGTCTCTCATACCTGTTTTTCTCTCCCAACCCCATCTCCCATTCCCCCCTCTCCCTCCCTTCTTCCTCATGCTCCCCCGCCCTTTCTCTCCCTCCCCTCTCTTCCTTCCCCTACATCCTCTCCCTCCCCTCATTTCCCTCTCCTTCTTCTTTCCCTCCCCCTCCCCCTCTCCTTTTTCCTCACATGTTATTTTAGGCAGCATCATTTTGTACAGTTACAATATTTTCCTCATATTATACCTTTATATCAAACAGTCTTTTGATGATTTAATATAGAGGAAATTAATTGATTACAAATTATTTTTCATTTGAGAAAAAAGTTAGTGATAATTTATTTAGGGATAATTTATGGCAAATCAAAAGAAGTAAAGTAGCCACATATACTACATACGCCGAGATATATTATTCCAAACAGTCTTGAAATGTGGTAGGCCTACATGTATTTGGAACATTCCCACAAAGAGCTCATGTAGAAAAAAAAACCCTTTTTAAAAATACCAGTTTGGGCGACTTACGGCTCATTTGTCTGTAACAAATCACAAATGTAATACTTGTAAACGTGTGTTTTATTACTTTACCTTTATCTATTGACCTACTACTATTTACTTGTAAATATATTATATATTTATGGGTAACGACACAGTTATAACTTGCCATTTTACATTTTACTGCATCTTTAATGATATACATGTACTCCTCTCCTAGTCTAGCCTTGTACACCAAGTATAAATAAAATCTTTAAAAAAGTAAAGAAAAAAGACTCTATCCACATGGTAAAGGTTCGGTTTTATCCAAATGCCTGTATACCATTTTTGTCGACCTCTTATGTAAAACTAAGACAAAATACGTATTCATTCCTTCATTCCTTCATTCATTGATTGTGTCTTGCAGTCGGCTACCCGTTTGGAGGCTTCATGTACCAGTTTGTCGGCAAGATGGCGCCTTTCCTGGTCATATCCGCCCTAGTTACGTTAGAAGGAGGTAGGTGGCGTGGCCGTTCTATTTAGCGCGTCTGGCGCTTCTAAAGACATGTCTTGGGGCATGTTTTGTATACACCATCCTCCCTAGGCATGCCCTATACTCCGCAACTTGTTTCTACGTATGGAGTTACTCATGTGAAATCTTGTTGAATAAACATTTTTTTAAAAATAATAATAAAGCTTCACGATCGCCTGCATATTGAAATTCCTGTTGCCCTAGATTATATTGTTAAATAAAAAAGTATTTTCTAAATTTCTGAAGTTTTGAATTGTTCTCTTTGTAGCACTGCTTGTCTGGGTGCTACAACCAACGTTAACACCACAGGTGGGTCAAATACACTCTGTTTGAGACCTACTTGGGAGTAAACATCAAAGCGACCCTATGGTAACCCTACAATGAGCCGCTCCAAGTAGATCTCAAATAGAGTGTAATCATAGGTATGCTAAAATGGTGAGATAAAAACAGTGCAAATAATTTGTGACGTGTTCCAGGGAAATGAGTCAAAAATTAATATTTTTCAACATATTTTGTCTACAAGATCTCTTTGTAAGAGTGTTCTCATGTGTTTGGGAATGTAATGCCCCTACAGTATTTCTAAGCTCATCCTATAGGGTATATTTAGCTACTTGACTAGTAATTGTCCACCCAGCGGTATCGAAAACTTTCTTTCCAAAGATAACAATATCAAACTTAAAATATAGAAACACGTATTATATATATATAACTAGCTGTCCTAACATTGTTTACTATAATTATATACTATAACATAGAATGACTCCATATGGCTATAACCTTCATGTATAATTTATAAAGGAAATACCGGTCAGTAACATTTTGGTCAGATTTTCAGAAAATGTACAACGATCTTCTCATGTCAATAGTGAATGTGTTGCTGCCACCCATACATGCTGTACATGAGAAGGAGTCTTGAACTCATGCTGTATTAACCAATGTATCATTGATTTCCAGACTACAATAAAAGGCACACCCCTCCACGTGTTATTACTGGACCCTTATATTCTCCTAGCATCAGGTAAATATAAAAATAAGCACATCTAACCTATATGTAAACGTAATCGTACCGTATCTCTGATTTACAAACAAACGTTAAAAGGAAGAAAGAGGTTCAGCAAAACATGACGGGAAAAACGTAACGTTAAATATCAAGCAAAATGTTTCATCTCATAATTTATTTTTCATAAATACAATTGGGACGTAACTCACAAAAAAGATACGGTTACGGTTACGTAATTGAGATAGGTTTGCTTGCGGAACCTCCCTAATAATCAGTATTACCCATAACATTAACTAAGGTTATGGCATAATTAATTAATACTTGAAACTGTTATTGGTTGAATATTTGCCAGATACTTTACCATACTAAACACAACTTTGCTCTGTGAGAAAGAGGATTTGTGTCTGACATTTGTTGTTTAATAAGTGAAAACAAATTAATTGTCAATTTTTTGCGTGTTTCAGGAGCGATAATGTTCCCCGAGATGGCTATTGCTATGATAGAACCCACGCTACCAATCTGGCTCATAGAGACCATGAAACCCGAGAAATGGCAACTGGGTACGTACACACTATAATAATGGATATTAATCAAGAAATTATGAAAATTAATACCACTCATTCCCCCCAAGAAGACCACACTTTGGGTTTCGTCCATACTTTCAAGATTAAATAATAAACCAGAAAAACAAAACCAGGACTTGCTTGCTTCTACTGATTTCATATTATAAACATCTATTAATGAATAAATTATGAGTATGGGACAGAGCGTCAGGAAATGTACAATCGGTAGCTCTACACATTATGTGAGTTATGTTAATTAAAGCTAAAAATTATATATTCTTGCTATATCTGAGTATATTTGGTATTGCGTTGATTAAAAAAATACTTAAGGTTGAAAATGCTTTTTGGATACAATTCTTTTTTTTTATTTATATTTGGATTGTTTGAGAGGATTGGTGAAGGCGAATTGTACACTACCCGATGCCCTGATCCATTGGTAGAATGGTCCGATAATTAAGCTTCTAAGACGAATTTTAAAACATGAACCTTTGTTTAGTTTTCTGCTTAGCTATGATGAATCTCGAATTTCACCCAGATTACATCATTTTTAACCTACAACTTTCCAAATATTCTCAAATTTTCAGAAACATTTAACAAAATTCGATTTACAAAATGTCATCGAAACTTTCTAAATAACTTTTCAATTTCCCCGAATCCACCTATGGGTGCTTTTTCCCCTTTCCAGAAATATTTCAGTATGTTTGCCATGGCTCCACTCTCATCCCTGTGATCAGCCTTATCAGCATTATTGTCTTAATATTTATCTCCTAATTGTGGTATGTCCACCTGTAGGTACAGTATTCGTCCCCGACAGTATCGGCTATCTCATTGGATGCAACGCCTTTGGTATCGCTGCTCATAAAATGGGACGGTAAGAATAATTCACTCAAATTACACCCTTCTTCAACAATTAAACTAAAAGAAAACTTTCAAATCAAACGTTTACAACACTACAGAAATATATGTTCGTGGTAAGAAAATAACAATTTAGCCCCTCTGAAACAACTGTGTATGTTTACTATCAATACAGGATTAGTTATACATGTGGAGGTTTTCCATAAATATATCTTAGTTTAACCCTGCAAGCAGTGGAAGACTTGAAAGAATCCAAAAGTGGGGACTTGCGCGATTGCGCTCCTTTTCCCACATAGCTGTGGAAAATATCAATAAAGTATTACATTTAATATTAATATTAATATTTAATTGATTGAATTGAACAAGCATATTTCGAACACAGAATATCTATTCTTCAAAGCCTTTCCCCAAATTCTACAGAGGCGATGTCATTACCATGATAATTGTAAAATATATTTCTACTTTTGTTTTCAGCTGGATATGTACGATAGCGTCCCTTCTGCTGATTGGTGTTTGCCTTATATGTGTAAGTCATTATTTACTTTATTCTTACTTCATTTATTTGTTAATTCAAATATGGTTAGGGAAGAACTTAGAGTAGAGGTGTATTGAGTAGAGAAGTAGTCATAATTGAGTCATATAGGGAAAGGCATGCGTACAGAGATAATTGATAAAATCAGAATATGTTGTCATAATTATTCATTGTAATTATGATATATACGACTGTGTGGAAGATTATACCAACCTGGTTAATAAACTAGCCAATAGAGAAAAGAAATATCCGTATTCAGGCAAAAGTTTAAAAGATTACTTTGGCTACGCATGAAAGTATTCACCATTGTTGACTGTGCGTGTTTTTGTATCGATGCTTAAATGCGTAATGGCTAATAGAAATATCTATACTAAGGGAAAAAAAGACGAAAATTAAAGTCCTAGAAATCTGGTATTTTATGTGGAATTGAATGCGGTTAAAATTTGCCCCAAGGTCCGCTATCTTGCATCATTTTACCATGGTATATGTTTAATTCCCATTCCCAGAAATTGTAAAATTGATCTTATGAATACCATACACCTAGATATATATTGCAGTTGCTATATATAAGATGTTTATATTTTTTCCAGATCCCTATGGCCACTAAAATGACGCACCTGATTGTACCCCACTTTGGAATGGGGCTAGCCTTGGGTGAGTATTCAATGCGCATGCGTTAATTAATGAATAATTGATAAATTCAGTACTATAATTCATAATAATATTATGAACTATAGTACTGAATTTATTAATTATTCATTATTTTTATTATGTTTAACTAATATACTTTAATAACTCAGGGCATAACGAAAGACAGTTGTTCTTGAAACTGGGAGTGCTATGATGTAAAAATGCTTGATAAAAGATTTGTGTTTAAACAGAAATCTGTAGATTTGAACCAATTACAAATACGTTTACATATACATACATGTACACATATGGGTCAGATTGTCAGAAAATGTACAATTGGCAGCTCTACACATTTAGTAAAGTCTGCTAGATTAGACAGAAAAATGATGAATACCAGGTATATCTGAGTATATTTGGCATCGCATTTATTTAAAGTATCAGTTCTGTTATGTTAAACTGCATTTTGAAGCTCATTTTTGTCTTAGATTTGGGAGGATTAGTGAAGGCGAATTGTACATTTTCTGAAAATCTTACCCATATTTTGTTACCCACTTCATACTAGGATACTGGGAAGACCTGTGACATTCACAGAGAACATTCCGTCTCTTTCACTCTATGACATGGTTTTAATTATGATAAGGAAATACAAATCTATTTTTATTATGACTTAGGTATCGTGGATGTGTCCATCATGCCCCTGCTCGCCCTATTGGTCGATACACGTCACGTGGCCGTGTACGGCAGCGTCTACGCAATCGCGCAAGTCTCCATCAGTCTGGGCTTTGCCGTCGGTGAGACTCAATTAATATCTTTAAAATTATTATTTTTAAAGGTTTTATTCATGATATCCTGCCTTCGAGGGTTTTCCACATCTAAAGTTCAATATCACTCTCCCTTATATTTTGTATTTTTTGGTATTTTCATTTATTTTCTTTTTCGCATCCGTAAAAACTTACAATAAAAAAGACCAAAGTACAAGATCAATGTTTAAGTCTTATGAATATTTTAAATCTTAAGAATTGATTAAACTGGTTATACTGGTATAAAATGTAGAATCTTTTGATCTTGTCAATAGTTTTTTAAAAGGGAAATGTATAGCCTTAGGCCACTTCTTTTAAAAATTTGACTTCTTTAAAATTGGGAAATAATAGTTCTTTTAAATTCATAACTGATGATTACTCATACATACTCATTAATTTGGTTCAATTCAATTACATTTTACAAATTCAATGTCTAAATATTCTAGATATTCATTAATGCCTTCTTTTTACCCCCAAAATACATCTACATGACTCAAAAATATTTTCTTTTTGTATGATTAAAACCATTTGATAAAACAGTTAACTATAGTTCGTTGGCGCCAGTCGCTTAGAATAGAATTAGAATATAGTATATTCACGCTTTGTCAACCCACTCGTTAGTTAACCTGTATATTTCTCCCACACTGATAACATATTCAGCCCTAAATGCTATGTACATTTCAGGTCCATCCCTGGGCGGACAACTTGTGAAGAAGATAGGTTTCCCATGGTGAGTCCACCTAGCGTCTAGACACGTAATTAATTATTTATCAAACAAAACAATCATAGCGCCCGCATTATATGTTTCCATGACGACGGGTACTATGGTGTTAGGGGGGCTAGGGGGACTACATATCCCCCATATTTCCTAAATATTCAAGTAGTGTTCATATTCAATTCATTAAGTCAATAAAATGACACATAAGATATGTGTATTACTGGTTTCCTACTACCTTTCTTTCTTTCCTACAAGGCCATGCAATCAGATTTCCAGAAAATGTACAATTTGCCTTCACCAATCCTCTCAAATAGCTCACATTTAAGACAAAAATTAGCTTCAAAATGCAGTTTAACATAACAGAACTGATACTTTAAATCAATGCAATAGCTAATATACTTAGATATACCCGGTATTCTTCATTTTTCAGCCTAATTTAGCAGAATTTTCTAAATGTGTAGAGCTGCCAATTGTACATTTTCTGAAAATCTGACCCAATAAGTATCGGTCGGAATCTTATGCCATTCAAGGGATGGAAACGTGCCCCAAAATTGCTCTAACTGATTAGTTAATTAGATAATTTATGAAGGTAATCATAGCACAATATCGATTATGGTGACAAAAACATTGAATGCAGCATCCTTTTCAGTGGTTTCTCTCTATTTTCTCTAACATGAAGAACAGTCAAAACTTTATCCAAGGGAAATTGTTACATTTTAATGCTTTAAATTATTGGTGATTAGGAAAATTGATTTAGCTAAATTATTGTAATGTTACCAAAATCATAGGACAGACGTTAGCTTTATATACAAATATGAAGTCGAATTTGCCGAAGGAAGTTGAGCGATAATGGGTGAAATCACTGCGGCAAATTTCGGCGGGCCACTGAAATATAAATGAACATTTTATGATGCAATGCAGCACCAACTATACAGAGATCAAAATGCTCCACAATTTTGGTCAAATAACTATCAGTTGGGTAGAAAAGGGACGGAACATAGAGTAGAAAATCTTCTTTTTGATCGAAATTAACCGAGAAAGCTGCCCCCTACCCCTCCATCCCACCCCCTTTTCCTCTCATTTCTCACAACAAAAGAATAAAAAGACATTCCATGATTCTCCATTTTCCCTGGGGCGGCACTTTGTAGTGGCAACATCTATCCTGACAATCTAACTAAGCGTTAAAATAAGCCTTTGCTGCATCTGTACCACTTGACTAGGCTCCCCTGTTTTTGCGTGTTTGTAAGAATAAATGTGATGAATAATTTACAGGTTAATCCGAGGCATGGCCATCGCCAACCTGGTCTATTGTCCGCTCTGCTATTTCCTGAGAGACCCGCCAACCAGGGATGAAAACAAGGTAACGCATGTTTTATGTCAGATCTTTTCATTTCATTTCGTTTCAAGAATTCTTTTATTGCTGATTTTTTTACAATCAACTGAAGTTTTTTCAGCCAGGTGACTGAAATCGGTCAATCCAATCATTCCCAATATTTGGGTTGAATAGGGGATTTGCATAGCCGCCATTTTAAATCTTGATGGCTTGGAATTATGGTAGTTATAAGTAGAAAACATGCTGTGTTCAGCATGGGGTATTTATCAGTGATCCCATGTAAAAAGACATGTGTTTTTCATGTTTCCATAATACATGACTTCATCGTTTTCATCATGCATTTGGTTGTATAGATCATTTACACAAACTACGATATTGGTGAAAAGATCTCTGCAACTTTCAATAAAGTTTTTGCTAAATATTTGTCTGACAGATTTGAACCGAAACTATCTATGCACTGTGATAGACATGCGCATGGGGACGTGCAAATCCCCTATTCTCTGTGTGTAGGAAACTGCGTTTTTGATATGTAACTGTCATAAGTCACAAAAAAATGGATTTTGAAATATCCCCATATTTGAAAAGAGGAGATCAAGGTGATTCCAATAATAGTAGACACTAGGACACTTAATAAGTATTTCTAGATTCTAAGTTTGATATTTTTATTTTTGAAAAAAAAAAGAAGTTTGCAATGTTTCTGGATAGTTAATACAAGTAAAGTAACTAAATATACTCCATACAAATGCCTTCAAAATGCAGGGATATTGCATTGTCCTGAAACTTGGTACATCGATTCATATGACTATAAGTGCTAAACCTTCTAAAAATCAGAACATTAAAATCAGAACATCTTGTGAATAAAACACTTTGAAAAATATCAAATCACATATTGGCCTGAAATTAATAATGTTTGTCCATTTCAGTCTATCCTGATGCACGACCACAACCACTACACCCAGCAGGAGGAATCCTTTGACTACAGGCGCCTGGAGGAAGAGAGCGACCCAGGGCGATAATAGAGGCTATTACCCATAGGCGATAATAGAGGCTCTTACCCATAGGAAGCTCCATTGAACACCGAGGATGTATATTTTCATGGAACAGACCCATATTATATATAATATTATTATATTTTATATTTGTCCTTTAGGATATTTGTGATGAATGTGTACTACAGGTGTATATTATGGTATATTTTCTCTATTGTGTGATTTTAATTGTAATTAATGATGTATTAATGATATATGATGTATATTCGACTAGTACTATGTGTTTCCTTGGCAACAGTTGAAACTAAATTGGTTGATTTCGTGTTAATGTACTGTCATAAATTAAGGGGTTTTCCATCGATATATAGATGGTAGATGGTTAAAGATCTAGTATGTTGTCACATTATTTGCCAAAATGGCAGCCACCTGAGGCAAATATGTTGAGAATTTTGTATGAAGAATACCGTTATTAATATATTTGCCCATGGTAATGTTGTGTAATAGTAATATTTTCACCAAATAACGTGACATCTCGAACCAAAAACCCATTTTAGGAAAAGTTTACTTATTCTGGTCTATGTTTAAATCTAAAAAAATCCTTGATAAATAAATAATTGTTAGGTTCATCGAACAAATCATATAAGGGTACGCAAATTTGTGGAAAAAAAAAACAAAAAAAAAACTGAATTTATTGAAAATTCTCGCCTCACGAGATCACGCGGGACACGTGAACTTCGACATGTGACGTCAACTATGGAGGTCGATCTGAACCAATCTACAGGAAATGTACTTATACTAATTATGCTAATAGAAAAGGATAGATTCCAATGATGCCAATTTGTAGAGAACTTGGCAGATTGAATGAATGTGTATTGATTATGTCAGGGGGCAAGTTGTCGCTAGCGTGGTAACATCACCCGGGGGAGGCCCCATGATCTGTACCTTTGTCTTACATAAAATATTCACTAAACGAACCCCTCCCTAACAGAACTACTCATTAAGGCTGGACTCCACTGACACGTTTTTCCCTCTGCGGTCGTTCCGGTTGCAATCTGCAGTGCATTCTCAATCCCAATATAATAACACATGCGATGTGTTTCAGGAAAATGAGTCATAAGTCACAATTTTTTTTAAAGTGATTTATTTATAAGATATCTTTGTTGGAATATTCTAATTCTTGGGGTGCTTAATGCTGCTAGTACCATTAATACATGTACAAAATTCCAAAGCAATGTATTAAATATATCTATGAATTTTTAAGGCCATCTTATGGAGTATATTTAGGTACTTTATTAGTAATTATCAACCCCAAAATATTAATACATTTGTTTTTCAAAAATAAAAATATCAGACTGAAAGAATAGAAACACTATTATGATATCCTACTGTTTACTACCATTAGAATCGGCTTGATCTCATCTTTTCAAATATGATAATATCTCAAAATCCATTTTTTGCGACTTGTGACTCATTTACCTGTAACGCAACACAAATGAGCTGGTCGGAGGAGCACCTTGATAGGTTTTACAACATAGGTTCTTTATGATAATTAATAAATGAAAATAGCTATGAAATCGCATATAAGACGCAATAAGCATGCGGTCTAGTGGAGTCCCGCCTTAGAGAGTGACCAAGGGGAAGGCTTGCATGAGGTGATGGACCATGTGGTCAAGGGAAACATGGCGATTTCTTAATTAGGTGCCCACGAACTTCGATTTGGGCAAACAGGAATAAAGGTGCACTTGCCACAGAGTTCTTGATATGATGAGGGTCATCAGATATAGTCAGGGGAGAGACACGTCCTCGTTGGGAGGGTTAATAGAGGATTTGCATAGCCGCCATTTTGAATCTTGATTTGCATGAAATTATGGGGCTAATGGCACAGTATAAAAGCTATAGAAAACATGTCATGTTCAGCATGGGGTATTTATTAATGCTCCAAAGTCAATATCCATGTACATGTGTTTTACATATTTCCTTATGCAAGCTTCCATCTTTCCCATCATGTATTTGGTTTTCATAGATCATTTACAGAATCTGCGAAATTGGTGACAGTATTCTTGCAATTTTCTCTAAAATGTTGCTAAATATTTGTATGTCGGATTTCAACAGAATCCATCCCAGGATGCACGGTAATAGACATGCGCAGTGGCACATGCAAATCCCCTATTAAGTCGAACCATACCACAAAGGTCGGGAATATTTCTATGAACCAGTTTTAATAAGAATTGCCTGTTTAAAATATCAAGCAAGTCTTGAAATATCAATGGATAGAAAGAATGTTGTGGGATATTGAATGAGAAACAAAATTACGTAGGCAGTCATATATGTGTGGGGGGTGTTTCAATTTGACAATAATGATTATTGTAAAATGTAACAAATGATTATATTTAACCCAAAGTTTTATTGAGTATTTATTATTTGTATATATTGAGCTGGTAGCGCACAGTGACATCAGCTGCTTCGGTATTACATAATTTATAAAACACAAGATTTGAGGAAATCATGCTTAAGGGACAATCCCACTGTCATGATGCCCATTTAATTACAATAGGGAGGTTCATTATGTCTAACCTATATGGATATGTAAACGTATCCGTATCTCTAGAGCCGCGCCCACACATTTAATAACTTGCAATTCATACGAAATGGGGACTCGCGAAAAGTCTAAAATTTTGCCTACAAATTATCGTAAGAACCCATGATTTGTCATATGAATTGGAGGTTTCTTCATAAGAAAGCACACAAGTTACCGAACTCAAGTGTGCTTCTTAAGAATGATTTTGAATTCATACGAATTGTCTTAAGGCCAATTCGGCTCTGAGGTCTTGAATGTGTGGGCCCAGCTATATACAAACATGCGTTAAAAGGAAGAAAGAGGTTCAGCAAAACACAGCGGGTAAAAATCTAACGCCATAAAGCAAAATGTTTCATCTCACAATTTATTTTGTATACATAAAAATGCGATGTCGCAAAGAAGATACGGATACGGTTACGTAATTGAGATTGCTTGAAACCTCTCTAATATAGAATCTTTCTTTGTTTAGAGTAGTGTACATAACTGATCAAAGTTAGAATTGGATGATATTGTGTTGCTGATACTGTATTATAGTCCATGTGATCTTTGTGATAAATGTTAAGATATATATAGTTAGTTAATTATTGTAATTGTAACATAATAATAATACGACAAAAAGTACAGTAAAACATCTACTTACGGGCACCTCCCTTATCTGGACAATTCGCTAATATGGACAGTTGAGAAAAGTCTCTATACTGTATAACTCTTTTATAGTGACCACCGTCAATCTGGATGCCTCACTAATAAGTATACTTGGGCAATTGTAAAAGGTGTTCGTTATAAAAGAGTATTACTGTATACCATTCCCACATGGGAATACCCTACTTATAACATTAAGGTGTCTTCCCAGCTAAATTGGAATTAGAAATTAATTAATTGATTTAATTTAATTGATTAAATTCATTGCCAGGCCATACATTCTCTGATTAGAAGTTGAAATGATTCAAGCATGGGTGTCTGGTGTGGTCGACCAACACAACCGTCAGATTTTCTACAATTTCAGTCAATGCCCAAACCTTTAGATAAGATAAGAATCATGGTATGTCAATTATTGGACGCCTACTTCGCTAATCCGTTTCCTGGCCTAGAACTAAGCGTTCTAATGGGAATATAATGACATTTCGTGGTCTTATTAGAATTATAATGACATTTTGCGGTCTTAATAGAATTATAATGGCAATTTACGGATTGAGGAAATTCTAGAGGTTTTCCCCAATGAATCCATAAAGAAATTCTGTTCTGACAATCTGACAAGATTATATCAATCATATTCTGATAGATAATTATGTGCACCTATTCTAATATGATAACATACCAACTGACTATGACACCAATCCATCAAACAATGAACGGTTGAAGAATATTATTTCATTATTTATTATTCAAATTAATTTTCTTGATTGATTTAGCCGGGAATGTATCCCTAATATGCCTCGAGGTTATCCAGTTCATGGCGAGAAAATACCATTGTTACCATTTGTAATTTGTCGAACGCTTGTCAGCTAAACGTAGTTAATTAGTTCAATCATATCCTCAATGAAGAATAGTTGGGTCAGATCTTCAGAAAATGTAGTTGGCAGCTCTACACATTTAGTAAATTCTGCTAAATTAGGCTGAATGAATACCAGGTATATCTGAGTATATTTGGTATTGCATTGATTTAAAGTATCAGTTCTGTTATGTTAAACTGCATTTGGAAGCTCATTTTTGTCTTAAATGTGGGATATTTAAGAGGATTGGTGAAGGTGAATTGTGTATTTTCTGAAAATCTGACCCATATCCTCAATGAAGATTAGTTGGGTCAGATTTTCAGAAAATTTACATTCTATAATTCTACACATCTCTCAAATTCTGCTAAATTAGAGTGAAAAATGATGAATACTAAGTGTATTCTGTATTGTATTCATGCAATAAATCAGTCTGGTTATGTTGAACTGTATTTTGAACCTGATTTTTGCCTGAAATTTGAGTTATTTGAGAGGATTGGTGAAGGTGAATTGTACATTTTCTGACGACCTCACCCAGTACACTGGCAAGGATCAAGCAGCCCGGGCCATTGGATCAATGTATATCAAGAATGATTAAATATGACTCATGTTTGAACAATGGAGAATAATAAAATATATTTTGGTGATTATTGCATTTGTAAGTCATGCTCTGCTAGGTACGTGTTGTCTCTTTACTCTATGGGAAATACAGCTATTGGGGACTTGCATAGCTGCCATTTTGAATCTAGAATCGCGTGGAATTATGGGACTAATGGTACATTGTAAAATCTATGAAAAACATGTTGTCTCCAGCATGGACTATATATTGGGTCAGATTTTCCGAAAATGTACAATTGGCAGTTGTACACATTTAGTAAATTCTGCTAAATTAGGCTGCAATTTGGTCAATACTAAGTAAATTCGGGTATATTCGGCATTGCATTGATTCTAGCAATCTGTTTGGTTAGGTTGAACTGTATTTTGAACTCTATTTTCGTCTGAAATTTGGGTTATTTGAGAAGATTGGTGAAGTTGAATTGTACATTTTCTGAAAATCTGACCCTCTACAGGCTCCTCTACAACATAACAAGAATAAACAAGAACAGTTAAATTCGGAATGAGTTGCATATATATTGCTAGGTCTCCTAACACTCGCGTGTGGAGGCTATACACAAAGCTAATAGACATAATAAGGAGTTTAAAAGGAGTAATAACCGCCTCGTGGTCTGTTTTTTTACTTTTTTATGAAAGGATAATTTACTTAGACGGCCACACCGTGCCAAAGTGCATGCCCACGCGCGGTCGCCGTGCGTAATCTAATGAGTGCATGGAATGCGAAGTATGCCTGCCCTTAGATCACTTGGGTGATGAATGGAGGATATTGGAATTACAAACAATTAGATTTGTAAAAGAAATATTATATCAATGACTGTAAACGGATCTCCTCGCATTAATTAATGTAGAGTGTATGGGTCAGATTTTCAGAAAATGTACAATTCACATTCACCAATCTTCTCAAATAACCCAAATTTCAGACGAAAATAAAGTCCAAAATACAGTTCAACCTAACCAAACAGATTGCTAGAATCAATGCAATGCCAAATATACACCAATTACCTAGTATTGACCGAATTGCAGCCTAATTTAGCAGAATTTACTAAATGTGTAGAGCTGCCAATTGTACATTTTCTGAAGATCTGACCCATATAAGTAATTAAATATACCTTTGGATTAGGTTTAATCAGTACAGTTTTGGCTTAGAACCTCTCAGATCAGATAACAATGGTATCTCAGTGATTGGACGCCTGCTGCGCTAGTTCATTGTTCAATGTATATTTATAAGTTTGATACGCAACACAAAGATCGTATATATCCACCACAATAATTCGAAAACTATCTAGGTGTAGAACCTCTCAGATCTGATAAGTATGTTATGTCAGTGATTGGACGCCTACTGCGTTAATGACTTTCCTGGCCCGGGAGTAGGCGTCCTAATGGGAGGCTTTCCCGCAATTTGAAGGGACTCTCTGAAATCTTAGCCTATAGATTTACATCACTTTTATATAAACATATAAATTATAAAACACACTATAATGTATTCGCCATTCGATTTATCCACAACAATAATAGGAAAACTATCTAGGAATCGTCTATATCAGTTTAGATTCCCACTTATTATACTCCAAAGTTGACCAAACGACATCGATCCCTGATCTATCAAATAACTTCCCATTTGATGGTGTTATGCTCTGTCTAATCTTCATAGCAATAAACACTTATGGGTCAGATTTTCTGAAAATGTACAATTCACCTTTCCCAATCCTCTCACATAATTCAAATCTAAGAGAAAAGTTACGTTCAAAATGAAGTTTTACCCAAAGAAAGAGATATTTTTAATCAACACAATGCCAAAGATACTTGGATATGCATAGCATTTAAAATATTCAACTCTAATTTAGCAGAAGTTACAAAATTTATAGAGCATCAGATTGTACATTTCCTGAAAATCTGACCCTTTACATCTTCCGAGAAATAGAACACATAGCTCTAAACAGATGGAAGAGCTTTATTTGAACGTTTAGCTTTTCCCCTCCACATACAGGACGGCTATTTCCCGGCCATTAGCAGCTATCTCTCGGCCGTACATTACCTTTACTTCCTGACGGACATCAAACATAATGATAGGCCTTGTACAGCTTTGTTATGTGGTTTCAACAAAAACAACACATGCTATTCTTCCCATGTAATCACTCTGTAAACACACACATGAAGCAGATAGTTTCACTGTGTGGTTAGTGAGTGAGGGGCGAGAGAATGACTCTGACAGAACAAGCTTGTTGCCGTCGCGCCTGGCTGAACGCGTCATCGCTATAAGGGTCAGTTTTTCGGAAAATGTACAATTGGCAGCTCTACACATTTAGGGAATTCTGCTAAATTAGGCTGAAAAATGATGAATACTGGGTATATCTAAGTATAGTTGATATCGCATTGATCTAAAGTATCAGTTCTGTTATGTTAAACTGCATTTTGAAGCTAATTTTTGTATTAGATGTGAGTTATTTGAGAGGAGTGGTGAAGGTTAATTGCACATTTTCTCAAAATCTGACCCATATAATGGATCAGATTTTCAGAAAATGCACAAACTTCTAATCTACACATTAAGTAAATTCGGCCTAATTAGACTGTAAAATGATAGACACTAGTTATATCTGAGTATATTTGATATTGCCTTGTTATGATGGACTGAATTTTGAAGCTCATTTTTGTCTTAAATGTGGATTATTTGAGAGGATTTGTGAAGGTGAATTGTACATTTACTGGCTATCTCACCTTTTTAGACCATGCAGCGTTTCAGTCCATCACCGCATCGTGGCGCTTCAAGCTACACCTAGTGGCATTTTGAGGACCTACAGGTAAAGTACCGTATTTCCGTGCATCATCGCTGCTCTACATGATATAGATTTATGTAATCCATAAGGTAATAAATGCCTATAGGAATTATCATGAAAATAAAGTTCAAAATACAGTTCAACCTAACCAAACAGATTGCTAGATTCAATGCAATGCCGAATATACTCGAATTTACCTAGTATTGGCCAAATTGCAGCCTAATTTAGCAGAATTTACTAAATGTGTACAGCTTATAGTAGGTAGACTTGGCAGTATTCACCTTAACCTGTATGACCGTTGAATGTATATTTTCTGAAAATCTGACCCATATATAAATAATTGTATTTCTCAAAGAACAATTACAATAGTCATTCAGTTGAAAAAAAGGATGTTCGTAAAAAAAAAATCCCCAGAATGGATAAAACCACCTAGGGTTGGAGATTTTGAAATCTAAATGTGTAGAGCTACCAATTGCACATTTTCTGAAAATCTGACCCTTGTATCCATGGCTTCTAACTTGCAGCCTCCCAAAGCAGGGCCGATTCTACTAATCTAGTATTACTGAGAAAATGAAAGGAGTAAAGCTCTGCTGGGAGGATGCTAACTTGGGGAAATACGGCATGTCCCGCTACAGGCTTTGGTCGAGTCAGTGATGCGGGGCGGAGTGTGTGGTGTGAACTGGTGGTGGCATATGGAGGTATGGAGGGGAGGGGGTGTTGTAGAGGGAGTGGGTTCTCCTCATTCTATTAATGCTATGAGGTTGGCCTCGCTCCTTGTATAAGGAAATACAGCACTGAATGGTCACGACTCGACCAATACCATTCACAATTAATTCGTATATATGGGTCATGTTGCCAGAAAATGTACAATTGGCCTTCACCAATCCTCTCAAATAACCCAAATTAAAGACAGAAACGAGGATCAAAAGTAGACACTTTAACATAAGCAAACAGCTTTTTTTAAATCTATTTAATACCAGATGTACCCAGATATACCCAGTATTTATCGTATGTTCAGCCTGATTTAGCAGAATTACAACAATATGTAGAGCTGCTGATTGTACATTTTCTGGCGACCGGACCCATATAAATAATTGCATTTCTCAAAGAACCATTACAATAGTCATTGAGTTGAAAAAAAAGGGACGTTTGTCAGAAAATATACAATCAGCAGGCCTACACATTTAATATAATCTGTTAAATTAACTAGCTAACTATGGTATTATGTAAATCTGTAAAAAAAAAGATCTATTTTGTATTGTTTGGTTTTGATTGGGAATATTGTGCACTGCATATAATGTTTTGGCTAAGTAAACACATTTAAATACAAAAATCGTTAGAAAGATTTATGTACAGCCAGCAGGTCCACAAATTTAATATAATCTGTTAAATTAAACAGACAAATTATGTAAACTATGATTATCAGTATATTTGGCATTGAGTTGCTTTTATAAATCTGCTTGGTTGTGCTGAATAATTATTGTATTTTGAACTTCATTTTCGTCATAAATTTGGATTATTTGAAAGGATTGGTGAAGGCGAATTGTACATTTTCTGGTGATCTGACCTTTAAATGATGACAAAATCGTAAACAAGTTTTCATACAATTGTATGTTTTTATATGATGTTCATGTAAATTCTGACAAATGTATGCCTTGATTCGAAAATTATACTATATTTAGAGACAGCATGATATTAATTCAGAACAGTAGGCTACATTTATGTCCAAAAACAACCGTCAAAGTTATTCGACAATAGTAGATATTATTATTCATTATTTTGAATTTCATTAATTTTGAGCAACGATGATCAAAAAAAGTTAACCGAAACAGGGAGATTATTATTATTATAAAACTTTTATTCCATGTGGAGCGACTATTTGCGTACTTGAATTGCGGTATTTGGGTCATGCAGGGTAAATCAATACAGAAGTGTTTCTTTAACTCAATTTTCTTAAAATTGGGGTTTTTAACAAAGAATTGTTAACGACAAAATGTACATTTTCTGACGCTCTGACCCCTTTCCACCCTCCGTCCTTCCTCCTCCCACACACCTAAACTACACACAGCACACAATCCTCCTCCCCCTGTACACGCTGCCACCTAGTGGGAAAACAGTCAATTACTCCCCCACGGGAGAGCCACCACCGGGACGGACGCTGCCTACCACTCACTCTCTCACCTGCCAGGTACGGGCTGGGACGCTCTGACTTACCTTACCTGTCTACCACTACCACCACAGATACCACCTCCACCACCATGGATCCCCCTTATATAGGCAGCCGTGGGGCTGATACCGTGATATATCATACCCGGGATACCACTGGGGATGTGTATGAGTGATTGTTATTATATAGTCTATATTACATTTATACCATCGGATCATATTGTGCATGTATACTACAGTCTAGGCCCAAAGTTCAGAGAGTCCCTTCAAACGAAGGGGAAGCCTGTCGCCTCAAACCGCAAAGAGGCATTATAATTCCATTAAGACCGCAACATGGCACCATATTCCCATTAGAACGCCGAGTTCTAGACCAGGAAACCGATTAGTGAGGTAGGCTGACATACCATTCTTATCTGATCTGAGGGTTTGGACTTAGAGTGACTACACGCTACCACAGCTGTGGACGGATATATATATACCCATGTAGAGATATTTCATGCTGGAATGGTGTCTATTCTTGTATACGCTAATATATATACCACTGGATATATCATATGTATTAGTGATTATTATTATTATTAGTGAACACTCTCCTCTGCAGTACTTTTAAACCACGGGATATTTTCAATCAGGTCCAGACGGCCACATTCCTCAATTCCACATCCAGCGATAAGCTTAACCACAAGGCTATAAAGACTAAGGCTAAAAGTGTTAATCACCCCTAAAACTTAGGGGTCCAAAACTGCCTTCTGAACCTGACTGTACCACTGGAAACCAGCTTCTATTAGGATACACACATGTGTATTACTGGAGGGTGTGTATTCGTATATATACACATATATATTATCATTATACACATAGCATCGCGGTGTAGCTTTGTGTGTATAATTTACAGCCTAATTTCGCGCAACATGTCGCGACCTAATCATATCGCACCAGGGGTTCTAATGAATCGCCTCTACCCCTCCTCCACCCCGCGTAGTCTTTAACGTGTCAACGAATTAGAGACTAGCGAAGGGGAGAAGAGAGAGATAGAGATAGAGATAGCTGGTGCAGGTAGAGATACCTGATAAGATACCGCAGTGACAGGCTATACCAAAAGGTGTTAAATCACACACCTTTACCTGTATAATTACCGTTATTAATTAAGGATATACCACTTACATATATAGACGCTGCTATACCAAAAGGTGTTAAATTAAACACCTTTACCGGTATAAATACCGTTATTAATTAAGGATATACCACTTACATATATAGAGGCTGCTATACCATTAAGGTGTTCAATTACACACCTTTACCTGTAAAATAAATACCGTAATTAATAAGGATATACCACTTACACATCATATACCAAGAATGGGGATTCTACCAAAAACAAAAGGTGGGTGTAGGACCAGCACACCTGGATTCTCGGGATACCAGCACCAGGGTGGTAGGCAAGGGACGCTGACTCACCTGGTGTTGGACCTACCTGTACAGGTGGTACAGTCCCTCCTGGTGCTGGTCACTCTCCTGCTGGCCGGGGCGTCCTACCGGGGACCTGTCCACGGCTTCTCCGTAGCACGGATGGACCAACGCAACGTCATCGGCTGCGTTTGGCGGTAAGCGCTTTTTAAATTACTTTTATTCTATAAGGGGTTTAAGGGTCAGATTTTCAGAAAATGTACAATTCAACTTCACCAATCCTCTCCAATAACCCAAATTTCAGACGAAAATAAAGTTCAAAGTTCTGTTCACCCTAACCAAACAGATTGCTAGAATATACTCGAATTTATCTAGTATTGACCAAATTGCAGCCTAATTTAGTAGAATTTACTAAATGTTTACAGCTGCATTTTCTGAAAATCTGACCCATGTTTTTTGTTATTATTATTTCATTTCAGGCCAATAAACATATTTAAACAAAGGTTATACAATTATTATATTAGTTTGGTTTGGTTTGTTTATTTTTTATTTCAGTAAGCCTACAAATTACATTGCTATATGCAGCTTATAATTATAAGTTACATGGAAAATAATAGAAACTACCAGAGATCTAAAAGATTAAATTAACAAATAATAACATCAATATTAGACTACTCTTCCATCGGGCTAACTTTTGAGATAATATTAACCTATGAAATATTGTTGGTATTTATCAGTGAGAATAAAAGATGATACAATGATACCTAGTGGTGACATACAAGATGTGAAACCGCCGGGCATCTTACACATATTCCACTTAGTAACTTATATAATATATACTAATCTGGTAATTTTTGAGTTTCCTAATAAGACGGTCCAGTACACAGGAATAAGAATTCTGGTTCTACAATCTTATGTTTTTACTACAACTTAATTTGGGCCCGAACATTATACCATCCGTCATAAAAGAGCATTTTAAATATATTATATTTCATGTATGTTCAGCAGAATGAACCATATCTATGCCCGATTCATAATACCATCAAACCTCCCGAATCCTGTCCCTGATATACATCTGTCAACAAATCGCTATATATAGGGTTTTAACCAATTGTCATAATATGAATTAGAACCAGTATACATGGGAGTGAGGATGTTGATGTGTATTATGACTTCCACGATTCGTAACACGTTATTTAGACAAGTATTAGGTTTTATATGTGGGCTTTCGGCCTTAATTTGGGGGTAACAGTTTTTTCCCGGGTGGAATGCAAAACTTCCCACGACACAGCCCACGATTTGATCGGTTGTTATTTTCACAAAGCGGATATATCTTCTTTGTTCATTCATTCAGGGGTATATTAATGTCTATGAGTTGATATCTGAATTAATTATTTATATTTTCAAAGTAATATGATATTGTAATATATACATTATGATAAATTTGAAAATATTATATACACTTCTATATGTTAATTACCTAAAATTGATCTCAAATAGAACATTCCCATTTCTATAATTAAATTAAACATAAATGTGTTTCAAACAATAATATGCTTCAAAGCTACATCCCAAGCTAGGCAAATTAACACACCTTTCTCTTATTTGAAACACAATCGGAGGGATGTAAGTTTGAAACGAGAGGCTTTCCCTCCATTTGAAGGGACTCTCTCACCTTTGGGCCTAGCCTGTAACCACCTTGGACTCCACAAATACTTGGAATGCCCCGAATAATGAAGCATGTTCATTTACTCATTAACTTACCATAAGTAAAAGGGTAGAATAGCCCCCAAACACTGTGAACAATGGCGGTCATTATGGCCCACTCGGCAGTGAGTAGACCGAGCTGTCAACCTCTAAATTACATGCATGTTGTTGCAGTGTTTTATGGTAACTAGTAAACCCTTTGCCAAGTATATCACATTCTTTGCATTGCTCTTAATAGTGTTAGACCACCGCGTCAACCCTGCGTTTAGACTACGTGTTTTCAATGAGTGGATGTATATAAATAGAGGTGAGAATTGAATGGAGTATTGATTTTATTTTTGCTAGGACATCCATGGGTCAATGGGGGACTTGCATAGCCGCCATTTTACATATAGTTAACATTTCTTATGTTTTGATTTTAGGGTCATATTTTCAGAAAATGTACAATTCAACTTAGCTAATCTTCTCAAATAACCCAAATTTCAGAAGAGAATAAATTTCAAAATACAGTTCAATCTAACCAAACAGATTGCTAGAATCAATGCAATGCCAAATATACTGGAATTTACCTAGTATTGACCAAATTGCAGCTTAATTTACTAAATGTGTACAGCTGCCAATTGCACATTTTCGGAAAATCTGACCCGTATGTTCAATGAGGGGATGTATATAAATAGAGGTGAGAATTGAATGGAGTATTGATTTTATTTTTGCTGGGACATCCATGGGTCAATGGGGGACTTGCATAGCCGCCATTTTACATATAGTTAACATTTCTTATGTTTTGACTTTAGGGTCATATTTTCAGAAAATGTACAATTCAACTTAGCTAATCTTCTCAAATAACCCAAATTTCAGAAGAAAATAAATTTCAAAATACAGTTCAATCTAACCAAACAGATTGCTAGAATCAATGCAATGCCAAATATACTGGAATTTACCTAGTATTGACCAAATTGCAGCTTAATTTACTAAATGTGTACAGCTGCCAATTGCACATTTTCGGAAAATCTGACCCGTATGTTCAATGAGGGGATGTATATAAATAGAGGTGAGAATTGAATGGAGTATTGATTTTATTTTTTGCTAGGACATCCATGGGTCAATAGGGGACTTGCATGTGTCACAGAACATGTGATAATCTCTTGCGTTGCACCATCCAAAATGGCGCCTATAGATGCATCGCATACATACATGATATCGATTATATTGCCATTCCATGCTGAATTCGGTTGTCTTCCCGACACTTTCTCTTTGACATAAAACGTCCCATGATACACCGCGAATCTTTATCTCACATGGCAGCCACTGCAACCCCCCTATAGAATAAACTATCGATTATATAGCCATTAAAACATAGGTCAATTACACTCAATGCAATATGGCATCTGCTGAATGGACTGTTGAAGATATTCAAAAGCTTGGCCGGGATGGCTGAATCAATAATTTATGTAGGTAATTCAAATGTTATATCTAATTCAATAGCTCCTATTGACACTCTAAAACCACTTAATAATAGCTGTTGCTTTTTGTGGCCCGTTGAAGGCAGGCATCCAGTGAAAATGGTGCGAATTAAAGTATCATTTTGTGTATTATAGCATATAAAAGCGCGCCAATTACCGGATATTGCGCTCCTCTCGCTGCAGACGTTTGTTGGTTAAATGTCGTCTGGTTTTTAATGACGTCATGAAGTGTTCACTTCCGGTTGGTTTTAAAGTCAATTTCAATTAACCTTGTTGTTGTCATGGATGTGAGGGGATGCAATATTAGGTTTTCACAAGTAGATTATTTATTTTTGTTTTTGGAAAACATTCATTCAAAATAGCTTGTATTGCCATCGTGGCTCGTACGATGCTACGACAATTAAGCTTGATATACTTGTTCTTTGATGAAGAAAGGACATCGTAATATGGAGTTTTGTTCTCTTTTTTTCAATATAAAAGGATACCGGAGAGAAAGAACATATGGGTCAGTTTTTCAGAAAATGCACAATCTATACAGTTCTAAACATCTCACAAATTCTTCTAAATTAGAGTGAACAATGACAAATACTAGGTGTATCTGAGTGTATTCTGTATTGTATTCATTCAATGAATCTGTGTGGTTATGTTGAACTGTATTTTGAACCTGATTTTTGTCTTAAATTTGGGTTATTTGAGAGGATTGGTGAAGGCCAATTGTACATTTTCTGGCGACTTCACCCATATACAAGGCACCGGTTTGGACATCACAAGTAGATTAAACATGTATGCCTGCAACGCATTTTGAAAATCAATATTAGCATTGCCATTATACTGTTATTGATATGATGTGTTTCGGATGGCAAACAACAGAAAACTGAACAAATGTGCTCTTGATTGTGTTGATATCGGTTTGCGTACAAACGATTTCGTATTGCGAAATAATGCCCACTTAATAGGAATATTACAGAATATCGTACTGAATGGTGTATACGGTCCTTATAAGGTTTTTTGTAACCATCGTTTAAACTTCCGACAATGTCAGAAGATGTGTAGAAATAATATAGAACCAATAGATAGAAGTTACTTTGCCGTTTTTGCGAGGGGGATATCATGTTGTAAATTATTATTTATATACTGTGCTCAGAGGGAATATCCACGAGTCATATATACGGTACATACACAAGGAAGTACTGGTACATGGTAAGATAGTGACCTAAGCATAGCGGTTTGATAATTACTTAGAATTAGTCATAACTGTGTACGTATGTACAGCAATTTGATAAGAACCATATTTTAGTCATGAGGCAGCATTTAATTCGTCTTATTCTTTAAGGGAAGTCCGTGTAGCAGATGGTACCTCATATATATCCCGTATGACTGTGTTTCTTAGAAGTATTTTTCCATTTTGTAGAATATTCCACATAGAGAGATATTTGGTTACACTTATAGATATACTTCATTTGGTTTTAATAGTGGTAGTATTATTTCTCACAAGGGGTAGACCTGTCTATTATATAGTTTGCACATTAACACTCCACCATTATGCACCTCGCAAATACAATCAACAGCTATAATATGGGTGAAGCCGACAGAAAATGTACAATTCGTCTTCACCAATACTCTCAAATT
The DNA here is from genome assembly GCA_942159475.1 of Sthenelais limicola. Taxonomy (NCBI): domain Eukaryota; kingdom Metazoa; phylum Annelida; class Polychaeta; order Phyllodocida; family Sigalionidae; genus Sthenelais; species Sthenelais limicola. The sequence continues at coordinate 149,514,096 of OW804094.1, read as the reverse complement.
ACCCAAATTTGTGACATCTATATGTACAAATTAGGTTTAATAAATATATATAACTTTTATTCAATAGACATGTACATCAATATAATGCATTATCGAATGGGGAAACGGTCCCTCTCAGAGTCGCAGTGCGTTACAATGAGTTCTTGCACGGGGTCCCTTAACTGGAAAAATAAATTGAATAATATATTATAATAAATTGAACATAACCGAATATATATATGCTTGAATCAACGCAATGTCATTGGTCAGATCTTTAGAAAATGTACAATCAGCAAATCTACACATCTTGTAAATTATGTTAAATTGGACTGAATCATGGTGAATATATATGTATATCTGAGTATATTTGGTATTGCCTTATTTCAAACAATCTGTTTGGTTATGTTGAACTGTATTTTGAGAGGATTGTTGAAGATGAATGGTACATTTTGACCTACACGCAGATATACCTAATATGCAGCTTGATTACGCAGAATTAACTAAATGTGTAGAGCTGCCGATTATACATTTCAAGGCGACCTGACCCACCAAAAAAAGAAGAACTATTTCAAGTTGTTACACGGTCCACACCCTCCTCGAGATATTAAACGGACTCAAATACCAGCCGCAACACTTGAGAATATAAAATAGAACAAAAAGGTGCAGATCTATAGCCGTCCTATATGGGTCAGATTTTCAGAAAATGTACAATTCAACTTCACCAATCTTCTCAAATAACCCAAATTTCAGATGAAAATCAAGTTCAAAATACAGTTCAACCAAACCAAACAGATTGCTAGAATCAATGCAATGCCGAATATACTGGAATTTACCTAGTGTTGACCAAATTGCAGCCTAATTTAGCAGAATTTAATAAATGTGTACAGCTGCCAATTGTACATTTTCTGAAAATCTGACCCATATGAGGTTTGCATGGGGACAGGGAAAAAAGGCATCACTACACAAAATACGCACCCATGGGACGCTATGGAGACTAAACAATAGGGGAGTTGTAATGCCGCATGTCTGGCCTGAAGTCATGTTGTCACAGGATTTATTATAATTGCTCCTTTTAATTTGAGCTCCATTCTTGTCATCGTTATCATATTTTTACTGAAATGTAGAAAATTGATGGGAAAGGATAAATAACTATACTTCCAATATAATATTATGTATAGTGTCTTCATTGGACATGCTATTGAATCTAGCATACATGTTTTTAAGAATCAGGTTCCCCCCCTCAAATTATAATGGGTATTACCCATTTGATTCTATGAATATTGAATTATTTTACCAAGATTGCCTTCTATTGTACTAAAATTACCTTTTAATGAGCGATGATTGTTAAATATACACACCCAAAAAAATATTTTAAAAAAAATATTTAAAAAAAAATATTTTAAAATTACAATTGTACAGCTAATTACTCAAGTTGCAAAATATAAAGTAAAGAAATAATAATACATTTCTGTGTACCGTCACACATTTTATCACATTTTTTTCCCCAAAAAACTTCAAAGATTCCCAGGGCCCAACACTTCAGACACACGCAATACAACTCCCCCATTGTTACGATACAGAAATGTGTTATTAAAATTCACACACAGGAAGGCGGGGTGGTGTTTGCCACCCTCCCGCCATTATTATCCCTCATACATAGCGGTTTATAATATGACAAACTTCCTGCATACTTAGTTCAATCATATTCATACGCGTTAAATAGCTCCGTGACGTCACAACTAGCGTCTACTTTGTTGCTCGGTACATAGCCATGAGACAATGGGTCAGGAACTCCGAATGTGATACAAAATTGGATGATCCCTCTACACTGTAGATTGTCCGGGCCAACCATGAAAATCATATGGTAAATGAATGTGACAATTGATAAAATGTACGTGTAACGGTACGAGTCGTCTTCCTGGAAGTGGACTATTGTTTCTTTTCAAAATGTCATTATATTCCCATTAGGAAACCGATTAGCGAAGTAGGCGTCTAATCACTAGCATACCATGCTTATCTAATCTGAGGGTTTGATTTATTGATGTGTTTGTTAATTCCAAGAGTGAAGATTTGCCATTAATACATTATTTGCTCTGTAAAACTGTCCTCCTTGGATGAATAACTGTTACTCCGTGTATAAAGGTATAGGCAATAATGCCGTAGCAATGAATTGACTTTACACTAGGGTTAGGGTAAGAGGCGTTAGATACCACACCCATGTGCTAAGATAATATAAACGCAAACTTGAATGATTATAAGTCTTTCAGGGATGTGAGTCTAATAGACGAATATGAAGCGACATTTTTGTGGTTTAAGTTAAAAATTATTATACAGTTTTATCTATGCTTGGAATTTAACATCGGACTAATCCATTCTAGGTCCAAACCCTCAGATCAGATAAGAATGGTATGTCAGCCTACTTCGCTAATCGGTTTCCTAGCCTAGGACTCGGCGTTTTCATGGGAATATAATGACATTCTGCGGTCTTAATGGAATTATACTGGCACTTTGCCGTTTGAGGCGAGAGGCTTTCCCTCCGTTTGAAGGGACTCTCTCATCTTTGGGCCTTGACTGTATATATCTGTGCTAACGGTTTGTGACATAAGAATATATAATTCCTTTTCAGCAATCCTCTTAAATAATCCAAATTGAAGACAAAAATAAGATTCAAAAATCGGTCAACATAACCAAACAGATTGTTTAAATTAAGGCAATATCAAATATACACAGATATACCTAGTATTGACCATTTCTCAGTCTAATTTACAGAATTTACTAAATATGTAGATGTGCAGATTGTACATTTTCTCAGGATCTGACCCATATAGGACCTAAACCTAGGAACTAATGTGTCTCTATCGGCCTTATGATGTCTATATTACCACCAGGGCACTATAGAGTACATCCCACACATAGGTCGAGGTCCCTACACCACCCACACACAGGTCAGACCGTTAGAAAATGTACAATTCGCCTTCACCAATCCTCTCAAATAACCCACATTTAAGACAGAAATTTAAGTTCAAAATACAGTTCAACATAACGGAACTGATATTATGAAACGACTTAATATCAAATATAATCAAATATATCTATAATATTTACCATTTTCAGCCTAATTTTGCCTAATTTGATCAAAGTGTAGAGCTGTCAATTGTACATTTTCTGACGATCTGACACGGTACAACGGTAAAGTGCTCACCCCCACTGTACGCCTGTATACAAGGCCTGTATGATATTGTTCATGCACACAATATGCCTCTCTAACACCTGTGTATGGGTAGAACTACCGGCATTTTCAGAAAATGTACAATTGGCAGATCTACATATTTAGTAAATTCTGCTAAATTAAGGCTTGAAAATGGTCAAAACTAGGTATATCTGAGTATATTATTTTGGTATTGAGTTGATTTAAAGGATAGGTTTGGTTGTGTTAAACTGAATTTTAAACATCATTATTGTCTTAAATTTGTGTTTTTTGAAAGGATTGCTGAAGACAAATTGTACATTTTCTGCAAATCTGACCCACATGTATAGTGGGGTAGGTACTTACGCATCTCAGTCTAGGCTCAGAGATGAGAGAGCCCCTCCAAACTGAGGGAAAGACTCTCGCTCCAAACCAGTCTAGGCTCAGAGATGGGAGAACCTCCAAAGTGAGGGAAACAGTCTAGGTCCAAACCCTCAGGTCAGATAAGAATGGTATGTCAGCCTACTTCGCTAATCGGTCTCCTTGTATAAGACCCGGCATTTTACTAGGAATAATATTATAATGACATTTTGCGGTCGTAATGGAATTATAATGGCACTTTGCAGTTTGAGGCGAGAGGCTTTCCTTCATTGAAGGGACTCTCCCATTTTTGGGCCTAGACTGGAAAGCCTCTCACTCCAAACCGGTCTAGGCTCAGAGATAATAGAGTACCTCCAAAATGAGGGAAAGCCTCTCGCTCCAAACCAGTCTAGGCTCAGAGATGATAGAGTACCTCCAAACAGAGGGAAAACCTCGCTCTGAGCCAAGACTGTGAAGACTGTTTCAGGCGACTCCACCAAAAATATATGTACGAGCTTAGAGTAGGACATATGGGTCAGATTTTCAGAAAATGTACAATTGTCAGTTCTACACATTAGGTAACCTTTGCTAAATTAGACTGTAATATTTTAAATGCTATGCATAAACAAGTATTTTTGGCATTGTGTTGATTAAACATATCTCTTTCTTTGTGTTAAACTGCATTTTGAACGTAGTTTTTCTCTTAGATTTAGATTATTTGAGGGGATTAGGGAAGGTGAATTGTACATTTTCTGAAAATCTGACCCATGTTTTACTGTAACCCATGTCTAAGGTATGAGAGCTGAAGGTGCATGTATGGGTATGTACATATAATATGTGTAACAGCTGGCAGACGTGGGTTCAGAGGTCATGACCCTACACCACAACCCGCATATCCCACTAGCCATGATTGGACGCTACAATTCAATCATTTCCTCCTAAACATGACTTGGGACGCGGTTAGGGTGGAACTAATACACCGTGTAAACGACTTATTTCCAGAAAATGTACAATTGGCAGTTCTACACATTTAGAAAATTCAGCTAAATTAGGCTGAAAAATGATGAATACCAGGTATATCTGAGTATATTTGGTGTAGCATTGATTTATGGTATCAGTTCTGTTATGTTAAACCGCATTTTGAAGCTCATTTTTGTGTTAAATGTGGGTTATTTGAGAGGATTGGTGAAGGCGAATTGTACATTTTCTGAAAATTTGACCCTTATACACCGTGTAAACGAGTTGTCTGAAAGGTTTTTGTTAGAATGGTCTGTGGTCTGGGCTTGCAGTGGTTGTATTCATGTATAGGCTTGAGGTCTTTGTTATCTATTGGGTGAAGTCGCCAGAAAATGTACAATTCACCTTTACCAATCGTCTTAAAAAACCCAAATTTCAGACGAAAACAAAGTTTAAAATACAGTTCAACCTAACCAAACAGATTGCTAGAATCAATGCAATGCCGAATATACTTGAATTTACCTAGTATTGACCAAATTGCAGCCTAATTTAGCAGAATTTACTAAATGTGTAGAGCTGCCAATTGTACATTTTCTGAAAATCTGACCCATATATAGATTGTATTGATCTATTGCGGTATGCCATATACCAGTATGTAATTTAATTCATTTAAAATTATCCAAAATGGTGTAAATAAACAACTGGAAAATTTGAAAGCTGGAGATATGTGTAGAATGTTTGTGGTTTGCTGTTTTCGTGCATGGTGATATATTGAAATTGATATGAAATGACAGAACACGAATCTTGAGGTTTCTTCAAGTTTTTTTTTAAATTATGCCCGACGTTTCCGATTTCCGCCTTGTATAAATCTTAGAGAAGTTGAATAGCGGCATATAATCTTGATGTCTTTGTAAATATATAAATGTTTTTTTGTATGACGATACTAAACTGGTTCTTTTGATTGGATGGTGTTGTACATTTCATCAGAAAATGTACAATTGGCAGCTCTACAAATGTATGAAATTCTGCTAAATTAGGCTGAGAAATGATAAATACTAGCTATATCTGGGTATATTTGGTATTGCCTTGATTCAAAGGAAGTGTTTGGTTATGTTGAATTGTGATTTGAGTCTCATTTTTGTATTAAATTCGGATTATTTGGGAGGATTTCTAAATATTAATTGTGCATTTTCTGGAGATCTCACCCTTATGGAGGCATATAATGAAAGAAAACAGTGTAAATATATATACAGAAGATAGGGATCGGAAGTCGTTATACGACCCAACCTATATTTCTATAGCTTATATGTGATGTGAGACATGATAAGTTATGAATTAATTATAATATACTTAGCCTTTTAGAAAATATATCGGAAATGTTATTCAGATCTAACTGCCAGATTAAAATGGTAATTTTTCTTGTAGAGCTAAAGGAACATGTAAATTTAACATTGTAATTGATATTTAAATCATGTGGGTTATTTTCATGTATTTCATGAGAATAGCATGTTACCTGAAATTGAAGGCAATAAAATGAGTTAAAAAGGCAACCATATAGCCACTCTCCATGCTAGCATGGCGCCCTTTCACTCCCAGCACCGATACCCATGCATTATGCACATAATTATATATGCCAATATGAATGGGCAGTAAAATAATACAATTACATTTGATACATATTACATATACTTAACATTTTTTATGTTTTGACTTTAGCGTTTGTGTGAAACTCTTCAGTATGTTTAGTACATATTTCCTGGAAGCAACGTGGCTATATACACCAAGCGTTTTAATTATAACTATCTCTTGACATTATAGTGAATATATTAATAAAACATAAAATAAATTGGAAAGTAACTTGAAAAGACACAACACATGAATACAATCCTTTCCAATAGGGGATTTGTATGTGCCACTGCGCATGTCTGTTACAGTGCATCCTGGGATGGATTCGGATGAAAGCTGACATACACATATTTGGCAATAATTTTATAGAAAATTGCAAGAATGTTTTCACTAATATCATAGCTTGTATAAATGATCTATGAAAGCCAAATGCATGATGGGAAAGATGGGGGCTTGTGCTATGGAAACATGTAAAACACATGTATATTAACATTAGAGCATTGATAAATATCCCATGCTAAACATGGTATGTTTTCTATAGAATTAAGACTGTACAATTAGTCCCATAATTCCATGTGAATCTAGATTCAAAATGGCGGCTATGCAAATCCCCTATTATAACTATCTCTAGACATTATATAGTGAATATATTAATAAAAATAAAAGAAATTGGAAAGTAACTTGAAAAGCACAACACATGAATACAAGCTTTTCCAATTAACTACCCATTACTACATACATATATACATTACTACATAATAAGTACATTGGTTTCTTTAAGAACATTATTTAAATAAATTATAGAAAGCATCAAAAGTCAAAGGTTCATTATGCTTGTGCCAGAACTGTAACTTGGAGACCCACAAAACACAACACATACAACCTTTTTCAATTAACTAAGCATCATGCTCCAACATAATTACACATGAAAAATAACCGAAGCATGCCAACTATGTCCCGGTGTAGCAGTAAAATACATTCATTATAATATATGGGTCAGATTTTCAGAAAATGTACAATTGGCAGCTGTACACATTTAGCTAAATCAGGCTGCAATTTGGTCAATACTAGGTAAATTCGGGTATATTTGGCATTGCATTGATTCTAGCAATCTGTTTGGTTAGGTTGAATTGTACTTTAAACTTTATTTTCGTCTGAAATTTGGGTTTTTAAGAGGATTGGTGAAGGTGAATTGTACATTTTCTGAAGATCTGACCCATATAGTGATTACCCTAAGAGCAGTAGTTTGGGAGGAAATGGCTGGGAGAGAGAGAGAGAGAGAATATGTACATAGAAGTCTTTCTTCCCTTCTCCCAGCCATGTTTGGTTACTTTAGGCTTGTTGGGGACTTGTAACCCCTGCTGGCTGTATATATATATATATATTTTTTTTAAAGATTTTATTTATACTTGGTTTACCGACTCCCCTTTTCGGGGTTAGTTCTGTCGGGCCAGGATAATGTGTAGATATGATACAATAATTTTCCGTTGTGCTTCGTATAGACATATATATATATAAATACACAAGTTTTTTTAGAGGAAAATTCTTTAGAAGAAATAAATGAGATTAATTAATGAAGATTTTACATCGAAGAAAAAAATGAGATTAAATGAAGATTTTACATCGGTGATTTTGTATTGAAAAATGTTCTTAAAGAAACCAATGTAGCTATAACCAGTGCTTATTATGTAGTAATGGGTAGTTAATTGGAAAAGCTTGTATTCATGTGTTGTGCTTTTCAAGTTACTTTCCAATTTCTTTTATGTTTTATTAATATATTCACTATAATGTGTAGAGATAGTTATAATGGGGGATTTGTATAGCCGCCATTTTGAATCTTGATTCACATGGAATTATGGGACAAATGGTACAGTCTAAAATCTATAGAAAACATGCCAAGTTCACTGCATGTGCCACTCAGACTCCTGTTAGCGATATTGGTTTGCTTATATTTGATAGTCGAATAGTCGAAACTTGGTCAATTTTCCCCAAATTTTCCAAAACTTGTAAATAAAAATTAGGGAAAACTCCACTTATTTGGAAACTTAGAATATGTACTGTAACATATGGGTGTTCGTTCGGTCATTGGATGAGCATTGGATGAGCTAAAAACGTCTTGGTAGGATCATAATAAATATGATATCATAAACATCGTTTGAAAAATGTCATAAGGTTCAGATTTTCAGAAAATGTACAATTCGCAGCTCTACACATTTGGGAAATTTTCCTAAATTAGGCAACAAAATGAAGAATACCGGGTATATCTGAGTATATTTGGTATCGCATTGATTTAAAGTATTTGTTCTGTTATGTTAAACTGCATTTTGAAGCTCATTTTTTGTCTTAAATGTGGGTTATTTGAAAGGATTGGTGAAGGCGAATTGTACATTTTCTGAAAGTTTATAACATAACCTCCCCGTGGTATGACCCGCATCCCCTCCACACTCCACCACTTTCTAATGCATCTAATTGCTTCTTTAACACAAGTTTTTCTCTCTCTAATATTTGGAGGAGATGTTGGTCTTTTGGCCATTGGGTCTGTGTGCCCTAATTGACTTGTAAGGCGTGTGTGGTGGAGATAGTAATTATGTGAAGTGAGGCAGTTTGACATGAAGCAGAATCTCACATTTCTCCTCGGTCTCAGACCGTGAGCTTTCTACCGCCAAACCACACACACCTCCATGGATATATGTATGGGTATTTTCAGGAAATGTACAATTCACTTTCACAAATCCTCTCAAATAACCCAAATTTCAGACGAAAATAAAGTTCAAAATACAGTTCAACATAACCGAACACATTGCTAGAATCAATGCAATGCCGGATATACTCGAATTTACCTAGTATTGACCAAATTGCAGCCTAATAATTATTTAGCAGAATTTACTCAATGTGTACAGCTGCCAAAACAAGAAAATTTGTCACTGCCGTTTTTCCTCTAGTGGAGTTCCGCTATCATAATGACATTTTGCGGTCTTAATGGATTTATAATGGCACTTTGCAGTTTGAGGCGAGAGGCTTTCCCTCCGTTTAAAGGGACTCATGTCAATCTTTGGGCCTAGGCTGGACAGTGCAGTGACAATGCATCACTATCATATAAGACAATGCTGCAATACAAAGTGATGAGACTTGAAATAATGTGTCATTCATTATAACACATTTACACTACCAGCAAGTAGTATGATTTGTTAGAATGAGCGCTCAATTAACGTAAGTAGAGTATAGATGAAAAGCTCAATTAAAGTAGAGTATAGATGAATATGAAACCGACAGGACAATGACATTGAACTATAAACATCAACAGCAAGTCGGTACATCTTTTTTAAGCTAAAACTTTATTGTATAATCAAACTTAGAGACCTTTGTTGGGAAATGAGCCGGGGATTGGGATTTAATCTATTAATATTTAACTTCGAATCGCACAGGTATAAAATTTGTACATCACGATAATCGTTAAATGAATAACAGGATCTCCCAGGAAGACCTCCAGGAGAGGCTGGCGTCCTGTTCTGAAAAAGATGTAACACATTTGCACTACCAAAAGTAATATCATAACTGACATTTGAAACACAGTCAGGTCCAGATGGCCACATTCCTCGATTCCCCATCCAGCTTAACCACAAGGCAAAGACTAAGGCTAAAAGTGTTATAGCCTGTATCACTGGCCCTGCCCGGGAGCCTAGTGCGGAATATTTTGGCTAAAAGTGTTAATGACCCCTAAAACTGAGGGGTCCAAAACTGCCTTCTGAACCAGACAGAACAAATATTTGAGGCGCGTTTGACAGAAAATCTGGATTAGATTTAGCGTCGCGACTCCCCAGCCCTGGAGGCTAACTCATTTGGGCAAACACCTTCATCATCAAAGAGCAATTACACGAGTAGAAGTTTTTATAAACAAACTTTTTACCTGATGTCCTGGGGAGGAGTGAAGTGGAGGGGATGATTCATTAGATGGTTGCTAGTGGGAGACTAGTGAGGAGATTTACTTATAGATAACCGGGAAGAGAGGAACTTGATTATTCCCTAGTGCTTTTCCCAGCACCATATTCCACTAGAAGGTGAGGGTGACAGAATCCCGGTTCAGTGTCTACAGAGCTACTTTAAACCGAGGAAAAGCATTTCGCTCCTGACCACAAAATCTCATTATAATCTAATTAGATGGCCTGCTTCAAGGCCAGGTAAGCCATTAGCGCATCACTCCTACTGATCTGATGTGATCTGAGAGGCTGAGCCTAGGCTGGACAGCAGACATTGTAATGTTGTTTTGATTGTAATCTGTTTAAATATTTCTGATAAAATCATGTTTCAATTATCATATAACTTTGCGAATATAATTATTAAGTATAAAGTAACTTTAAAACGTTTGAAATAATGTTCATGAAAATATATGTACAAGGCAATAAGCCATTAATTCCTAGGCATTTTTTTATCTAACATATATCGGTAGGCGCCTGGAATTCAATCAGGTTTAATCAATTTCAAATGATTGATATTACGTGTGCCATATGATCTGTAGCTATATAGTGTGCTGCTACAAGACAGACATTCATGTAAGATGAAAATTGTCACTAACATTTATTATTATTTAAAAATATTTATCACATATTTGCCAATATCCAACAGTTGAATTGCAGATATATTGTACATATAAATGGTTCGATTTGTGAATTGAAAGTTATAGATAGATAGATAGATATAGATAAACAGATATGTCGAAAAATTCAATTATAAATACAAATTGGATATTTATTAGACTCGATTACTGCACAATCTCATCCAATAATAATTCAATTACTAGCAACTCGTTCCATTCTCTCTATTTATCGCACCTCATATACAGCATAGGCGTATAATGAATGTGGCAATGAACTTCCAGGATGGCTCTCACTCTACCTGACTGGGGGCCTCTGTACTGTACAAGCAGCCGGCCTCGGAGACAGAGAGAGAGAGAGAGAGAGATGGGTCAGATTATCAGAAAATGCACAATCTACAGTTCTACACATCTCTCAAATTCAGCTAAATTAGATTAGAGCAAAAAATGATAAATACTAGGTATATCTGAGTGAATTCTGTATCATATTCATTCAATAAATCTATCTGGTTATATTGAACTGTATTTTGAACCTGAATTCCGACTAAAATCTGGGTTATTTGAGAGGATTGCAGAAGGCCAATTGTACATCTTCTGAAAACTTGACCCATATGTCAGCTCCGAGTCAAAGATAAAACTCTGCCAGTTTTTGCCATGAGAAGCCCTCAGGCCCTCAGTATGTAATGTAGGGACTCAGCAGGTCCTTCACGCCCTCAAGCCCTCAGCCCAGTCGGGAGGAATAGCTTGGATTATTCCTGAGATTATTTGCTTTAAGGCAAAGTTGAAAAAGTCAGAAGTAAGTGGGCTTCCCATCGTGCTTATGTTCCAGCGGCACCTTCTGATGAACTTTGGGAAGATCCACGGACAAGATATGCACCTATGAGTACTGGAGAGCCTCCGGGGGATTAAACCTAGCTGTATACACTGATACAGTCATACACTATAGACAGTATGTATGTATACAGTATGTATGTATGTACAAGATATGCAGCTATGAGTACTAAACAGCCTCTGGGGGATTAAACCTAGCTGTATACACTGATACATTATAGATATATAGTGTGTATATGTATATGTATGTAACAATATGTATACAGTATGTGTGTATGTATGTATACATGTATGTATGTGTGTGTACAAGATATGCAGCTATGTGTACTAAACAGCATCTGGGGATTAAACCTAGCTGTATACACTATATATATACAGTGTGTGCTTGTATGTATGTATGTATGTATGTATGTATGTATGTGTATGTATGTATGTATGTATGTATGCATGTATGTAAGTATGTATATGTATGTATGTATGCATGTATGTAAGTATGTATATGTATGTATGTATGCATGGATGTATGTATATATGTGTATGTATACATGAATGTATTACAGTATGTATACCGTATACATGTAATGTATGTACAGTATGTATGTATACATATGTGTATGCACATGTATGTGTATGTATGTATGTATACATGTATACGTATATATATATCTGTACAGTATTATACTGTATACAGTGTGTATACAGTATGTATACAGCATTCACACGTATACATTCACACGTATAAATTGAGTATATAGGTATGCATTATACATGGTATGTACATGGATGGATAGATGCGTGGGCGAAGATCCATGTGCCTCATGTGTACCTGGTATCTGCTTAAAAGTATCCTATGTTTAATTTAAAGATGATTTTATTCATCAAAATCCTATTAAAGTGTAATATTCCGATATTGAATTCCAGATTCTAGATATATAGAAAGGATTTTTTTTCAACATTCCTCAACTTGATTGACATTTTGACGGTAAATATATGGGTCAGATTTTCAGAAAATGTACAATTCGCCTTCATCAATTCCCTCAAATAACCCACATTTAAGACAAAGATGAGCTTCAAAATGCAGTTTAACTTAACAGAACTGATACTTTAAATCAATGCGATACCAAATATACTCAGATATACACAATATTCATAATTTTTCAGCCTAATTTAGCAGAATTTCCTAAATGCGTAGCCAATTGTACATTTTGTGAAAATCTGACTCATTTATACATAAAACATGAATATAAAGATGTCATGTCACTTGTCATGTTCTGAGAAGAGAAGAAAAAGTGAAAATGGCGGCGATGTATAGCGTCTCAATTTGAGCCAAACTCCGTGAGAGACGCAGGCAAGATAAGATCGCTCCTAAGATGGTCTCCTTGACGACAAACGCCACATATACAGAGTTACTTTTCTATCTCTTGGTTTCGTATTACATGCCAAGCTATGAAAGGGGATCCACTATGTGGGTCAGGTTTTCAGAAAATGTACAATTGGCAGCTGTACACATTTAGGAAATTCTGCTGAATTAAGCTGAAATCTTGTAAATACTAGGTAAATTCGAGTATATTCGGTATTGCATTGATTCTAGCAATCTGTTTGGTTATGGTGAACTGTATTTTGAACTTTATTTTCGTCTCAAATTTGAGTTATTTGAGAAGATTGGCGAAATTGAATAATTGTACATTTTCAGTAAATCTGACCCATGCCAAGCTATGAAAGGGGATCCACTATGTGCCAGTGCATCGGTTCATTAATGGGACATAGCGGGGAGAAGCGTACATTTGCACTCCAACTATTTTGAAAGCAAATTCTCTTAAAGAGATACCGAAGGTACAGAATCGGTTTACAGCTTCTAAGATCATATAAGAATGTCTGTTGGACAAGAAAAACCATGGTATGTCAGAGATTGGACGCCTACTGTGCTGTAATGGCTTTCCTGGCCCTGGAGTTGGCGTCCTAATGAAATTTTGCAGTCTGGAGCGAGAGGCTTTTGAAATTCCCTCAGTTTGGAGGGACTCTCTCAAATCTGAGCCTAGACAAAATACTCAATCAATGTCAAACAAAATTTCGATTTCCGTTTGATATTTCATCTCATTCAACGGGTAAATTTTCCCCAATATTTGTGAAATTCTGTTATTTAAGAAAACCAAATTAATTCTTAAATCAAAAAGTGCGATACAATGTATATATATGGCAGGAAATGACGAAATATTAGAAAACAATGTGGTGAAATTTTGACTAAATTCTGGAATCAGGGACTTGTCTTATGAATAAAAAAGAGTGCATGTTAGACTTATTCGGGGTAAATGTTGAAATTTATGCCAAATTTGTGACATTACCACAGAATATACAAGTGTACATTTGTATTAATCCCGACCCAGATGAATGAGTTATATGCGCCTATGGGACATTGCCAAGCTCCCAGACATGGCATTTAAATAGACTTGAAAAATATGAAATGGCTCTATCCGAGACCGACCAGCGAGGTATGTGTGTTATTTGACATCATACAAAGAACCCCATGGGCGAAAGTTATGGGAAAGTTGGTCTTAATCAAATTTCCATTAAGCGTATGAAATGATTCATATATTTCCTTCATTTGACAAACAGAAGTTTTTTTCTTTGATGTTTATTATGTGTGTTTAGGCTCCAAAAGAGTTAGGTACACTTAAAATTGGGTATAATTATTCGATAAAGAAGCGCATTTATGATATAAAGGTGCCAATTTTATCGGATCAAATTTCTCATATGTTTGATTTCCCAGTTTTTCTCTATCTTTATAATATTATTCCGTCTTTGATGCGTATAATTTAGAAGAGCATTTGAAATATGTCTCTCTGAAATATTAGACGACCAAATTAAAAAATATTATCCCAATTATCTCCCAAAATTGCTCTATTATTTATCATCGCATCTCATTTTTCTCATCACAAATTATAAAAAGTCAAACTAAAAAAAACCCAAAGAGGAGCTGCCTAAAATATGAGAACCATTACTACAACAATAGTTACTTGTGCTCAATATGACTTACTGACATAATGGCAACAGTCATAAGCATGCCACACTCTAGGAAATACTGGTTCAGGGAGGTTCAGTCTAGGCCCAAAGTTGAGCGAGTCCCTTCAAATGAAGGGAAAGCCTCTCACCGCAAACCGCAAAGTGCCGGCCATTATAAGTCCGCAAAATGTCATTATAATCCCATTAAAACGCCTAGTCCTAGGCCAGGGAACCGATTAGGGAAGTAAACTTACACAACATTCTTATCTGATCTGAGGGTTTGGACCTAGAGTAGAGCCTAGAAATGTCCTACTTAAGCAGCCAATATTCCTTAGTCTACGTAAGAAACATTTCCTCCCCTGCACAACCTTATGTGCTATCCTTAAAGGTGAGTGAGTGAGTGAGATCGGTTGCTTTACGCCCTTATCAACACATTTAATATGGTTATATCAAGGGCGGGAGAGCTGAGAGGGAGTGAGTGAGTGAGATTGGTTGCTTTACGCCCTTATCAACACATTTAATATGGTTATATCAAGGGCGGGAGAGCTGAGAGGGAGTGAGTGAGTGAGATTGGTTGCTTTACGCCCTTATCAACACATTGAAGGTTATATCAAGGGCGGGAGAGCTGAGAGGGAGGCAGTTTATGATCATACCCAGGAAATAGAGATAGAGTAGAAGGGAGAGAGAGACAGAGAAAAGAGACAGAAAGGCACTTTATGGTCTTACCCAGGGAGAGCTGAGAGGGAGGCAGTTTATGATCATACCCAAGAAATAGAGATAGAGAAGAAAGAAAGCATTAATTTCGGTTTATGACAGAAAACATTTTCAGTACAGGTGATATGTTTGGCGAAGTTAGACGTTGAACAATCCCCAAACAAACAAACCCTCCCCACCAGTCCCTAGTATGTTGACACCTTGACATAATGTGAGGCTAAAGTCACATGTTACTGTGGGCAATAAAGGGAGTTTGCCCGTAAGCATGTCTCAGTGCGGGCATGGAGCTCCATATGAGATATTGAGCATGGCCTGGGGTGGTGTTCCTCATCATTCTATATCTATCAACACTATTATCAACACCTACATGGAGGTATATACAATAATACTATTTATTATATATATTATGTGCATTCCGTTTGAGAGGTGCAATAACAATATTTTTATTATACATGTAAGATAAAAATTCGAATTGGGTTTTCTATTAGCCTTTAGATACTTCAATGACGATTCAAAACCCAAAACAAAGGTTTATGTATCAATATTTGTCTATGCTAGGGGCATATAATATGATAAATAGTGAATGGAACTTGTTACTAGTATTAGAATATATATAGCACCTCGTTCCATTCTCTCTATATAATATACATGTATATACCAACCTATATTTACAAGCAGCATATAGAATTAGGATAGGATTAATGACCGACATTAGGGAGTTGCTGGTGCAAGGTTTGGTGTATAATCCTGAGACGAGCGAGACGCAGCGCACCAGCAAGCTCAGCATGGAGGTTATTAATCTTTTTAGTCTATGTATATGGTTGTTATAGCCCCTGGACTGTACAAGGCAGTGACTAGTATAGGGATCTCACCAGTGGTTCCCACCCAAGCACCCATTGTTCCCACAGTGTGTGTGTGTCACCCCTTGTTCCCACAGTGTGTGTGTCACCCCTTGTTCCCACAGTGTGCACCCATTGTTCCCACAGTGTGTGTGTATGATATATCTATCAGGTGAAAGGTACAGATACAAGTTGTCAACACACCCACACCTCTACCTCACGTTGGCCTGCCTTCCCTTATATATATATGGGTCAGATCTTCAGAAAATGTACAATTCACCTTCACCAATCCTCTCAAATAACCCAAATTTAAGATGAAAATCAGGTTCAAAATACAGTTCAACATAACCAGACAGATTTATTGAATGAATACAATACAGAATACACTCAGATATATATACTCAGTATTTATCATTTTTCACTCTAATTTAGCAGAATTTGAGAGATGTGTAGAACTGCGATGTGTAGATCTGACCCATATACCTGCCTTCACCTATACCTGGGTCAGATTTCCAGAAAATGCACAATCTACAGTTCTACACATCAATCAAAGTCTGCTAAATTAAAGTAAAAAATGATAAATACTGAGTATATCTGAGTGTATTCTGTATCGTATTCATTCAATAAATCTCCCTGGTTGTGTCAAACTATATTTTGAAGCTAATATTTGTATTAAATTTGAGTTATTTAGAAGAATTGGTGAAGGCCAATTGTACAATTTACAAGAAACCTGACCCACGTTTACCTGCAGGAGAAGGGGTGAGTGAGTGATGTCTGCGGGGGGTCTACTCGTGACACACAGGTGATATGGATACTCTAATTAAGTCTCACCTGAGGCTACCTGCCTTTCTCAGGCCCCTATAGGAGGTCCGTCTCCATTCCAGATTTTCAGAAAATGTACAATTGGCAGCTCTACACATTTAGGAAACTCTCCTAAATTAGGCTGAAAAATGAAGAATACCAGGTATATCTGAGTATATTTGGTATCGCATTGAGTTCTGCTATGTTGAACTGCATTTTGAAGCTCATTTTTGTCTTAAATGTGGGTTATTAGAGAGGATTGGTGAAGGCGAATTGTACATTTTCTGAAAATCTGACCTACTTCCACTTCTCCTGACCTGCCTTTCTCAGTCCCCTATAGGAGGTCTTCTTCCTCCATTACTTCCACTCCTCCTGACTCCACTTATGGCAGGAGTCCTACTCTATTCATTAGGAAAACAAAAACCTTTGTCTGAATTTCAAAAGCAGTTGGGAATTTGAGAGAGAGAGTGAGATTGGTTGCTTTACGCCCTTATCAACACATTGAATATGGTTATAAATATCAAGGCGGGAGAGCTGAGAGTGAGTGAGTGAGTGAGATTGGTTGCTTTACACCCTTATCAACACATTGAATATGGTTATAAATATCAAGGGCGGGAGAGCTGAGAGTGAGTGAGTGAGTGAGATTGGTTGCTTTACACCCTTATCAACACATTTAATATGGTTATATCAAGGGCGGGAGAGCTGAGAGGGAGTGAGTGAGTGAGATTGGTTGCTTTATGCCCTTATCAACACATTTACTATGGTTATATCAAGGGCGGGAGAGCTGAGAGGGAGTGAGTGAGTGAGATTGGTTGCTTTACACCCTTATCAACACATTTAATATGGTTATATCAAGGGCGGGAGAGCTGAGAGGGAGTGAGTGAGTGAGATTGGTTGCTTTATGCCCTTATCAACACATTTAATATGGTTATATCAAGGGCGGGAGAGCTGAGAGGGAGTGAGTGAGTGAGATTGGTTGCTTTACGCCCTGATCAACACATTTAATAGTGTTATATCAAGGGCGGGAGAGCTGAGAGGGAGGCAGTTTATGTTCATACCCAGGAAATAGAGATAGAGAAGTAGAGAGAGAGAGACAGAGAAAAGAGACAAAAAGGCA
Organism: Sthenelais limicola; assembly: GCA_942159475.1. Classification (NCBI taxonomy): domain Eukaryota; kingdom Metazoa; phylum Annelida; class Polychaeta; order Phyllodocida; family Sigalionidae; genus Sthenelais; species Sthenelais limicola. The sequence goes on along the minus strand of OW804094.1, from coordinate 149,496,094 downwards.
CTTTATGGTCTTACCCAGGGAGAGCTGAGAGGGAGGCAGTTTATGATCATACCCAGGAATAGAGATAGAGAAGAAGGGAGAGAGAGACAGAGAAAAGAGACAGAAAGGCACTTTATGGTCTTACCCAGGGAGAGCTGAGAGGGAGGCAGTTTATGGTCTTACCCAGGAAATAGAGATAGAGAAGAAGGGAGAGAGAGACAGAGAAAAAGAGACAGAAAGGCACTTCATGGTCATACCCAGGGAGAGCTGAGAGGGAGGCAGTTTATGATCATACCCAGGAAATAGAGATAGAGAAGAAGGGAGACAGACAGAAAAGAGACAGAAAGGTACTTTATGGTCTTACCCAGGACCACAAATAGAGAGAGAGAGGCCAGGCAGAGATAGAAATAGAGAGAGGCCAGAGAAAGATGAAAGAGTGATCTCTGCACAGCTCCGTTTCATTGATGGGTAAAATTTCATGTGAAAGGCAAACAATATAGAGACATCCTCCACAAAACATAGTCCCATATTTTTATACCAATGTGATGAGAACTACATCCAACAGCATCGTTTAGAGGGGGATATGAGGGGTAATGGGGCAGGAGGGGGCGGGGGGCCTTACTGTTACAGCTGTATTTTCAGCCAACATCGATCAAAAACTAAAAATTTGCTTTTTATTTGCTATTTTTTCGTTCTTTTCCTACCCACTTGAGCACTTCACTTGACCAACTATTATTTTGAAACAGTTCTTCATGAAGTTTTATACTCATAATTTGGTCACATGTAGGTATAGGCGAACCTGGTATGCTGAAATTACCTGAAATTAATTAATCTTTGCCCTTTTCATCATGGTTATTGTACCTGTTGAGTTACTCAAGGGTTGGGTGATATTGTTTTTCGATCATTGAAAATCATTTAGTACCATTAAAGCCATTTAAAACCATCAAGATTTTGATTTTAAAAGTTTTGTTAACATTCAGACTTTTAAAAATATTATACATCAATAGCAATATTCTCAGTTTGTGTCCTTCCAGAACAATATCTAGAGCTAATCCCTATCAAGGTCAAAACTGAAAACTAACTTTCAATTCTGTCACAAAGATGTGTCATATTATAATTATATTACATGTAGCATTTTGAGTGTTGCATGTCGTGCCAATAATTGTTATTTCCTAAACATCTTCATCAGGCGTTATGGTATTCATCTAGTTAATATTATAGGATATTATGTGGTATTAGACAATGTTGTAGGATATTATAGGACAGTGTAGAATATTATAGAACATTGTGGAATATTATAGGAAATTACAGAATATTATAGGACATTATAGAATATTATAGGACATTATAAAATATTAAAAGATATTAAGAGGTGGAGGGGCAGGGTTTTAGGGGCCCGTCAGCCCCCCTGAGCCCATCCCCGCTTGACAAACCAACTCCAAGTGATTCATCTTTATACAGACCAGTGATATGAACATGTGAGTTTGTTTTCCTGTAATCTACGCTGGGGGCGGCTTGATAGAAGTGAGTTCATTTGTGCAAGTGATCTCTAGAGGCCAGGGTTGGTGGGTGCAAGCATGGCGCAATGCAAGTAATACACAATGTTTTCTCTTAATATTGTACACATATGTAGGGGCGGGTGGGCGTGATGGAGTGGGGTGGCTAGGGGTTAGATTACACCAGGTGATGGTTGCTGCTTGGCAGCAAGGGGCAGAGGACATGTGGGTCAAATTTTCAGAAAATGTACAATTGGCAGCCCTACACATTTAGTACATTGTGTTAAATTCGGCTGAAAAATGATGAATATCGGGTATATCTGAGTATATTTGGGATCGCATTGATTTCAAGTATCAGTTCTGTTATGTTAAACTGGATTTTAAAGCTCATTTTTGTCTTAAATGTGGGTTATTTGAGAGGATTGTTGAAGGCGAATTGTACATTTTCTGAAAATCTAACCCATGTATAATTTGCCTTCACCAATCCTCTCAAATAACCCAAATTTAAGATAGAAGTGAGGTTCAAAATACAATGCAACATAACCAAACAGATTGTTTGAATCAAGGCAATATCAAATATATTCAGATATACCTAGTATTGACCATTTTTCAGTCTAATTTAGCAGAATTAACTAAACGTGTAGATCTGCCAATTGTATATTTTCTAAAGATCTGACCCCTATGATGTGTATACATATGGGTCAGATCCTCAGAAATTTACAATTGGGAGCTGTACACATTAAATAAATTCTACTAAATCAGGCTGCAATTTGGTCAATACTTGGTAAATTCGAGTATATTTGACCTTGTATTGATTCTGGCAATCTGTTTGGTTCGGTTAAACTGTATTTTGAACTTAATTTTCGTCTGAAATTTGGATTATTTGAGAGGATTGGTGAAGGTGAATTGTACATTTTCTGGAAACTTCATCCAAATGTTGGATGAGACGAAGATATGGCTAGAGAGAAGGAGAGAGATGAAGGAAGAAAACGGGAGACAGAAAGAGAGAGAGAGAAAGAAAGAAAGAAGGAAAGAAAGAGAAAGAGAGACAGGGAAACAGAGAATTGGAAAGAGAGAGAGAAATAAATAAGTAGAGAGATGGAGGGAGATGGAGAAGGAAAAGGGGGGAGAGAGAGAGAAAGGGACAGAGAGGGGGAGGGTAGGGACAGAGAGGAGGAGGGGAGACAAAGAGAGACAGGGTGGGAAAGAGAGAGAGGAGGGAACAAGATGGGAGACACAGAGAGACAGAGAGAGAGAGAGAGAGAGAGAGAGGATGAAAGGGAGAAGGAAACGTTTTTATTTCTTTTCCCTTTTATTCTTTGATTCTGAGAACATGTAAGAGTATACAGTATGCACTGCAATGGCTACATGTGCTAATGCAGTCAGGTCCAGACGGCCACATTCCTCGATTCCACATCCAGTGATAAGCTTAACCACAAGGCTAAGACTAAGGCTAAAAGTGTTAATGACCCCTAAAATTTAGGGGTCCAAAACTGCCTTCTGGACCTGACTGAATGAACTAATTGTCCTTTCAACTTTAATCTAAAGTATTATTTTAATGTAACATCATGGAAACTGAAAAACCAATTCAAATCAAAATCAAAAACACGATTCAACTGGCAGAAATTAGAAATATGAAAGAATACCTTTCAGGTACAGCAAAGCTTTATAGTATAAATAAAAAAACATTATTCTTGTCGCAAATAAACACTTCACAACATGTAAGACCTGATGGTAAGGCGACAGGAGAAACCACAAGTCACACGGGTGTAGGGGAGAGGATTGACAATGATTTCTCTATTTAAGTAATATGATTTGCCCAGCAATAGGATCCCCACATATAAAGGATTTAGAGTGAGTGGGTGGATACTTAAACATCAGTAAAAACATCCATGTCAGAAAAAAAACACAAAAAAACATTCATGTCTTCTTCTCCTCGATCTTCACCTCAAATCCACACACAAAAAAGATTTTAAACACACCAAACAAAACATGTACAGTCGGGAAATGTTACAGAAATCTGAGAATTTAAATGGGTTACTATTAATATTTGAATGCAGTTAAAGAAAAACATTGAAAGAATGTATTATAATCAATAGAAAGAACTTTTAAATCCCATTTTATGTGTTACTTTGAGGGTCGTTAGGAACCAGTTGCAACCACAGTACCACACTTTTATCCCTAAAATGTTTCTTCAATGTTTGGTTTTTGTTAGGTTAATGTTTGAAAGTGAAATTTGAAGACCACAAAGTTTCATTATCTTCCCATTAAAACGCCGAGTCCTAGGCCAGGAAACCGATTAGCGAAGTAGGCGTGTAATCACTGACATACCATTCTTATCTGATCTGAGGGTTTGGTCCTAGACTGCAATTTATTTCACTATCATACCAATTATAATTATACTTTTTTTATACAGTTTTCACCTAGATTTTGATGTTTTTCTTTATGAAATGAAAACCAAATTGCCCATTACAGCAACCTAACCCAGCAGCAGAAATATACCAATCTCTCATGCTGCATAAAAACTATGCTGGATTGGTGAACTTATGGGTCAGATTTTCAGAAAATGTACAATTCACTTGAAAAACTTCTCCGAAATAACCCATATTTCAGACGAAAATAAAGTTCAAAATACAGTTCAACCTAACCAAACAGATTGCTAGAATCAATGCAATGCCGAATATACTCGAATTTACCAAATATTGGCCAAATTGCAGCCTGATTTAGCAGAATTTACTAAATGTGTATATCTGCCAATTGTATATTTTTTTCTGAAAATCTGACCCATCCATATACATGATGTGTAGGTTGTTGAACTGTGCTGGATTGGTGAATATATAATAATATACATGATGTGTAGGTTGTTGAACTGTGCTGGATTGGTGAATATATAATAATATACATGATGTGTAGGTTGTTGAACTGTGTGGGTTGGTGAATATATACATGATGTGTGGTTTGTTGAGGCAATATTGGCATCACGTCCCTGGGTGCCTACTACAGCTGCGAGGGTTGGATAAGAATTATTAATTCGCTCTAACTATAAACAGACAGGCTCTTGTACCCATGATGAGCAGGGACTGTGGTCAGGGGCAAGACAGGATAGTGGCTGAGGTCGCCCTGATACAATAGGGGAGTTGCATAGCCGCCATTTTGAATCTTGATTCGCATTGAATTATGGGACTGATGGTACAGTGAAAAATCTATAGAAAACTTGCCATGTTCAGCATGGACTATTTATCAATGTTCTTATGTCAATATACATGTTTTATACATGTTCCCATGACACAAGTTTCCATCGTTCCCATCATGCATTTGGTTTTCATAGATCATTCATACAAGCTATGATATTGGTGAAAACATTCTTGCAATTTTCCATAAAATTGTTGCTAAATATTTGTATGTCAGTTTTCAACAGAATCCATCCCAGCATGCACTGCAGTAGGCATGCGCAGTGAGACAACTCCCCTATTGTATAGTTGGCCAGGTTGTCATATGTGATGTGTTTCAGGAAAATGAGTCACAAATTGCAAAAAAATAATTTTGGGATATCGTCATATTCGAAAAGATGAGATCAAGCCGATTCTAATGATAGTAAACAGTACAACATCTAATAAGTATTTTTATGTTTTAAGTTTGATATTTTCATTTTTGAAAAGAAGTTTGCGATATTTCTTGGTGGAGATTTACTAGTAACGTAGCTAAATATAACTCTATAGGATGACCTTCGAACTGCATAGATATTTTTAGTACATTTTCTAAAAACTTGACCCACATGTTGAACCGATCAATGGTGGTTATGCACTGTGTTCAGTTTATTCTCAAAATGGGATGAAAATTCAGGAAATTTTCATCAACCACTTAACTACACACACATATATAAATATAAAAATCTCCCCATACGATATATTTCAAACAGGTAATTCTCCTCATTCATTCTTGAATGAAGAATTATTGGGTTTGATTCACAAAACCTGTGGAAAAATACAGAAGAAAATTTCTATCACCCCATCTTACTACACATTTAGGTGTGTTTTTTCTCCTCACATGAGAAATGTTTCCAACAAGGACTCCTCCTCCTCCTCTTTCTGTAACCTTGCAGTGGAAGCCCATATTTACCAAGGCGAATAGTGGAGTCACATATTGACACAGGCGATCAGTATCATTGTCAAACTCTGGCTACACCATCGTACACAAGGGTTACATTTGACACATGCTCATATGGGTCAAGTCGCCAGAAAATGTGCAATTCGCCTTCACCGATTCTCTCAAATAACCCAAATTTTGGACGAAAATAAAGTTAAAAATACAGTTCAACCTAACCAAACAGATTGCTAGAATCAATGCAATGCTGAATATACTCGAATTTACCTAGTATTGGCCAAATTGCGGCCTAATCTAGCAGAATTTATTAAATGTGTACAGCTGCCAATTGTGCATTTCATGAAAATTTGACCCATATTGTTAATGGCTCAGATTTTCCGAAAATGAACAATTGGCAGCTCTACTCATTTAGGAAATCCTCCTAAATTAGGCACATGATGAATATCGGGTATATCTGAATATATTTTGTATCGCACTGATTTAAAGCATCAGTTCTCTTATATTAAACTGCATTTTGAAGCTAATTTCTGTCTTAAATATGGGCAATTTGAGAGGATTGGTGAAGGCGAATTGTACATTTTCTCATAACTTGACCCTAATGCTCTTTTTTTGTGAACCGCCAGAATTTTTATTTGGTTTGTGATTGGCATGCTTTGAGACGCAGGCAGATGGCGAATGAAACCAAATTTGTATTTTTGCTGGTGTCGGTTAATCCGTGAGTGGTGCTGGTATACAGGTGTCATGCACAGGACAGGTGAGTCAACACAGGAGGTGCTGCTGGTTCATATACCTGTGTTATGTACATATATAATGTAATGTAGGTATATGAGAAATATACATGTATGCGTGCGTTAGGCCAATAATAATAGTGTGTTTCTGAGGTGCCTACCCCAACCACTCTAGGTCCAAACCCTCAGATCACACTCTAGGTCCAAACCCTCAGATCACACTCGAGGTCCAAACCCTCAGATCACACTCTAGGTCCAAACCCTCAGATCACACTCTAGGTCCAAACCCTCAGATCACACTCTAGGCCCAAACCCTCAGATCACACTCTAGATCACACTCTAGGTCCAAACCCTCAGATCACACTCTAGGTCCAAACCCTCAGATCACACTCTAGGTCCAAACCCTCAGATCACACTCTAGGTCCAAACCCTCAGATCACACTCTAGGCCCAAACCCTCAGATCACACTCTAGATCACACTCTAGGTCCAAACCCTCAGATCACACTCTAGGTCCAAACCCTCAGATCACACTCTAGGCCCAAACCCTCAGATCACACTCAGATCGGTTCATATACCTGTGTTATGTAGATATATAATGTAATGTAGGTATATGAGAAATATACATGTATGCGTGCCATAGGCCAATAATAGTAGTGTGTTTCCGAGTTACCTACCCCCACCTAACTAACTAAAACTAGCCAAAAGAAAACCCTATACCCAGCTAAACAAATTAATTTACCACGCCTAATTCTGTGTGTGATTTTTATCTTACAAAAGAAATCTAATCCAAGAAAACCTTTACAAATAAAAGTTATATTTCTCTTGTTTAAAACAGCTACTGTTACAAAATAGATTTTTTTTCAATAACTGTAATCTTGGAGTATTACTCCAAGCTGGAATGTGTTTTTTATGAAAAAAAGTTACCGCGGCCCACCCCCTTACCTATAGTTTTCAGCTATAGGAATGGGAAACACACTCATTATTTTGTTTGGCCTATAGAAAGGGCTACTATAATATACTAAAATGGGAGAAGGGTATATTGTTACACTTTTATACATGTATGTGGCGCGGTAAAACGTGATTATTATTTTAATATAAAGTATTTGCACATAGATCATCCTAACCCTCAACCGATGACCAAAAATAGTAAAAACTGGATTGGAAAAGTAACAATAATGTGGAAAATAATGTTGACGACAGGTTAGAAGTGTTAAAGTTGTAATGAGGACTGAACTTATATAACAACATACACGATATAATACAAATATCATAATTAGAGTTCATGGGTCAGATGTTCAGAAAATGTACAATTTGTCCTCGCCAATCCTCTCAAATAATCCAAATTTCACACAGAAATAAAGTTCAAAATATGGTTCAACCTAACCAAGCAGATTGCTAGAATCAATGCAATGCCAAATATACTCGAATTTACCTAGTATTGACCAAATTGCAGCCTTATTTAGCAGAATTTACTAAATGTGTACAGCTGCCAATTGTACATTTTCTGGTGATCTGACCCACTCAGTTGTGGTTCAGAGCCTATATATCACATGAGATAAGGTCAGTATGCCAATGGCTTTCCCGGTCCTGGAGTATCCGCCAAATCCCTTTGGTGGTTTTATTTTATTATCGCATCACTGACACACCATTTTTATCTGATTTTAGAGGCGTTATTTGAGAGGATTGGTGAAGGCGAATTGTACATTTTCTGCCGTACATATTTCCGACCTGCATGTTAACCACATTCAGCATAGAGAATGGTAAATGAGAGGCAGATCTAGTTGTAAAGCCAAGGGCACAGTTATTCCCACCCTCTGCCTATTGTTATCATGGTACTTGGTCTAAAGACGGTGATTTGCCCATTGTCTGTGGTGGGAGACCGCCTCCCCCCGTGAGGTGGTGCCGGGAGGGGGAGGGCTGGAGGCCGGCCAGCTGGTGTATGGTACGCCGGGCTCTGCCTCCCCTTGTCACTGTCTTCGTGATCCCGGCCGCTGAAATGTGCTGGTTATTTTCTATTTCCTACATATTTGGTCACACATTATTCAAGATGACAAAATGTCGCTGATTTTAGGCAAGTGGCTGTTACTCATGATGGAGTTAATTATTAAGTTAATTATTATTCTATAATTAGGCCTAATTAATAAATTGGTCGAAGAAGGCTTCCTTAATTCAGTGTCTAAATTCAGTGTCTAAATTTGAAACAATTGTTTTATAATTTATCCCACAAGCAAGAACCACCAACCTCGCAAAACATGTTTAGTTACACTAAAAAACATATATACTTTGGGGAGAGAGAAACGGCTTTTGAAAAAGAAAAAAAGCTATATTAATTATTAATACGATATCTGTTTCTAAAACCAGTGCCATAAATTCGGCCAAGTGACGTTTGAATAGAAATGAATTTAGTCAACAACTAAAAGGAAATTGTGTCCATAGCAGAACTTCAATTCTATTTCCACCAAGTGAATAGAATTGATGATAGAATTAATAAGATGCTGGCGTCTTTAAAAAGCAAATACAGTAGGTTCACCCAGCTGTATACTTCCTACAATCATTGGTTCAACACCCAGGCAGGTACGGTACATGCACAGAACTATAAGGGTCAGATCTTCAGAAAATGTACAATTGGCAGCTCTACACATTTACTAAATTCTGCTAAATAAGACTGCAATTTGGTCAATAGTTGGTAAATTCGAGTATATTTGGCATTGCATTGATTCTAGCAATCTGTTTGGTTAGGTTGAACTGTATTTTGAACTTTATTTTCGTCTGAAATTTGGGTTATTTGAGAGGACTGGGGAAAGTGAATTGTACATTTTCTGAAAATCTTTCCCATATAGCACTGTGAATAATTAATAAGGGCGGAAGTGGATGTTCCCAGGTGACAATGGGTGGTGAGGTGGGCGGGGCCAGGGATGATTGTGGGAATACTCTACCATATGGTGGCGCTGTCTAACCACCGAATAATTGACATTGACCAAATACGCCTACTACTATAGTACTAGAGATATAGGCGCGATATAGGACAAAGGGATAGAGAGAGAAAGAGACGGGGAGATATAGACGGAGAGAGAGAGGAAGCGAGAGAGGGAGAGAGAGCGAAAGAGAAAGGGGAGAGAGAAAGAGAGGGAGGGAGAGAGCGAGAGAGAGAGAGAGAGCGAAAAAGAAAGGGAGAGAGAGAGAGAGAGAGAGGGAGGGAGGGAGGGAGAGAGAGGGTGAGAGAAAGAGTGAGAGACTCTGAGGGGAAAATATGGAGAAAGAGGGAGAGAGAGAACAGGTAAAGCGAGAGAGAGAGAGGGAGGGAGAAAGAAGCGGGTAGGGAAGAGGAGGGAGGGAATGGGAGAACAACGAGAGAAAGGAAATATAGGAGAATATTTAAAAGGGAAAATGGAGAGATAAGGCCATGTGAGAAAATAGAGAAAGGGAGGGGAGAGAGGGAAGGGGGCGGCAGAGAGAAGCGAGAGGGAGAGAGAGACAGGGAGGGACAGGGAGAGAGGGAGAAAGAGACCGAGAGAGACGAAAGAAACACACAGACAGACAGATCTAGAAGGACGAAGAGAGAGAAACAATTAATCAATTAACTAATTAATTACCTTACAGATGGTTTATACGTGTATAAAATATTGGTAAATTATTCAGTAACAATATGATAAATAACCACATAATTAATGATATAAATTGCCATCATACTTTATGGGCATCTTATTCCAATTATTCCTCGAGGTCTATTATATCAACTATGTATGATTGCATGAGAATAGGAATTTAAGGGTCAGGTTTTCAGAAAATGTACAATCTACAGTTCTACACATCCATCAAATTCTGCTAAATTAGAGTGAAAAATGATAAATACTGAGTATATCTGAGTGTATTCTATATTGTATTCATTCAATAAATCTGTCTGGTTATGTTGAACTTTTTTAACCTGATTTTTGCCTTAAATTTGGGTTATTTGAGGGGATTGGTGAAGGCCAATTGTACATTTTCAGAAGACCTGACCCTATAAGTTCTGCAAGATACTTAATATATAGACAAACGTTGTGACACAGATGCTCAAATAAGACGATAACTCTGTTTATGCAACGTGATTAAAGTCAGTAATTCATATATAAGAGCTATAATTAATTAATCAATTATGATGCAATAATAATGACTAATTATGATAATTAATATAATCAATTTCCGTAATTTATGACCACCATGCTTGTATTAATTGAGCCTTGTGATCGCAATGGACGGTTTAGAGTTTGACCAGAATGTCTATATAACCTGTTTGATATGCAATCGGAAGTTTAAACCGCCAAAAGATGTGTACCGAAATCAGGTTTAAAACTCTTTTTTTCATTTTCCAAGATTTCGACCTTATAATTATGTGATGTGTACATGCATGTACTTCATTTATATTATATTTTTTCTTTAAATTGTATCATTAAATAATATTCATTCCCTCCTCTTAGCCAATTAATATAAACTGAAATTCAACAGGAAGAAAATAGCAAGGTGTCGACTCCATATTGCAAATTAGGGAGTTTCAGCAAGACTAACTTATACATAAACGTATCCGTATCTCCTATATACAAACATACGTTAAAAGGAAGAAAGAGGTTCAGCAAAACATGATGGGAAAAACATACCGTAACATGTCAAGCAAAATGTTTCATCCCACAATTTATTTTTAATACATGAAAATGCCACGTAACTCACAAAAAAAATACGGATACGGTTACGTAATTGAGATAGGTTTGCTTGCGGAACCTGCCTATTTCCCAGATCACCCATACCTATAGCATTATTCCCAATAATCCACCATGTCCCATTTATACTGCAGCACATTGTACTTGGTGGTTATGTCCATATGTTCCCCACCTGTTACCATTATGTATATAATTATACCTGACATGTATATATGAGGGTCTGAATGAGACTTTATAATAAAGGTAAACTGGTAGATCTATAGGTGATGCTATGACGAATGAATTGGAATATTCGCTGTATTTCGGCTATATATGTCTAATGCTGTTAGGTTAATCTCATTTTGTAAGAGAAGAAATTGTCATACAAATGCGGGTTCTCGATTTATCGTAGACATAAATGTCACATTCCAGCGGACGTATATATATCCTGGCGCTAAAATACACCTACATGAGAGTACGTATTTGAACATTCTAAAAGGGTTCTGAAAATGTACAAATCTCCCTACTTTAAGATAAAAATGAGGTTAAGAATTCAGTTCAACAAAACCAAATAGATTGTTTGAATCAAGGCAATACAAAATATACTCAGATATATCTAATATTTACCATTTTAATTTAGCAGGTTCTACTGAATGTATAGGGGGCCAATTAATTGTAACCTGACTATTGTATAATATTATGTCGGATATTTTCTCATTCAAATGATTAGAATTATCCTGCTTGTCATTCAATATGGAAGTTTTAGAAGCACATTACTTGGGTCCCACACGTCGACACATCACGTGGGTGGTACAATATGGCCGCCCTTATCTCAAGGTCATTACCAAGGTTAAGTGAGTGTAAAATGGACGTCAACAGGAGAAGTGCATATGTCGGTCTCTGATCTTGTGTGGAGGGAATCGCTGGATACCATACGTGGACAAGATGTAGAAATGATGGTAACACAATTAACTGTATATCTAAAGTATGTTAGACCTTCATGCGTTTTATTAAGGCGTAGGCCTATTATACCGGTACCTCCATGCTGTATGAGAGTTGTAATTTATATATAATGGGCGCAATTAAATGTATATTGTAGTGATTCAATAATAATTTAATAGTAATTTAATTTACTGAATATTTAATAGTAATTTATATTATACATGTAGGCCTACCATATAAACAATGAGCTCGAATTTGTTCTACTTTCAGATGTTTTTTTCTTTTTTTTGTGTGTATGTGTGGGGTGGGGGTCGGAATAAATAACGAATGTTTATCTTTCAATACCTTTCTTTGCTTAGGGCATAAAATGTAACGAGGGGCCAGAAATTGAATATTCATACCATTATTATTAAATACCTTTACAACACTATGTGCCATCACCCTTTATTTAGAGGTTTACATATTTTCCCATCATGTATCTGTATAGGCTATATCAGATATCAAACTGTGATAAATAGAGATCAGGTATATGATAGCATTTATATAATTATATATGGGTGAAGTCGCCAGAAAATGTACAATTCGCCGTCACCAATCCTCTCAAATAACCCATATTTAAGACAAAAATCAGGTTCAAAATACAGTCTAACACAACCAAACCAACGGTTTGAATCAAGCCAATACAAAATACACTCAGATGTACCTAGTGTTGACGATTTTCCAGTCTAATTTAGCAGAATTTACTAAACATGTTTATCTGCCAATTGTACATTTTCTGAAAATCTGACCCATATACTGACAACATGGCGGGTCTGTACCTTATGCATCATTACCCAAGCCCCTATACCCTCTAATAATTACCGTATAAGTGTCAGCAACGTTTAACGTCTGATACACTTAATGTTATAAACATGATTTATTTACCATCATTAAGGTACTTCCCCACATGACATATGGCCAGGTATGTTAATGGTCAAGGCAAAATAAAAACTACATTTGGGGTTTAAATTTGACCAAATTTGTTGGGAATCCTTCAGCAGCAAAGTGAAGAATCCGGCTGTTGTCATGGTCTATATTTTTTATTTGGTGTATGTTAACTAATTATTATGAATATTTACTTGACTATGTTATCTCCCAATTTTGAAATGGTGTTGTAGCTACACTCTAGGTCCACACCCTCAGATCAGATAAGAATGGTACGTCAGTGATATGACGCCTACTTCGCTAATCGGTTGCCTGGCCTATCACTCGGCGTTTTAATGGGAATATAATGATATTTTGCGGTCTTAATGGAATTATAATGGCACTTTGCTGTTTGTGGAGAGAGGCTTTCCCTTCGTTTGAAGGGACTCTCTAAACATTGGGCCTAGACTGTCTATGTTGTCGTGGAAATGTTGTAAATTGTACAGTTCCTTCTTACCTTACCCTACCAAACTTATGAATATGCAACACCACCTAAAGTTAATTCCAACAATATACAAAGTTAATTCCAATAATACCAAGGGTCGGGCAATCACTATATAACTATGGCTTATTATACGAGCTGGTTAAGGGAAATTGGCTGAGCATATATATATATGGCCCAATCGTACAAGCTTGGTTTATTTGAACCTGACATAGCATGCAATATGTTTTTTCAAGCATGAACTCTGGGTATGATGGAAGTGAAAATTATAGTTAGATCCTTAGAGAGAATGGAAGAAGGTGCAATAAATATTCAATTACTAGTACCGAGTTCCATTCACTATAAATTTATCATATTCACCTAGCATAGAAGAATATGGTAAGTGTTTTTGGTTTTGAAATATTAAAGCTAGAAGAAAACCCAATTTGAATTTCCATCTTACACATACAATTCTTTTTTTTTTAAATTGCACTCCCCATATCGCACCCCTCAAGTGGATTGCGCGTATAATAAATAAAAATAGGATCAATATTTCATTCAAACAACTCCTACTAACTTCTAAGATGTCGACTTGAGTGATTCTTCCCATCTCCAGAATCATTAAAATAGTATTTCTACCAATGTTTCATTCAAACAACTCCTACTTCAAACGTAGCAAACTAACTTTCACGCTTGTTTGTCTTCATCCTCTCAACGGAAAATCCCATAATTTCACCATAACCGAGAAATAATGACACGCCGCAGCGTCTCAAGTTAATTCCCACCACATCTTACGTACCTTACGTACCGTGCTATATCTCTTTATAATTATGACTTATAATTAGGTGGGGAAGGGGAGAAGCATGACGCTAACAGCGGACTAATATATCTCTTGGCTGCGGTATGACTTATAATGATAGGTCCGTACAATGCACCCAACCGTGACTAAATAACGTATGCACCCAAATTGTGGTTTCACTCAGGGGGAAAGTGTACACGGATAGAGTGCACTTTCCGTGTGGATATTATATTTATGATGATGTTTTGCAGTATATCTTATAGAGTAATTCACTCTACAGTCAGGTCCAGAAGGCCACATTCCTGAATTTCACATCCAGCGATGAGCTTAACTTCAAGGCTAAGACTAAGGTTAAAAGTGTAAATGACCCCTAAAACTTAGAGGTCCAAAACTGCCTTCTGGGCCTGATTGTTTAGGTTAAAACCCTCAAATCAGATACGAATTGTATGTTAGCCTACTTCGCTAATCGGTTTCCCTGCCTAGAACTCGGCGTTTTAATGGGAATATAATGACATTTTGTGGTCTCAATGGAATTATAATGGCACTTTGCGGTTTGAGGTAAGAGGCTTTCCCTTTGCTGAAAGGGGCTTTCTCAATTTTGGGCCTAGACCGCAGAGATTATCCCTCAGTCTGGAGGGACTCTCTCAAATCTGAGCCTAGATATCGTAGAGTGCTTCAACGTAGAAATGCAAATGTTGGTAATAAACTCATGAATATATTCATGGCAAAGTTAATACGCAAATACAGCTTTGTTTAGAAAACTTTAATGCCAAGCATAACGCTGGAGAAGAACCCCTTGTTTAGACTATATGGGTCAGATTTTCAGAAAATGTACAATTGGCAGCTTTACACATTTAGTAAATTCTGCTAAATTAGGCTGCAATTTAGTCAATACTAGGTAAACTCGAGTATATTCGGCATTGCAGTGATTATAGCAATCTGTTTGGTTAGGTTGAACTGTATTTTAAACTGTATTTTCGTCTTAAATTTGGGTTATTTGAGAATATTGGCGAAGGTGAATTGTACATTTTCTGAAATCTGACCCATATAATGCCTGCCAGTGGTGACACCCTCACCCTTGTGACACCAAGTCCTGCACAATATTTATTTCTCCACAGACTGTTATATAATTAGACACGACGACCCACTCAGTGCCAGGTGTATATTGCTGTGTTTATGTATGCATATGATTTGCATTGACTCCACTTATGCGGCTAGAATGTACATTATGCACGGGCCAAACCAGGGAGAAATGTACTTATACAGCTAGAATGTACATTATGCAAGGGCCAAACCAGTGACAAATGCACAATCAGTCGCTTTACCAGTCTATGCCCAAAGATGAGAGTCCCTTCAAACGAAGGTAGAGCCTCTCGCCTCAAACCGTGAAGTGCCATTATAGTTCCATTAAGACTGCAAAATGTCATTATAATCCCATTAAAATGCTGAGTTCTAGGAAAAGAAACCGATTAGCGAGGTAGGCTGACATACCATTCCTATCTGATCTGAGGGTTTGGACCTAGAGTGTACAAATTTATGTTACAAATTTCGATTTTTGTAACCCCAAAAATAGTATCCCCGGAGTTTTTTTAAAAAGATTTTTTCAAAGTTTTATTTTATGTTGAATATGTACATTGAGGATTCCGACGTTTTGGATCTTCGTCAATTCTTGATCAGAGAGTCTTTCTTTTATAGATTCGTTTATTGATATCTTCTATTATGCCACAAGTTCAAAAGCACGAGAAGAAATCCTTCAATTTTACATATCCAAAATCCAAAGATGGGTGAACAATTACTAGTAAACTAAAGCTAAATATACTGCATAGGATGACCTTAGAAATGCAAGAATATATCTTAGAATCGATCTGATGAGATTCTGGGAGGTTTTTTTTCTCTATAGATTCCCTCAAACCACTTCCGTCCCCATAGATCAGTCCCTATAGATCAGTATCAAGCCTATAGATCAGTCCCTATAGATCAGTATCAAGACTTCCGTCTGCATAGATCAAGACTTCCGTCTGCATAGATCAAGACTTCCGTCTCCATAGATCAAGACTTCCGTCTCCATAGATCAAGACTTCCGTCTCCATAGATCAACCCAACCCTGTTAAGTATAGAATGAAACAAAAAGCTAGACCGACGAGGCTCGAACCCTCAACGTTCTCGCAGAAGTCAAGCGCTATAACCACTACACTACGGAACCGGTGGACAAGACGCGGCTAAATTTTGCTAGTGATACCATACACAGCCGCTTGCGCGCACCCGGACCGGGGACTTTCGAATGAAATCCTCTGTTATAGCAATAGACAACGAGGATTTTAGCGTGAGAACTGTCTGTACTCCCATAGACGTCCCAAGGCCGAAGGCCGAGGGACGTCTATGGGAGTACAGACCATTCGAACGCTAAATCCGAGTTGTATATTGATTTTAGTCCATGATGGAACACTGTGGTGGCGCCACTAGACCAACGCGGTCTGTAGTATAATAAGTGCACGCGAAATCTTACCCAAAATGGACTAAAGCGTCAGGGAAGTTCTCGGGCTTCGCCCTCGAACTTCCCTGACGCTATAGACACCTCGAGCAGAAAAAACCTCGGAAATTATTCCTTAATTAATACACTGCCTTGAAATCTGACCCATGTATGCATTCATAAATACGACTTATATAAAGTGCTAGATACCCTAAAATGAGAACATCCCAACAAGGACATATTGTACACTTTGAAAAATATGAATTTTGCGACTTGTGACTCATTCGTCTGTAACGCATCACAAATATTCCGCCAAATTTAATGAAAACTAAAATAGAATAATGAATACCACCAGTACACATTGTGTTGTCCACTCCCACCCTGTATATACCCGTCTCCCACCTGTCCTCTCTACCGGCTCGAGGTGCGTTTACCCCGAGTGTAGCCGCGTAGAGCCCACCTTGTAGAACCCAACAGGATCCGGATGTAGAAGCGTTGTGTGACCCAACATACAATAGATATACTATATGTACTTAGTTCTGAAGTGGGGGGGGAGCGGGGGGAGGGGGGGAGCGGGGGGAGGGGGGAGGGGGGGAGCGGGGGGAGGGGGGAGAGCGGGGAGCGGGGAGGGGGGGGGGGGGGCGGGGGAGGAGGGGGGCGGGGGAGGAGGGGGGGCGGGGGAGGAGGGGGAGGGGTGATAAGGGGGGGGGGCTGGGGGAGGGGGCAGGTGGCGGAGGGGGAGGGGGAAGGGGAAAGGGGTAGTGGAGAGAAGGGGAATGAAAATGTCAATTGAAAGAGGGGAGAGGAGGGGATGAGGGTGTGAGTTAGAGGGAGGGGTCATTGTGTGTTGGGGGGTGGTCAGGGAGGAGGGGATAAGGGGGAGGTTGGTGGTGAAATAGACATATCCTCATTTATTGACCAATAATCCATTGATTACATTTATTACTTTTAGATAGACTCTGAGCAGTTCATTAAATGAACTTCTTTCTTCTCATAGAAATAAAATAATATCTAGCAAAGTACATACCATAGGCAAGTATATATGTCAGGATGTAAGAAAACCTTAAAGTTTAATAGATTACTTGAAGAAAAAGATCAATCCCCACTGCTTCTTCCACAAAGAACCACATTTGTTAATGGGGCTATAAAGCATGTTTAATGGGGCCCGCCATTGTGGTCAAAGTTCACCACATGATAGGAGGAGGTTGGATGTTTTCTTCTGCCCAATTGAATTGTTTATAAATACTTGGGAATAAGACAAATTATTTTTTTTTTTCAAGTGGATTCAGTTACTAGTGTATGAAGTGGGTAATTCTCTCAACAGGATGTCATTTGGTTTCCAAGCCTATGGTTTGGACAACCTGTATTTGAGATGATCACACATGACTATAACCATTTTCGTTTTATTCCTTGGCAAAAATAATGTTGTGGGAACCCTACTTTTAACATTCCAGAATTCCAGAATCGTCTCTTTTTAGGCTAGAAAATAATAAATTACTTGGTAATTTGAATAAAATATACAGGCACATATAGAAAATATAGTACATATATGCTGAAACAAATGAATTGTACCTAGAAATATTGCTGCTTATTTTCAAATAATATTATGATGAAATCCATTTTTTGTGACTTGGCCTCATTTTCCAGAAACACATCACCTATATTCTATATCTATAGGAATCTTTTTATTTGTAACTGAATAATATTTTTACCAGTTATATATGTACATAGATAGACTTTAGTATTTAAGAACTTTTGAGAAAGAAGTATTGATGTGTTGCCATGGTGAAATCACTGCATGTGAAGGCCACTACTGAGATTTGTTAAAAGTCTCATTTCTGAAAGTTCACCCCAAGAATTCACACATTGCTACCATTCTATTTGTGATGACACATTTATCAGACCATGGACAAACTATGATCAATGTCTGTGCCAAAAGGTGAGTTTCTAAGTACCAAACTCTTGGAGAAAATGGAAAAACTGTGTAGCTGTCCTACATGTAGGACACTGGAACTATGGGTATGAAGAATAACAGCATTGTGTCAAAATGGGCCGTTTCTACTGGAAATAGTGAGTCTTATAGTGACTATAGGTTCTGTGGTGCTCCAGTGAGGGCCTATAGTGACTATAGGCTCTGTAGTGCTCCAGTGGGGGCTTATAGTGACTATAGGCTCTGTAGTGCTCCAGTGGGGGCTTATAGTGACTATAGGCTCTGTGGTGCTCCAGTGGGGGCTTATAGTGACTATAGGCTCTGTGGTGCTCCAGTGGGGGCTTATAGTGACTATAGGCTCTGTGGTGCTCCAGTGGGGGCTTATAGTGACTATAGGCTCTGTAGTGCTCCAATGGGGGTTTATAGTGACTATAGGCTCTGTAGTGCTCCAGTGGGGGCTTATAGTGACTATAGGCTCTGTGGTGCTCCAGTGGGGGCTTATAGTGACTATAGGCTCTGTGGTGCTCCAGTGGGGGCTTATAGTGACTATAGGCTCTGTAGTGCTCCAGTGGGGGCTTATAGTGACTATAGGCTCTGTAGTGCTCCAGTGGGGGTTTATAGTGACTTTAGGTTCTGTACCCAGGGAGAAATGTAACGTTCTTTGAACGTTTGTGGAACGTTTGGATGTGACTGTTTGCAAACGGTACCCAAACAGGGAACAAACGGTGTATGAACATTAAGTGAGGACAATCATCGTTTGTATGCAAACATTGTACAAACGTTTGCAAACGATCAGGAGGTGTGCAAACGAGCAATATACGTTATACAAACAGTTCTTTTTTAAACGTTATACCTCATTGTGTGGTATATATATGTACCCCTAATAAGGAAATGAGTTGCACATAGAAACATGAAGGTATTCCATATATCTAATCAAAAGTAACAAGGCAAACGGGAGCGCGGCAGGCTGGGCAAATTGTTGCATACTCACTGACTGAATGGGGATAAACATAGTCTTATATTATTGATCGCCACATTGCCAGATCTCAACAGATTTTGATGATCTCAGTCCTCCATGATGCTGACATCGTCCCGGTTCGTTTGAGATATAATACATGTTTCTGGCTGTAGTAGTTCTTCTTCTGTGAGCTTTAGAAAATGTAGCAATGTTGCGGCGACGCTACCTTCTTCCACTGCAGATTTTGAATACTGCCGCCATTTTACATGGAGCTGCATGCGTCCGTGGAGTTCAAATAGTACAATGAAGAAATCTGTTCCATACACGAATTAAACATACACTCCAGATGTTCCTACTTATGCACAGCCTATTCATACACTACCCTGCACTGTAGGATGGATAAGATATCAATGCAATATCAAGATCTTACCTCTAATATAAATGTGTCTAGCTGAGAACGCATGGTAATCCAACGGCCATCTCACATGTATGTCATGGAGATTCAGACTCAGGTTTCATTTGTAAATACACAGAACACTAAACAACTGTTCAATGAACGTTTATTTATTGTTTGTGAACATTCACTTTGCTCCTCACCAACGCAAACGGTAGACAAACGAGGGAAACGTTACATGAACATTCGCAAACGCACAGAACGCCAAACAACTGATCAACAAACGTTTATCCGCTGTGCGTGAACGTTCGCTTCTCCCTGGGTAGTGCTCCAATGGAGGCTTATAGTGACTATAGGCTCTGTAGTGCTCCAGTGGAGTCTTATAGTGACTATAGGTTCTGTAGTGCTCCAGTGAGGGCCTATAGTGACTATAGGCTCTGTAGTGCTCCAGTGGGGGCTTATAGTGACTATAGGCTCTGTAGTGCTCCAGTGGGGGCTTATAGAGACTATAGGCTCTGTAGTGCTCCAGTGGGTGCTTATAGTGACTATAGGCTCTGTAGTGCTCCAGTGGGGGCTTATAGTGACTATAGGCTCTGTAGTGCTCCAGTGGGGGTTTGTAGTGACTGTAGGTTCTGTAGTGCTCCAGTGGGGGTTTGTAGTGACTGTAGGTTCTGTAGTGCTCCAGTGGGGGCTTATAGTGACTATAGGCTCTGTAGTGCTCCAGTGGGGGCTTATAGTGACTATAGGCTCTGTGGTGCTCCAGTGGGGGCTTATAGTGACTATAGGCTCTGTGGTGCTCCAGTGGGGGCTTATAGTGACTATAGGCTCTGTGGTGCTCCAGTGGGGGCTTATAGTGACTATAGGCTCTGTAGTGCTCCAATGGGGGTTTATAGTGACTATAGGCTCTGTAGTGCTCCAGTGGGGGCTTATAGTGACTATAGGCTCTGTGGTGCTCCAGTGGGGGCTTATAGTGACTATAGGCTCTGTGGTGCTCCAGTGGGGGCTTATAGTGACTATAGGCTCTGTAGTGCTCCAGTGGGGGCTTATAGTGACTATAGGCTCTGTAGTGCTCCAGTGGGGGTTTATAGTGACTTTAGGTTCTGTAGTGCTCCAATGGAGGCTTATAGTGACTATAGGCTCTGTAGTGCTCCAGTGGAGTCTTATAGTGACTATAGGTTCTGTAGTGCTCCAGTGAGGGCCTATAGTGACTATAGGCTCTGTAGTGCTCCAGTGGGGGCTTATAGTGACTATAGGCTCTGTAGTGCTCCAGTGGGGGCTTATAGAGACTATAGGCTCTGTAGTGCTCCAGTGGGTGCTTATAGTGACTATAGGCTCTGTAGTGCTCCAGTGGGGGCTTATAGTGACTATAGGCTCTGTAGTGCTCCAGTGGGGGTTTGTAGTGACTGTAGGTTCTGTAGTGCTCCAGTGGGGGTTTGTAGTGACTGTAGGTTCTGTAGTGCTCCAGTGGGTGCTTATAGTGACTATAGGCTCTGTGGTGCTCCAGTGAGGGCCTATAGTGTGACTATAGGCTCTGTAGTGCTCCAGTGGAGTCTTATAGTGACTATAGGTTCTGTGGTGCTCCAGTGGGTGCTCATAGTGACTATAGGCTCTGTGGTGCTCCAGTGGGGGCTTATAGTGACTATAGGCTCTGTGGTGCTCCAGTGGTGGTCTATAGTGACTATAGGCTCTGTGGTGCTCCAGTGGAGGCCTATAGTGACTATAGGCTCTGTGGTGCTCCAGTGGGGGCTTATAGTGACTATAGGCTCTGTGGTGCTCCAGTGGGGGCTTATAGAGACTATAGGCTCTGTAGTGCTCCAGTGGTGGTCTATAGTGACTATAGGCTCTGTGGTGCTCCAGTGGAGGCCTATAGTGACTATAGGTTCTGTAGTGCTCCAGTGAGGGTCTATAGTGACTATAGGCTCTGTGGTGCTCCAGTTGAGCCCTATAGTGACTATAGGCTCTGTGGTGCTCTAATGGAGGCTTATAGTGACTATAGGTTCTGTAGTGCTCCAGTGGGGGCTTATAGTGACTATAGGCTCTGTGGTGCTCCAGTGGTGGTCTATATTGACTATAGGCTCTGTGGTGCTCCAATGGGGGCTCATAGTGACTATAAATGAGACTGAAAAATGGTCAGTCCTAGGTTTATCTCAATATATTTTGTACTGCCTTGTTTCGTACAATCTGTATAGTCATGTTGAATGGAATTTCTAATCTAATTATTGTCTTAAATTCGAATTATTTAAGAATATTTGTGGAGACAAATTGTACATTTTCTGACGATTTGGCCCATGTTGTGGGTTTTCAACAGGTGTGTAAGTACAATTTCACCTCCCCTCCCAGGACTAGGGAAAGACCACCATTCTTGTGATCTAGTCCTTTTATTCCTGATGAGACTGCATACAAATTACATATCATTTCCCCTTTTTTCACCTTAATAATACAATTATTTCACATTAACAATTATACAAATATATACCTATAATTATGAAAAGGGTTTTGATAAAAGGGGGAATTACTTTTAAATGTTACCAATTGAACCATTCCCTGAGAATGGATCCACACTCTTATTTAATTTGGGGAGGGGATGAAAACATCTGAGGTTTCTCCTAGTGGTGACCTTTGACCACATAGGCGGGCTCAATTAAACATGGTTTATGGCTGAAGTCAAGACTGTGGTATTGTGTGGAAGGAGGAGGGGGAGTTATGGAGGCAGCTGATGAGGAGGATGTTGTAAAGGAATTATTTTGTAACTTTATTAAATGTGAACCTTTAAGGAATATCAAACAGATGTGTTTAAGTTAGTTAGACATTTTCAGTAGTCTTAATATGGGCAGCCAAACAAGTTAAAGGTGAGGAGAAAAGGGAGGGGGAGGAAAGAGAAAGAGAGGGATAGGGTAGAGAAAGTGAGAATAGAGGGGGATGCTGTAGAGGATAAATGGTCCTTAAGTGTAATAGGACTTCACAGGGAGAGAGTGTGTGCTTCTAGTACAGGGCACAGGGCCCCAGTGCAGCCATAGGTCCTAGAGCGCTCCAAAACGCCTCCCCGCCTAGGTAAGGACAGGTGCGTCACAGAGCGCTTCAATGGAGGTATACCCAACTGACCGGCTCTCACTGACTCTCTCTACCCCATATCAACACCATTATCCGCAGGGTAAACTACCTCACCACACACACATACACACTTACACATACAGGCATCAGCCCGTGTAGTCTGTATGTGTGTGTATAATGGGTCAGATCGTCAGAAAATGTACAATTCGCCTTCACCAATCCTCTCAAACAATCCACATTTAAGACATAAATGAGCTTCAAAATGCAGTTTAACATAACAGAACTGTACTTTTATTCAATGCGATACCAAATAATATACTCAAATATACCCGGTACTCTTCATTTTTCAGTCTAATTTAGCAGAATTTACTGAATGTGTAGAGCTGCCAATTGTACATTTTCAGAAAATCTGACCCGTGTATAAATGCGTGAAATCACCAGAAAACCAGAAAATGTACAACTCACATTGACCAAACCACTCAAATTACCCAAATTTAATTTCAAAATGCAGTCTAACATAATCAAACAGATTGTTTGAATCAGGGCAATATCAAATATACTCAGTTATACCAACGAGACTAGACTTCACTCTAGTCTCGTTGGTTATACCAAGTTTTGGACATTTGACAGTATACTTTACCAGAATTTACAAAATGTGTAGAGCTGCCGATTGTACATTTTCTGAAGTTCTGTCCCATATATATGTATGGGGGAGAGTGGGTGAATGTTATGTAAGTCTAGATTAACCCACTGCCCAAATATTAATATGTAATGCGACCACGGGGTAGGTGTGTGGGTGTGTGTGTAGGTTGTAGAGTGGGTGGGTTGACAAGTATGGGAACGAGAGAGGGAAAGTGCACAGAAAGCGGGATAGAAAGAGAGAAAGGGAAAAAGTGGAAGACAGGGAAATGAGTCACACACAAGTCGCAAAATTGATATTGTTCAAAGTGATTTATTCCCAGGATCTCTTTAGCGATACTCACATACACAGACATAGAGACGGTGAGCGACTGGGAAAGGAATAAGGAAAATTGAAAATAATGGTATAATCCCCAAATACAAAACACGTTTGACAGAAATATTTTTTTTATATATTTTTTTGATAGAAATATTAATTCATGATCAGAGTCTCTTAGATAAGATAAAAATGGTATGTCAGTGATTGGACGCCTACTGAGCTAATGGTCTCCCTGACTCAGGCCTAGGCAAAAAGGGATTATAATGACATTTTGCGGTCCTAATGAGATTATAATGGCACTTTGTGGTTTGGAACGAGAGGTTTTCCCTCAGTTTGAAGGGTCTCTCCCAACTCTGAGCCTACTCTGAGTTAAGTTAATTATAGCTAAATCTATGTTATAACAATAGGGGATTTGCATGTGCCACTGCGCATACTGTCTGTCACAGTGCATGCTGGGATGGATTCTGTTGGAAGTTGACATACAAATATTTGGCAACATTTTTATTGAAAATTGCAAGAATGTTTTCACCAATAGCATAGGTTTTATAAAAATCTATGAAAACCAAATGCATGATGGGAAAGATGGGGACTTGTGTTAAGGAAGCATATGATACAATGATGGATATTGGCATTGGTAAATATTCCATGTTGAACATGGCATGTTTCTATAGAATTTCCACTGTA
Source organism: Sthenelais limicola (assembly GCA_942159475.1). Lineage (NCBI taxonomy): Eukaryota > Metazoa > Annelida > Polychaeta > Phyllodocida > Sigalionidae > Sthenelais > Sthenelais limicola. The sequence continues at coordinate 149,471,543 of OW804094.1, read as the reverse complement.
CCATAGTCCCACAATTCCATGCGAATCTAGATTCAAAATGGCGGCTATGCAAGTCCCTTATTAGCCCTTTATGGGGAACCCTAATGAAGCATGGATGCTGGTCGTGTGGCCAGATGTGTACCTCACCACCTCTAACCAGGATTAAGGGTTAGTCACCTGCTAATCCCTAACACTAACTCACATCAGGATTAGCCCCCACTGTTTGTACAGTAAGTGGTAGGTTTCACACCATACACCAATAGACGGGTCCGGCTGCACACAAATGTACATTGATAGTACCGGGTCAGATCTTCAAAAATTGTACAATCCAGTCTAGGCCCAAAGTTGAGAGAGTCCCTTCAAATGAAGGGAAAACCTCTCGCCTCAAACTGGAAAGTGCCATTATAATTGCATTAAGACCACAAAATGTCATTACATTGCCATTAGAATGCCTAGTCCTAGGCCAGAAAACCGATTAGTGAAGTAGGCGTCCAATCACTGACATACCATTCTTATCAGTTCTGAGGGTTTGGGCTGGCAGTTGAACAGATTTATTAGAAAACCCAACCATGTAATGTCGATCACAAACCGAATAGAATGAATGAGTGTAAATTTAAGTAAACCTTGTTGATTGAGTTTGCGGTCTTCCTAACCAAGGACTAGGCGTTCTAATGTGATTATAATGACATTTTGCGGTCTTAGTGGAATTATAATGGCACTTTGCAGTTTGCGGCGAGAGGTTTTCCCTTCGTTTGAAGGGACTCTGTCATCTTTGGGCCTAGACTGGTTCGTAGTTTATATAAGTTTTCTTAATCCCTTTATGAAACCAGTTAGACTGGGATATTATTTTAAAGTGACGGCAACTAGTTCAAGGTAATCAAAAGACATTTTACCAAGATCCCAAATTATTTTGTCTTGAAACATGTGCACAAAGCTGCCTATTAATAGGTAATTTACTTTTAGAAGGAAATTAATTGGAAGTGAAAGAAGTTATAAAAAAAGTGAAGGAAATGTCAGCGATTACAACATTTTCATCATGGAAGAGCTATTTGTAGATTTAAGGTGATTTGTCTCATCATGGAAGAGCTATAGTAGATTTAAGGTGATTTGTCTCTGTTTTATTACTGCGTGTTCCTTAAATTGGCGATGCTACTAGGACACTTAATGTAAATTGAACATGATCCTATAGATTAGTTAGATGTTTGTAATGTAAAACATTTTGTAGAAGAACTTATCTCATATTTACTTTTAAAAATGTACTAATGCAGACAAATTCTATGGGTCAGATTGTCCGTAAATGTACAATTCACTTTCACCAATCCACTGAAATATCGTCAATTCAAGGTGAAAATAAGGTTAAAAAAACAATTCAGTATTACCAAATCCATTATTTAAATCAACACAATACCAAAATATATACTCAGATATACCTAATATTTCTCATTTGTCAGCTGAATATAACTGAATTCAATGAATATAGATGAATAGATTTTATACTGTACAATTAGTCCCATAGTTCCATGCGAATCAAGATTCAAAATGGCGGCTATGCAAATCCCCTATTAATATATTCACACAAAGATTATTATGGATATACACATATAGAGAGAATGGGATGAGCAGGCAATAATAAAAAGTTTATTGGACGAGATTCGTCCACATAAGCACGATGCCATAGGCAGAGTGCTTATGTGGATGAATCAAGTCCAATAAATTTGTCAATTATTGCAAGCGAGTTCCATTCTATAATTATTGTATGTGCATAAAACTTGGTGCACAAAGGAGCCGACTTGGTGACGAAGTAGTTCATATAGTATGCATAATATATGAATATCCTTATAGCACACCATTTATAGCACCTCTCATATGGAATGCGCATATAATAATAAACTGTTTTAATAATAGTTTTCATATTTAATATAGCGACATACAAATAACATAACTTTCAAAACGTACCCTAATCTTAAGCAGCCACATTACCTTAAATAAACCACCCACCACCCACCACCACCCACCACCCACCACCCATGGTATGCCCCATTACAGCATCAGTAATAATTAAACATAATCCTATAGTTAGATGTTTGCATTGTAAAGCATTTTCAGTCCTGTCCAGACAGCCACATTCCTCGAGCGTTGCAGTTCACCGCATACAGCAATAAGCTTAACCACAAGGCTAAGACTAAGGCTAAAGGTGTTAATGGGAAACACCTGACCCCTAAAAGTTAGGGGGTCATTAGGGCTTTCTGGACAGGACTGTTTTGTAGAAATAACCCACATTTAAGACAAAAAATTAGCTGCAAAATGCAGTTTAACATAACAAAACTGATACTTTAAATCAATGCGATTCCAAATATACTCAGATATACCTAATATTTCTTATTTTTCAGCTGAATGTGTAGAGTTGTCAATTGTACATTTTCTGACATTTTCTGACGATCTAACCCATACATACCTATGCCAACAGAGGCTGAGAATGATACGCCAATCGATGCATAATGCCTCTTGCTGAAATATAATGATTGATTGAATTCTTGATTTCTCAAAATGCAAATTAATATATAACACATGGATATTGGCATTAGAGCATTGATAAATAGTCGATGCTGAACATAACATATCCTAATGATTACACTTAAAAAGTTTCATTCGATTCTGTGACTACTCGTTTTAACTATCATAGCCACTTTAAGCAGTCACATTACCTTAAATAAACCACCACCCACCACCCATGGAATGCCTGCCCCATTACAGCATCAGTGAGTAAATCTGGCACTTTTTGCAGGAGAAAACGATGTCGTAAATGATAGGGAGGCATTCAGCTAATTGATAGCTATGCTAATTAAACTTGATGAAAAAATGAAAAACTTCCAGCTCGATTTATCCGGGAGAGGAAAACTAAGATGACTTTGTAGATAAGGGTGACAGTAATTGCTGTTTGATTACGTAATTACCCCCGTAAACGTCAGGTATGTTACAGGTAGGCTACAGATTAACATGACTAGATGGATCCTCTGTCTTCTCTCCAGACTACCTACTTTTATGCCGGGCCCACACATTCAAGAACTCAGAGCCGAATTGGCCTTAAGACAATTCGTATGAATTCAAAATCTCTCAAAACATACTTGAGTTCGGTAATGTGTGGGCTTTCTTGGGAGGAAACCTCCAATTCATACGACAAATCGTGGGTTCTTACAACAATTTATAGGCAAAAATTTGGACTTTTCGTGAGCTCCCAATTCGTATGAATTGCGAGTTCTTGAATGTGTGGGCCCGGCTTTATAGATCAGTATATGACCAAGGCATGTACATTTCGATTTAATTAGCCCCATAGTTATGAATTCAGATTAAAGTAGATTTAGGTCCCGAAATCTTTTCTAATGGAAATGTCTCTGGGGGGTTGCTGTAATCAATATGATCTTTGATCTATGGAATATGGAATGAGTGAACCTAGAATTTAACGCTAAATTGCTGTCAATGAATTCGCAGATTTCATACAGTACCAGTCATGGTACTTGTATTTCCTTTATATATTATATATGTTGCCACCTGACTTTAAGATGAATGAAACAGTATCTTAAATAAAAAAGAAACACCGAAATCCGAGCAGCAATGTATAGGGTCGTTTGTCGATCATGTGACCGTCACCGTTGAATCCAAATAGTAGACTAGCCCTATACGGCTTGGCGTGATTGTTTTTACCCATCTTTTAATACCATTTTTTATCCAAGATTCTAATAACTCTAGGAAGTAATTTCCTCTTTCCAGGCTCTCAGTTCACATACAATTCACTTGGGACTTCATTATTAAAGAACAGACGTTGTCGATACATATATATTCTTTTCCAGCAATTCCAGGTTATTACATTTAGTGCAACGCCAGACCCCCTATGTTTATTATCTACACGCCATATGGCAGTGCGGCATCTGGTATATCCAGATTAGCTGATAATTATACAGAGATGGTAGATGTTGTTTAGATTATAACACCCTACATAGATCTCTATATAGATTTTACACTTTAAAAGTGTAGCCGACACCATATGTGGCTTCATACATTATAACATAGGTATAAATCATCGAATGTACTGAGCCATAACTAAAATTAAGTTAAATGATATTATCATAAAAAAAAGTTTAATGATATGATCACTGCAACCTTTGGATAAGAAACAAATTCAGTCCTATATCTGAAAATATTCAAGACAATTTTTTAAAGTTTATAATCTGTAGACGGCCAGAGAGGGTGGTGTTGTAAAATGCCAGTTGCCATTAAATATTAAATATCAGCATCGAAATTAAAATTCCAATATTGGAGTTGTAGGTTCCTCAGAGAAATTCTTGATAAAAAGCAAAATAGGGAAGCTCACTCAAACCTAATAGGGGATTTGCATAGCCACCATTTTGAATCTTCATTCGCATGGAATTTTGGTGTAAAATCTATAGAACATGCCATGTTCAGCATGGACTATTTATCAATGCTCTAATGTCAATATCCATGTGTTATACATGTTTCCATGACACAAGTTCCCATCTTTTCTATCATGCATTTGGCTTTCATAGATTATTCATGCAAACTATGATATTGATGAAAATATTCTTGCAACTTTCGATTAAAATGTTGCCCAATATGTGTATGTCAGATTTCAACAGAATCCATCCCAGCATTTATTTCACCCTTGATATGCTCAGTCCATAGAAATAACATAGGCTGTGTATATTGTTTAGCTGGTCAGTAACTGAAGCGACATTGCACGCGGGCAATACACGGCCGACCTACTTTTTTTTGCGCTGTGCGCATGCGTTCTTTCTGATCTTTGCCAGTTCCGGTCCTTCTTCGGAGCCATGTTTTCGAAGCGAATCAAGCTAAAGAACTGAATATTTAACAATTTATTTCTCAAAATCGCTGCAGATCATGTTAATTTAACATTAGTTTAGTGTGTGGGGTGAAATAAACACAGAACAACCCTTGGATTCTCGGCGTCGTGAATATTCACCCATGACGGTCGCGGGACTACCGTCCCTTGACCGTCATCGGTGAATATTCACTCCCGCCTCGAATCCCGGGTAGTTCTGTGTATGTACTGTACCAGACATGCGCAGTGGCACATGCAAATCCCATATTAGTCTAAAGAAAATCATTTACACCTGTGGACTCTACTTTCCTGCAGACACATTTAAAGTTCATAAGCAGTTACAGCAGTCTAACCATTAACTTAAGTGGTCAGATTTTCAGCAAATGTACAATTGGCAGCTGTACACATTTAGAAAACTCTGCGAAATAAGGCTGCAATTTGGTCAATACTAGGTAAATTCGAGTATATTCGGCATTGCATTGATTCTAACAATCTGTTTGATTAGGTTGAATTGTATTTTCCACTTCATTTTCGTCTGAAATTAGGGTTTTTTGAGAGGATTGGTGATGGTAAATTGTACACTTTCTGACGATCAAACCCATTTTCACTATGTATACAATGCTAATTAGTGAGTAAAATAGCTGTACGTTGGGTATGGGAGCAGCATCAATGAGGTTATAATGTGTGTACAGTGGGTGGTATGGTACAAATGAGAGGTGACATTAAACATTAAACATGTAATGATGGATACATGTTTAGCATGCAATCCTTGCCCCCTGATTTATGTGGAACTCACATGGAAGCATGCTAATATATTGGTTCTTTTATTAATCATCTCTTCACTAATGGAAAAAGAACTCTTTCTGAATTCATAGCCCTTAAAAGAGTATTATCTACTATTATAAACAAATTTAGATTTTTCTCTTAGATTTGGATTATTTGAGAGGATTAGGGAAGATAAATCCTGATCCTTATATAATTTGGATGTTTCCGAACTTTAAACTACAATATCATTATATAGAGGAATTTAGATAAAGTCTCGTGGATATGATCTGACTTTACACCCAATTAAATTACCTATATTCTTTAACGAAGTGTAAACCCAAGACATGGAATCATAATGGCACTTTGCGATTTGAGGTGAAAAGCTTTCCCTTCATATGAAGGGACTCTCACAACTTTGGGCCTAGACTCTAATGGTATAAGAGAACCATATGGTTCAACAGTGCGAACGTGCATTCCTCTTTTTTATTGCATCCAAGTAGAAAAACTACCTTCCCTCCTGATAGATATAGATGATATAGATATAGATGACTTCTATAATTAGGATGGAACCATAAACATGATGTATTTCCAGTTGATTGTCCTCCCCAGAAACTTACCAAGCCGGTTTTTAATCAATTGAATCGTGAAATTCATCAAATTACATGAGGAGTATCATTAAGGATTTTAATTATATGGGTCAGATCGTCAGAAAATGTACAATTCACTTTCACCAATATCGTCACTTTAAGGTCAATTAGGTTCAAAATAAAGTTCAGTATTACCAAATCAATTATTTCAAGCAACAAAATAACAAATATACCTAATATTTCTAATATTATAATTTTTCAGCGGAATTTAACTGAATTTAATGAATGTGTAGAGCTATTAATTGTACATTTTCTGACGATCTTACCCATATTGCCATTAGACAGTGGCAAGTTCAGTCAGTGTTTGTTGGTATACTTGCATTATTGCATGATCGGGCACTCTCCTCATTATCGTACCATTTTTTTAATACAAATTTTATTGTCAAAATTCCACAGGCACGTAGTTTCATTTGTCATCCTTATTTACATGTTTCTAATATTGCAGTTTATTATGCATATTGGATATGAAACAACGTATCTTGATATACTATGTGCATAATGTTATGTGTTACACGAAAATGACTCGCAAAATAATGGGTTTTGAGATACCATCATATCTGAATAGATGTGATCAAGCGGATTCCAATGATAGTAAACATTAAGGATATCTAAAAAGTGTTTCGTTATGTTTATGTTTGATCTATTTATGTTTGATAAAGGTTTGCAATATTTCGAGTGGGCAATTACCAGTGAAGTAACTCCATTAAACGACGCAAGGATAATTTCTGACATTTAGTGCATAGATTCATATGACTAGAAGCACCAAACCCTTCAAAGATGGGAAAATTCCAACAAAGAAATCCAGTGAATAAATCACTTTGAAAAATATAATTTTTGTGACTTTTGACCCATTGTCCTGTAAAAAATTGTCCACAAATAAAAGCCCTCCAAACCTTCCCTTTAAACCAGTATAAGCCTCACTTCAATTATTATCTTTTTTTACAGTTATTTCACTTTCATTTCAACCCTAGTTCAAACACATATGGGTGAAGTTTTCTGAAAAAGTACACTTCGCCTTCACCAATCCTTTCAAAGAACTCAAATTTAATGCAAAGATTAGCTTCAAAATTCAGCCCAACATTACCTAACAGATTGTTAGAATCAATGCAATACCAAATATATTCAGATATACCGAGTATTTATAATTTTTCAGCCTAATTTAGCAGAATTTACTCGATGTGTAGATCTGCAGATTGTACATTTTCAGAAGATTTGACCCATTTCCAGGTGTTACAACCTACGTGCACGTTAATCCACCCGTATAGAACATCTAACACCTCCACCTTTACACCCTAGTCCTTAACATAGAGAGCATTCTAATGTACCCCACACTAAATAGAACATCAAATATTGGTCCGTCCCGCTTTGGTATCTTTGTCTTGACACCAGTGCGGTGGGAACGCTCTCCCAGCGTTCTTTCACGTCATAAGAGCTCTGAAAACAGAGTATGTAAATTAATTAGGCTAAGGAACAAATAAACAAGGGAACGTTAAACAACAATAGTTTGTTTGGCCTCTGCACAATGGCAGCACTCAAGTATAGCACGTGGGCGCGGACATGTTTTCTCTCTACTTTGTCTCTTGTTTTCTGTTGTTACGAGGACAGAGCCGAGATTAAATGGGTGAGATTTTTAGAAAATGTACAATTCACCTTCCCTAATTCTCTTAAATAATCCAAATCTAAGAAAAAAATTACGTTCAAAATGCAGTTTAACACGAAGAAAGAGATATTTGTAATCAACACAATGTCAAGGATACTTGGATATACATAGCATCTGAAATATTCCACTCTAATTTGCCAGAAATTACCAAATTTGTACAGCTGACGATTGTACATTTTCTGAAAATCTGACCCAAGTGAGAATTTAAAGGAAGAATGAGGGCTTTAGAAACAACAAGTCTTTATTGTCGTATTTTGAGACAAGTTTGGAGGCTTATAGGCTCTTGAGAATTGTTTATATCTACTTTACCTACACGCTTGGTCTTCTACACTGTCCCGCGCAACGTATCCGCGCGATACGAAAATGAATACGAATTTCTTGTACCCACTTTTGATACGATTTTTTTCGTCTCAGCGTATTCGGCGAGGAAAGCTAAATCTCTTAATCCCCGGTGTGCGGTGGTGCGTTAAGAGTTGGCGCATCTGGCGCATCTGGAGTGCGGCAGTGCGTGAAGGAGTGTGCACTCACCCATTACAATGTGACAAAGCAGAGAAAAAAAACTTGCCCATGCTTGGGTTCGATCTAGCAACCTTGTGATTTACAGTCAAGTGCTTTATCCATTATACTATACTGAATCAGCTATCAACATGGCCTCAACTAATCAATCTGAATGCTAATACTGTGTCAGAACAGAAAGATAGAGAACAGAAAGAGAAAGAGGGGGAGAGGCAGACAGGAGGATTGCAATTGAAAGTAAGTAAGAAAGAGATGGGCGGGAAAGGAGAGGAAGAGCAGGGAATATTTTTTTTCAGGAATATATATTGAATATATCCAGGTATATGTGTGATGAGTTACAGGAAAATTTGTCACAATATAAAAAAAACCTCAAGAATATTGCTTTCAGCTTTAGATAGCTCATAACTCCCTCAAAATGCATCCGATCTGAATATAAAAATTATCCCATGAACCCCATGAATGTCAGGAAGACAGCCATGCTGATGCCATGCTAATCGGACGATTAGTTTCTTCGTAATAAATTAATTTCGTCGGCCGCATCAAGTCGTTCGAATCGATATAAAATGTATTTTATATCATTATTGTTAAAAATAAGGTTTTATTTTTCATGATAATTCCTAGGCTTTTCTAGATTCATTTAATGGGCTATTACACTCCTATTTAATTATGTTACTAATTATGTTACTATAGTGGAAAGCCAAGCAGGCAACATGTATTATTAACGTTATTGCCCATTATTACATGTACTTAATAATTGCTTATGAAAACCTTTTTCAAATAATTCACCTTGTAACAATTGTGGCGATTTCTGAACACAGAATAACCTCTCTTTAAGTGTCACCTTAGCTTTCAAACGTGTGAAAATGATGCCACACCCCATGAGTATGGGTGAGCGAAAAGGGGCATTAACAAGTGTTAAAACTTAAATCTGTGACATTGCTGCTATATTAAGTTTATTCACAGAAGCCAATGTTGGCACACAGAAGCTCATTTTTGTCTTAAATGTGGGTTATTTGAGAGGATTGGTGAAGGCGAATTGTACATTTTCTGAAAATCTGACCCATATATGTTACTAACCAAAGAAGTGAATGTTTTAATATCCTTGCTATCCCTCACGGCTATAGATAGATCATTCCATTGCTGTCTCCCTTGATACAAACCTTTCTTATGTTGGTCTTTCAATATGTAGTTCTCAAAACTCAATACGAAAAACGGAGCACGAATACGGAGCATATCAAATTTCGTCTCCGTCATTCAAATTACCGTTTTTCGTCTCAGAAGTTCGCGCAATTTCGTCACCACACTTCACCAGTAGCGTTCGCGGTGCTCGGTAGACAAAAATCGTCTCACTGAAGACGAAAAAGCTTGCCGCTCCGTATCGCGCGGGTACGGCGCGCGGGAGAGTGTAACGGTGTGTGTGGATTATCAAGAAGACCCTATTGAAAACAGTATCAATGCGGCCAAATCGTGGTTCCTAAGAACAATTCTGGATTTTATATTGAATAAAATCATCAATGAAAAGTACTAAATCAGGTAAAGACAAAAAGAAAATGATTAAACATAAAAAAAATCCCAGCTAATACAATTTCATGGTTTTTATTCATAAGTTCTTGCGATAAATACAATATTTTCATAAGGATAAGACGTACTGACATTAAGTCAATTAGATCACAATTAGATCACAAATTAGATCGATCAGATAAACATACTAACATCAATTCTGAGATTTTGGGATTTTCTATACATATATATGATAAAACAGTGTTTGCCACAATACAGTGATGAGTTATAGGATGAATTTTGGGGGGACAGACGCCGTGCGTCAATTCACAGAGGCCACAAATCCCTGAAACAAGTTGTTAGAAAAAATAGAAGGAACAAGAATTGGAGGCAGACAAAGACATTAATATTAAATGGGACATGATGGCGCATGGCACCAAAGTGACCAGATTGATTCATTGATTGGACCATCAAATGTTGCCAAATATAACCATTACTCCTTACAATACCTGTATGCATTGTCTTTTATTACCTTTCAGGCCGATAAGGGTCAGATTGTCAGAAAATGTACAATTGACAGCTCTACACATTCATTAAATTGAGTTAAATTCAGCTGAAAAATGATATATCTTAGATATATCTAAGTATATTTGGTTTTATGTTGATTCAAATAATGGATTCGGTAATAATGAACTGTACTTTGAACCTAATTTTCACCTTAAATTGACGATATTTCAGAGGATTGGTGAAAGTGAATTGTACATTTTCTGGCGATCTGACCCATGAAGATATTGAAATATTGAAATATTCGATTACATAGAAAAACGCAGTATCATTGAAGAGTTTTATCTCACGGGCTGCCTTCTCTACTAAAAATAATTATTCATCTTCCATTAGGACAAAATGTGATGTGTTACAGGGAAATGAGTCACAAGTCGCAAAAAATGGATTTTGAGATATTATCATATTTGAAAAGATGAGATCAAGTCGATTCTAATGATGATAAACATGATGGACATCTAATAAGTATTTCTATATTTTAAGAAGATTTTATTCTGAGAAGTTCAGAAAAAAAAGTTTGAAATATTTCTGGATGGGTAATTATGAATAAGGTAGCTAAATATACTCTATAGCATGACCTTAGAAATGCATAGATATATTTATTAGACGGTTCTGAAATGGAGTAGGCCTACATGTATTCAGGCTACGAGAAGCGTTACAAAAATGAAAACATTATCACAAATATATCCTGTGAATCTATACCTCAGTTTGGAGGGACTCTCTCAACTCTGAGCCTGGACTGCTTCAGCCCCTATATCTTCCAACTTCTATCAGGGTCCGATTTTCAGAAAATGTACAATTGGCAGCTGTATACATTGAGTAAATTCTGCTAAATTAGGCTGCAATCTGGTCAATACTAGGTAAATTCAAGTATATTCGGCATTGCATTGATTCTAGCAATCGGTTTGGTTAGGTTGAACTGTATGCTGAACTTCATTTTCGTCTGAAATTTGGGTTATTTAATAAGATTGGCGAAGTTAAATTGTACATTTTCTGAATATCTGACCCATCATCTTATTCATGTAGCAACCCCCTTTAGCCCCCCTTCCCCACCAACCGCCCTTTAATAAATTCCTCCCCTGCTAATGTTATAGGTATATACAAGTTTACACCAGGTATCATAATACCTCCACAGACACACCAAGCCAGGGAAGGCTCTGTATAGGGCTTACCCACAGAATACCCCTACATATCCCTACTCAAACATACACCTAGCATGTCACCCCTGTACTGCCAGAACTGGTCCACCCCACAATGGCCCTTGCCTCCACTCTCATAACAACTTGTCCCTCTATTTACCAGGGGAGATTTCCTTACAGTGATACGAACCATGGTAAATAGAGGGCTGGTGTAAAAATGGCATACTCTGGGTTTAACAAATCCTCCCTTACTGATCGCCTTTATTGACCCTCAGATTTGTTATTGTCGTCCAAATGTATGTTTCTGTGAATGGGCGATATTGAGAAAAAGTTCAGACCCAGACTTATGGAGTTAGTTATACATGTTAGATGGGTCAGATCGTCAGGAAGTGTACAATTGGCAGCTCTAAATATTCAAAAAATTCTGCCAAATTACACTGAAAAAGGATAAATATTAGGTAAATTTGATTATATTCAGAATTACCTTGTTTCGGAATATCTGTTAGGTTATGTTCAACTGTATATTTTGAAGCTCATTTTTCTCCTAAATTTGGATTATGTGAAAGGATTGGTGAAGGTGAATTGTCCATTTTCGGTCGTCGATCTGATCCTTATACATGTTATATGGGTCAGATCATCAGAAAATGTACAATTGACAGCTCTACACATTCATTAAATTCAGTTTAATTCAACTGAAAAATGAGAAATATTAGGTATATCTGAGTATATTTGGTATTGTGTTGATTTGAATAATGGATTTGGTAATACTGAACTGTATTTGGAACCTAAGTTTCACCTTAAATTGACGATATTTGAGAGAATTGGTGAAAGTGAATTGTACATTTTCTGTTGATCTGACTCATATATGTGTGGGTAAGGGCGCCAAAAAATGTACAATTCGTTTTCGCAAATTTTCTGAAAAAAAAGCCACATTTAAGATATGAATGCGGTACAAAATACAGTTCAGAATGACTGAACAAATTATTTTGCAAAATGTGTTTTATTCACAAGATCTCTTCATAGGAATGTTCTCATTTTTTGAGTATGTGCCATTTAACATCGTATAAATGTATTTACCCAATTTCAAGACTGTGTATTGGATATAGCCTTGTATTTCTAAGTTCATCTTGTAGAGTATATTTAGCTGCTTTACTAGTAATTGTCCACCCAGAGATATTGGAAACTATGGAACCATTAGCGAAGGATGTGCTATACAATACAGACAATGCTTATTCCTATTCCTACAGTTGCAATTTCCTACATAAACAAGGAAAAACCGCTGAGCAATGAAATCAGAAAAAGTTCAAGTTAAGGATCGCCTAGAAATGTACAATCGGCAGTTTCTACACAATTACGAATATTTTGTAAATTTGGCTGAGAAATGATACATACTATAGGAATATCTGGTAATATTTGGTATTGTCTCGATTCAAACAATCTATTTGGTTGTGTTGAACTATATTCTAAACCTCATTTCTGTCTTAAATTAGGGCTATTTGAGAGGATCAGTAAAGACGAATTGTATATTTTCTGACGACCTGACCCTTAAAGAGTTCTTATGCCTTATTGTAACAAACTTTTAGTACTTTCCATAATTCTTATGTTTTGTGTAAACTTATATCATATATAACTTTTGTATCAAACAACCCAAAACTTATTCACATTGTTATCTCTTTCTACTTATAAGTAAACGTATTGTAATTCAGGCTACTCTGAGAATATTTGTTTGTTTGTTTTAATTTTATTGTAAGCTCTCATACATGTATGATATGTTCAGCCTATGTCTATGTTTACAAAAACGTTACCTTGATATACACGTTAATTACAACATCAATTAGAAGCAGATCATACAACATTAGGAGTCTATATGTCCATTTGTACCTTTATTGTACCATGTATAAACATGTTTATTGTCCTGAATAAAATATTTCTAATGCATCTGGTCCCCCATGCAGCCTGAGGCGGTCCTGTGAGTAGTGTAGTGGAAGTGGTGGCCTGCCCCCAGCCTGAGGCGGGCCTGCTGTGAGTAGTGTAGTGGAAGTGGTGGCCTGCCCCCAGCCTGAGGCGGGCCTGCTGTGAGTAGTGTAGTGGAAGTGGTGGCCTGCCCCCAGCCTGTGGCGGGCCTGCTGTGAGTAGTGTAGTGGAAGTGGTGGCCTGCCCCCAGCCTGAGGCGGGCCTGCTGTGAGTAGTGTAGTGGAAGTGGTGGCCTGCCCCCAGCCTGAGGCGGGCCTGCTGTGAGTAGTGTAGTGGAAGTGGTGGCCTGCCCCCAGCCTGAGGCGGGCCTGCTGTGAGTAGTGTAGTGGAAGTGGTGGCCTGCCCCCAGCCTGAGGCGGTCCTGCTGTGAGTAGTGTAGTGGAAGTGGTGGCCTGCCCCATGCAGCCTGAGGCGGTCCTGTGAGTAGTGTAGTGGAAGTGGTGGCCTGCCCCCAGCCTGAGGCGGGCCTGCTGTGAGTAGTGTAGTGGAAGTGGTGGCCTGCCCCCAGCCTGAGGCGGTCCTGCTGTGAGTAGTGTAGTGGAAGTGGTGGCCTGCCCCCAGCCTGAGGCGGGCCTGCTGTGAGTAGTGTAGTGGAAGTGGTGGCCTGCCCCCAGCCTGGGGCGGGCCTGCTGTGAGTAGTGTAGTGGAAGTGGTGGCCTGCCCCCAGCCTGAGGCGGGCCTGCTGTGAGTAGTGTAGTGGAAGTGGTGGCCTGCCCCCAGCCTGAGGCGGGCCTGCTGTGAGTAGTGTAGTGGAAGTGGTGGCCTGCCCCCAGCCTGAGGCGGGCCTGCTGTGAGTAGTGTAGTGGAAGTGGTGGCCTGCCCCATGCAGCCTGAGGCGGGCCTGCTGTGAGTAGTGTAGTGGAAGTGGTGGCCTGCCCCCAGCCTGAGGCGGTCCTGCTGTGAGTAGTGTAGTGGAAGTGGTGGCCTGCCCCATGCAGCCTGAGGCGGGCCTGCTGTGAGTAGTGTAGTGGAAGTGGTGGCCTGCCCCCAGCCTGAGGCGGGCCTGCTGTGAGTAGTGTAGTGGAAGTGGTGGCCTGCCCCCAGCCTGAGGCGGGCCTGCTGTGAGTAGTGTAGTGGAAGTGGTGGCCTGCCCCCAGCCTGAGGCGGGCCTGCTGTGAGTAGTGTAGTGGAAGTGGTGGCCTGCCCCCAGCCTGAGGCGGGCCTGCTGTGAGTAGTGTAGTGGAAGTGGTGGCCTGCCCCCAGCCTGAGGCGGGCCTGCTGTGAGTAGTGTAGTGGAAGTGGTGGCCTGCCCCCAGCCTGAGGCGGGCCTGCTGTGAGTAGTGTAGTGGAAGTGGTGGCCTGCCCCCAGCCTGAGGCGGGCCTGCTGTGAGTAGTGTAGTGGAAGTGGTGGCCTGGTCCCCCAGCCTGAGGCGGGCCTGCTGTGAGTAGTGTAGTGGAAGTGGTGGCCTGCCCCCAGCCTGAGGCGGGCCTGCTGTGAGTAGTGTAGTGCAAGTGGTGGCCTGCCCCCAGCCTGAGGCGGGCCTGCTGTGAGTAGTGTAGTGGAAGTGGTGGCCTGCCCCCAGCCTGAGGCGGGCCTGCTGTGAGTAGTGTAGTGGAAGTGGTGGCCTGCCCCCAGCCTGAGGCGGGCCTGCTGTGAGTAGTGTAGTGGAAGTGGTGGCCTGCCCCCAGCCTGAGGCGGGCCTGCTGTGAGTAGTGTAGTGGAAGTGGTGGCCTGCCCCCAGCCTGAGGCGGGCCTGCTGTGAGTAGTGTAGTGGAAGTGGTGGCCTGCCCCCAGCCTGAGGCGGGCCTGCTGTGAGTAGTGTAGTGGAAGTGGTGGCCTGCCCCCAGCCTGAGGCGGGCCTGCTGTGAGTAGTGTAGTGCAAGTGGTGGCCTGCCCCCAGCCTGAGGCGGGCCTGCTGTGAGTAGTGTAGTGCAAGTGGTGGCCTGCTCAGGCAGCAATCAGTAATCATAGGTTTCACTCCTCTACACATCGATCCCTGACATGGATGCTCCAATGCTCACATTGATCCTCCATCCACCAATAGGGGAGTTGTATTTAACGCCAATATGAATTGAGCAAATCAGAGTGTAGAATCCCAGGCCTACTTTTGTAGGGTGTCTGAGTTTATAATATTATGTTGATGTAGTATGGTAGTATATATATACTTAAGCAATATGTGATGCATTACAGTAGAATGATTCACAAGTTGCTAAACAATGATATGTTTCATATGCTTATAAATACACAAGAACCTTAGCTCAGAATGTATTCATTTTGGGTGTGTATCGCTGTTAGTGGCATGGAGTTGGTCGAGAGGAGTTTGTCGTCGTTATATAGCGGGGATCCCAGTTAATCCCTTCTTAGTTGTATGTATAGTAGAGGAATAATCCCAAAGTGTTGGTTTTTGTGGGTTATTTTATTTATACTAGCTTTCGAGCTATCTTGCTCTTCATCAGGTAATGTACATACGTTTCAGGGGGGGGGGGGGGGGGTATAAGTGTGAACAGATGTAGTTACAGTAAGTCTAAATCTAAATTCATTTGTAAACATGTTTAGAAGACGGTACATTGCACTAAAACTATCCACCTCAGAAGTTCTGTGGGAGTGTGCAGGGGCTAACACAAACCCCCCATTACTTCTCATCAATGCTCCGTCCAAGTAAAATTACAGGATCAACAAATCATGAAAATGATAAGTGACGGTTTCCAAATGAACGACCCAATCTTACCTCCGACAGAGGAGAGGTTAGAGGTTGATCACAGGGTCGGCATTGAATGGGGTGAGGCGGCCATATTGAATGGGGCTGCATTGAATGGGGTAAGACTGGTGCCAAACTTGGTGTGTCCAGTTCCAGGTATTGATTCCGTGTTTTACACACCTCACTCTCCCCCACCTGTGACTGGGTTCACCTTTTACTGTAAAACCTCTACTTATGGATATCTCGCTAAGCTGGACACCTCGCTATTAAGGACAGTTTGGGCAAGCTCCTTAAATACAGTATAATTATTTTATAGTGGCTCCTTTCATCTCAAGGTGCCCAAAACATGGACCTAAATATGACCCTATCATATGGGTCAGATCTTCAGAAAAAAAATGTACAATTCGCCTTCACATATCCTCTCAAATAACCCAAATTTCAGACGAAAATAAAGTTCAAAATACGCATTCCATGTTAGAGGTGCTATACGTGGGATGCTATAAAAATATTCATATAGTACACATACTATATGAACTACTTCGTCCCCAAGTCAGCCACTTTTATGCACTTTTATGCACCAAGTTTTATGCCCATATAATAAATATAGAATGGAACTCGCCTGCAATAATCGAAAAATGTATTGGACTCTGTCTACGGCATCGTGCGTATGTGGACGAATCTCGTCCAATAAATTTTCAATTATTGCAGGCTCATTCCATTCTCTCTCTGTATCAAATACTCTAATGAATACATAGCTGTAATGATCCAGCCAAATGATGCTACCCTCCCATGGTCTCACACCCAGCTATATGGGTATATGGTTTCATATCACGGTCTCACACCTACTACATAGAACCGTCCTAATGTAAGATCAGATTACCTGATAGATCAATTAGAGATGTAGACACAGCAGGCGGGTGTCAATGGGTGTCAGTTTACCTCTCTATTCACTCACCTATTCACTCACCTAACCGGTGTAGAATGGGAATATAATACGTGGCTTCAGCACAGAGGGACTAATGAATGATAAGAAGGACATGTTGAACTTATCTCATGTAAATATGATGATCAATTATTGTGTGCTTTGTTAGTGAATGAGGAACGCAGGAAGCTTAAACAGCAGAGTGATTGATCAAGTTACTATACAATGCTGAGTAAACTCAATTTGACAAATCTTTTTTCTCTTTATAAAAGTGGGTTATTTGGGTGGTTTTCTGCCCATAGGGTGGCCATTTTGTATTTAAGCTGTATAAAAGTACATTGCATGAAATGTATATCTAAGCTGCATCTATTAGTATAGAATTTATTCATATATAATAAACTGGTTTCCATGAGGGGTTCAAAATAGCCTGTATGCCCACGTCGTGAAAACTGACCATATACCATTTTAAAGTGGTGACCAAAGCAATTCGTTCGGAATTCAAAATTGGAAAACTACGGGGAGCTTTCTGAAATATGAACCGGCAATATCTATAACAAATGTCGATATCACCTATAGGGTCAGATTTTCAGACAATGTACAATCGTCAGCTCTACACATTTGGTAACTTCTGCTAAATTAGACTGGAATATTTTAAATGCTATGCATATCCCTTGACTCGCATGGAATTATGGGACTAGTGGTACAGTCTAAAACCTATAGAAAAAATGCCATGTTCAGCATGGAATATTTATCGGTGCTTTAATGTCAATATCTATGTGTTATACATGTTTTCATCACACAAGTCTCCATTTTTCCCATCATGCATTTGGTTTTATAGTTCATTTATAAAAGATATGATATTGGTGAAAACATTCTTGCAATTTTCGATAGATAATTGTATGTCAGATTTCAATAGAATCCATCCCAAGATGCACTGCAACAGACATGCGCAGTGGCACATGCAAATCCCCTATTGTACATTTTCTGAAAATCTGAACTTAAAGCTAGGTTGGTATTTTGTTCCGTCATTCACTTCAATCTAGTTCTCTCTGTGAATATAATGCTATCTACCTGATGTCATGATGTATTTATAAGGGAGAACACAGATTTAGCTGGGTATAATTACACCCACAATTGATATGAAATACCGTATTCATGGGTGTTAACAATGGGGCCATTAATTGTGGCGTGACACTGAGATCTGGTCTTGGCAATAGAGAGATTTAGCAACCACAACGCATCAACACAGCACTAACGCATCCACTCACTGTTTGTACATTATTATCGTTCCGGGAATATCTATAGAGGCCTAACGCCTCTATAGATATCCCCACAGCGGTAATAATGGACAAATAGTTAGTTGCGTTGTGGTTGCTAAATCTCCCTATTTCTTTGGGTCTGTGTGAGGCGGGATGGCTTTGGTTTAATTGTATTATTTAAGTTTATGCTGTTGAGTATGTATTAGAAGCTTGCATATGATTAATATCACTGTCATATTTACATAAGGTTAGGCTGGCTGAACCTCCCTATCAAGAGAAATATATAGTTATCAGGGTTGGAGCCTGATACACCAACTCTAGGTCCCCCACTGATACTGGTAGTTGTAGGGTATAGAATGGTACTGACCATTGGCCAGTTATCACTATAATGGCAGGAGTGGCATCTGGCCCTGACCCGTGGGTGGGCGTGGCACAATAAGGGTTAAGTAGACTTGTGTTTGGCAGCAGTGGAGGTGGTGAGGATGGTGCCAGTGCCTCTAGCCAGGTTATGCACTTGTCAATTGAATCCCCCACCCCCCCACCCCCGGGTACGTAGGGGAATGGTAGGGGAATGTCTGAGAAAACATTCCCCCACCCAGGCGGAGATTTCCCTTAGTTGACAGCAATATCAACTGGAGGGTGGGGGAATGTCCAACTGTGCCCACTCTATACCTTAGTTGAAACAGCAATATCAACTGGAGGGTGGGGGAATGTCCACCATTGCCCACTCTGTACCTTGGTTCCCAAGAGAGATTTGATGGTTTTCAGTGTGCATGGGCTTGCCTAGGCTAAGTTCCATACTTCCAAACCTCCCCCAATATCATATACACAAAGAGTGTCTCCTTTGAACCTGACAGGGATTTGGCACCCCCTATATAGTGTTTCAACAGTGTCAGGCTTGAACTAGTCTTGCTGAACATGATGTGGGACTCTTTTTCCATGGTACCCTATACTAGAAATGTCAAGATCCTTTAGTGTTGGGGTTAGTGTTAGGGTAGGGGGTTAGGTTAGGTGTGGGGGGTGGGGTGGGGGGTTGGCTCATGGGAGGGAATTGTGATGTGTCACAGGAAAATGAGTCACAAGTCACAAGAAAATGATTTTGAGATATCATCATATTTGAAAAGATGAGATCAAGTGGATTCTAATGATAGTAAACAGTTGGACATCTAATAAGTATTTTAAGTTGAATGTTTTTATTTTGAAAGAAAAATGGTTTGCAATATTTCTGGGTGGACATTTTTGAATAAAGTAGCTAAATATCCATATAATATACGGAAAGAGCGATTTCTACGAAAAGAGGTAGAAAAGAGGGGTTTCTTCAGGTAGAAAAGAGGGGTTTCTTTATGTAGAAAAGAGGGGTTTCTTTGTCTCACATGTTCTTGGAATTTGTTGTTTTACAAACCGTTTGACTCATCTGTAGAGTTCTGTCCACCCTCTCTGGAGGACGTTGTATATATGGTTTGTATAGGTATCTAGGGTGAAAGTGTCATTTTGAAGCCTTTTCATTTTGAGGGATGAAATCCTCAAAATACTTGAGTCGACCCCCATCATGCCAATCACTGATTAAATCATAATTAAGGGTTTGGGAGAGAAAAACAGGTATGAGAGACACAATTGCTAGTACTCTATGATATGACCCTAGAAATGAATATATATATTTAATACACTGTCTTAACATTTGGTAATGTATTCATGTTATGAGCAGGGCTAATATATAAAATATTCCAACAAAAATATCCTATATATAAGTCACTTTGAAAAACATCAGTTTTGCTACTTGTGACTCATTTTCCTGAAACACATCACAAATAATATTATACACAAAATATTAATTGATATTGATAACTATGTGCATGCTCATTAAGTTGTCATGATTTAAGAAATACCGGATGTTATGTCACATACCATTCGCCACTTCCCTCAGACATAGAAAACTGTAGGCTATGTCATAAAACACTCATGATGTTGAGAATTCATATCTGATTAGGGAAAATTCAAAACAATATTTTCTCCAGCCTCATAAAACACTCATGATGTTGAGAATTCATATCTGATTAGGGAAAATTCAAAACAATATTTTCTCCAGCTCTACAAAGCTATGTCAAACAAAAACACCATTTGTAAGACTTTTCTGAAAATGGCCCTTATATTTTTGCAATAACAGTTTCTGTCTAAAAGAAATGTCTCCCGAAAAATGTGCCCCAGGGGGTCGGGGATTTCCAGGAATTTCTTGCCCTGGGGGGTCGGGGATTTCCTCAAATTTCCCAACAGGCCCAGGACATTCCCCTACCTACCCGGGGGTGGGGGGGTGGGGGTTGGAATTGACAAGTGCATTAATGGGTTGATGAAAGGGGTTGGGGTGGGGGTGAGGATTGGGGGAGGGGGGTAAGGGACTTGGAGGTAGACCCCAAAGCAACATTAAGAATCAAATTCTAGAAGCTCCCAAGCAAATACAATTTTTTTGATCTTTTTCATGTTACAATTTCTTCTATTATTTATGATTGTTATTTTTATTTGCATTGGAATTGCTTTCCTTTTTTGCTTTTTTTTTTATTCATTTAGGGCATAAACGTCTACTGTTACAAAATACTGTTCCTATGGCAAACATGGAATCTGCCTCAATCTCTGACCATGCAAGATCTGCCCCTGAAAATGACCTTATTTTTCCCAGTGCCTATTGAATTGTCTGTACAAGAGGATTACATACCATACCATCTAAAGCTAGTTCATCCTATAACTTACACCCTCTTTCCTTTGTTATATTTTAACAGGTCGTCTATATCCCCCACAATGCCCCGCGAGCAAGTGTTCACGCCACGTGCTGACTGCGTCTTTGGACAGCTCTGGTGGTATGACACACATCCGGGTTACATACTCAGGATCTACTTCCGGTACCAGGATTCTGGAGCGGACTTCCGGTTGTGTTTACAGCACCATGAGAACCAGTATGTCACCCGAGCACACCGGATAAACGGAACAATGGATACCTTAATTAGACCTCCAGATCCAGGTAAGAAAGGGAGTCTTTTCTCAAAGATTGTTTATGTCTCTTTTTCTCTGTCTCTCTCTGTCTTCTAATCTTTCCAAACTGTACATAGAAAGTCTGTACAAATGATGTTGGCAGCAAGGCTAGGATAAAGGTGTATGGAGGTAAGGTAGCCGGAAGTGAGTAAGATATGCAATTGTATCAGGTGACTAATTAGCATAGTAGAATGGATCCGGCAGGGGGCGTGGCACCTGCGAAATTGATAAAGTTGTATCTCAGGAGATATTTTTTTCATCTATTTATTTGAGGCCTACGTGAAAGCCTTTGGGGTACACCAGCCATGGAAATGTACATGTAAATTTACATTTTTCCTATGTAAATAATCATCACACTTGAATCATATGATTATGTATATCAATAATTAATTCCATGCCAGAGGGAGGTGCTATGAAATGTATTGTAGATATTGCAGAGGTTATGGCTGCACCACGTCGATAGCTAGGTAATGGTCATTGTAATTATTGCCATATATGAATAAGTAATTATTACTACCTTTCGTTCGGTTCTTTTCTAACCCATCCAAAAGTCATTTGACCAAGATCTTTTTGGTTTTCTTGACAAAGAGTCCACATTTATACTTTGAAGATCTGCCAAAATCCCTTCCTGTGGTTGTTTCTCTTATTATCACTCAGCAAAACTACAGAACATTGATGAATTCAGTTCTATATGTCAGTATGGCTGACAGTGCAGCTTTATAGTGCATAGACATATATTGGGGTCAGATTTTCAGAAAATGTACAATTAGCAGCTCTACACTTTTAGTAAGTTCTGCTAAATTAGGCTGAAATTTGGTCAATACTATAGGTAAATTCGAGTATATTCGGCATTGCATTGATTCTAGCAACCTGTTTGGTTAGGTTGAACTGTATTTTGAACTTTATTTTCGTCTAAAATTTGGGTTTTTTGAGAGGAATTGTGAAGGTGAATTGTACATTTTCTGAAAATCTGACCCATATATAGAAAAAGGTGCATAGACATACATGCCTAATTTCAACACAATGTTTATAAATGAAACATGGTGATTATTAATTACATTACCATAGATAAACACATGTACGTTAGGTGGAATAGAATGAAAACATTGACAAACAACGGTCTTAGCGTTGCGGGACAACTGAAGCAAAAGTCACGCACTAAACTGACCACAGAGGGCGCTCAAGTGGAGGGCAAAGAGAGGAGAATGTTTGTAAAATGGCAGGTCAAACAATCCCACTCTCACGGGCCACCACATATTGACTCTACTCTGTTTATAATCTCATATCCTCTGAGACCTATCAATTTAACTCCATGTCATTTCCTGGTTTACTTAACTTGGTAAACACCTAGAATTCGCTACACTCCTAGAAGGAGGTGTTTTTATTCTGGGAGGTTTACCACCTGAGTGGTTTGTGTTGGTATAAATACAGGTTAACTAACGAGTTGGTTGAAGGAGTGTGAATATTGCACGAGTTGCGTTGCAACGAGTGCAATATTCTAAACGACTGAAACCAACGAGTTAGTTAACAGATTTATTAGAAATGCTTTTAATCATAAAAATAAAAATAAAATAGTCAACAAATTTGAATTTTACTGGTAATCTTAGTAAAAAATACCGATTGGTTGCCATGCCAACCCCACGTAAATCACTAGTGAAATACACACTATGCGTAAATCACTTTAGATACGTTGTTTTCAGAGCAATGCGTGTATAATAAAGCATGGTGAAAACTTCTTTCAAATCTAACCGAATTCTTGAAATCATAGATGCAGTCTAGGCCCAAAGTTGAGAGAGTCCCTTAAAACGGAGGGAAAGCCTCTCGCCTCAAACCGCAAAGTGCCATTATAATTCCATTAAGACCACAACATGTCATCATAATCCCATTAGATCGCCTAGTAACGCCTAGTCCTAGGCCAGGAAACCGATTAGTGAAATAGGCGTCTAATCACTGACATACCATTCTTGTCTGATCTGAGGGTTTGGATCTCGTCCGATTTAATTGAGGAACCATGCATGAATTGAAACTCGGTTTTTTTTGTTTATTTTTAAAATTTAACTGCAACTGAAAACGTCTTCGTACTAAACGTTTTTGAAGACGCTTTTTTTTTGTCCCCTTTTAGGAGATGTTTTTTTCCGTTACGCAAAGTGTTATAGCGCAAACTCTCTCTGTATAAGAAGCCTGTAAAAACTTCCATGTTAAGAGTGTAGAGCCATCTAATTTTACAGTTGCTCATCAATTATTCTGACTTGACAATACAAGGTATGAGTTCACTCAGGCCAACAGCCATGTCTAGTTCACTTTCAACCCTAAAACCCCAGATATTCAATTGGGGATTTGCATAGCCGCAATTTAAAATCTTGATTCGCATGGAATTATGGGACTATTGGTACAGTCTAAAAGCTATAGAAAAGATGCCATGTTCAGCATCGAATATTTATCAATGCTCTAATGTCAATATCCACGTGTTATACATGTTTCCATGACACAAGCCTCCATCTTTCCCATCATGCATCTGGTTTTCATAGGTCATTTATACAAGCTCTGATATTGGGGAAACGTTCTTTGAAATTTTTGATAAAAATGTTGCCAAATATTTGTATGTCAGATTTCAACAGAATCCATCCCAGCATGCACTGCTGTAGACATGCGCAGTGAGACATGCAAATCCCCTATTGAATGTATTTTTAATTTATACAAAAGAGTTGTACAAAAGGAGACCCGCATCTGAAAGTGGACTTCCAGCGGGTTCCTGACTAGTTGGAACTAAAAGGGAAAAAATTGATTGACATTATTATGTCACAAATGGAATTGAGTGTTCAGACACTTATGGCAGATAGAGGGAGAATCTTGGTTTGGGAGTGATTTGAAATTATTCATTTGTTCAACTGAGCTGTGAACCACATCATGTATCAAGAAAGCTTCCGAATATCAACTTCTATGTATATATGTGTGAAATTGCTAGAAGTTGTACAATTCCCCTTCACCAATCTTTCAAATTACCCTAATTTAAGACAAAAATGGGGTTAAGAATTTAGTTCAACATAACCAAACAGATTGTTTGAATCAAGGCAATACAAAATATACTCAAATAGTATTTACCATTTTTCAGTCTAGTTTAGCAGGTTCTACTGAATGTGTAGGGCGGCCGATTGTACAACTTTTGAAGATCTGACACATGCAATGTTTTCCTGAGATTAGTGTTGTATATTCAGATTTCACTTTGGACATATATTCCACCAGCTTTCGGGCAAAACAACCATCACCAACTCAAGTGAAACATACTATAGCATGCACTAACATAAATTGCCATCATGAGACAGACTTTAGTAGAGTCTAGTCTTCCCCATCACTGAGCTCTGAAATAACGGTTATTGCATTAAAATTGCACCTAGCGATAGTTTTTATCATTTCCGCCACTTGTCCTAGCGTGAAAAATATATGGGTCAGATTCTCAGAAAATGTACAATTGGCAGCTGTACACATTTAGTAAATTCTGCTAAATTAGGCTGCAATTTGGTCAATACTAGGTAAATTTGAGTATATTCGGCATTGCATTGATTCTATCAATCTGTTTGGTTAGGTTGAACTGTATTTTGAACTTTATTGTCGTCTAAAATATGCGTTATTTGAGAGGATTGGTGAAAGTGAATTGTACATTTTCTGATAATCTGACCCATATATCGCAGCTACTGTGATCTGGTTTCTATATTAGTACCTGACTGTGACGCCAGAGTGCAGAATAATAAAAACAATGATAAAATATAGCTAAAAGTTGCGTGTAGATTCAAATCTGAAGCCGTTTTATTACATTCTACCTGGTTTAGTTGCTGTAGGGGACGGGGTTACCTGAACGGGTGCTTTCAATGCTGTGTTGAGCCGAGAGCGACCTTTGTAAACAATTGGACGAGTAGGATTTCTAGGAGGACTTATTCCAACACTAATTGGTAAACATTAGCATATAATATAGCATTCTTTGCGAGTTCATGAGTTGCAAAAGAAAAGGTGGGGAAATAAAAGTTAGCATTAGTCCATTTTTCATAAAGATGCGTCAAGGTAATTCCAAACGATGAGGAAATCTATCATTTATTTTAAGTATGATATCCGTTCTAACAGTAACTTGTGGTTACTATTCTATAAATTAATCCAAACAAATACCTCATATAAACCTGATTTTGATTTGATTTTAAAATAAAATTATTCTTACACTCGTTCATCAATATCAAGCACAGACTTAGGATTAATTACATAATTTCAATATTTTAACATATAATAATTATCACTGACGTTATATAATAAATATTTAGAAATTATATATTAGAAACATAAAACAAGTGTAAATTTATATAACAAGTCTAGGCTCAAAGTTGAGAGTGCCCCTTCAAACTGAGGGAAAGTCTCTCGTCCCAAACCGCAAATTGTCTTTATAATCCCATTAGTATTGCATGAATAATAAGGCATCATGTGTACATATATATAACGGGCAACAGCAGGATCATGGCCTAACTTTAAATAGAGACTGTGATTATTGTTTCAGTAGAGAACCCGGTCTATACCTAACATACACACACCACTTTATTAGTCTATGGGACAGACTTACAGAAAATGTACAATTGGCAGCTGTACACATTAAGTAAAATCTGCTAAATTAGGCTACAATTTGGTCAATACTAGGTAAAATCGAGTATATTTGGCATTGCATTGCTTCTAGCAATCTGTTTGGTTAGGTTGAACTGTATTTTGAAATTTATTTTCGTCTGAAATTTGGGTTATTTGAGCGGATTGGGGAAGTTGAATTGTACATTTTCTGACAATCTGACCCCCATGTTCTGCGCCGTACAGCTATATATTGACAATGGCTGGAATGAAGGCTAAGCAAACATTACACAGCCAGGCCTTGGCCCACTCAAACATCATGGGTAAAATTGCCAGAAAATGTACAATTCGCCTTCACCAATCTTCTCAAGTGGTCATGGGTAAGACCATAAAGTGCCTTTCTGTCCTTTTTCTCTGTCTCTCTCTCCCTTCTTCTCTATCTCTATTTCCTGGGTATGATCATAAACTGCCTCCCTCTCAGCTCTCCCGCCCTTGATATAACCTTCAATGTGTTGATAAGGGCGTAAAGCAACCAGTCTCACTCACTCAATCTTCTCAAATTACCCTTATTCAAGACAAAAATTGGGTTAAAAAATTTACTTCAACAAAACCACATAGATAGTTTGAACCAAGGCAATACAAAATATACCCTGATATAGCTAGTATTGACCATTTTTCAGTGTAATTTAGCAGATTCTACTGAATGTGTAGGGCGGCAGATTGTACAGTTTTTGAAGATCTGACCCTGGAATGGAGTTTGCCCGCTAAATGGGTCAGATTTTCAGAAAATGTACAATTCGCCTTCACCAATCCTCTCAAATAGCCAACATTTAAGACACAAATGAGCTTCAAAATGCAGTTTAACATAACAGAACCTATACTTTAAATCAATGCGATACCAAATATATTCAGATATACTCGATATTCTTCATTTTTCAGCCTAATCTAGGAGAATTTCCTAAATGTGTGGAGCTGCCAATTGTACATTTTCTGAAAATCTGACCCAAGTATTTCTGCGAGTGACTTGTCTGGTGACATGTATGGCGGCAATGTTTACCGCAGCCTCTACAATGAGTTATAATCGTATGGTCGTGGGTCAACGTCTTATGTCAACTCACTATAGCTTAAACAGGCGGCAGGTGGAGGTGGTGGGGATATGGTCCAAGTCGCCAGATAATGTACAATTCACCTTCATAAATTTTATTCAGTAATAAAATGTTACAGAAACGGACTAAGAACTTCTACAGATAGATCTTCCAGCATGCCTTTCTTGCAGCAGAGCTTAAACGTCTACGTTCAAATTTCGGCGGCCCGCAGAAATACTTTGCTGCGCTAAGTTCACTTATGTTGGCTCACCTGCGCTCATGTTCCTTTGGTCGATTCGACTTTAAATTTGTATAAATACACAGCGGAACCTCTCTATTAAGACCACCCTTGGGACCGAATGAGGTTTGGTCCCATAGCGAGGTGGTCTCATTAGAGGGCTCTAAATCTAATACATTGTACAAGGGAATAATTCGGGACTGGGAAAACTGGTTTTAATAGAGGGGTGGTCTCAATAATGAGGTGGTCTTTATGTGAGGTTCCACTTTATATATATAATGAGAGCGAGAACATCTCAACATCTCCTGTCCTATGATTCCAGTGATTGTCAAAGAAGGAGTAAATTTAGTAAAGGCGAGAATCAGCTTAGTGAATAACGGCCTTTAGACTGTTTTGGTCGCAATAGCTGGAAATGCCGCTTTAAGGATGCATACAAGACTATAGAAACAAATAAACAAACTTATGAAGTTTGAAAAAAAGCAAAGAAAAAGCTTCTGCGAACCGATCGTTGTTATTCCATAATTAAATACTGCATGGTACATGGGTCAGATTTTCAGAAAATGCACAATCGACAGCTCTACAAATTACGTAACTTCTGTTAGATTAGACAGAAAAATGATAAATAATGGGTATATCAGAGTATCTTTGGCATTGTATTGATTAGAAATATATCTTTTAATATGTTAAACTGCATTTTGAACGTCACTTTTCACTTAAATTCGGGTTATTTGATAGGATAGGTGAAGGTGAATTGTACATTTTCTGACAATCTGACCAACATACGATGTCTAACATTCACATGTTGTTCATGGTTGGTGAATCTTTATTGATTATTTATTCCATACAGTTTTTATCAAAAAAAACTTCAAGAGACTCATAATTTAATTATTACAAGTGTGTCCTTGGAAACCTGGACGAAACTGATCGAATTATCGAGGGAAAAAAATTCAATCGGCCATAATTAAATGTATGTAGACCCCAAATGTTTCAAGGACATATATTAATACACCAAGGAAAACATTTTGTTCAGTGAATAAAAAACACCAAAATATCCAATCTGAAAACCTTGTGTCTGAAACAAAACCAACATTGTCTGAAAGTTTTTTTATACCTGTGCTGAGGAGATATGGCCTACTTGACGGGACGAGAATTAAAGACATCAAGTGGGTTAGATTTTCAAAGAATGTACAATTGGCAGCTGTACACATTTAGTAAATTCTGCTAAATTAGGCAGCAATTTGGTCAATACCAGGTAAATTCGAATATATTCAGCATTGCAATTGTAATTGTTCTTTGAGAAATACAATTATTTATATATGGGTCAGATTTTCAGAAAATATACATTTAACGGGCATACAGGTTAAGGTGAATACTGCCAAGTCTACCTACTATAAGCTGTATACATTTAGTAAATTCTGCTAAATTAGGCTGCAATTTGGTCAATACTAGGTAAATTCGAGTATATTCAGCATTGCATTGATTCTAGCAATCTGTTTGGTTAGGTTGAACTGTATTTTCTACTTTATTTTCGTCTGAAATATGGGTTATTTGAGAGGATTGGTGAAGGCCAATTGTACATTTTCGAGAAACTTCACCCAGATATGGCCGACTTGACGGGGAGAGAGAGACAAATGGCTAATACATGTAGTGAGGAGGAACAAAGCCGTTACCAGGGGATATGTTCTGTCACTTGCTGAGACAAGATTCACACATCAAAGTAGACTAAAGCTCCTCAAGTGTTTGACGAAGGCATTCTTTTACAGGGACTGAGGGGAGGGATTTATAGGAAGGGAAGGGGGGGATGGTACATTCTTTGGGAGTTTTAGGAGCTATTTGTAAGGGTGGAGGGGAGGGTGGATTCATAATGAGAGGAGTAAGAATTAGTAGGGGAAAGGGGGTGGGGGGGGGGGGGGGGTGTTGTTCATCGCGAGGTGAAGAAGACGGGAGAAAATGTGAAGGAGGCAGATTCCTTGAGAAGGAGCAGAACGAATGTGGGAGAAGGGAGATCTGAGAGAGGGGCATGATTCATGAGAGGAATTGTATGTGTGTGGGTGGGTTGGGGGTGGTCATATCATCCATATGTATGATCTGTTTAAATACTACAAAATCACTGGTTGGAAAGGTATTATACTAATTCCTTATTCCAATGGATTAGTATAGTGGAACCTTTCTATTGCGACCACCCTTGGGACTGAACGATTTGTGGTCTCATAGCGAGGTGGTCTCATTAGAGGAGAGCTAATAAGAGGAGAGCAATTCGGGACTGAGAGAAACTGGTCTTAATAGAGGGGTGATCTCTATAGAGAGGTTATACACTGTATAGAATATGGATCAGTGGAAAGTATTTAGAGGCATTGGAGAGGAAGGGGAGGTCCCCCCCCCCCCCCCCCCCCCCCCCGCTCCAGGTTGTATACTCCTGAGGAAGAAGGAGTAGGAGGAGGAGACTAGTGTCGCCATCTGCTGTCCCCCTTGGCGCGCTTTCTGGCGTCCATCAGAAGCAGACGACAATTGCACGTCACCCGGAGCTGCTGCCCGGGCACTCTGTGTGTGGCCTCACTCACTTCCCAGCACAAGGGTCAGATTGGAAGAAAATGCACAATTCGCCTTCACCAATCCTCTCTAATAACCCACATTTAAGACAAAAATCAGGTTCAAAATGCAGTTTAACATAACCAGACAGATTTATTGAATGAATACAATACAGAATACACTCAGGTATATTCAGTATTTATCATTTTTTACTCACATTTACCAGAATTTGAGAAATATGTAGAACTGTGGATTGTGCATTTTCTACAAATCTGACCCATGTCTCAAGTTAACAATTCCACCTCATTCTCTGGCTACTTTCACTGTGGTAGGTAGTAAAGTAGACTCGGTAAAAGTTGTCAACATTTGATAAACAAAAGGAGCTGAGCTAGCTTAAGGAAATTTGGTGGCGATGTTTATATCCGCCCCTATATTTCATGATTATCAAGAAATAAGCTACTATTTGGCACCGATGTGATCTTTATGTAATGCATAATAATATAATGCTTTCCCCTCACTCTCCCTACTCACTTCTCTCTACCTCTCTGTCTCTGTCTCTCCCTGTCTCTTCTTCTCTGTCTCTCTCTTCCTCTCTGTCTCTCTGTGTCTCTTCCTCCCTGTCTCTCTCTGACTCTCTCTGTCTCTTCCTCTCTACCTCTCTCTCTGTCTCTTCCTCTCTACCTCTCTCTCGGTCTCTTCCTCTCTGTCTTTCTCTGCCTCTTCCTCTCAGTCTCTTCCTCTCTGTCTGTCTCTCACTTCCTCTCTGTCTCTCTCTCTGTCTCTCTCTCTGTCTCTTCCTCTCTGTCTCCCTCTGTCTCTTCCTCTCTGCCAATGTCTCTGTCTCTTCCTCTCTGTCTCTCTCTGTCTCTCTCTGTCTCTTCCTCTCTGCTTGTTTATTTTCCCGCCCTCTATATATATGGACCACCCTCACTTAAACACCACCTCCACTTGCAGCCCTGTCACTGTCAGTGTCAGGTGTATACAGCTGTCACTGTCACTGTCAGGTCTATACAGCTGTCAATATGTGCATCTAACAGACCCACCCTTCCATTGACTCCCACACACTCTCCGGGGGCAGGGTATTACCATTGACAGCTGCATACACCCATATACTGACAGCTCTAACTGACAGTGATGTGCAAATGGATCAGATCGTCACTTCTGCTTAATTAGACTGGATTATTTTAAATGCTATGCATATCCAAGTATCTTTGGCATTGTGTTGTTTACAAATATCTCTTTCTTTGTGTTAAACTGCATTTTGGACGTCATTTGTCTCTTTGATTTGGATTATTTGAGAGGATTGGGGAAGGTAGAACTTATGTATGTATTTTGAACTTTATTTTCTCATCGTTAAATTATATATGATTGGATTGGTGAAGGTGAATTGCACATTCTCCATGACATGACCCATGTATACTAACTTGCCCTTGGAGTTGCCCTTTTAAAAGGAAACCCGGTGGTACGGAGAACTTGGCAGAGGAGTAGGTCCGTGGCTAAGAAGATCTGAATATATGACTTGAAGAGGTCTGCCTCACATTGAATGTGGGTCAGATTTTCAGAAAATGTACAATTGGCAGCTGTACACTTTTAGTAAATTCTGCTTAATTAGCAATTTGGCCAATACTAAGTAAATTCGAGTATATTTGGCATTGCACTGATTCTAGCAATCTGTTTGGTTAGGTTGAACTGCACTTTGAACTTTATTTTCGTCTGTAATTTGGGTTATTTGAAAAGATTGGTGCAGATGAATTGTACATTTTCTGGCGACTTCACCCATGTACTAGGAAGGTCTCCGTTTGGATCTAAACTAATAAGGTCATACACGCTTTACCCACATGGTGACCTTTGATATGTGATACTTAAAGCTTATTTCGGAAGAGATTTGACATTTGCTTTAAAGCTACATCAGTTTCTTACATTTCTGAAGAGGATATGGGTCCGATTTTCAGAAAATGTACAATTGGCAGCTCTACAGATTTAGTAAATTCTGCTAAATTAGGCTGCAATTTGGCCAACACTAGATAAATTCGAGTATATTCAGCATTGCATTGATTCTAGCAATCTGTTTGGTTAGGTTGAACTGTATTTTGAACTTTATTTTCTATTAAGCCAATGTCTGGCCAATAAAGATTTTTTTTAAGAAAAAAAGCTGGCCGCTGAATAGCCAGTTGTGAGAGGGCATAACATGTATGGGTGAAATAGACAGAAAATGTATAATAAATATATGGGTCAAATTTTCAGAAAATGTTCAATTGGCAGATCAACACATTTCGTAAATTGTGCTAAATTAGACCGAAAAATGGTCAACACTAGGTATATCTGAGTATATTTAGTATTGAGTTGATTTAAACAATCTGTTACGTTATGTTGAACTGTATTTTGGACCTGATTTTTGTCTTTAATTAGGGTTATTTCAGAGGATTGGTGAAAGTGAATTGTACATTTTCTGAAATTCTGACCCATATGGGAAATTGAGTTCTTGAGAAAATAAAAAAGCTGGTGGAAAACCCCATACCTAATATTTAAAGGTGGAGAGAATCGCTGAATGGGATTGAGCCATGGTCCGAGCTCTGAGTCCTGATAGACCAAAGTATAGACAGGTGCGAGAAGGTGTGATGAGGATGTAGGGGAGTTGTAGACATTAATTAGTGAGTATCTCACATAAAGGTGGAAGCGCCCCCTGGTAATGGCCGCCTGGCGTGTGGCACACCTCTAGCGGGGACATTAGGAACCTCCTCCTGTCTATTTCTCCCCCCTCAGTCATGCCAAGTCCACATACACACAGAGAGTATAAGGGTCTTCCTTCTACAGGCTCCACAAAAAATATAAATGTTTCTGGTTCAAATCAGCTGAAAACTTGGTGAGGCGGGTAAATTTCGTTTAGTATTTTTTTATAGTCAAGAACAAGAACAAGAACATTTATAACAATGGTATCTGACTTCTTTTAAACTTTTAAATTTTTTCCTCGGCTAAGAAAAACTTTCCGGGTAAATATTTGTTAAGGTGGTTCTAGGTAACAGACGAACCGGAAACAGACATATTTCATTGGCCTTTTTTTTAAATATTTTTATTGGCCACAAATATCTAGACATTTAGACATTTATTTCATTGGCCTAACCACCATTAGTTATATGTTTCATCTAGCTGTAATATCAGGCTTTATTCCTTAGTATCTTAAAGTATATATCCAAGTATTATAATTAGATCAAAAGGCGGATATAAGGGGGATGTAAGTGTAGGTGCCGACTGCGCAGAGCATACCGGGACACACCCTATCACTAATTACCAGTTGGGCATCTGCTGTGTTCTCTGCCTATATGTGATGTGTTTTAGGAAAATGAGTCATAAGTCGCAAAATTGATATTTTTCAAAGTGTTTTCTTTGACAAGATCTCTTTGTTGAAATGTTCTGACTTTTGGAGGGTTTAGCTCTTATGGTCATATGAATCCATGTAACAAATTTCAGGACATCAAATTAGATATATCCTTGAGTTTTGAAGGCCTTCGTATAGAGTATATTTAGTTACTTTACTGGTAAGTTACCCATTCAGAAATATTACAAACTTTTTTTTTCAAAAATAGAAATTTAATATCAAACTTAAAATATAGGAGTATTTATTAGATGTCCTAGTGTTTACTATCATTGGAATCAGCTTGATCCCATCTTTTCAAATATGTTGATATCTCAAAATCTATATCTTGCGACTTATGGCTCATTTTCCTTAAACGGATCACATATTAGACATGTTATTCATTTAAAAAAAATCATGTTACCCTCTTCATCCTATGTAAATATGTTCCAATTGAGTTAAGGAGCAATAATCAGAAAACACTTCCTGTGTTACCTTGTAGATGCCAAAACGTCTCTGTTTGTGGCTAAATTGGGAGAATTTTACCTCTATTATAAATCATCTTTCCGTAAAAATGGCAAAATTTCATTGATGTAACAAATAATCGGTACTGTCATTTATAATACCTAAAGTAAAATGTCATAAACATTACCTATACAGGGTATGCTAATGTAGAATAGTAAGTAAAATATCCTGGAGTAACTATAATTCAACCTTTAGCTTTTGGCCTGTAACTTACATACCCATATTGATCATCACTTTCCCTCCGGAACATCTCATGGTAATGACTATCACCTTTCCCACAATTATCCCCAGAGATCCAAAATCAAAATGGCGGCAAAAGGTTGGGTTCCACTATAGGCGCGTATACGCTACATTAGGCGCGACATACGCATCAACGCCTGAATATAGTGTGTTACCGGTTGTCACTTTCAGATCAATCGCTCTGCTGAAATATACATGAGAGCGCCGAACAGCAGGGCGGCAACAGTATATGGGTCAGATTTTCAGAAAATGTAAAATTGGCAGCTCTACACATTTAGTAATTTCTGCTAAATTTCTAAATGTTTGTCCATACACGTTTTAACAATAAAACCAAAGCCTTTCAGGTCAAATCAGTCATTCTATGTAAGTCAAATTTTCTGAAAATGTACAATTGGCAGCTGTATACATTTAGTAAATTCTGCTAAATTAGGCTGCAATTTGGTCAATACTAGGTAAATTCTAGTATATTCGGCATTGCATTGATTCTAGCAATATGTTTGGTTAGGTTGAACTGTTGTATTTTGAAGTTTGTTTTCGTCTGAAATTTGGCTTATTTGAGAAGATTGGTGAAGATGAATTGTACATTTTCTGGCGATTTCACCCAGTGACAGTTTCACTAGGTTTGTCTCTCGGACGCCTAGAGCTGTGGCCTCTTCTCTTATTTGCAGTCTAGGCCCAAAGATGAGAGAGTCCCTTCAAATGGAGGGAAAGCGTGTCTTGGTATCAAATATACCAAGACAGTGTATTAAATATATCCTTGCTTTTCCAAGGCTCTCTCATAGAGTACATTTAGCTACTTTACTAGTAAGTGTCCACCCAGAAATATTGCAAACCTTTTTTTCAAAGACAAAATACAAAAATATTTTTTTAGATTTTCTAAATGTTAACATAGTGGAAATCTACCCAATCCCATCTTTCCAAATATGATGGTATCTCAAATTCCATTAATCAGTCAGGTTCAGAAGGCAGTTTTGTACCCCTAAGTTTTAGGGGTCATTAACACTTTTAGCCTCAAGCTTAGTCTTGTGGTTAAGCTTATCGCTGGATGTGGAATCGAGGAATGTGGCCGTCTGGACCTGACTGTATTCCTACTTATGACTCAGGTTTGTGTGACACATCATGGGATGAGTATTAGGCTGCAGTGTATCGTGTGTCTGTGCTGTAGACAGGTGGACATTCATAATTAGTGCAACCCCACACACACCATACAGCCCTATACACACACCCAGGCACTAATTAATACCCGGGGCTAATTATTTATTGACTAGGCAGTGCTGTACAGATCATTTGTAATGGAGACAATATTGACTGGTATTCAGTGATGTGCCAATACAAGATGGCAGTCAATAAAACTTGCACTTCCTACAAAAGGATTTGTGTGTGCTGAATGTGGATACTAATATGCTCCCTGATATCTTTTAATTATATCTCAAATATTTCTTGTTATGAAATTATTATTTATTTCTTGTTACCTATGTTGTTGAAACTTTGTAACCAAAATTCAAGACTAATACAACCAATGCACTCAGTGAAGACCTGATTGATCAGAGTTGAATAACCCATTTTGTATGTACATCAGCAAATAAAATAATTCTTGAATTGAATTGAATTGAATTAAGTCAGGAAATATTAGGGAATCACTTGCTATTTTTGTTTAACTAAATCGGTAATTTAACTGTCTTTGCTGAACCTTTTGGAAGATTATGATATTCTATGAATTAAGGTATTCTCGCCCCTCACGGACAGATTTTGGAATATGCGTTGACACTAGTTTTGGAATTAAATTTCAATAATATATATGTTAAACATTAATACTATATGTTAAACATTTATTATATATGTTAAACAATAATACTATATGTTAAACATTAATACTATATGTTAAACATTAATACTATATGTTAAACATTAACCGAAAGTTAGTTCTACCAAATTTAAAGAATGTCGGATAATGCATACACGAGAAGTTCCAAAGAAAGCCACAATGTAACTTCTGGCCAGAATTTCCATATAACGACGAATTAAAGCCGTTCCAGAATAAAAGGAATATAAATAAACATCTTATCTGGAAATCCATCTCTTAAAAATCCAAATAGACCTTTGTCAAAGTTTTTCATTTACTGTTAAGTTTGACTTACATAGAATGACTGTTTTGACCTGAAAGGGTTTGTTTCCATTGTTATAACTTGTATGGACAAACATATGAATACACGTGTCCAACATGGACACACTTTGATCTAAACAATTGTAAGGAGATCTACTCTCTTTAGCTGACAAGACTTAGTGTGTGATCACCCGAGCAGAAGATGAGAACCGACACAAACAGGGTAAAACCCCCTGAGTAACAGAACCTACTTACTTTTATTTTATTTATTTCTACTTATCTCCTCGAGGTGAAACCAAGGAGGTTGATTAGAGAGGAAGGTATTGGGGTCAGATCGCCAGAAAATGTACAATTCACCTTCACCAATTCTCTGAAATAACCCAAATTTCAGACGAAAATAAAGTTCAAAATACAGTTCAACCTAACCAAACAGAATGCTAGAATCAATGCAATGCCGAATATACTCGAATGTACCTAGTATTGACCAAATTGCAGCCTAATTTAGCAGAATTTACTAAATGTATAGAGCTGCCAATTGTACATTTTCTGAAAATTTTACCCATTGAGTCATACACTCAATGCATGTAGATCGCCTTCTATCTGACTGCGCTGTTTTAGTCTAGGCCCAAAGTTGAAAGAGTCCCTTCAAAAGAAGGGAAAGCCTCTCGCCTTACCACCGCAAAGTGCCATTATGATTCAATTAAGATGGCAAAATATCATTATATTCCCATTAAAATGCCGAGACCTAGGCCAGGAAACCGATTAGCGAAGTAGGCGTCCAATCACTGACACACCATTCTTATCTGATCTGAGGCTTTGGACTTATAGAGTCGTTCCTAGTTAGGGTGAAAATTAGTTGACAAACCAAATTGTCAGGCAAACACATAGTTCTTTCATGAATTTTGAATGATAAGATTTTATGAATTTTTTTCATAATAGGAACTTTACTTTATCTATGATTTTCACTTATCGTATGGGTCAGACCTTCAGAAAATGTACAATTGGCATATCTACATATTTAGAAAATGCTGTTAGATTAGACTGAGAAATGGTTAATACTAGGTATATCTGAGTATATTTGATATGGCCTTGACTCTCCCACGACCACCGCTTTTTTTTTAAAAAGCCGCCACCGGCTACTCACTAAAATTAGACCAGGCGTACCCGTTATCACGGTCGTACGCACACAGTAGAAGAAAAGGGAATTGCTGCTGTCTCTGCCAAACAAATACATGCTTATTCAGCTTAGTATCCACGCTCACTCCGACCGTATATTAGTAAGCAACGATATTAGCTAGTGATTACTGGAACAATATTGCCTATATTCAACGATAGGGTCAGGTATAGCTCGAAAGATCCCGTCGGGAAGATTCGAATTGACGGCCATTGCCGCGAAATATATCAACAAGCGCCGAAAATGGTGTCTCCCAATACCGCCGCTAGCGCCACTGCATGCATAGACCATAGTATAGTGATCTTCATATAGACGTTTTAGAAGCGCTGTTTAGCTGAGGCTAAACAGCGCTGTTTAGCTGGGGGGGGGGGGGGGGCGCGGGCGGGGGACGATCCTTTATTTTTAAATATAAAAACAATCTAAAAGCGTTCAGATCTGGTGAAATATAACCAATTTACTTCCTACAAATAAATACCTTGTGCGGTTACTTTCTAGATTCAAATAATCCATTTGATTACGTTGGACTGAATTTTTAACCTTATTTTTGTCTTAAATTTGGATTATTTGAAAGTAATGGTGAAGGGGAATTGTACACTTTTTCTGGCAATTCCATCCATATATCATGAGGTCTAAGATTAGCCCTGATAATTAACATGTTTTCATCCCATTAATTAATTCTGTACATCTCTCCATATACTAAGACGGATGTCACTCTTACAAATCTTCTGCGCTGTGACATCATGCATTGGGTGGCATCCAAACTTGCAAAATGCTTTGTTTGGTAGATTCATCCAAGCAAGGACGCTTATTGCGTTCGTGCAGCCAGAAATCAAAGGCAGACGACATTTGGGAAGTTGTCCTGGAAGGTCAAGGTCGCACGCTAATCGATGCCTTCCCGACATGCATTGTTGCAGTCGGTCAGTCTGCTTGCTGGACAAGTGGTAGGACCGGCAGGAGGGGGCTCGGGAGGGGGGGGGAGATGCCTAATATCTTTGTGCGTCTATTATCAACTGACAACAACATTAATTGTTATTTTACCATAACAATATGTGAAGCCATATGATTCCTGATGAGAGAAAAAGAAACAGTGTCCTCATAGTTAACCAGGAACCTTAGCCATTGGAGCCTGACATAGGCTGGACCGGGGCTGGACAGGGGAGGGGGTTTTTCCGTTTACATAAGCAAACATGGGTTGAGGGAAATTAGGTAATTGCTATCATGTCAATTCTGGAAGGTACTGTATTGGTCAGTGAGTGGTCAGTCTACTCCAGCCCCTGCCCACTACCCCCTATAGACTGGACAGTGAGTGGGCAGCGTCTGATGCCTACCTGTATGGCACCATCAGGTCGGGCCTGCTTCCCCAGGGTTAATGGGTGCACACACACTCATATGGGT
This sequence comes from Sthenelais limicola, assembly GCA_942159475.1. NCBI lineage: Eukaryota > Metazoa > Annelida > Polychaeta > Phyllodocida > Sigalionidae > Sthenelais > Sthenelais limicola. The sequence goes on along the minus strand of OW804094.1, from coordinate 149,432,868 downwards.
CGGATCGTCAGAAAATGTAGAATTGGCAGCTCTACACATTCATTTAATTCTGCCAAATTTGACTGAAAAAAATGGTCAATACTAGGTAAATTCGAGTATATTTGGCATTGCATTGATTCTAGCAATCTGTTTGGTTAGGTTGAACTGTAGTTTTGAACTTCATATTTGTCTTAATTTCGGGTTATTTGAGAGGATTGCTGAAGGCGAATTGTACATTTTTTGACGATCTTTTGACGGTCCTAATGGGATTACAAAGGTATTTGGCGGTCCTACTGAGTTCATAATGGCATTTTGCAGCTTGAAGCCAGAGGCTTTCCCTCAGTTTGAAGGGACTCTCTGAAATTTGAGCCTAGACTCTCTGGGCTTTCCTGGAAGCCCCGTAATTATTGCCAATGTTATATATATACAGTTGCTAGGGTGTTAGGCTGGTCAATAATGATCATTTTCTGGATGAGATGCAGTGTTTATCACTCAGCAATAACCGGTACGAGCGGCCACCTGAGGCCAAGGGGAAATGTTCAATATAGCAATGAACATGTGCCAAGTCGTGTATGGCATGCCCCATCTTCTTATCTGGAAACTATCCTCCAATGAGGCAATCAACTCATCAATGGCAGACATAGCTGGGTCGGATTGTCAGAAAATGTACAATTGGCAGCTGTACACATTTAGTAAATTCTGCTAAATTAGGCTGCAATTTGGTCAATACTAGGTAAATTCAGGTATAGTTGGCATTGCATTGATTCTAGCAATCTGTTTGGTTAGGTTGAACTGTGTTTTGAACTTTATTTTCGTCTGAAATTTGGGTTATTTGAGAAGATTGGTGAAGGTGAATTGTACATTTTCTGGCAACTTCAACCACCTACCTATATGGGTCAAATCGTCAGAAAATGTACAATCGGCAGTTTTACATATTTAACATAATCCTGCATAATTAGGCTGGAATATGATAAATATCAGTATGTTGAGTATTGCCTGGATTCAAGCAATCTGTTTTGTTATGTTGAACTCTATTTGGAACCGCTTTTCTGTCTTAAATTTGGATTATTTGACAGGATTGGTGACGGTGAATTATACAATTTCTGACGACTTGACCCATATGGGTGAAGTCGCCAGAAAATGTACAATTCACCTTCACCAATCTTCTCAAATAACCCAAATGTCAGACGCAAATAAAGTTAAAAATACAGTTGAACCTAACCTCCTAGTATTGACCAAATTGCAGCCTAATTTCTCAGAATTTATTGATTTTTATTAGAATGTTTACAACTACCAATTGTACATTTTCTGGAAATCTTACCCATATATCAGGTAGCTAGGTGAAGCCCAGTTAACTTCGGTCAGATTTTCTACTTGTTGTTTCATTCTTTTCCAGTCCTATAAGTCATAATTTCTTCTGTCGTAATAGCTGGGAATGAAGCTTTAAAGTTGCATTCTGTTAACATCGATTGAATACTAAAGATTTTCTAATTTTTGTTCCATTCTTTTCCAAAACATCGAAAACTTTGGATGATTTTGTGCAGTTGTTTTTTCTACAAGAGTTGATAAAAGTCCACATTTATATTTCGGAGACTTTCCTGTGCTCTCTTCACTTATTAAAAGTATAAACCCTTTACAATAAATATATGAATTCAATATTATCTTGTTAATAATTGGGGGAAGTCGCCATACAGTATACAATTCACCTTCAGCAATCCTCTTAAAAGACAGAAATTTCAGACGAAAATAAAGTTCAAAATACAGTTCAACCTAACCAAACACATTGCTAGAATCAATGCAATGCCGAATATACTCGAATTTACCTAGTATTGACCAAATTTCAGCCTAATTTAGCAGAATTTACTAAATGTTTACAGCTACCAATTGTACATTTTCCGAAAAAATGACCCATTTGGTTTCAAGTTCACTTCACGCCAGTTTCAAAATTAAGTGAAATTTGCAAAATTGTCTATAATTTTACTAATAGATTTTCTAACGCATAATTAGTACACAAGCACCTGCGTCACCCAGAAGTGAAAGGTGAGAATTAGAAGTAAGAGAAATAAAAAGTACATAATTATGTGGCAGAGATCCAGGAGGACGTCATGGTGTGGTCAGGTTGGCAGGGAAACCAGTCATAAAACGCACCAGCTGTGGCAGGGAAGGCCAACTTTAGGACCTCCGCCATTGCCTCTGCAATCATTGACAATAAACACTTTTTATGCTATAAAACATGAGATATCTAAAGGTACAAGGGGCTTTTAGCATGGGAATCTATCGGGAATACCTGGCCATCGGAACTACATTTCTGGAAATATAATCTTATAATTATATTAACCTTCTGTCAGGTCTTCCAGGTACTTCCGGTAACCTAAACTAGATCTTCTTCTGTGTTCAATTGGTATCTTAATGATTCAAATATCAAAGTTATAATACTTGAGGTCAATTGTGTTCATATACTTTGCGGGTTGTTTTCTTTATTTTTATCTTTATTAGGACTATTCTCTACTATATTGTTACTGTTGATATAGATGTTAGATTATCTTCATAACAGAAACCAGCAGTAAAATGCAAGTTAGCAATCCACATATATAATTTGCCTAATGTGGGAAATATAAGCTAGGGGCTGATGATGATTGGACATTCTGGCATTCAACACTTGGACAGGAACAGCTTTAGGACCTCTGGCATTGGTTCTACAATCATACACAATACCTTTACATTATTAATGTGGGACAGAAAGCCTGATGATACAGCCATACGGGTCAAATTTCCAGAAAATGTACAATTGGCAGCTTTACACATTGAGTAAATTCTGCTAAATTCTGCTGCAATTTGGTCAATACTAGGTAAATTCGAGTATATTTGGTATTGCATTGATTCTAGCAATCTGTTTGGTTAGGTTGAACTGAATTTTTAACCTCATTTTTGTCTGCAATTTGGGTTATTTGAGAAGATTGGTGAAGTTGAATTGTACATTTTCTGAAAATCTGACCCCTATAAAGATCTCCCCATATGATATATTTCAAACAGGGAATTCTCATTCATCCTTGAATTATTGGGTTTAATTCACAAAATCTGTGGCAAAATACAGAAAAAGATTTTTGTTTCAAATTAGGGTAATTTGAGAAGATTGGTGAAGGTGAATTGTACATTTTCTGGCGACTTCACCCATATTTACATTATTAATGTGGGACAGGCAGCCTGATACAGTCATATATTGTGGTGGGATCCTGAGGGTAAATGTAGTGTTTATCACTAACAATGGCTGCCAATAGTTGTTATAGCTTGGTCAATGTTGATTATCATTATCATTATTATTAGCACCATCACTATTATTATCCTCATTATTTTCTGTATTATTGTTATTTAATGTTTTTTATCACTACTGTCATCATCATGACAGCTACCTCGCTCAATATATGGGTCAGATTTACAGAAAATGTACAATTGGTAGCTCTACACATTTAGGAAATTCTCCTAAACTAGGCTGGAAAATGAACACTACCAGGTATATCTAAGCATATTTGGTATCTCATTGACTTGAAGCATCAGTTCTGTTATGTTAAACTGCATTTTGAAGCTCATTTTTGTCTTAAATGTGGGTTATTTGAGAGGATTGGTGAAGGCGAATTGTACATTTTCTGAAAATCTGAGCCATATATGCCGCCATACTATACGCATGTTTTGTTTTGTGAACAGTTTAGGCCCAAAGTTGAGAAAGTCCCTTCAAACGAAGGGAAAGACTCACACCTCAAACCGCAAAGTGCCATTATAATTCCATTAAGACCATAAAATGTCATTATAATCCCATTAAAACCCCGAGTTCTAGGCCAGGAAACCTATAGTATTAGCGAAGTAGGCGTCTAATCACTGACAAACCATTCGTAAAACGTACAATGTGGAAATAAGAACTCTTCTTAATAATAATTGTAACCATATGATTATCATTAAACAGACCAGTAATAAAATACTGCAACGTTGCCTGGGAATAATGTTAAACTGTCTGACCTCTGTTGCATTCATGATCAGGTACAATACCTGGGTCAGATTTTCAGAAAATATACAATTCGCCTTCACCAATCCTCTCAATCCTCCAACATTTCAGACAAAAATGAGCTTCAAAATACAGTTTAACATAACAGAACTGATACTTTAAATCGATGTGAAGGCCATTATTCTTCATTTGTCAGCCTAATTTAGCAGAATTTACTAAATGTGTACAGGTGCCAATTGTACATTTTCTGAAAGTCTGACCATCGTGATCAGGTACAATACCTACACTACCTGTATTGCAGTTCATGCATGGAAATGGGCAGAGTGCCAACATCCACTAATTACTAATTCATAATTACAATATTGAAAGATGTCATAATTATGTGTAATTATTTATTACAGCGTTTGAGGCTAATTGTGTTAAACCTGTGTTAATCAACTCTGTGAGTTATTGCCTATATCATTAATATCATTACATGGTTATATTATCATTAGAAATACTCTAGTTATTATTACCGTGCAATGGCAGCCTTCTTGTCTAGTAGATTACCAGCTGTACAGTCTAGGCCCAAAGTTGAGAGATTCCCTTCAAATGAAGGGAAAGCCTCTTGCTTCAAACTGCAAAGTGCCATTATAATTCCATTAAGACCGCAAAATGTCATCATATTCCCATATTCCCATTAAAACGCCGAGTCCTAGGCCAGGAAACCGATTAGCGAAGTAGGCTGACATACCATTCTTATCTGATCTGAGGGTTTGGACCTAAAGTGTGTAGACCAGCCAGTAATACAATGTGTAGAAGTTGTGTCTGGCAATGACAATAATTATATAGGGGACCTCCTCTCCTCGATTATGCATCATACATTTAAGCTACATTATAGGGATATTGGTCATGGGTTAGGGGTGGGTGATTTTAACAATAGTAAGAACCATTAACAGAACCTTACCTGTCATGAAATGCTTGTCATACTGGGAAATTACTATTATTGCAGTTTTTGTGCATATTTGAAAAAAGGTCTATTCTTTAGGGGTGTTCGATATATTTTGATTTTCCCACACAATTTTTATCCAGCATGTTAGACTTTCATTTTTGTGTTTATTTTGCATTATATAGCTATAATCCATGACTCACAGCCATATATTGTTATTATAGCAAATGGCACGATGGAGGATCAAACTGATCGAGACACATCAGAAAACGGGACAAACCCCAAAGGTGTGAGTTCCCATTTTCTGATGGGTCGAGATCAGTTTGAACCCAAACAGAGTGCCATTTGCTATTTATTACACACTCTATTTGGATGTTAACAAGTAAATTTAACTTGTATAGCCTATAGTTTAGCTTGAGGAGGCTTGATTCAACGCAATTTGTAGGCCTAAGTTACGCGGTCAGGATGACGTCATTTCTAACTGCTTTAGGTCAGGCCTATGCTGAGCCAATGAGATTGCGTCTTTGTCCGAACTGATCGCGTGTGCAGTTTGGGTCAACCGAACTGCAGCCCCAAACTGCACCTTTCTAGCTGCTCATGTGTGTAATAATTATATTAACCGTTTTTCTCTTATTTATCTCTTTTACAGGAGAGGAGACCTGCCTGGAGTCTACTGGAGGACAGGTAGAGATGTACTTTGAAGCACCATTACGTCAGCATCACGTGACCGTCATACAATACAGCCTCCAGCCGCCCTGAGGTCCACCTCTTGGATGAAATAGGACAATTAATTAACTAATATATATATAAGGACTTTTATATTTCGTGTACATAGATATTGAACATACATTGGGATCGTTCTGATTATGGCAATATAGTCATATATTTGTATTCTTTAAAAAAACACATCCACATTGGTGTAAGAGAGGATTCGGAAGGACTTGAGAATAATTTACACGGAATTTATCAACAGGACATGATTTATATTTGTGAATATGATTTAATTGGTCAAATTGGAGACGAAACTAGAGATGAGCGAAGAGAACAGTTCTACACCACCATGGGTGACTTTCAGTGATAAACTTATAAATGTTTTATGTACATAAAAATATGCAACACATGTAGTACGGTCAACGTATTGAATATAGGTTATGAGTCAAATCAAATGGGTAAGAAATTGTGACAATATTAGACATTTTGACACCAGAACAGTCAACAGAAACTATTGTATGCCGGTAACAGGTTATATATGATATACATAGATCCATACAGAACATGCCTTGGGATCTCTTTGATTCTAAATTTATAGAACAAGTGATGAAAACAAGATTAGACGAGTTGGACGAATATTTTCAGAGGACAACAATATCAATCCCATCAACATAAGAGCCTTCTTCATCGCATAGGACATTTAAAAAAACATTTGCTGTGTACATCGATTTAAATAGAGCCTACTTTGGGTCCTAGTGACATATGAGGACAATGCTGTCAGTGCCAGAGGGATACATATACATATATACGTATACAGTTCATTAAGCAAAAGCCTTGATGGAAGACACCCATGTATCGAAGATTCTCGTGTGGAGGGAATTCGGTCACAGCCTAGGCCCAGATATGCCCACTATTCATCATGTTGGAGCTTAATTTCGAGGAATTTACAAAGTGTGTACAGGTGGCAATTGTACATTTCTATGCCCATTTCACCCACTGGCAGCACCAAGGTGTTTGAAGCAGACTGTAGGAGGTACAACAGCATCAAGGTTTTTGAACCACACTGTAGGAGGAGGAGGAGGTACATTAGTAAAGGTGTCACAAGCTACTATAAGACAGTCTGGTACGGAGGCAGAGACAACAGTAAACATGTCTTACATAGACCAGGAACCTTGGAGCCAATGCTCGTACTTTTTACTTTTTATTTATTCTAGAGATGGACATTGAGGATACAATAGGAGGGGAATGGTTGCCAACTTTATTATATTGTCTCTGAATTTATAATTTTGATATGGATGTTGCAAATTGTATTAGTGGTCAATTTATTGAGTTATTGATACATATTTTCAGAGAATGTGTGTCATCTAGACGAGAATACGGTGGTTAAAACAACCTTAATTTGGTGATCATGAAATTTATCCAGTATTTTTACAGTTTGAAGAGCAAAACCAACGAAATTAATAAGGTTCAATTTCTGGGGGAAAAATGAAAAGAAAATATGATGTACACAGTCTAGCCTCAGAGCCTCTCAGATCAGAAGCTAAGAATGGTATGTCAGTGATTGGACGCCTACTGCGCTTACTGCGCTAATTCCTTTCCTGGCCCAGGCGTCTTATTGGGATTTTGCCTTTTGGAGCGAGACGCTTTAACTCAGTTTGGAGGGATTTCCTTAACTCTGAGGCCCAGATTATACCAATAACTCACTCATAGCCCAATTTTCTCCATACACTTGTATGTTTTAAAGTAAAGACAGCCCCACCCCACCCCCCTCCTCCCCTCCACCTGGAAATATTCAAGGCCCAGCTCCTGTCAGTGTCTGCGATGAAGATGTCTCTGTAACATAACCTGTGACCGTACATTCTGTCTACTCAACCTGCCCCCTCCAGCCCTCTTTATCTATAAATAAATGACTCGGGTATTAAACATTGAAATGGTAAATACCAGGTATATCTGATTATAATCACTACCATCGACTTGAATCAACACATCTTTTCGGTATTGTGGAATGTATTGGACCTCATTTTTGTCACAAATTTGGGTTTTCTGAGATTAATTTTACAGAAAATATCAACCGCCCCCCCCCCTCTATCCGTTGTACATTTCCAACAATTCTAAGCCCCCCCCTCCCCGTCCAGACTGTTTCCAGACGCCTCATGCCTGCCAGTGAGAGTCTGGGAGGAAGACGTGTAATGTTAACACTGACTCCAGTCAGTCTTGTTTTTGTGGGAGAAATCGTCAGAAAATGTACAATTCCACTTCACCAATTCTCTCAAATAATCCAAATTTAAGAAAGAAATAAGCTTCAAAATTCAGTCCAACGTTACCAAACAGTTCGTTTGAATCAAGGCAATACTAAATATACTCAGATATACCTAGTACTGATCTCTCAGTCTAATTTAATAATTTAACAACATTTCCTAAATAAGTAGATCTGCCGATTGTCCATTTTCTGAAGATCTGACCCAGTGAATATAGGGTCAAATGTACAATTGGCAGCTGTACACATTTAGTAAATTCTGCTAAATTAGGCTGCAATTTGGCCAATACAAGGTAAATCCGAGTATATTCGGCATTGCATTGATTCTAGCAATATGTTTGGTTAGGTTGAACTGTATTTTGAACTTTATTTTCGTCTGAAATTTGGGTTATTTGAGAGGATTGGCGAAGTTGAATTGTACATTTTCTGAAAATCTGACCCTATAGCCATCAGACTTGTTTTTATGTTGTATGGGGGGGGGGGGAGCAGGTTCTACAAAACTTACATGTGTGTATTCTCTATAACGGTCCCGGTCCCTGACAGGAAATACTCGCACACGATACTCGCTCTTTATGTTACAAGGTATTAAACAATTGAGATGTTTTAAAGCCAGAAGGAATGTCGCACCAACAGTCAATATGTCAAAAACTATATCTAGACTGTACTGTGGTATATTGTTCAACATTCAACTGCATAATTCTGTTTATAATAATTAAAGACATTATTTGGATGGAAGAGATGTAAAAGGAAAACAATTAGTTCTACTCTATTTTGGTTTAGGTTTATAGAAATGATGGAGCCCCTCCTAAGGCCCCAAGGTGTTTCCGATTTATCTAGCTGAAAACTAGGTAGGGTGTGGTAAAAAAATTTTAAATTGTTTTTTTAGGAAACCACCTCCCAGGACCTGAAAAAATGTCTATTTTATAACAATAGTTGTTTTAAACATGGGAAATGTGCTTTTTGACAGTTCCGGGTTAGGAAAACCCGTTTCCCTGCTTTTATGAGCTTTTTTTGTCAAAAAATCCAAAAAAAGTAAGATAATTCTACCAAACCTGATTTTTTTTTACCATAAAATAAATCAGGTATGGTAAGGCTTTTCTAGGTAATGCGGTGGGGGGGGGGGGGGTAAATCGGAAACAAACCTATTTTTTGGGGGCCTAAATTCCCTTAGTCCCTCCGTGTCCACTCCATTGGTTACCTTCCAATAATTGGTCATGAATTGTTATATTTAACGTTATTTGGGAAGTAAAATGATTACAACTGATTATTTGAATATAATCCTGTAACCTGAATCTCGATGTTCTGCATTTAAAGATGAACTTATTTGGTTGAAGGGAAATGTTTTGTCAAAGCCTTTGTCTGCGCCTTGCGCGTACCGGTGGCACCACCTGGTGTAAAAGAAGGTAACTACTCCATACGCGGCAGTGAGCTGTGCATGCCTGAAGTGAAGAATTAACAAGAAAGGAAATAAAGAATTATAATGGGATTGTATTGGTACGATTTGGCTAAGCCTATCTCAGGAAATTATTGAAACAAAAATTAAATTACATGCATATTTACTGCAGTCTTTTCAATATTTGTAATGTTGGGAAATATGTTTGGATTACTTTGGATTATGAAAATACATATTTGGTCGATGTAGCAAGGGATACAAAATTAATATGATTGAATAATTTCATAACTATTTATTTTTCCTCTCGAATTCTGGAATTGCAAGATAAAAAATTGCATTTCTCACTGAAACTCTTGATAAAATATATGAATTTCCAGCATTACAAAGTTAATATTGAAATGAAAATTAATACCGTTTTTGCCCGGTGGCCCTTTTACTTATTTAAAAAGTCTAGATGACCCCTACAAGCGTGGACATTACACATATGGGTGAAGTCACCAGAAAATGTACAATTGACCTTCACCAATCCTCTCAAATAACCAAAATTTCAGACAAAAATAAAGTTCGAAATAAAGTTCAACCTAACCAAACAGATTGCTAAAATCACTGCAATGCCAAATATACTGGAATTTACCTAGTATTGACCAAATTACAGCCTAATTTACCAGAATTTACTAAATGTTTACAGCTGCCAATTGTACATTTTCTGAAAATCTGACCCCATATATATAAATATATGACTGGTGATGCTATGTTTTGTCGATGTACATAAGATCAATGATATGTTATACTCAGATACAGTGTAACCATTTGTTCAAATCAAACTATATTTCTCCCAATGTTTGTAAATACTTTGATTCTTAATTCGTCTTGGATGAATGAACTATTTTGCTGTAATTATGAATGTCAAGAAGAACCGATTCAGCTACATTTTGTAAATAATAAAAATAAGTTATTAAAACATGTGTTCATTATGTGTCATTAAACGTGTGAGTGCACTCTATAGGTCCAAACCCTCAGATCAAATAAGAATGGTATGTCAGCCTTCTAATTCACTAATCCGTTTCCTGGCCTAGAACTCGGCGTTTCAATGGGGATATAATGACATTTTGCGCTCTTAATTCAATTACAATGGTACTTGCGGATTTCAATCGGCGTAAACATTAAGGACAAATTTTACGAATTGGTTCTATATTTTAGGTTTGATATATTTATGTTTGAAAAAGAAATTGTAATATTTCTAGGTGGGCAATTGCCAGTGAAGTAGCTAAATATATTCCATAGGATGACCTTTAAAACGCAAGGATATTTTTAATAATAATAATGTCCAGAAAATTTGCGACATAGATTTATATGACTAGAAGTTCTAAACCCTCCTAAAATCAGAACATTCAAATAAACAGATCGTGTGAATAAATCACTTTGAAAAATATAATTTGTGCGACTTGTGACTGATTTATCATTACATTTGCCCCAAAAGGGAATTTGTGAAGGGGGTGGGATGCTCAGTTCCAACGTTTCTTCAAATTCTTATCCAATGCGTTGTATTAATCTTTATCAACGAGAATTTACCCACGTTGTCTTTATTAACCGCATGATGTGGTGAAAACCCTGCCCCCACACAGCCGATTTGCCCCCGATTGCCTGCCGATTTGTGTCTCCCGATGAATCCTATGATTTCATTTCCAATCCTTACTTTTTTTAAATAGCATTTAAACCAGAATTGGAAATGAAATCCTAGGATTCACCAGAAGACCTAAATAGAGGGGCAATCGGGAGGCAAATCGGCTGGGTGTGTGCAGGGTCTAATAAAGGAATCGCTTTACGATTATTGTGAAATATCTATGGTCTAAATAAATTGAATGTTAACTGCCTTAGGTTGTTATTGCCCCTGGCCTGTGTAAGAATAGGCTCAACGCTCGAGTATGTGTTATTGGGGTCAGATTTTCAGAAAATGTACAATTCGCCTTGACCAATCCTCTCAAATAACCCACATTTAAGACAAAAACGAGCTTCAAAATGCAGTTTAACATAACAGAACTGATACTTTCGATCAATGTGACACCAAATATACTCAGTATACCTATTATTCATAATTTTTTAGCCTAATTTAGGAGGTTTTCTAGATGTGTACAGTTGCTAATTGTACATTTTCTGAAAAACTGACCCATGGAGTGGTTTATTGGTCAGACGGTTACACTGTCATTCTCCGTAATACCTGCAGGTGGCAGCACAAGTATGGCATGTAGTCCACGTTGGTCGCATGACGGATTCCACCGCACGCAGTGGCGCCACCTGGTGTTTAGTTCGTGCATACGACGATAGATGTCACTTTGGTGCCGTGGAATTACCTCTAAACGTCAGAACCTGTGCACGAATTTCATTTCACAACTATGGCCTAGCTATGATATTATTTATTATGTTTTGAACTACATGTATGTTAATTTACTATTCATTTTTTCATTGATGCTAAAATATTATAAAATTATGCCAAAAACAGGGTATAAAACCTATAATAGCCTGAAAATATTAAAATGATATCTTCGATACAAACTTGATGCATACAACGTATACATATTGTTTCACGGTGAATTCACCCGAAAATGTACAATTGCCCTTCACCAATCCTCTCGAATAACCCAAATTTGAAACAAAAAGTTAGGCTGTAGTAGTACCTATCGATTTATATTGTAGAAGGTTAAAGCTATGAGAAACAACATTTCAACTATATTATAGTTCATGGCGATTCTGAACTTCAAAATGTCTAACTAATGTCTGAGAGGTAAGGGTGTGGCGCACATCATCTGTATAGTTTTGAGATTCTCTAATTATGATTATATTTGTATTCTTTATATTTTTTCATTACATATGGTTTTCAATGACTTGAAACGTACCACTTGTGTGGAATTGTTTGTCGAAATAAAATATGTTTAAAAAAGAAAAAAAATGTTAATCGGACAGATTAACTACCAAAGCAATACCAAATTTATACATTCAAATATTCCTAGCATTTTATCATTTTTTCAGGTTAATTGAGCAGAATTGACTTAATATACAGTATAGAGATGCCGATTGTAATTAAATGATTCATCAGAGAAAGACAGAGAAGCTCTCCCCATGAATAAAACCCGAAACAAAATGTCAATATGATTATTTAGATTATTCATTTTTTTATTAAAAACGCTTTCATAACAATCATATATACAGTGGTAACGATGCCTCAACATACAACACAATACATCCAGCTTTAAAAATATATAAATCTTGTTAACACTTATATCCTTGATATATGCTGTACATAACAGTCTGCACTAACGGTCATTTGTGCTGTGTTCCTGGAAAATGAGTCACAAGTCGCAAAATTGTTATTGTTCTAAGTGTTTTTCTCACATAATCTCTTTATTAGAATATTCTGATTATTCAGGGGGTTTAATAATTATATTCCTATGAATCTATGTAACAAATTTCAGGACATTGTATTAAATATATCCTTGCGTTTTGAAGGCCTTTGTATGGAGTATATTTAGTTACTTTACTGGTAATCACCCCTCCAGAAACATTGCAAACTTTTTTTTCAAAAATAGAAAATATCCAACTTAAAATATAGAAACACTTATTAAGTGTCCAAGTGTTTACTATCTTTAGAATCACCTTGATCTCCTTTTTTCAAATATGGTGAAATCTCAAAATCCATATTTTGCGACTTATGACTCATTTTCCTGAAACGGATCAAATTTGTGATGTGCTTCTGGGAAATGAGTCACAAGTCGCTAAAGTTGGATTTTGAGTTGCCATCCTATTTGAACAGACGAGACAAAGCCGATTCCAATGATAGTAAACAGTATAGGAGTAAATAAGTATTTTAAGTTTGATATATTTTTGGGGAAAAAACAGAAAAAGGTTTTCAATATATCGGGGTGGATAATTAGTAGTAAAGTAGCTAAATATACCCTATAGAATGACCTTCGAAACCCATTAATATATTTAATACACTGTCTAGATCTATTCATATAAATTAGAGCGCTGGACTCCCCAAAAATCAGATCGTTTCAACAAATAGATCTTGGGAATTTAAAACCTTTTGTAAAACATCAATTTTGCGACTTGCGGCTCATTTTCCTGGAACACATCACATTTATATAGCTTTGATATTTAACTGAGACATTTAATCACATCATTTAATAGTTAGGGATTAAAGGGTTAACGGGGCAGTTAACGAGTACACTGATTAAGGGTTAATCTTATGGGTCAGATCGCCAGATAATGAACAATTCACTTTTCACCAATCCTCTCAAATACCGTCAATTTAAGGTAAAAATTCGGTTCAAAATACACTTCAGTATTACCAAATGCATTATCTAAATCAACACAATCCCAGATATACTTAGATATACCTAATATTTCACATTTTCAGCTGAATTTAGCTGAATTAAATGAATGTGTAGAGCTGTCAATTGTACATTTTCAGATGATCTGACCCGTATACAGCCTCATAATAGCTTTACAATATATACATATCTAGCTGTATTATTATGTACACTATAGATCTAAAACATAACGACTAACTGAGAGCTAAATAAGGGAATAGTTGTACCAGGGAGGTCTATAAGAGGGAGACGTGTCAAACAATGCGCTCAATTATGAATATTAAAAAAAATAATTACAGGTTGGTTCGATAGAAAATGAGAAAAAACAGGAAAAAATGCAAAAAAGATAGGTCTTCAGAAAACAAAGTCGTCCAGATCAAAAGCAATAACCAAATGTCTAGGTAACACCTTTTATAAATAATCATATTGTCAAATCTATCAAAAAAAACAAACTTCAAACTATGTACTACTTCATGTTTCCTCATTTTTTCAGAAAGAATATTACTCTTTTCGATGTATTCACCAAGTGTTTTAATTGTTTTCACTTAATTTCTAACTCATTCACTCATTATTATTCTGTATAATGTTGAACAACTTTCACATAGAATACCCCAAAATAAATCCTTCTAGGCAGGCTTCTGTTGCCGAACCAAAATATATAATATTGTGCTATATAGGGTTTGTTCCAACTCCCTTTCTATGCACCTCCCTGATTTGGAATATTATGATTGTTTTCCTGGATTTCTGATTGATTATTGCATACATATGTGATAGGGAACACAAATAGAGGTGTATATGGTTAGAGTAATGTACTCTAGGAATGCTATGTGTCTTCTTCAAGTCGTGAGTATTGTCTTTTAGACACCAATTTTCATTATTATGGGACCCATCTATTTTTTAAGTAAACTGACAGGAACCTCCAGGCTTTTTCACATGGAGGTATCATTTGGAAACCTTGGTCCTTGTGGAAGATCTCTTGAAATCTATCAAACTATTAACAAAACCACGAAATAACGAAATGTATCTTCATTCCAAATAGGCCTATAAGGGTGAAATCGTCAGAAAATATACAATTCGCCTTCACCAATCGTCTCAAAAAATCTAAATTTAAGACAAAAATGAGGTTTAAAATGCAGTCCATCATAATCAAACAGATTGTTTGAATGAAGGTAATATCAAATATACTCAGATATACCTAGTATTGACCATGTTTTAGTCTAATTTAACCAAAATTTGACTAAATATGTACATCTGCCGATTGTACATTTTCTGACGATCTGACCCATATGTAACGTTATTTACTTATCCAAAATACACATGTGTGGATTTGATCATTCCATAATTATTAAGATGATTCAGCAAATTGATCCAATTCGGCCAATTTTCGAAACAGGAATTCGACAGAATGCACTCTACGGTCCAAATTAATTAAGGAGTATGTTATGTATATTTTTAACTTATACTTTTAACGATACATGCTCCCTTGCTGACTATTATTCTTACATGGGTCGGGACAAGAGAAGATGTACAACCAAGGACATGACGAAAATCACTCAATTACTCACCATTTTACAAATAATAAGAAATATTGAGACTATATTGGTATAACTGGTACTATCATCTCACGGAAGATTTGCCGTATAAAAATTCTAAATAAAAACCAAAAAACTAAAAGGTGGAAACATATTCTGCAATATAGATGTAGTGTCCAATAAAATTTCACCTACATATATAATGTATTCTTTTTGAGGCGAAATCGTGCTTGGGTGTTAGTCTTTATTGTTTTGAAAATAGTTTTAATAAATATTGGGACTATCAAGGAATAACCTGTATTACCTGAGCATTGGGAGCTGCAGACACCATGCATATCTTAAAACCAATAATTCGTAATCACTTAGATCTTCACTTTAGATTTTTTACTTTAATTCCTTTTTTTCTGCAATTGTTTAAGTTAGGCAGCCTAGAATTGTACAGGTTTAACTTCAGGACCTATACAGTGGAACCTCGCATAAAGACCACCTCATTATAGAAACCACCCCTCTATTAAGACCAGTTTTCCCAGTCCCGAATTATTCCATTTAATTAGATTTAGAGCCCTCTAAATTTTAGAGACCATCTCGCTATGAGACCAACATTCATACGGTCCCAAGGGTGGTCTTAATAGAGAGGTTTCACTGTATTTGTTCTTCAATAATCCGACGTCACAATGGGTTAATTTAAACATGTCTGGTGAATCTTAAAATATTGTTTTCGCCAGGAAAATAATGGATTAAATCATGATTACCATAATCCTTCATAGGAGAAATAGCATGAGGAAAATATCCCCTAAGACCCTTATCGGTTGCGGAGTATTAATTCCATGTAATGTTTAGTCTCAAATGCTACTCAGAAGTCACTAGTACTGAGACTGGAATCTAACAGGTTGCTCATCGACCTGGACTTGGGCGCTGGAGTGAGCGACAGTGGCGACCCTGGTGTTGCAAGATTGTAACACGAGGTGGCGCCACGTACCAGAGTATTATCCTGCGACCTTCTGCCGAAAGAGGACAGGTCGGTAGCCACCCTGTACTTGTACATAGTGCCATCACTGAGTCCTACAAGCAGGTCCTGTCCACTGAACCAAGTCACACTCACTATAACAGCGGGGAGTTTCCCTCCTCCGAAGAATTTCTCCCACAGTTGAACTCCTGAGGTGATTTCAAACACCGTGAGCCAGTAGCTTCTTCGCGCCCGGTACAGAATCGCGACAAGTCCATCACTGATTGTGCAGAATTTGGCAGTGCCCACTTCCCTGCTTTTTTGGAGTTGGGATTCAGACCTGAACACAACATGCAAATCTTCGGTGTGGCGAATTTCCAACGCTTGAACTTGTTTGTCGTTGGATAGTTCAACAGCGCACAGATATCCCCCGGACAGGAGACAGAGTCTGGTATGGGAGGAAACCTCAGTCACCTTCTTCCCATCCAGAAGGCTGAATTTGAATATAGAGGCAGTTTTCGTATCCAGCCAGTACAGCGAGGTATCATCCAAGGCACAGTCATCCACACTCAAAGTGATCCGCTCGTTCTCCGCCCCGGTTTTCCTGGGGAATTGAATCCTCACCTTTTTAACGAGTGCAAAATCCCTCAGACTCAGGTGCATGATATTGCCCTTGTCGTCCACGATGGCCACAGTCGAGTCACACGCAGTGATAAAGATATATTTGGCATCACCAGGGATTCTCAGTCTTTCTCTCTGAGTGAAGTCTGACAGGTCTATAGTGGCTACAGAGGCTTGTTGTCCTGGGGCTAGAGGTTCGGTAATACAGATGAGAAAACCTTCAAACACAAGAGAAGCCATTGGGAACCAACGCTGAAACGTACCGCCTGCAGACATTTCTTTCGGATCCCACAATCGGATCTCTTTCCCCGTAGAGTCTATACACAGGAATTTGTCATCGGAAACTAAGACCTCAGCCATGTCACCTTTAAGAGGGACTTTACCGACTTCTTTCTCAGCCACACTCATCATCTGAGTGACTGGCTGCACTTTGACAGAGCCTTGCATGGCCACTGTAGGCCAGTCCTTCAGGTTTTTGATGCTGCCGTTACCACAGAAATACCTGAATAGTGTAAAGTTAATCATACACACAGTCTGCAAGGCCTGCTGGCGCTTTTTCCTCGTAAACATTCCCTTGAATTTGCTTTTCAACGTCTTCCTGATTTTGGATTTGAAAACTTGTTGCACTTCCGGACAGGCGTGTAAGGTTTCGATGTGTTTTTTGCACAGCTCGAATGCCTGCTGGGGGTTGTCCTCGTGGCGGAACAAGGCTCCTACTGTGGCTATGCTTGTGGCATCCATCTTGGCTTTAAGCTCAGAAACGACAGGTATGACGTCATGAGCCAAAGTTGAAGCTTTCTCGAAATGCCACAGAGCCGAGTCGCGACATTTTGGGTCGGCTAAGAAGCTGAAGGCATCCTCTAGCATTAAACGACTCGGTACAATGTCCTTGTTTTTTACCGACACCAGAGACTCGCGGATTTCAGTCAGTTCTGTTTTTTGACGTCGTTTCATAGAGTCCGACATGACGACGCCGTCGCCATGGGTGAATGACGTCATTGATGACGACATTGTTGATGACGTCGTGGCGTTGTGTGCGTTTGATGACGACACGATGTCCATGCGGTCGGCAAGGAAGGAGACCGTCCGGGCGAAATCCCAGGTGACGAGGTAGTCGTCCGCCATGATGAAATGTCTGCAACGATAGAAAAGTACAAGCAATGTTTATTGTAGGCTTTCATGAAGTTAAAAGGGTCAGATTTTCAGAAAATGTACAATTTAGGAAGTTCTGCTAAATTAGGCTGAAAAATGATAAATACCAGGTATATCTGAGTATAGTTTGTATCACGTTGATTTAAAGTATCAGTTCTGTTATGTTAAACGGCATTTTGAAGCTCATTTTTGTCTTAAATGTGGGTTATTTGAGAGGATTGGTGAAGGCGAATTGTACATTTTCTGATAACTTGACCCAAAAGAGATGTGGAGACAATTCATTCATAATTAAACATGGCATAAAATCATGGAATAAGAATGGAATGAGATTTGAAATTAAACAGGATTGCCTTTAGCTGAATAGTCCACATTATAATTTCCCTATTAGTCGCTATAAACTTATATTTTCCTCATCAAGTAAAGGTAACAGCGAGAATTAGCTTGTCGACCTTTTTATCACATTAATTTCTGTATCTTTGGTGATGAATAAACAATTTTCAAATCAAATCAAACTGAATTATTCGGATATGTAGTGTGGAATATTATTTTTAATATGGATATAAATTTGGGACATCAAATCAGCTCAGCAGTGAATATATGACGTCACAGATGGTATATCATAGGCCTCCAGACTACAACCGGCAGTAAACTTGTGCCTGACAGAGAGAGGGTTCGAATGGTGGAAAAACTCTAGCCTACAAGCACATTTACGAATATGATGAGAAACGACCTGTTATATCACCTGTATAGAGTATATAGAGTAGCAGGTATAACAGCCCACATGGCCCTTTAGCACTAGTAAGGCATGCATGTACAGTGCAGCTTTTACAGCCCAAGTGCGCCATGACCCGGTCCCTTTATACTGGCTCTAGGGGGTGGGAGGGTGGGTTGGGTGAGGGGGGGGGGGGGTTAAGAGAGCCAGGAGGAAGCAGGCATGCTGCATGAGCCTCAGGACGTCAGAAAATGTACAATTGGCAGCTCTACACTTTTAGTAATTTCTGCTGAATCAGGCTGAAAAATGATCTACTATACATGTATATCTGAGTGTATAATGTGGTACAGTTCTGACTTAAAATAGCTGTTCGGTCATGTTGAACTGTATTTTTAACCTCCTTTTTGTATTAAATTTGGGTTATTTGAGCCGATTGCTAAAGGGGAATTGTACATTTTCTTGTGACTTGGCCCATCGGGCTTTATGCCTCCACATTATCTATAATGTAGAGGTTTGGAGGCAAGGTGCTGAACCTGGGGGAGCGGGAGGGGGTGGGGGGAGGGGGAGGGGGGAGGGGCATTGGGGGAGGGGCAGGAAGGTGAATAAGGGTTAGATTTTCAGAAAATGTACAATCGTCAGCTCTACAAATTTGGTAATTTCTGCTAAATTAGACTGAAATATCATAAATGCTGTAAGTATATCTGAGTAACTTTGGCATTGTGTTGATTAAGGATTTCTCTTTCCTTGCGTTTTTATTTATTTATCTAGTATTTTTTTTTATACAACACATCTTTTGTAATAACGACAGTTGAGTTACCAACAAACAAGTACATTGTACAATGAAGTTCTAATACTCAATTGAGGACATTAACATTGGGATATGGGCTCAAACTGCATTAAACTGCGTTAAACTGCATTTTGAGGGCCATTTTTCTCTTAGATCTGGATTATTTGAGAGGATAGGTGAGGGTGAATTGTACATTTTCTGAAGATCTGACCCATAAGGCTTTGAGGGCGGTGACCATTTGGCCTGCCAGATACACCTCCTAATGGGGTTTAATGTGGATTTAATGTTCAGGATTTCTCTGATTTCTGTGCAGTTTATTTCTTTAGGAGGGACTGGAAAGGAGAGGAGGATTGCTTTACGCCCCTTTCAAGTTCCTTAATTATCAATTAATGCAGTCCAATAACCCATATATAATCCTCTTTTGAAACCATTCTGCTATATATTTGAAATCATCTATTTATATAAAGATTTAAGACATTGTTATAGGGATACTCAATTGAAAGCATTGATGTCAACACATTATACATCTTACCATGGGTGAAATCGCAAGAAAAGGTACGATTCGCCCTTGCCAATCCTCTCAATTAACCAAAATTTAAGACAGAAATCAGATTCAAAATACAGTTCAACATAACCAAACAGACGGCTAGAATCAAGGCAATACTAAATATACTCAGATATATTAGTGTTGACGATTTTCCAGTCTAATTTAGCAGAATTTACTAAACATGTTTATCTGCCAATCGTACATTTTATGAAGATCTGACCCCCATCCATATTCATTGCATTCGGCTGATTGTCAAAAATAAGATATTTAGGTTCCCCAATCAGATTTATTTGTGTTTTATTAATCCGGACGAGATTTACAATTTACAAACAGTTGAATTTGGTGGGGGGATATTGTACAATTGTTAGAGATATTCAAAAGTACAGAATTGAGAACCAATACTGGCGACCTGCATCCTTGTACTAATGTATCATCTTCAACGGGTCAGATCGTCAGAAAATGTACAATTGGCAGCTGTACACATTTAGCAAATTCTGCTAAATTAGGCTGAAAATGATGAATACCGGGTGTATCTGAGTATATTTGGTATTGCATTGATTCTAACAAATTGTTTGGTCATGTTGAACAGCATTTTGAAACTAATTCTTGCGTTAAATTTGAGTTATTTGAAAGGATTGGTGAAGGCAAAGTGTACATTTTCAGGAATCTTTACCCATACCATGTACATGTATACATATCAGGATGGGAACACTATAACCAACGATATATATCAAATACCACCCCCACCCCCCACTCCACATATAATGGGTCAGATCTTCAGAAAATGTACAATTCAACTTCGCCAATCCTCTCAAATAACCCAAATTGCAGACGAAAATAAAGTTCAAAATACAGTTCAACCTAACCAAACAGATTGCTAGAATGAATACGATGCTAAATATACTCGAATTTACCTAGTATTGACCAAATTGCAGCCTAATTTAGCAGAATTTACTGAATGTGTAGAGCTGCCAATTGTACATTTGCTGAATATCTGACCCATATATCAAATACCACCCCCACCCCCAATACACATATTAGAGCTGCTGATGTCATGCTGTTATTTGTGGACATCCCTGATGTCAGGCATGACTGCCCCACTAATGAGCACACGTCCTATACTCTAACATACACTACGCCAAGACCCTTGTTTTATACCATAAATATACTGGTAGAATGTAACAGATATATGTTCACATGCTCAAATTAACGTATATTATAGATTTCATGCAATCTTCTAGTTTAGCATCAAGTCCCTCAGCCTATCTCAATGAGCACACAACTTGGGCTTTACTCAAGATTGGACCCTCACTGGGATGATTCCTCAGTCGAGGCTGTAGTGACTCTAACATGAGAATATATTTTTGATAATATTGTTCTTTAAAAAAAAAGAATAAAAAACTTTCACAATTCTAGCAATCTCTAAGTAGTGCAACAAATGCACTGAATTATTCGGGTGCACATGCTTAAATTAGCATGGACACATGTATATTACAGATTTCATGCAATCTCAAATAAATACACAGAACTCTGAATTATTGGAATAAAATATTATTGGAGTAATGGTTGTCAATAATCACATGCATGTTGGTGTCAGTGCACATAGACCCAAACTAATTTCAAACTTGAAAGTTCAGGAACTTGAGGAGACTGTGACAGTGAGGAATATAATGGTTGTCGCCAAAAGAAATGTACAATTTCACTTTCCCCAAACCTCTCAAATAATCCAAATGTAAGCCAAAAATGAGGTACAAAATTCAGGTCAACATATCCAAACAGGTTTCTTAGATACCAGATATACCAAATATTTATAAGTTTCTTCAGCCTAATTTAACAGTAATTACTAAATGTGTACAGCTGCCGAGTGTACATTTTCTGGGGACGTCACCTATATACAGGTAGGTATAGCGGGTTAGATCTCTATAACCCTATACAGCCATTATCCATCATTATCCATAAAAATAACCCCACGTATAAAAACACGAATAATAAGAATGTAACGTTAAGTAATACCCCCATGCTATAAGGCATTGTGTGCATGCGAATAATACCTGTAGAATACAATGGTGTAGAGATTCAGTAACAGATCGCCAGTATTGGTTCTCAATTCTGTATTTTCAAATAGCTCTCTAACAATAAGGGAGTTGCATGGGTTAATACGCATGTCTGTACAATGCATGCTGGGATGGATTCTGATGAAATCTGACATACATAGATTTGGCAACATTTTTATCGAAAATTGCAAGAATGTTTTCACCAATATAACAGCTTGTATAAAGGATCTATGCTAACCAAAGGCATGATGGGAAATATGGAGACTTGTGTCATGGAAACATGTATAACACATGAATATTGACATTAGAGCATTGTTAAATATTCCATGCTGAACATAGCATGATTTCTATAGATTTTACACTGTACCATTACTCCCATAATTCCATGTGAATCAAGATTCAAAATGGCGGCTATGCAACTCCCCTATTGTGCAGAGATTGAGTAACAGATGGAGAGGGTCGACATCACCAAGGTGCAACCAGCAACAAGGTGAAGCAGTAGAAAACATACCAGAGAGAGAGAAGATTGATGGTAGGTTTTCCTTCCGGTGGGAGGAAGGTGAAATAGAGGACATCTCCTCCGCCTCCTCCTCCTCGTTTTCTTTCTTTATGGGTCAGATTTTCAGAAAATGGGTCAGATTTTCAGAAAACGTATAATTTGCAGCTGTACACATTTAGTAAATTCTGCTAAATTAGGCTGAAAAATGATGAATATCGGGTATATATGAGTATATTTGGGACCGCATTAATTTAAAGTATCAGGTCTGTTGAGTTAAATTGCATTTTTAAGCACATTTTTGTAATAAATGTGGGTTATTTGAGAGGATTAGTGACGACGAATTGTATATTTTCTGGAAATCTGACCCAAATGTACAATCGTCAGCTATACAAATTTGGTAACTTCAGCTAAATCAGAATGGAATATTTTAAATGGTATGCATATCCAAGTATCTTTGGCATTGTGTTGATTACAAATATCTTTCTTTGGGTTAAACTGCATTTAGAATTTTTCTCTTAGATTTGGATTATTTGAGAGGATTGGGGAAGGTGAATTGTACATTTTCTGAAAATGTCCAATTGGCAGATAAACACATTTAGTAAATTCTGCTAAAGTAGACTGGAAACTGGTCAATACTTGGTATATCTGAGTATATTTTGTATTGGCTTGATTCAAGCAATCTGTTTGGCTAAGTTGGAGTGAGTTTTGTGGCGTGGGCGGGTGTAGTTAATAGGGAGATTTAGCAACCACAACGCTAACGCTAACGTAAACGCTATAGTCTGTCCGAAAAGTAGTTGACACGTGATTCCTTAATACCTTTAAGGGGAGGGAAAAGTGGGAGATTTCTGATTTCAATTTATGACAAGGACCTGTCCACTCTTTGCCCAGCGAGTTGCTTATTGCAATCAACCATGGGGAAACAGGGCCTGTATAACCAGCTCTTCCTTCCTTTTAACCAAAACAACAGCTGCAGTACATGGAACATAGACAACATAATACAGTACAGCTGGACATTTGGCCATGGTTGGTCGCAAACGGCCATGGTCGGTCGCAAACGGTGATTCTGGGACAATTAGTTTGAAGTCAAAATTCTCCCACTTTTCCCTCCCCTTAAAGAGACTAAGGAATCACGTGTCAACTACTTTTCGGACAGACTATAGTTTCTCACGATAGGGTGGGCCGTACGTAATGGCAGAATTCAGTCAGTTTTAGTGGTGGTGGAGAGGTGTTTTCAGAGGGCAAAAAAACATACAATTTCATGAAGGAGAGTAGTGTGTTACACCTGAATCCTTCGGAAAACACCTCCCACTCATTTGTACATAAAAATGAAATCACAATTGACCATCATTTTAGCGTGAAATAGACATACGTTGGGAACGTATTTACACACTCTTAGCGTAATTGACGTCCGTATCTCAGGTAGCATGCTAAGAATAGCACACCTAGTGCTGACATAGTGCTCATAAAACATACGTTAACGTTAGTGTTAGCGTTAGCATTGTGGTTGCTAAATCAGCCTAATGTAACAGGTAAAGCGGATCTCGCAATGAATCTACCTGGAGTTTCTATTACTCTGGGATGGAACAGACCTCACCGTTCCGTCTAAATGTCAGTACGATATTTGAAATGTAAAAGATATTTTGGCTGCAACCTGTCACTTTAAATATCATTGTTTGTTGATGAAATTACACGTGTTCCTCAAATTTAGTTTGTTAATTGTCTTCAAACCCATCACGAGCAACAATAACTAGACAGAGAGTTCTAAAATAGCTTGAATTATTGCGAAAAAAAAAATGTATTTCTATAAACACCTGTCTTTTACATAATATATCTAGTGGGTTTGCTACATGAACGTTATGATCTGGATGTACTTTAACACTTGTTCCTGTCTCAGTAGCAAGTGGAAGAGACTATAGACATATGGGTGAAGTTTCCTGAAAATGTACAATTCACCTTCACCAATCCTCTCAAATAACCCAAATTTAAGACGAAAATAAAGTTCAAAATACGGTTCAACATAACCAGACAGATTTATTGAATGAATACAATACAGAATACACTCAGATATATCTAGTATTCATCATTTTTCACCCTAATTTAGCAGAATATGATAGATGTGTAGAACTGTAGATTTTGCATTTTCTGGAAATCTGACCCAGACCCATGTGGGTGAAGTCGCCAGAAAATGTACAATTCATCTTCAGGAATCCTTTCAGACGAAAATAAAGTTAAAAATTCAGTTCAACCTAACCAAACAGATTGCTGGAATTAATGCAATGCCGAATATACTCGAATTTACCTAGTATTGACCAAATTGCAGCCTAATTTAGCAGAATTTACTAAATGTGTACAGCTGCCAATTGTACATTTTCTGAAAAACTGACCCATATAGGCCCACGACACCATTACACCCACACTGATGCACCCACTAGCCCCCTCCACTATATCCGTATATACACCAAGCAGGAAACTGTCTCTGTAGGTCCCTTTGATAGGACACTCTATACTCGGCTGACAATAACAAGTATTAACATATTGTTAGAATATTGTTTTTTCTTAGAACAGGCGTGATTATTCAAATCTAGGCCCGCCGAGGTGATTTTCTATGTCAATCATTATGGAAATAGAATTATATTAAATTGCATATATTACTTATAATCAATCACTATAAAGAAATATTTACTTTTCAACAATAGGATCATTATATGATGTGAGGGACCTTTACCTCATTCATCCTCGATGTCTTTTAACTTTTTTAAAATAACCTAAGTGCAAAAGAGCGCCACCACCTACTCCGGGTGCCAAAAAGTGCTATACCCATAAAGCTATATGGGTGAAATCGTCAGAAAAGGTACAATTGGCCTTCACCAATCGTCTCAAATAATCCAAATTTAAGACAAAAATACTGTTCAAAATTCAATCCAAAATAACCTTACAGATCGTTTGAATTAAGGCAATGTCAGATATACCTAGTATATTATTGACCATTTCTCAATCTGATTTAACAGAATTTACTAAATTTGTACAGCTGTCCATTGTACATTTTCTGAAGATCTGACCCATACATTCTTGTAAACCATTCCCGGAAAAAGACATCCCTATGTCGAAACGCGTAGGATAATTTAAAAAAAACTTAAAAAACTGACCGTTTTGGGGGGCTTATCATACAATTTCTTTATAAAAAAAAAAATTATTTTAGTAATCTGGGTTGGGTTCCACGCTATTTCACTATAAATCAAAAAGACAAGAGCTAACAATTGGCTGCAGAAATACATCCGTCCTAAGACAAAGACATCCGTCCTACTCCCGCCCTTACTTTACCACAACCTTACAAGATATTTTACTCTAAAGCCACCGCCAACCCATTCAGATCACCTCAACAATGCATCTCTATGTGGGTCGGATTCTCAGAAAATGTACAATTGGCAGCTGTACACATTTAGTAAATTCTGCTAAATTAGGCTGCAATTTGGTCAATGCTGGGTAAATTCGAGAATATTCAGCATTGTATTGATTCTAGCAATCTGTTTGGTTAGGTTGAACTGTATTTCGAAGTTTATTTTCGTCTGAAATTTGGGTTATTTGAGAAGATTGGCGAAGTTGAATTGTGCATTTTCTGAAAATCTGACCCATGTAGTAGCTTACTTCAGCCACCACCTTTTGCAGCTACCTCTTACACAACACCTATAGGTAGCAGTCGCCGCACCGTGGGTATGGTATAACACTAGGGCGGATGTATACAATGCTAAATAAACTATAGCCCTTAAAGATATGACTCATTATCGGAAGGTATGTAGGCCTAACATAGCTCTTATCTAAACTTGGACCCCCCTACGGCCCCCCGCCCCCCCTCCTCCCTCCCACTTACATCCTCATTCCTTGCTACTGATTGATTCATGGGTATTTATAGCTGAAAAAACAGACTTGGATATGGGGTC